>OY726518.1:13770473-14970473 GCA_963383655.1 Bathymodiolus septemdierum | reverse complement strand
TCAAACCTGTCTTATGTGACCTTCCAAGGGAAATTTGAAATTGGTTCACATAAAACAGGTGGTCACTAAATGCAGGTTTAATTAATATGAAATGCACTGTGAAGGGAAATTAAAATTAAGATTACATAATACAAGTTATTGCTTAATAAAGGTGGTCACAAAAGCAGGTTTGACTGTAACTTAATAAAGGTGGTCACTAAATCAGGTTTGACTGTAACTTAATAAAGGTGGTCACTAAAGCAGGTTTGACTGTAACTTAATAAAGGTGGTCACTAAAGCAGGTTTGACTGTAACTTAATAAAGGTGGTCACTAAAGCAGGTTTGACTGTAACTTAATAAAGGTGGTCACTAAAGCAGGTTTGACTGTAACTTAATAAAGGTGGTCACAAAAGCAGGTTTGACTGTAACTTAATAAAGGTGGTCACTAAAGCAGGTTTGACTGTAACTTAATAAAGGTGGTCACTAAAGCAGGTTTGACTGTAACTTAATAAAGGTGGTCACTAAAGCAGGTTTGACTGTAACTTAATAAAGGTGGTCACTAAAGCAGGTTTGACTGTAACTTAATAAAGGTGGTCACTAAAGCAGGTTTGACTGTAACTTAATAAAGGTGGTCACTAAAGCAGGTTTGACTGTAACTTAATAAAGGTGGTCACTAAAGCAGGTTTGACTGTAACTTAATAAAGGTGGTCACTAAAGCAGGTTTGACTGTAACTTAATAAAGGTGGTCACTAAAGCAGGTTTGACTGTAACTTGATAAAGGTGGTCACTAAAGCAGGTTTGACTGTAACTTAATAGAGGTGGTCACTAAAGCAGGTTTGACTAACTTAATAGAGGTGGTCACAAAAGCAGGTTTGACTGTAACTTAATAAAGGTGGTCACTAAAGCAGGTTTGACTGTAACTTAATAAAGGTGGTCACTAAAGCAGGTTTGACTGTAACTTAATAACGGTGGTCACTAAAGCAGGTTTGACTGTAACTTGATAAAGGTGGTCACTAAAGCAGGTTTGACTAACTTAATAAAGGTGGTCACTAAAGCAGGTTTGACTGTAACTTAATAAAGGGGGTCACTAAAGCAGGTTTGACTGTAACTTAATAGAGGTGGTCACTAAAGCAGGTTTAACTGTAACTTAATAGAGGTGGTCACTAAAGCAGGTTTGACTGTAACTTAATAGAGGTGGTCACTAAAGCAGGTTTGACTGTAACTTAATAGAGGTGGTCACTAAAGCAGATTTAACTGTAACTTAATAAAGGTGGTCACTAAAGCAGGTTTGACTGTAACTTAATAGAGGTGGTCACTAAAGCAGGTTTGACTGTAACTTAATAAAGGTGGTCACTAAAGCAGGTTTGACTGTAACTTAGTAAAGGTGGTCACTAAAGCAGGTTTGACTAACTTAATAGAGGTGGTCACTAAAGTCTAAAGCAGGTTTGACTAGCTTAATAAAGGTGGTCACTAAAGCAGGTTTGACTAACTTAATAAAGGTGGTCACTAAAGCCGGTTTGACTAACTTAATAAAGGTGGTCACTAAAGCAGGTTTGACTGTAACTTAATAGAGGTGGTCACTAAAGCAGGTTTGACTGTAACTTAATAAAGGTGGTCACAAAAGCAGGTTTGACTAACTTAATAAAGGTGGTCACAAAAGCAGGTTTGACTGTAACTTAATAAAGGTGGTCACTAAAGCAGGTTTGACTGTAACTTAATAAAGGTGGTCACTAAAGCAGGTTTGACTAACTTAATAGAGGTGGTCACTAAAGCAGGTTTGACTGTAGCTTAATAAAGGTGGTCACTAAAGCAGGTTTGACTGTAACTTAATAAAGGTGGTCACTAAAGCAGGTTTGACTGTAACTTGATAAAGGTGGTCACTAAAGTCTAAAGCAGGTTTGACTAGCTTAATAAAGGTGGTCACTAAAGCAGGTTTGACTAGCTTAATAAAGGTGGTCACTAAAGCAGGTTTGACTAGCTTAATAAAGGTGGTCACTAAAGCAGGTTTGACTAACTTAATAAAGGTGGTCACTAAAGCAGGTTTGACTGTAACTTAATAGAGGTGGTCACTAAAGCAAGTTTGACTGTAACTTAATAAAGGTGGTCACTAAAGCAGGTTTGACTAACTTAACAAAGGTGGTCACTAAAGCAGGTTTGACTAACTTAATAAAGGTGGTCACTAAAGCAGGTTTGACTAACTTAATAGAGGTGGTCACTAAAGCAGGTTTGACTAACTTAATAGAGATGGTCACTAAAGCAGGTTTGACTGTAACTTAATAGAGGTGGTCACTAAAGCAGGTTTGACTGTAACTTAATAAAGGTGGTCACTAAAGCAGGTTTGACTGTAACTTAATAGAGGTGGTCACTAAAGCAGGTTTGACTGTAACTTAATAGAGGTGGTCACTAAAGCAGGTTTGACTGTAACTTAATAAAGGTGGTCACTAAAGCAGGTTTGACTAACTTAATAAAGGTGGTCACTAAAGCAGGTTTGACTGTAACTTAATAAAGGTGGTCACTAAAGCAGGTTTGACTAACTTAATAAAGGTGGTCACTAAAGCAGGTTTGACTGTAACTTAATAGAGGTGGTCACTAAAGCAGGTTTGACTGTATTTGGTTCTCATTACTTAATTTATTATGTGACTATTCAAGGACAGCTGGTGTCTGTTCAAAAACTTTATCATAAGAATAATATGTTGTCTTTTAATTATATAATTTCAAGATTTAGTAAGAAAAGCAAATCTTGTATTATTATATGGGTGGGTGGGTAGGTTTATGGTGTTTAATGCCTCTTTCAACAATATTTCAGTTATATCGTGGCGGTCAGTTTTATTGGTGGAGGTACCCGGAGAAAACCACCACCCTGTCCCAAGTCACGGACAAACTTTATCACATAATGTTGTATCAAGTACACCTCGCCATGAACAGGGTTCGAACTCACAACTTTAGTGGTGATAGTCACTGATTGCACAGGTACCAACTACGATACAATCACGACAATGACAGCCCCTATTTATTATTATTTGGGTTCTGACCTTTAATGGTTTGTCATAATGAAAGGTAGAAATTTATGTTGGCATATTTTGTGCCTGTTCCAAGCCATTACCTGGAATTCCATTTTCTTAAATAACCAGATATTACAGGTTAAATTTCAGTTAAAATAAAATGTTTTAATTATATATAACATAAAATCTGTTCACAATGTACTTAGCATAATATTTTATTCATATTTTAGGCAAATAAAGACATACCTTCAATAAAAACAGTCAAAGAATCGCCAGGCAAAAAGGACAAGTCTAAAGTAGATACTATAAAGACAGAGCCTTAGTAAACAGAATGAACAATGACATACACATTTTATATTAGAAAATAAACTGAAATATACTTGACAAACTTATATCAGTAACATCCCTTAAACCTTTGACAACATTTCAAGTTATTAAATCTTTATTATTAAGATATGAACTGCATCGCTTGTGTAATGGTTAACACGTTCGTCTTGTCTTGTGTGCGGAAGACTGTGGGTTAGATCCCCAAGTGGTTCAAACCAAAGACTATAAAATCGGTACTTGTTGCTTCTCCTCAAAGCATGCTGCATTAAGGGGTAAAAGCAAAGACTGGTTGGCTCAGAATCAGGATAACATGTCAGAGTGGAGCGATATGTCTACCCGCATGATTCAGTTTCAGTGAACTAGCACAATAAAAATCTATCTAAGAGTGTTGGTCTAGTACATGGCAGACATCATCATCGGCCTGAAGAATTGTTGTATCTTTTTGAAGTGATTTGAAATCCAAGATGGCTGTCCTAGCCTATGATCGACTCAGACATTTTCGACTTTTCCAGAACTACTGCATGTGAAGTCAGACTTGCAAGAAATGTTTCTATAGAGGTCATCAGTAAGTGTTTTTGTTTTTCAAAGGATTCGAAATCCAACATGGCCACCCTGATCTCTGATTGGCTGAGACATTTTTTCCTTTTTTTCCCCCCAAAACTACATCATTTGATATCATCAGACTTGTCATAATTTTTCTTCTTGGGGTTCTGAAGAAGTGTTCCTACTTTTTGGAGTGATTTCACACCATGATGTCTGCCCTTGCCTCCGATTGGCCAAATTTTTTACTAACTTTCCATGCAATCATATGGAAAATGTAGATCAAGGTGCTATTTTTTTATACATTTCTTCAAGACAGACTAAATATAATTGCTCTATGGCTTATAGTGGTTAGGATATGAACCTTAATGCAAAAGTTAACCCGGGGCAGACAAACAGAAGAACAAAACATTATATCCCCTCTTAATTAGGCAAGGGGATAAAAACTCTTCACTGTTCTGCTGAAAAGTAAGCTTCAAGTGCTGATGCAGTCTTGGCAGAAATGTTCAGTTGTTGAAGTAGAAAATTTATTTCTTTTGGGTCTCTTCTATTTGCCACATGTAAGTGGAACAATGAAATACCATTTCTTGATAGATAAATATCTCTGGATATGGTTTTGGATTTTATTAATTCATCAAAAAATGCTTTGCATCCGATATAAGAAATACAATGCGAGTCATCATGTTTAACATTGCCAGACATCTTATGTTGAAACAGTTGCTGTGTTGATCTCACATCTTCTGTTGCATTAGTGGCCATTGTGGTCATGAGAGTATGGTAGTTGGATTTACAACTACCTGTGCAATCAGTGCCTTTCACCACTAAAGTTGTGAGTTCCAACTCCGTTCATGGTGAGGTGTACTCGATACAACATTATGTGATAATGTTTGTCATTGACTTGTGACAGGTCGGTGGTTTTCTCCGGTTTCGTCCACCAATAAAACTGACTGCCACGATATGAATGAAATATTGTTGAAAGTGGCATTAAATACAATAAACCAAACCCACCTATTGCATTATGTGCATTGTAATCTGTTCCAATAAAATGTTTAACAAGAGTACACTGCTTGTAATTAGTCTACCTCCTTTTTAGGAAAAATTTTCATTTTGCCATTTTTAGGTGTCTACAAAAACCTTTTGTTTTTCAATAAATGTTGAAAATAAACGGAACTCTTTCTACCAGTTAGTAAGGACTGGCATATCAAAGTTGCATATATTGGATCGACTAAAACAGGATTTTTAATATCCTTCAAAAAGTTGATAAACATCAATAACACTTGATATTGAGTTGTGTAAGTAATCTCTTTTCCCTGAACATCCATTTTATTTGTAGTCAAATAACAAGTAATTCCACCAATATTTCATGTCTAGGAAATACATATGTTTGATTTATATCAGAACCGTGAACTGCAGCTATCTGGGTAATATCACTGTTTCTGCTTAAACTGGTAGTCTCTAGGTCAACATATATGAGGGGCCGTCGTGGTTGTATGGTAGTTGGATTTTACAACTACCTATGCAATCAGTACCTATCACCACTCACGTTGAGAGTTCGAATCCTACTCGGGCGATACAACATGTGATCAAGTTTATCAGTGACTTGCAACAAGTCGATGGTTTTCTCCACAGGCACTTGACCGATGGACCTTAATTTCCCCGTGTTTGCCACGGGGGTACGTATTTTCAGAGCTAGTATGTAGTAACAATGTAGGGCCTCTATTTCCGGGTCCTGGGTCCACATGAATACTAGAAATAAACACAAGGTAAGCAACAAAATGGCGGGGTACTGCTAAATTTCTTATTATTGTCGATTTCCCTGATTTCTGAAAAATAAACGGATGGAATGCACTAACCTTGTGGACCCCCATCAGCTGTTGTGCCGTTGGTTTACTGTCGTATTCGTACTATTTTGCATATATACCTAGTATTCGTGTGGACCCAGGACCCAGAAATAGAAACCCTACATCGTTACTAGCTCTGAAAATACGTACCCCCGTGGCAAACACGGGGAAATTAAGGTCCATCGGTCAAATGCCTGTGGTTTTCTCCCGGTACTCCACGATATATCTGAAATATTGTTGAAAGTGGCATTAAACACCATAAAACCAATCAAAAAACTCCAAAATATATGAATAACTCTGACCCATCTAGTTTTATTGGGTTGGTGGAAGGTCCAATCCATCAGCCTCTGATTAACTTTCAGAACTTGCAATTTCAGATTGATAAGAGATTGGCTCCAGGATGTATGATTTCTTCTCTCTCTGTTTTCTTTTTTTCGTAAGCTCATTTCTCTTCTTATACGCTGTATTTCCCAGTTTCTCTTTTCTTTTTAAATGTCCTCTGTACAGTTTCTCTGCAACACTTTTTGCTAACTACCCGGGTGATAGAAGGGCTGCCTCATTCATCTAAAGATAATATACACATCAATGCGACATCATATGGAAAAATATAACCAGGATGTCTTTTCAAATCATATTTTTGTGTTGAAATTGCTGGAAATAAGTTCAGTCAATATTATCCTTGAGATTTTTGCATTGGTCCTAGCAGATTGTATTCATCTTTGAAAATCAATAGGCTTCTTATCCTTTATATATTCCATTTCTATACCATTTTTGAATTGGCTGCATGAAGGAATGTTCAAACTAACATATAGAATCTTTTATTGCAAGCTGAAAGTTATCATATTTCTAGCTTTGCAATGTTTTTCTTTTTCTACAATTTCCATTAAATATTAACATCGTATTTGTCTTCTGGACCACATGGTTAGCTGATTGTGACAATGTACTGACAGTGGCATCATTTGATTTTTCAGTATTAAAAATTTGCATTAATGGGATTTTTAGTAAATAATGTTGATAGATATGGTGTGATCTCTGTTGTAATACACAAAACATGATCCCTTTAAGGATTTTCATCGCTTGAAAGTAGCTAAAAGGAAAGTCCCAACTATCTATAAATTACTTTTTAATATTTTTCTAACACTGGTTGAGAAATGAAAAATAAACATATAGAAATTAGATAAGCAATGATGTATTATTCCTGTGTAAAAATTTGATTGAGATCAATCGGTGAATATTAAGTCTTGGGTGTTTACAAAGTTGTTATGAATGGACTGATGGACCAAGATATAAAGGCAAAAATGTATAAATTTGTTCTAATGTAAATACAGGTACCTTTTGTCAACTTAAGCTTATAACTATTACCTGTCCTTAATAGGCATAGCCTTCATTTTTCTGAAGAACTGCTGACAAAATTCGACTGGCAAGTATCCACCATAATGCCTAAAAGATAGTAATATTAAAACTTTATGTTATAATAATGTACAAAATATAAAATAATCTGCAGTAAACACTAAATTATAAAGAGTCTTTTGCAACATACAGTATTTTCTACTACCTAAATAGATGTTACAGATTGATTGATTGATGTTTAATGCCAACTTTAGCAGTATTTCAGCTATATCGTGACGTGAACAAATTTTACAATAAATTTCCACATCAACCAGACTCTTAGAAATAAAACATTTGTTTATAAAACAATTGTGTTGTATATACAAGTAAAAGAAAAAATTAAAAGGATAAAAACATATTATTTAGAACTTGTTATACATGGACAGCATGACACTTACTATAATGGTATGAGGTTTGTGGTATGGAACAACTTATCCAAATTTTTGGTTTCTAAATGTTTTCAGATTTTAACACAATGTGTTGAACCATGATACACACAGGTCAAGATCCATTTTCAGCTTAATCCTATGACAGTTTCCGAGTTATGCATTTATTGCAAAAATCAAGTAAATCAGTACTAACTCCTATTTAACACTTCACATTAGTCCAATTAAAATCCATCCATCAACATAGTTGGTATGAGGGCTGACCAGAATGGGAGTGACTTAATATTGAGATTAGTGCAACTTGTATAACAATGCCCCCAACAAAGCTATTGTTTTCACTGGCCTCTAAATACAATGCAGGTAATTAAATGTTCTAGATATAACAGCCTTCCAAATGGTGAACTTTTATCAGATCAGCTTTTAAGGAAAGAATTGGATGGTATTAAAAATAAGTACAAGAACAGGTCATCATCGTTGACTAATTCGGGGTCTACTCGGGCAAATGAAAGCTCCAATCATTCAGTAGCAACACATGCTCCAGAGAACAAGTGAGTAAAACCTATATACCAATATATATCAATATCTACTAGAAAAATCTTTCAGTGGAATTTTTTGTTTGTTATGCTCCGACATACAGCAGGGGCATTATGAAGTGCTTCCCTAGTCTGTCTGTCTGTTGTCCATCCGTCCCTCTTGGTTTACACACAATCATTTTAGTATGCATTGACCAAATGTTTTCAAATGCCAACTCAATGTTTGTCCCTTGTCCGTCCGTCCCACTTTTGGTTTCTGTGCAATAACTTGAGTTTACTGAGGCCAATTGTTTTTCAAATTTTAACACTGCTATGACCATAAAACACAGGTCAAGTTAAATTTTCAGCTGTAATCTAGTGTTTGGATCATGAAAGGTAATAGACACATTTTCTAGTCATGTTCTGAAATATTATTATTAGAGTATATAATCATGCCCCCAACTGATAGGTGACAGGGCATTAGGTGTTATTCGTGTACATGCATGAAATTCCGTACATCATACATGACTATATGGAACAAATATGGTATGTTCATTCAATAACTTCTGAAAGCCTAACTCAACTAAATCTTTTAAAATTTGGATATGTTGTTCCATACCACAAACCTCATACCATTATAGTAAGTGTCATGCTGTCCATGTATAACAAGTTCTAAATAATATGTTTTTATCCTTTTAATTTTTTCTTTTACTTGTATATACAACACAATTGTTTTATAAACAAATGTTTTATTTCTAAGAGTCTGGTTGATGTGGAAATTTATTGTAAAATTTGTTCACGTTGCTAAAGTTGGCATTAAATATCAATCAATCAATCAATCTGTAACATCTATTTAGGTAGTAGAAAATACTGTATGTTGCAAAAGACTCTTTATAATTTAGTGTTTACTGCAGATTATTTTATATTTTGTACATTATTATAACATAAAGTTTTAATATTACTATCTTTTAGGCATTATAGTGGATACTTGCCAGTCGAATTTTGTCAGCAGTTCTTCAGAAAAATGAAGGTTATGCCTATTAAGGACAGGTAATAGTTATAAGCTTAAGTTGACAAAAGGTACCTGTATTTACATTGGAACAAATTTATAAATTTTTGCCTTTATATCTTGGTCCATCAGTCCATTCATAACAACTTTGTAAACACCCAAGACTTAATATTCACCGATTGATCTCAATCAAACTTTTACACAGGAATAATACATCATTGCTTATCTAATTTCTATATGTTTATTTTTCATTTCTCAACCAGTGTTAGAAAAATATTAAAAAGTAATTTATAGATAGTTGGGACTTTCCTTTTAGCTACTTTCAAGCGATGAAAATCCTTAAAGGGATCATGTTTTGTGTATTACAACTGAGATCACACCATATCTATCAACATTATTTACTAAAAATCCCATTAATGCAAATTTTTAATACTGAAAAATCAAATGATGCCACTGTCAGTACATTGTCACAATCAGCTAACCATGTGGTCCAGAAGACAAATACGATGTTAATATTTAATGGAAATTGTAGAAAAAGAAAAACATTGCAAAGCTAGAAATATGATAACTTTCAGCTTGCAATAAAAGAGTCTATATGTTAGTTTGAACATTCCTTCATGCAGCCAATTCAAAAATGGTATAGAAATGGAATATATAAAGGATAAGAAGCCTATTGATTTTCAAAGATGAATACAATCTGCTAGGACCAATGCAAAAATCTCAAGGATCATATTGACTGAACTTATTTCCAGCAATTTCAACACAAAAATGTGATTTGAAAAGACATCCTGGTTATATTTTTCCATATGATGTCGCATTGATGTGTATATTATCTTTAGATGAATGAGGCAGCCCTTCTATCACCTGGGTAGTTAGCAAAAAGTGTTGCAGAGAAACTGTACTGAGAACATTTAAAAAGAAAAGAGAAACTGGGAAATACAGCGTATAAGAAGAAAAATGAGCTTACGAAAAAAAGAAAACAGAGAGAGGAAATCATACATCCAGGAGCCAATCTCTTATCAATCTGAAATTGTATGTTCTGAAAGTTAATCTGAGGCTGATGGATTGGACCTTCCACCAACCCAATAAAACTAGATGGGTCAGAGTCATTCGTATATATTTTTTTTTTTTTATTGGTTTTATGGTGTTTAATGCCACTTTCAACAATATTTCAGATATATCGTGGAGTACCGGGAGAAAACCATCGACTTGTCGCAAGTCACTGATAAACTTGATCACATGTTGTATCGCCCGAGTAGGATTCGAACTCTCAACGTGAGTGGTGATAGGTACTGATTGCATAGGTAGTTGTAAAATCCAACTACCATACAACCACGACCACGACGGCCCCTCATATATGTTGAACTAGAGACTACTAGTTTAAGCAGAAACAGTGATATTACCCAGATAGCTGCAGTTCACGGTTCTGATATAAATCAAACATATGTATTTCCTAGACATGAAATATCGGTGGAATTACTTGTTATTTGACTACAAATAACATGGATGTTCAGGGAAAAGAGATTACTTACACAACTCAATATCAAGTGTTATTGATGTTTATCAACTTTTTGAAGGATATTAAAAATCCTGTTTTAGTCGATCCAATATATGCAACTTTGATATGCCAGTCCTTACTAACTGGTAGAAAGAGTTCCGTTTATTTTCAACATTTATTGAAAAACAAAAGGTTTTGTAGACACTTAAAAATGGCAAAAGCAAACGAGCCTTCCCTTGAAAACAGACGTATCAAACTTGGTATGCAGTATGCAACGAAATTGAAGACTTATCCTTCAAATCCTGCATACGACTGTGTTTTCAATCCTTTATTTGAAATTGTTTACGATAAACAAACCAATACAATTCAACCTTTTGGACTCTGAAAATTCTGATATAAATTTGGATGACATAGCACCTATTGTAATTCCTGAAAACCCTCCATGGTTAAATCCAAAACCTACTTTTAATTTTGAACTTACACAATACAAAAAATCAGAAACAAACCCTTTACTAATTCAGCAACATTTTGCTGAAGTTAGATCGGTAACATCTGAATACTCTGCAATACATACTGATGGTTCAAAGGACGGTGATAGAGTAGCATCGGCAGCTGTTTTCGGACAGTAGGTCTACTCTACTCGATTACCATCTGCCAGTTCGATCTTCAGTGCAGAAGCTAATGCAATACTTCTTGTGTTGAAGTTCGTTGCCTCTTCTGATAAGAGTAAATTCATGATTTGTTCAGATTCTCTTTCTTGCCTGTTGGCAATTGAGAGTTGTAAAACTCAAAACCCTTTTATTCTAAAAATTGTTGAAATTTATAAAAAGTCTTGTTGATATTGGTAAACATGTAATTTTCACATGGGTCCCTAGTCATATAGGTATCCATGGGAACACAGTTGTTGACAAGAAAGCCAAGAACGCATTGGATGATCCTGTATCCAATTGTTCTATTCCCTATAATGATTTATGAAATATATTTTAAAGCGCTGGCAAGGCAGTTGGGACCAGCAAATTTATAACAAATTGCACGAAATACATTCCCTAGTTGGCAAGACTCCCTGTTCTTACGGTCAATATCGGAAGTAACGGGTAGTCTTGACCAGATGTCGCATAGGTCATAGTAGACTTACACATAGTTATTTGTTAAATAATGAGGAACGACCAGAATGTATTCCGTGTAATTCCAACTATTCATTGAAACATGTATTGCTCGACTGCGTAGATGTTTCTGACGTTCGTCAGAACTTCTACAATGTCAACAATGTATGCGATTTATTTACAAATGTCGCAGGCGACATAATTTTGAAATTTTTAAACGAAATTGATTTATATCCTAAAATATAGTTGTATAACATATGTTCTAAATATATGGTTTTATCTTTTTAATATTTCTTTTATTTGTACATATGATCCGTTTGTTTTATAGACAAGTATGTTTTATGTTTTATTTCTAAGGGTCTTGTAGGTGTCTTAAGTTATAATAATATTTATTCACGCCACGATATAGCTGAAATATTGCTAAAGTTGGCGTTAAACACCAATCAATCAACCAAATATTTTATCTTGTTCCTCTTCATATTCATATGTTTTGCATCCTCTTCCAGTTTTATTATTGTTTTCCTTAACTCTCTTGCATGCTCTATACAAAATTGTCCATCTCCCATTTACTTGTTCCCAGTTATAGCTGTACCTCTTTTCAGATAATGTATTTGCTAATAATTCCCCACTAACTTTTTTTTGTAATTATCCCCTGCTGTACTCTCCCAATATTCTTTTGGTATTCATGTACTAGTATTAAAAGTAAGCTAGAGCATCTATTACAATAGACCAGTCTACAATTACTTGGATTTACACTCACATCCTCTGAAAGAAAAAAGCAAACATTTAAGTGGAATTTTCAATTTGATAGAAAAATATTAAATGACAAAGATTAATAAATTTTGGCAAAATAGGGATCGACTGGTGTATTATTCATTGCAAGACATTCTATTTTAATAACAGTACTGTAGTCATGTCGGGTGAAAATGATAACTTTAAACATATTTTATTATCATAAACACGTGAAAATATATAGAATAAGACACAAGTCTTCTCCCTTACACAACAGATACAATACAGAAAACAATATATTACAAAGAAAATTTATAACAAAAGAGAAATGTTTACAAAGAAATAAAACAGTATATCATAGTGGGTTTTTTTTCAGTATAGAAGTGAGTTTTGTCGTCACCAGTGTACACATCTCTAAGCATGTACAAATATATGTAGGTAAATCTCTTTGTATCAACAATGATGTACTTTTGTACAAGTAAAATCAATGTACAGCTTTGTTCATATTTTAATGTTGGTTATCCATACAAAACATTATCAACATTGAAAGGAATGAAAAGGATTGCAAGGTACAAAAATAATTGAAAATTGACATTGTACTAAAGTTTAAACTGACTCTTTGGTTTACAGAGAAATTCGATAAAATATCAACATGCATAAACACCTTGCACTTTTCACAAGTTGACCTAACAAAAAACATATTTAAAATTGTAAAAACTTGTGTTTACATCGTTATTTAAATTACTATTTTCTTTTAATTACTCTTGGCTTTATTTGGACAGTTGTGCTTCCTAGTTTAACACTCCTCACAAAACGTTTGTGTCGTTCTGTTGCTATCATCAACTGAAAGATACAAAATAATCTGATTAGTTCAAAGCTCTACTAACTGATTGGTTTTCTTCTTGTTTTATGCCTAAGGATTTAATTTTTTTTTTACTGACAAATCAGTAGTTTTTATTTACGTAATCAGCACACAAAGGTAATACTACAGCTTTAATTTCATTAAAATAAATGCAACTTAATTAATTAAAAATCAGAGAAGTGCTCTATCTACATTGCATTGTATTTCTTAGGAAAATTTCCACAACATTCACACAAATTAAATGAGTAAACATTTTAAGTCTTTCCAAGAAATCTGTATTCAAGATTAAATTTGTCATTGACTTTCTAATATGTAGAATATCATCCTATTAGAATCATATCTGCATTTTCTCTTTCCAGTTTTGTGCACTTTCTTGGGATATGTACATGTAAATATTAGTTTACATTGTTTTCTGTGTATCCTATATCAAGTCTTTAGAGTTTTTAGGTCTTAATTAGTCAGTTTTTTTCTTAAAGGTTGTTTCTTCCTTACCCATTATTGTTCTCCTCTCTCTTCTCTTCTATCTTGATTTACGTCACTGTTCCGACCACACCACCTCCTTCGATAGAACAGACAGAACATCTTCTGAACACTGTTCCGGATTACTCAATTTCTGTCCGGAATAGTCCGTCTTTCCGGAACAGATAATCGAGCACCACCCTATTAAGTCAATACTTTCATTCTGTATAGAAAGAAAGATAACTAATTTAATAGCAGAGATATTCGCAACCAAACATTGACAACGAATCTCAGTCGCAACGGAATGATGTCGGGGAAATAACTTCGCTTTAGGCAACGTTCTGTATTTCAGTTTACGTTATATATACGTCGTTGTGACAGTGTAGTTACTACATAAAGATGCGGTCTTGCATGATGTTTACTAGTCGAGGTATTGGAGATGAATTTCATCATGATTGTGTTCTTATGTCACCATGTGGTTATTCAGGAAGAAGAAAAAAGTATATTCCAGAATATTTTTTCAAAATACTAGAATATCAGTAAAAATGTTGTTTGCTTGTTTGTTTAATGGTGTTTAACGCCACTTTCAACAATATTTCAGTTATATCGTGGCGGTCAGTTTTATTGGTGAAGGAAACCGGAGGACTCGAGAAAACCACCGACCTGTCGCAAGTCACTGACAAACTTTATCACATAATGCTGTACACCTCGCCTTGATCGAGATTCGAACTCACAAAATCAGTAGTGATAGACACTGATTGCATAGGTAGTTGTAAATCCAACTACCATACGATCACGGCCACGACGACCCCTCAGTGAAAATGAAAGGAATGCAACAAAAAACGGTATTAAATAATATTGCATATACTAATTTCTCAATAACCTACTAAATTGTTATATTTAATAGTTCTCTCGTCAAAGAATGTATTCTGTCTGGAGTATAAATAAATCTGGAATTCTTATTCAATCTTAGAAATCCAAACATAATTTTGACATTAAGGTAACATATTTCATAATTTCAAAGTGCTTGGAAATATTATTGAAAACAAGAATACTTTATGATGATGTCCGCTTTATCTTATCTTTGACTTACTAAGTTGGATTTTTCATAGTGTTAACTCACTGAAACGACAGTTCATTGGTAGTTATTTCGATCCAGTCGGACACATTATCCTGATTCCTCCCAAAGGCGTAGCATCCATTGAGGCAACCGAGGCAATTGCCTCGGTAAAAATAAATAAAAAATAATGGATAAACACAGCACCTTAATATATAACTAAATCGTAACCCTAAACTGTAAGTTCTAGGTTAACATCTGTTGTATCGTACTGTATGCAATCTAGAATTATTTTTGGGGGTTCCGAAATGGTTATACTATTACTTTTTCCCCGGCAAATGTCATTTCAACGGTAAACATTTACCAAAAAGATGTCGAAAAGGTAAAAACAAGTCAATATAACCTCGTTGTTTGGTCCTGAGCCAAGTAAAAGCCCCGAACATTCAGAAAATACAAGCACTGATATCATGGATGAAAGTTCCGAGGTAGCAGAATGTTCTTCAAAGGTAATTGTTCACTTTAATGGATATTAGTATGTAGGATCGAAACATGTAAGTTGCTGTTAACATAAGATTGTATGAATATTGACACGAACAAGTTAAAATGAGGAAAAAGAGATGAAATAATAAAGAAATAAAGACATTTTATTGAAAATAAATATGTAAACAGAAAGTTAGAAAAAAAAGGGGGGGGGTGGTATTTCCGTGCCACGAGCGCCTGTGGCTTACACCACATTTGTTCTCGTACAAATATATTTTATATTAGCAGACAATGTACCTATGTTCTGTATCTATATGTATAGGTATATGTGTTAAAATGTTCATTTAAGGCTACTGATGGTAAAACTAAAAATCTGTGGTGAATACAGGTGATTCGGAAGGATAAACAGCTCCTGTTCCACTAGTGTTCCACTAAAGTTACAGCTATACATCAATCACTCATTGTTACCGTGAAACCGACGATACGTAATGATTGAGGAAAGTACCGGAGAAACACTGATTCGAATAATGAAACATGATAAATAAATTCGATGAGAACGCTGAACGATATTAAAAAAGGTGTTAAGAATAGGTATTTAAAAAAATGATTAAATTGGTATTTTGTCTCCTCTCTTTCCAACAAGTTGAAATTGGCTCATTTGTCAATATTACGTTTCGTTCTCCTGTGTCATTCTTTCCTGAACAACGCCGCGTCATTACGAGGGCAACAATTTTAATACCATCAATTGATATGATATCACTCAGTTAGATGCAGTTGTTTTCCTCTCATTGTGTTTTGAAATTTACGAAGAGAGAAACGGGATGTAGATATAATCCCAATTCTTTTATATAACTTTGAGGGTCGCGAGCCATTTTTTCACCAGCCTTCTGAAAAATCTATTTCATGGACATAAAATCCCATCTCCATGATCAAGGAGGCGCAATATAAAGGCACACGAATTCGGTCTAACTAGACACTATTACTGGCGTTTGTGGCATGGAATTACCTCCACCATATTTAACTTTCTGTTTACATATTTATATTTTCAATAAAAATTTCTTTTTTTCCATCTCTTTTTTCCCCTTTTTTTTCACGTGTTCGTGTGCATATCCATACAATCTGGCATGTGTTGACTCTCTACTAATGAATAAAGGTAATAACAAAATTACCGAAATCCGAACAATCTTACAAAGGGAAAGTCAAAACTCATAAGTATATAAACAGACAAAATCAGTCAACAACCGGAAAACTGAGAGTATATCACATGCAACATTTGTTACCATATGATTGCATGGATTTGTGAACACGAAGACGTGAAATAAAGGGAAAATGCAAATACAGAAAGTTTATTGAAAATATAGATATGTAAGCAGAAAGTTTAAAAGGGAGTAGGGTTATTCCATGCCACAAGCGCCAGTGAACATTATGATCCATATCAATTCCATTAAGTCGAAGGTAAGAAAATAGCAAGTGGAAAAAGGTTTTAATAGATAGATGGATGGATGGATGGATGGATGGATAGATGGATGGATGGGATAAAATATCAACATACAATATGCAAATATACATATAAAATAATAAAATTAAAAATATGCAATCATACATAGAAGCTTCACCCATGTCAGTCTAAAATTGGAATTTTTTAAATCTATTTAAAACAAAAAAAAATACAAATTAAAAATGCTGATATTAAACCTAGGATAAGCTTATTTCCAATGGGGTCCTATTCTTTAAGTAATATAAATAATATTAAAATGGTTTGATTAGACATTGACTTTGGCAGGACTAAGAGGTGACTTAAACTTTTATCATATAAAACGTGTTTTAAAAACTAATGAACTCTTTTGAACATTCATTAGAAACAAAAATCATTTGAATATACATCCCTACATCGGTTAAAATAAATTCTTTTACACCGGATTTGAACGACTGGAAGCTTTTAGTACTTTTAAGTGGAATTGGAAGGGAAAATAAAAAGTTGTACTAGTCATCCCATTTACATCTGGCACCACACAATTATAATGTTTACCCCTTGTTTACTGAAATTTCGTCCCATATATTTAGGACCCTTGTCATAAAAAATATTCTGTGTACGTGATTAAGTCTAAGCTGCTTTCAATATTAAGAATTCCAACATCTGAAAATACCGGGTAATTAATTCTAGTTCTGGGTCCCAGCTTTTTAACAAATCTGACGGTTTTATTTTGCATCACTTGAAGTTTATTTCTGAGAGATTTACATACACCTTCATACCAAGATGAACAAGAGTAATCAAAGTGGTATTGAATTAGAGCCATACTAAGTGTTTTTTTTTATGTTTCAGACCAACAGTTAGCTTGTCTGTACAAAAGCTTGAGTCTTGAGTTAACATTTTTTGATTATATTATTAACTATAACTTCACCTGATAAAGACTGATCAATGTTGAGTCGTAAATATTTAACACTTTTTTGTGAAGAAATTATATGATTATTACAAGAAACTTGAAAATTACTAACCCTTTTAAGTTTACGTTTTGAACCAAAAAGGATACATTCAGTTTTACCCAAATGTAGAGACAATTTATTATCAACTAACCAGTTACTGCATGACTCTAATTCTTTGCCAAGTTTCTTTTAAATAACTTGTGGATCTTTATGAGAGAAAAGTATTGTGCTATCGTCAACATATAATAATAATTTACAGTCAGAATTAATGCTTATTGACATATCATTTACATAGCAAAGGAATAGCAGAGGCCCAATATACTACCATGGGGTACACCACAAGTAACATTAAGACATTCTGATTCTGTGCCATTAGCGCTGCCTTTTTGTTTTCTATCAGTCAAATAGGACTGAAGCCATTTAGTAGATCGGACGCCCATAACTTTTAATTTATTACATAAAATTTCATGATCGACCGTGTCAAAAGCTTTCTGTAAATCGAACATTATCATTCCAGTGTATAAATCTTTCGCTGTTTGACTTTTAATATGGTCAAGCAGATGTATCAAACATGTATCCGTCGAATAAGATGATATAAATCCGGACTGAATTTCATAGAGTAACTGATTTTCTAATAGGTATTTCTCAAGTTGTAAATAAACAGTTTTTTTTCCAGAATCTTAAATATTATAATTAAAATACTAACGGGTCTATAGTTACCGACATCCAATCTACTATTCTTTTTGAAAATAGGACACACTCTGGCTACTTTCATATCTTCTGGCACTACGCCACTAGATAAAGATAAATTTACTAAATAGGTAATTGGTTTTTGAAGTACACATGCTCCATCAATATTGCCTAAGCCTGTGCTTTTATTTGGGTTTAATTTTTCAAGCTCAGTAACTGGTGATAAATCTAGATGTAAATTATTTGCAAGAACTAATTTATAAAACTGTTTAAAGATGTCCGAATTGAAGTCAAATAATTTAGGACATGGAGGCAATTTTGAAACTAGTGTGGATGCCAGTTAGTAAAGAAATGATTGATATAATTTGCAATTACAGTTGAATCATGACAATGTTCTTTATCTATATCCAAGACAACCTTTGCGTTTTCTTTTTGCTTAGTGCTGTATCCCAGGGATTTTAGCTGTTCCCATAATTTTTGGGGATTATTTTTGTTTTCTTCAATCTTTCATGAACAATATTCTAATTTTACCTTTTTTATATCTCTTTGCAATTTATTCCTAATTTTACAATAATCATAAAAAAGTTTTTACTCTGGGTTTTCTTATATAAATATAAAAAGCTATCCCTTTCTCTTATTTGATCTAATATTTCAGATGTTATCCATGGTTCAGTTTTTTGTTTTGTTTTAATTTCTTTTGTTGGTGCAATATCATCTAAAATTGACATAAAAATTTCCAGAAATATTCTCCATGCATAATAGACATTTCTAATTACATTGTAATATTAATGTTGTGTCTTGCGTCTGTAACTATATAACCACATCGGTGGTATAATGGTTAGCGTGATCGCCTCTAGTGTGGTAGATCGTGGGTTCATCGGTGGTATAATGGTTATCGTGATCGCCTCTAGTGTGGTAGATCGTGGGTTCATCGGTGGTATAATGGTTAGCGTGATCGCCTCTAGTGTGGTAGATCGTGGGTTCATCGGTGGTATAATGGTTAGCGTGATCGCCTCTAGTGTGGTAGATCGTGGGTTCATCGGTGGTATAATGGTTAGCGTGATCGCCTCTAGTGTGGTAGATCGTGGGTTCATCGGTGGTATAATGGTTATCGTGATCGCCTCTAGTGTGGTAGATCATGGGTTCGAACCGCGATCGGGTCAAACCAATGTCAGACAATGAAATTGGTATTTGTTGCCTCTCAGCTAAGCACGCAGCATTAAGGAGAGAGAGCAAAGACTGGTTGGCTTGGAATCAGGATAATGTGTCCGAGTTGGGCGACATGTCTATCCGCGGACTGTTGTTTCAGTGAGCTAGCACTATAAAAATCCATGGAACTAAGCGTGTTGATCTAGTACAAAGCGGACTTCATCATCATTTCATTGACTTGTTCACGCCATGATATATACGCGGCCGAGTTGGCGTTTAACAATCACTCACGTCTGTGACTTGACATACAATATATATATAAGCCATATAAAATAAATGTGAAGAAATAGGATCAATGACAATAGGAAATTCTCTTTTTTTCCTGTTATTGACACCTTTTTCTTCCTATTTATATAACCTAGGATACATATTGATATAGCGTCTAGTGAATGTGTTCGAACGCAATCAATATTTATATACTGAAAAACTTGTTTGCAATAAAAATATACAATTATATTCAAAACATGCGGTTATCTCCCCTGTAAATGCTGTTTTGTACATAATTGAATATTGCGTTTGTTTTTTAATTCAAATAAGTTCGTTTATTATTTCTATTCATATTATCACGTAGATATTATACGATAATGAATAAATTAAAGTAATCCTTTCGTCATTTTGAAGTAAATTTTGCAAATTTATATTTTTTATTTTACCAGTTGCATTCGGAAATAAACAATGCATTTAGGATTAAGCTGTAAACACAGATATGAAATTTCAGTCTAATCAGAAAATTTATGAAAATCTTTCTTTGATTAATTCAAGAAGGATAAAATACAAACTTTTAATGAATGAATAAATTATATGCAAATATTTGTACACTGAATGACATAATGTGATTTGTCCTTTGTCATCAACTTCATTGCAATGTAAAATTAGATGCATCATTTTTTATTTTATTTTAATTTTTTGGCATCCAAGGACATTACGAATGGGTTCATAATTTATATCGACAAATCAGCAACGAGTCTGCCAATACTTGAGGTATTAAAACCGAACACCACAGAGAGCTGTTGTCTGATTGGTCAATATATTTTACCGTCTTGCATACGATTAGATGGTAAACGATGAATGAAAGGTCAGCTGACATGACCCCAGGATTTGATTTATTGTGTTCAATGCCACTTTCAGCAATATTTCAGCTATATCACGACGACCAGTCTTAGTGATGGAAGAAGCCGGAGTGCCTGGAGAGAACCACCGACCATGAGCAAGCAACTGATAAACTTTATCACTTGTGGCTGCAAGTCGAGTGCGCCCTTTTTTGTAATTTACAAAGCCGCGGACAAACCCACGGTGTATTGGTGATAGGCTTGTACAAGTTGTTAGGTAATCCAACTACCTAACTCATTGAGCCTATGCAATCAGTGCTATACTATCACCTTAAACATTGAGTGTTCGAATCCCAGCCAGGCAAGGTGTACTCGATATAACATTTTGTGCTGCAGGTAGGTGGTTTTCTCCAGGCATTCCAGTTTCCTCCACCAGTAAAACTGACAGTCACAATATAACTGAAATATTGTTAAACACCATAACCCTAACCCAATAATCAGAGTGTTATCAACCTTGGGTTAATTACTGACGATCTCCCTCCACAAATGGTAGTAATGCATGGTCATTAATGTCATGCATTACTTTCCAATTCAAATATAATCTTAGGTTTACTTTGGTATATTGTAATTATGTACATGATCATTTGTGCAATATTTCTCTGTGCCATTGTAATTTGGTTGGTGAGAATAAAGATATATATATACCATGTATTCATGTGCTATTTCAACTAAGTTTCGGCAACATTTTTCAATGGACTACCCGTATCCCACTATTTCAGTCATCATTTGCCTTTATGACGTAATTATCTTCTCACCTGATCAGTATATGAATTAAGAAATTTAATTAATGGAAGCCATGCTGTGTTGGGAGTTTTAGCATGGCTTAGCAGGATATTAGTATTTTATCACGAACAGCAGCCAGTGATAAAATTTACTAATATCCTGCCAACCAAACTTTAAAAGAGGTTCATAATATATGGAACAGTCTTACCGTGTAACAATTCCATCACACATGTAGTTTCCTAGAAGATTTTTTAAAGTCTTATTGGCCTAGTATTCCAATTATATTTCTGAATGAAATGGAAATAACATAAAAATGTTGATAACCATCTCAGTAACATTTCTACCAAGTTTGCTTGCATTTGCTAGTGGTTTCTGGAAAAGGATGTCAAAAGCTAGATGCTGACAACAAACACAAAGTGATGACACTATCTCAGATGGACCTCTGGACAATGCCAGCTAAACATGGTGTCTTCATCATATTAGACTGAATCTGTACAACTATAAAGATGGTTTTCATTCATAATGTTACTTACCTATTTGTATGTTATTAATGCTATATATATAGAATAACTGCAATTTTGAAGGTTGAGATGGACATTATCACTAGCATCGCAGCAAGTCTGACAGAACGAGCTGTCATACTAGTGATAATGTATGTCAAGATCTTCAAAAATGTTGTTATTGTTTTATCGGTGACGTCAAAATGTGTTTGATGTCACATTGCATGATGATTTTCAATATCAGTCAGTTCTTGCACATGCGATTTACGAACTGACCTAATATTTTTGTGGATCAAGGTCAGTTCAGTGATCCAGACTTTATCAGTGGCACACATCAAAGGGAAAGTGTCCATTTTGCCGATAAAGCATGTTCTTAAATACTGATCCAATAAAGTTATCTTAATCTATTGCTGGTTATTGAGAAGAGTTTTAATCATGTATACTCCCTAATGGTCCTTCCCCTATTTGTGTGAGTCTTTATATTCTCATCCAAAAAAAGCATCTAGAGCAGACTTCTCCAGAAGAAGTTTTAAAAGTGAAACGTTAACAAAGATGGACACAGAAGAATTGACTACAAATGCCAAGTGAAGACATGGTTTTTGTCCAAGTGTGCTAAAAAGAAGTATGTCTTAAAAATAAGTGTTTGAAGGGTTATTATGAATACAAGTACAGTCAAACCTGCCCATGCATTCACCTCTATTAAGCAGTCACATGTATTAAAAGGTCACTTTTTTCTTGTCCTGTCCTATAAGTCCACTTTTTCTTTGTTCCTCTTTTAAATACAAGTTTCACTGTACCTTGTTTTGTTATACATTATATCTTAATACCTGTGATGGTAAATAAAAATAAACAACATCATTCATTTTCTCTTTTGACTTTATGCATATTCAACATTTGACCAGCAAAGACATAACATGTAAAACAAAACATAAACCATTCCTATAGTTCTATATAAAAAAAAAACACCACATTTTTTAAATGTTTTTTTCAAATGCAGTAAAACCATATTAAAACTACCAGTTAAAATTTGACAATAATGTCATTTGTTAATATTACAAATATTATTGTAGCCTTATTAATTAAATATGTATAATATCCCAAACTTTAATTTCCTTTGTTCAGTTCTTTTTAATTATTCAAAACCATCATACATAGAAAACAATTTCATTTACAAGTTATAGTTTTAATTTACTCAACTTCTACATTTTTTTTCTCACTCATCTCAAATTTAATAGCACTCAACGAAAAAAAATTCTTCCTTTTTATTTTTGGCATCATAATAAGGTTTTACTTACTATATATATTCTTTTACTAGGAAATTATAAAAATGTGTCTTCTTAATTCATTAAATTCCAAACATGACATTTTATATATGTTAACACAACAAAATAATATACCGGTAAATGAGTGGCAAATTATGATAAAATATAATTAAAGATATTGCATTTTTTGTATAGCTTTTTCTTGTTTGTTATATATTGATAAACTTTCATCTTTCACATTCCCTTTTATTCTCACAAGCACCAAAAATCTTACACACACAAGAAAATATTAACAATACAAATGCATTGAGTATAATAAGTTAGTGTAAATACTGGACTAGCATAAATTACATACAATAAATATTAATATATATACAATTACAGTTAAAAATTTACAAGGTTGTGCCAGAAAACAAAAAAAAAATCATCTTCTCTATTAAATGATGGCATAATGTAGAAAGTTCACTTTGGACTATTTGAAATTTTAGTTCAAAATAAACTTTCTACATTATACCATCGGACTATTTGAGGTTTTAAATGTAACATTTTCCATAAACAAGACTTTTAATAATAATAATCAACATTCATACACACATTTTACTAACTCATAGTTATCTTGTAAGTACAATCAAACATGCCCATGTGGTCACCTCTATTAAGCAGGTCACCCTTTTCTTATCCTGTCATAGAAAATTTCATATGAATTGAACCTCTTTTAAGGTATCACCTGTCTGAAAAGACCACTTTTTCTTTGCCCCAAAGGTGACTTCTTAATACAAGTCATCTTTGGGACAAAGAAATAGTGGCCTTATAAGATAGGTGACCTTTTAAAAGAGGATCAATTCATATGAAATTTTCTATGCCAGGACAAGAAAAGGTGACCCTTTAATACAGGTGACCATGTGGGCAGTTTTGACTGTACATTGTGTTTACTTATCATATTTGATATTCAAATTTACTCCACAAAAAAAATAAAAGAATTTAAATAAATGATGCAATGTCATTTTTTTTTCTTGCATATTTTTTGGTCTACGAAGCATGATTTCAATTTGATTAATGGCACAAACTTTGAGGTAATAATACAGGGATTATTTAAACATGGACAATATCTTTGGTGGTAGCAAGGCTTATAACAGAACCATGTACCCTTTGTGTGACCTTGATTGAACAAAAATCAATAAAAACAAATTTAAATATTCCTAATCAGTAATGCCCTGAACATTTACAATTTTGGACACGTTAGAACAATATTTTTTGATAATATTATTTATTGATAATAAATTGCAATAAGTTACATCTGCACCACAAAAGCTTTTGGAACTGTTACTATACATCTTTGAGATTTCCCCCAATCGTTATAGTTTCAGTGACACATAATAAGTTAAGAAAGCTTTTAAATATCACAGAGAAGGAAATCTACATCCTTGAGGAGCATCTCATAAGTCAAAACATCTGGAATGAGCCATTTATGGCAAATTGAGAATATTAAAAAAATCAATTGTTCATTTGTTTTTCTTCATGTACATGTATAAATATGTCATATAAATAAATATTTTTACAATTTTTTGCATACAAATGATTAATACTGTACATAGTATCAACTGTTCCTTCACCTTATGTTACAGGTATATATAGCCATAAGCTAATGTTTATATAACTAAAAAAAAATGAAGAAATAAAACCAATATTTCAACATTAAAGTTCTAAAATCAAAATTATGCATTTTTTTTTCTAGTTTACTTCAAATAAAATTTGAAATACAACAAAATGTAAAAGAAAACAAGTATAACTGAACCAGATCTTTAATAAAATATTTGTTATAATCGAAAATAAAATTATAATATTTCAACAACCTTTCTTTAAAAAAAAAACTAAGTAGTTTAATCATTTAAAAAAAAATCATAATAGAATCTAGAAAACAACACATTTGTCTCCCCTTCTCTTAACAATTAAAAAAAATGTTGCACTGAATAAAAAAAAATCATTAATATTAAATGTTAATATATGTATTACATAATTAATATCAGTCTTTTTTTATTGTTTCTTTTGGACGAAACACAAGAAAGCATTGATACACAATGGCAAACCCCAGAAACACTAGCTTGAGACAGCCCTGACTCCACAAAGAAAATAATACAAGGCAGATAAAATCACAGAATCTGTTCCTTTTTTCCCTCACTTTTTCGTCTGATTATTATTATCTTTTGCTAACACTGAAAAAGAATAAAAATACCATTGAATTATATAAACTACAAAGCTGTAAAATACATTAAAATAGGATTTCAATAATCAATTCTGAAATTTTAGTATACAAAATTATAATAGGAACTGATTTAAGTATAATGGTACGAGATAACTTATTATCTTTATGTATTCATTGAAATGTATTAAATCAATTAAAAATATGCAAGAACGTATTGTAGATACATTTATACTGTTTATTCTTAATTATGCAATAAAATTTTAATTTAACATTTACATACATTATATGCCTTTCATACTATTCTATATACATGCAGGGTTAATTGTATCTAGGCATCTGCAAAAACATGGTCAAATGTCCTCTTTGTAATGAAAAAGAAAGGGACAGTTTGCTCAGGGTTTGTTCCAAAAAATGAGCAGGAGAATTTGGTGTGCTCAATGTGCTGTTTCTTTCTATAAAAATGGGGTGCATTTTCAAATAAAGGGGTCATTTTTACAATTCTCCCTCCTATATACCAGTATATGCAACCCGTACATGTAGGCCAATCTAAAAATAAAATGAGATGTGCTATGAAATCAATAAATTACAAGCAAAACAAAATGGGAGATCTGCTTGAAATGAACATAAACATATTGAAGCACTAAATAGATAATATGACAAGATCTTTATCAATCTGACCATGGAAGTCTAAAACACCATGCATTCTCTACAGTCATGCATGTTCTAGGTATGATGATGATCTAGTTAGTATGATGGTTAGTGATGATACTGATAAAGACGATGATAGGATGATTCATGTTGTATATTTGGCAGACCATCATGAATGTGTGTGTCAAAGTTATTCATCAAGAAATATGTAACATTACTCAACTAACATTTTCCATCTCTTACTTTATGGGACCTTTTATTTTAAAATATTTACTGGCACAATTTTCCTCAATATAATATTCAATTCATTTTTTTTGAAATACATTTAACTTTGAATTGTTTTTAATTCTTTGGTACTATTTATAATATATTCATTCCATAATTCATATTTGGTTTAGGATTGAATTATATATAAAAATTCAATCCTAAATCAAATGTACATGAGATAATAGTTTTGAGGTGGTCATGGGTGGGTTATGGTGTTTAACTCCACTTTCAACAAAATTTCAGTTATATTGTGGCCGTCAATTTTATTGGTGGAGGAAATTGGAATACCTGGAGAAAACCAGACCTTCCGCAAGTCACTGACAAACTTTATCTCATAATGATGTATCGAGTACTCCTCACCCGAGCAGGATTCAAACTCACAATGTTAATGGTGATAGGCACTGACTGCATAGGTAGTTAGAAACCCAACTACCATACAATCATGATGGCCCCTATATAAGAGTTTGACATTAAAACTCTTGGGATACAGCATGCTGTCACCATATAAAAACACCTGTAATAGAAGGAGTCAATACCTCAAGGAACATGGGACATTTTTTTTAAATCATTGCCTGAAAACATGGCGTAAAAGTCAGTCATTTGACTCATTACTTCATAATTACAGAATAACAGGAGTTATGGCTGAAAAACCCATATTGGACAAGTGGAGCAATTAACTCAAAACACAACCAATAAAATGAGTCAATATATCAGAAACACTGGACAAGTTTCATTACCTCAGAACACATGGGATAATTGGGAGTCATTGCCTCAAAACAAATGGTTGGCAATGATCTTAAGCATGTGGAATAAGAGGATTATCTTTAAAGATATGAGAAAAGGGGAATCATTATAAAAACAAGAGCAAACCTGATAGTTACATGTATTTCATTTTCTCAACAACAACAAAAAGAAGAAAAGAAAAGAAATTGCAAATGTTCCCAAATACAAGGAATGTTACAAAGTTACACACCAAACATTTTTTAAGAAGACCATCCATGACATCAAAATGATGAAAACTAGAACTGTGATACCCCCCGCTTGCAATACTAGGCCAAAAAAAAATATATGTGTGTTTACTGTCACATGTCAAAAAAATCTAGGGTCGGTCGGTCGGCATTAAATTTTTTTTTTCTTACTATCGGCAAAACCGGAATCCGATATTTCATTTTCAAAATTTCCGGTAAGCCGTCATTTGCTTTATGACGAGTTACACAGTTTTTCTACCTTCTTTGCTCTCAATTTCGACAAAAAGCTAGCGGTTGAATAAATAAAACATTGCTGCTGATTAAACAACAAAAATGGTTATCCGAATTCTGTGTAAAAATTGATAGGGTCGTTACCAAAATTAGGGTGGAATAATTGCCGATAAAAAAGGTTAGGGTCAGCGACTGAAAAATAGGGTGGGTCGGGTGACCGTAAACACACATATTTTGCTTTTTGGCCCTATGATGTTCAGACTTTGGAATACAGGTATATTAGCAAGTTACCTACGAAAAATGAACGGATATGGAGTTATGTCAAGGAGACAACATCCCATCTCCAAAATAAACTAACCAAGAACATACATCTAGGGATCGCCACAAGTACACGACCCCCCTTTTCGTGAAAGTACAAGTTGAATTATCCCCCCCCTTCTAAATTTTAGACACCAACGGTATTCCTTCATGCACATCTGCAGGTTGTGTACTACAACTGTGTAAAGCTTCATAAAAATTCAATAAGCAGTTTAGTAGGAGTTTCGCTTACAAGGTACATGCCCCCTCCCCCCCCCCTTTTTCGTGAAAGTACATGTATAAGGTGAATTATCTCCCCTTTTAAATTTTGGACAGCAACCATATTCCTTCATGCACATCTGCAGGTAGTGTATTACAACTGTGTAAAGTTTCATAAAACTCCAATAAGCCGTTTAGGAGGAGTTGCACTTACAAGGTACACGACCCCCCTTTTCGTGAAAGTATAAGTTGAATTATCTCCCCTTTTAAATTTTGGACAGCAACCATATTCCTTCATGCACATCTGCAGGTAGTGTACTACAAATGTGTAAAGTTTCACAAAAATCCAATAAGTCGTTTAGGAGGAGTTGCGCTTACAAGGTACATGCCCCCTCCCTTCGTGAAAGTATAAGTTGAATTATCTCCCCTTCTAAATTTTAGACAGCAACGGTATTCCTTCATGCACATCTGCAGGTTGTGTACTACAACTGTGTAAAGTTTCATAAAAATTCAATAAGCAGTTTAGTAGGAGTTGCACTTACAAGGTACATGCCCCCCCCACCCTTTTCGTAAAAGTATAAGTTGAATTATCTCCCCTTTTGAATTTTGGACAGCAACCATATTCCTTCATGCATATCTGCAGGTAGTGTACTACAAATGTGTAAAGTTTCATAAAAATCCAATAAGCGGTTTAGGAGGAGTTGCGCTTACAAGGTACATGGACGGACAGGGTGATCCCTATATACCCCCCCAAACTTTATTTGCGGGGGGTATAATGATTAGAACTTCCTATAAAATGGGTTATATTACATGAATTTTTAGTGTTGCAGCTGATATTCTCATTTTTCTAGACTAGAAACATGCAAGATTAGGTACATTGGCTACAATCTGTCCACAGCAAACAAGAGAAAGGTATTATTAAACAAGCGAACATGCCAAGAACAGTACTATTACTACTGATTTTCATGTAGCCAGTAATATTATTGAAGCGAAGTTAAGAAACTTGTCATGTACCTTTTCACCTTGATTGTTCAATTGTGTCAGAATTCATTCTGGAAATAAAGAAAACTCAGTTAATTGATCTTATTGGTAGAGGGAAACCTGTGCATCTCATTACCTCAACACCTTTAACTTTTATTTTCTAATAAAAAAAAATTAATGACATACACAAGAAGTTGTCCTATATAGATTCTCCCAGTATATTGACAATGCATGTCGATACTCCAATCAGAACTTGATGGTGTGGATAGGAAGCTGGGAGTCAAGGGAGGGAATCGGTCAGGTGGGAACCAGGAACCTACATATATACATTTACATCATTTATGACCCCCTGTTCACTCTGATTAAATTCAGCTGTTATAATACGCTATGCTCCTCCTAACATCTGACAGAACCTGATTAGAGGTCATATCCAGATGAACTCATGATAAGCCAATAAAAACACTGCTGGTCATAACAGGAACTTCCAAGCTTTTTCATTATTGCATCACAAACATAAAGCTCTCCGACTGGTCAAGGATTTGCATAGTAGAAAGATATGAATCTCGTGAGATTTAACATAGACTGTATGTAGTATGTTGTGTGGCGAGACCAAGTGAGATTACCCATAGTGTAATTCGTTGACGATGCGCGTGCCTTGATTAATGGTGGAAATTTTCATCGCTTCAACATTTTAAACCAGTATTTGTAAATATATCAAACCATAATTACAGGTATAGAGTGAAAATATTTGTCCTAAATACCATCATTAATAAAGTATCGACTTTTTATAGATGTTTTACCCATATTTCATCAATAATTGACATTAATCGATTTGCCCTTTTGACCTTCATAATCCCGCCTATTATGGGCGGTCAAGACTTGAATTTAAATTTCAAACTCCTCTCTTCTCTCATCATACCGAATATTGAAGTGGAGCCGTCATTTTTGGGTTATTAAAAATATTTTTCAATGTATAGAAGGAGCTTTATTGTATACAGTGTTCCTGAATTGTATTTATTAAGGATTGTTTACCATCTGGCATCATTTGTCAAAATGGCAGCGTTCTGGGCGGAAATGGGGGTGGCCTATATAGAAATCAATAAACAATAAATCGACATACCAAAGTGTATAAATGTGTAATTTAGAGTGTATTTGATATATAGAACAAAACTTGGTGTGATTGGTTGCTTTGTTTTATCATTTTTAATATGTTTTTAGATGCATGAAACTCTACTGTACTTTTTTTTATTTTACGTGTATGAGGGGCAATACAGAAAAAAATCAAAAAACACTTTTCCATTGAACCTATATCGGCAAATCCAAGGATTGTTTTGTGTAGTGTAGTATTTAGACGATGTATATAATGAATTTTGGTGTAATTGGTTGATTTTCCTACGAATTCTCAAGGCATTTCAAAATGAATTAATTAATTTTTGCTCTGTTGTAGCATAAAACAACGCCACGCGAGATAAAGCGAGAAAATACGAGATTCGTATCCTTTCTACTATACAAATCCTTGGATTGGTTGATTATTCTAATAAGTATTCATATACTAAAGTTCATCTACATGTAGATATGACATCTAATTGTGTTTTGTCAGATGTTAGGGGGAGCGTAGCATATTACAATAGCTGATTTTAATCAGATTGCCCCTATTGACTCCCTCAAATTTGAGAAAACAGCATAACATGTGGAAATAGACATGATGAAAAATCTGATGTCTAAGCAAATAAAATGGGAGATGTATACATGTGTATAGGTTCTGTGAACTTATGTGTTGAAGTTAAATGTGAAGTTGTGGAAGTGCAAGACCACAGATCCATATTTATATATGGAAGATCTGCCATGTGACAACACAATGCTTCAGGATGCTGATACTTGCAAACTAGTATCTGCATCGTGCTTATGACAGTTTTCCTTATAGCCATCAGAGGCAGACTGGCCTTATACAGGCATTTGGGCAATGTTCTGTGGGCTGCTCAGAGAAGAGTTATATTAATGAACAATGGACCAACCTGACAGGTGAAGGACGATTGGGCCGGTTTAAAGACTCAATCCTCTTCTGAGCTATCATGAAAATAAAGGATGGACAAACACACACGTCACAAGACAACAAATCTCACTTAAAGCTGGTGTTAACAGTAAGAATCAAATACATAAGATAAACACTGAGTATAGAACAAAGTACAGTAGTCACCCACTAAAGGCCATCAATCTTGTCAGGCCAGATTTCTGATGTACTGATAAAGTAAAATACAGTGGAACTTCTGCAATCTGAGTTTTCCGACATACTGTGACATCCGACACAAAGTTATGGTCCCAAAAGTATTTCTGTTAACTAAAATAAAACCTGAGTATTCAGACATCCTGTACAATCCGACACATTTCCCTGGTTCCTTGGTGTGTCGAATTGGACAGGTTCCACTGTGCTACTAAATTATTGCCCTCAAGGGAAGCCACTCCTCTTATAAGGCTACCTTTTCATTGCAGAAGGGATGTTCTCATAAAGGGGGAATACTGTATACACTTTGGTTGAAAAATGGTGTGTACAATCAAATCTCATATCTTAAAAGTCTGACAATGAATCTCATGAAATAATATATAATTATTAATTAGTTGGTCTGTCCTTATCACATTATGAAAAGAAAGTTTTAACAGTGATGGTTCAACAATTCCACCAATATCAGTAAAACGAACAATCACCTCTCATTCTTAATTCAATGAACACATTTAGTAATACTTTTGAGCTTAATTTAGTCTGAATAACTCAATTACTCTACTATTTCTAGATAAATCACGAGTCTTTTCCACTTTGACATTATAACAAGGTGTGATTGTATTCATACATTCCTCTACTGAAAGTTTGGTTCTATTTCTCCTTTGAATAGACTATTCATAGAATTTAGTTACTTCATCACAAATCAATAAATCTATTGCTGTATGATGGAACACAAGAATGTGTTGCAGGGTAACTTTAATAGGCTTTATTATCAAGCTTATATGAAGATACAAAAGAGAATAAAAAAATAGAGGTCACACGAGTCTGTATCGCACACCCAGTTGTAAATTTTAAATTAATAACTAAATCAATCATTTTTGTACAATTAATATAGATTCAATTTAAAGAGTTTATGATTTTTTCAGAGAAGATATTTTAACATTTCTGCATACACATTTACTAATTGTAGAGGACCATGTTTCTTCTTAAATGGTTAAATTGTTCCAAAGAAATAGATTTTCTCAACAAACGAAAAAATACAAAAAATTTCCCATAGGGTCTACTGCATGTTATAAACTTTGTCCTTTGGTGGCAACCATAAATAGGATAACTGGATTTGCACAGAACCATCCAATTTTCAGTCAATAAAGTTTGGGTTAAATCAAGTTTGTACAAAAAAATGCACATATAGTTTCTTAGATAAATTATATATTCAATTTCCCTTACAGTCCAATGCCAATACATTGTCTTGCTGCCATCTTGGTTTTACAATCCGCATAAAAATTACTAACTTTGTAAGAGACCATCTAATGCTAATTCATGTACAGTTTGAGATTATTGGATTAATCAAGTTTGTAGTTTCTGAGAAAAATTATTTCATGTACTCAAAAGGGTTCAAACTTTGTCCTGCAGTGACAGCCATCTTGGATTTCAAATAGATGCAAAAATCACACATTTTGTAAAAAACCATTCCAGTATCATATAAATTTACATTACATTTGCATCAAATTTCAAACCACTCAGTACTTTTAAAACTAGAACTGTGAGTGACCTCACTGAGTGATACCCCCCGCTTGCAATACTATGATGTTCAAACTTTGGAATACAGGTATATTAGCAAGTTACCTATGAAAAAAGAACGGATATGGAGTAATGTCAAGGAAACAACATCCCATCTCCAAAATAAACTAACCAAGAACATACATCTAGGGGTTGCCACAAGGTCTTCAACAAAGTGGGATTGTTTAAAACCAATACGGTTTCATCAGTATACATGAGGATTACAACATTTCCTAACTTTTGTACAAGAGGATATAGGTCACATCAAATCTTATTGATTTAAAATTAATTATTTATTCTCGAGTAGTTTTTATATTGCAAATATCCAGAGGTGAAAAGGTCAATTAAAATCTTATTCCATTCAGGAATAGTTATGCTTACATCACCTTCCAAATTTTTGACAGGAACCATATTCCTTCATGCACCTCTGCAGGCAGTGTATTACAACTGTGTAAAGTTTCATATAAATCCAATGAGCCGCTTAGGAGTGTTGTGCTTACAAGCCCATCTCTCCATACAGAACGTATTTCAGAGTAGAAGTTAAATTATCCCCCCTTCCAAATTTTGGACAGCAACCATATTCCTTCATGCATATATGCAGGTAGTGTATTACAACTGTGTAAAGTTTCATACATATCCAATGAGCTGTTTGAAAGTACAAGTTGAATTATCTCCCCTTCCAAATGCTGGACAGCGACCATATTTCTTCAGGCACATCTGCAGGTAGTGTACTACAACTGTGTAAAGTTTCACAAAAATCCAATACGCCATTTAGGAGGAGTTGCACTTACAAGGTACACGACACCCCCCCTTTTCGTGAAAGTATAAGTTGAATTATCTCCCCTTCTAAATTTTAGACAGCAATGGTATTCCTTCATGCACATCTGCAGGTTGTGTACTACAACTGTGTAAAGTTTCATAAAAATTCAATAAGCAGTTTAGTAGGAGTTGCGCTTACAAGGTACATGCCCCCCGCCCCCCCCTTCTTTTCGTGAAAGTATAAGTTGAATTATCTCGCCTTTTAAATTTTGGACAGTAACCATATTCCTTCATGCACATCTGCAGGTAGTGTACTACAAATGTGTAAAGTTTCATAAAAATCCAATAAGCGGTTTAGGAGGAGTTGCACTTACAAGGTACATGGATGGACAGACGAACAGGGTGATTCTTATATACCCCCCAAACTTTGTTTGCGGGGGGGGTATAACAACAGAACTTAAATGATCAGACATACAAATAGAATTATTGCCTCTAGATCTGTTAGTCCTGATAAGCTTTGGACACCAAAATCATAAATTCTGACAATGTCCACCAAAGGAACATTCCTGAAAAACAATCTTTCTTTTTGGCCCATGCCAGTAGTTTCACGGACGAGATAGACGACAATGAACGAACAGTGATGACAATAGGTCCAATGGTCCTTTAAATTGGACCAGGTGACCGCGAGTGAGAAAATGAGAATGCAAATTCTTCAAATGAATCATTTCCACTTCTTGGCTTTACTGATAATACAATTTTCATGGTATTACTGAAATATAGGAGGACCTTAACTTAGGCTAAGAACGTGAGCTAGGAAGCATTAAGGTCATTTACGTCACACATTGTATAATGGAATTGTTTACTGCTTGAATATTTTATTATTTTTTTAAAATATGATCCTTGACCTAAAGCTGAACTTTGCTTAAATTCCAAATAAAGTTCTTCTTGTAAAATATGATAATTTATTATAAAAAAAAAGGTCTTGTGACTATTTTTGTTCACCATACACCAGTTTGAACCCTGCTTTGTAACATGATATTTATACAATGTATTTGATTCCTATATTATTGATTAATAAACTGCAGAGTACAAAACAAAATACAACAAATCTGCATTTCACTATGATTAAGAAAAGAAAGACATACACAGCACACAGATAAAATTATCATTTTACAGAAAAAAGAAAAAAACCACAAAAGCTTATGATACAAATGTACATACTGTTGTTTCCTGAACATGGGTTAGCAATATTGAAACAGGCCTAAAAGAGGAGATAATCAAAATTGTCAAATAAAATATTACATGTATTACATGAGCTGCTTCAAACAGGTTGAATGAGATGTACTGGGATACAGTACCTTAGTAAATAAAATTGTAAGATCTCATCCCCAAAACCAGGATATATATGTACATTATGGCAACAATTTGTACAAACTTTTTATCACAATGATGGTTCATTGCCAAATAAAAAAGTTCATGACTGATTATATAAAAGATGATGGATTTTTCTTTCATGTTCCCCATTGCATTATATATTAAAATTTTAACCCTAAACCTTCACATTAAACTTTCTAAATCCTAATGAATGTTAAAAAGTTGGTTATCTTATTAAATTTGATAATAAGGAAAATAACCATTAAGGTCATTAGGTTTATTTCAAAAGAGCAGCTTGCATTGCACCAAAACATTAATATTCGCCTGACATCTTGAATCCAGTAACCAGATTGTTTTAGTTGGAAAATGTACCTATAACATCAAGAAGAACAAAATGAAGCCAAAAACATCTCTGTCATTTCTAGGTACATACATTTGTAAGCTTCACATTTTCTTAATATTTCTTTGGCACAACATATCCTTTAATTTTACCAGAATAATTCTGTTGCACAATCCTGGTTATAAATAGTCTGCTAATTCAAGCATTTAAATTGCTTAATTCCAAAGCAGGGTTCTACAGAATGATATACATTTTGTATATTAAACTAAGGCCAAAAAAATATATATGTGTGTTTACTGTCACATGTCAAAAAAATCTAGGGTCGGAATTAAATTTTTTTTTTTTTTTTTTATTATCGGTAAAACCGGAAATAGTCATTCCCGTACCAGAATCCGATTCCGGTATTTCATTTTCGAAATTTCTGGTAAAATGATGAATTATGCAGTTTTTCTACCTTCTTTGCTCTCAATTTCAACAAAAAGCTAGCAGTTGAATAAATAAAACATTGCTGCTGGTTAAACAACAAAAATGGTTATCCGAATTCTGTGTAAAAATTCATAGGGTCGCTAGCAAAAATTAGGGTCGGTCGAGTGACCGTAAACACACATATTTTTTTTTTGGCCTAAGATCTAGATCTGTTGTCAGGTGGCAAATTGAAATTTTCAGTTCTCTTACATTCGTATATATATACATGTATATAGAAACTTGAAGTTTGGGTTCAACATTCCAGGAAACCGGAGAAACCCACCAACCTGCCGCAAGTCGCTGACAAACTTTATCATATGACATAATGTTGTATCAAGTACACCTCGCACGAGTGGGATTCGAACTCACAACATTAGTGCCAACTTGGTGGTGATAGGCACTGATAGTTATAAACCCAACTACCATACGATCACGACCACGACGGCCCCCTATATAATATCAAGATCACAGAAATCAATTGCTTACAGACTAGAATAAATTAAAAATAATCTTATCCTATCTTAAATTAATAAACTTTTTAAAGTGACAGTGTCTACGATTTTTCATAATTTTTAAGTTTGACAACTATACAACTTGAAAATAAGATAGATGAATCAATAAAAGGACAAAATAACCATCTCAGATAAACAGAAATTTGTTTAATTAGATGTAATTAAACAAATTACTTCTGATCGTCTGCTGGCCAAGCTCATCAATTATTCATGACCTCGTTTGATAACAAAGAATGCATTGACCCAGATTTATCAAAACAAAGACATGGATGATGAGGTAAGCAGTTTATTTAACCTATCTTTAGACTAAAATGTATAATTCATACATGTTTAATGATAAATTACACATACAGGTATTTACCTATAAGAACACAATTTATCAATCAAATTCAAATTATTAGCCATTTTCGGTAAAAGTCAGTTTTCTTCCACGGTTAGATTTTCCGACAGAAGACATTTTCATCAACAAACCGATTCTGCGTGTGCGCAGTTCATCATACAGAGGCGGAGTTATCTTGATTGACTTGAATTAGAGTAGCCCAGACACAAATTGCTTGCAAACATGTTTTCCCCGAAATATTTCTTGAAAACCACTTTTCTGTGTTTTTGGCCGTTTTAGATGAATTTTTCCTCACATCTGTTCAAGATTGGGAGAACAATTCCGATTTAAAAAATCTGACAAAATCGTAGACATTGCTCGTTTAAACAAATTCATAACATGCCTGTAGGAGCTTTCATGGTCTCCAAATGAATGATTGAAAACTCATTGTCAATATTGTGACATACAGGTATCTGATTTTGTTATATCAAACCTGAAACCCATACAATATATCAGGCCTCTACATTAACATATTTTTCAACTTGTCCCTTCGGACAACTAACTAAAAAAAGTACTTGTCCGACTCAATCTTTTAGTTGTCCGAAAAAATTAATAAAAATTCCAAAAACTAGAGAAAAATTTTCCAGGGCTCCCACTACTTTCAGAGAGCTCACAGGGAGAAGTGGGAGACAACTGACAGAAGTCCATTGCGATTAATCAAAACATTGTTTCGCGACCCCTCTGACGTTACCCTGCCCAAATTTAGCAAATAGTTAAAGTTGCCTGAACTGATTTGTTCTGTTTTTTTTTTTTATTCATTACTACCTTAAGGACATATATTCAATGTCACATTTTTATTTGTCTACCTTGATTGGAGTCTTGCATACCAGTGATTTTTATACATATTGTATGTACCCCCCCCCCCCCCTTTTTTTTTCCTTTTGAAATATTACTGTGTTGTAATCCAATACCACACAAATTGTAATAACTCATATTTGTGTTATATAAATCCTTGTTTCTGGTAAAAAAAATATACCTAGATACTATATATACCAGTATCTAGGTATATTTGTTCTTACCAGGAGGCAGGAACAAGTGCCTGTGATATAAATAAAGCAAAGTATTTTATTTAAATTCAGAGAAATAAAAATGTTAGTGGATCTTTTCAACCAGATCAGGAAAAAGCTTGTAATATTTGTCCATTTCAAAGGTTTCAATATTTCCCAAAAGCCTAAATCAAGTCCTCTATCGTATTTTGCACACAAGTTTAAATTTGGCGCCAAATTGATATCCGATAATTTTTACGTGTCCGTTCCGGAGTGATTCTTGTTCTTATATTTCAGATATTGATATTTCAGTTCATTAAAGCGTTTCTGAGATTGCGACTTTAACTTTGTCAATGTCCTTGAACTTCATCACAGCATGGAGAATGATAAATGATACAATAAAAAGAGTTTTGATCTGGCGTTTCACTTTAGTTTTAATCAAAATAAATTATGGACAAATTAATAGAGATCAAACAGGGCTCTTTTATACAACAAACCCAGTATTTTATACCAATGGAAATAGATTTGTCCGTCGTACCGGCACGTTTGGGAATCTGATTTTTTCACTTGTCCCGTCGGACAACCGTAATACAAGATCTACTTGTCCGACGTCAGTTTTCACTGGTACCTGACAATCGGACAAACGTTAATGTCGAGGCCTGTATATATATATACCTTCCCACATACAGACAATGACATACATTAGTGCAGAAGACATTAACATCAGAGATTTGTTAAATGATATAAAGATTATCTGACATTCTTGATGCACATATTGTCACATATCAACTGCCTGACCGTACATAAAACTTGCTTGCTTTAGCTTCACTCACTATACAATCTTTTTATTTCATAAATGATATTTGACGATGTCTAAAAATAATAGGAAGTCAGATAATCTGCTAAAACAATACAATATACCTGTAAAACTTCTAAATTCTATCTGAAGATATTGTTATATGATAATAATCAACCTCTATACCAAACAAAAAAATTGTCAGACCCCTGGTCATCTGCAAATATAGCAAATTATAATATGGAGTATACAGTTTATGACATCAGGGAAACAACCAAGTCGAAACCTACAAAATATCAAAACCAAATCTGGGTACATGTAGTTAAATATTAATGTAGGTTGTTGACATTCTATGTTGTGATGCTAGGAAATATGGATATAAATTCAATGATAATCGGACATCCAACTGAGGCCATAACAAAGACAGGTACTTAGATACCATATTTAGTCAACTCCATGCTTATATATAAACCAAATTTTATTCTTAAACCTCTCCATGGTCAGTGATAAGAAAAGCCAATCTAAGAAGTATAAGGTCCAGAGTACACGTACAAACTATATTTGTGTCAAAGATTGAAAATTATGTTAAGCAGATCAAACTACCAGTGTTTTCTAGCACCCGAAAACCCAAGACCATGTTTTAAATTCAACCCTAAACTTACCATTTACAATACCTGGGGGCTGAAAACTAATAATCCCTCCTGCTATGGTATGATCGACCAGACCCATGTCGACCATAGTCTTCATGATATGGGTTAGAGTTGTGGTTGTGACTTACTTTGGAAGTCCCCATTTTATTGCGCCCGCCTTGTCTACGCATGTTTCTACGTTCTCTGTCAAATTCCAGGTCTTCTAATCTCTGTGTAAGGGTAAGTTTCTGTTGAATTGCCATTCTTAACAATGAATTTAATGTTTTCTTTTCCTCTTCTGCACCAGCTAACTGTCTTTGCATTTCATCTAGTTGTGTAACATACTCATCACAGCGTTGTGCAAACATAGCTCTCAAAGATGCAAAAGTCGCTGCATCTTCTTTCAATGCTTTGAGTTCATTTCTCAATTTCATCATTGTCTCTGTAACAATGACTTTTTCTGTGTCATATTTTTGTTTCAAATTAGCTAAGGCTACTTCAGCAGTAGATTTGTTAGCCTTTAATACACTCCTAAGTGTTGCTATTTGTTCTCGTTTTGTTGACAACATAGCTTTCAATTTAACGATTTGTTGTTGTAACTCCTGAACATCCGTGTTTTCGTTATCTCCGTTACGTTGTCGTGATACCTCCATCAAATGTTCCACTGCCCTCTTCAGGTATTTAACCTGATCAATGACAGTTTCAGTGAGTTTGTAACATGATATCGGATCACCTCGTACATCATCTAATTGATTTTTCGTTTTTGATTTTGATTTCCTGGGTGATTTTTCACCGTTCTTTTTGTTGGATGGATCATCTTTTTCTTCACTACTGCTGCGAGAACTATCTTGCCTTGATAGCTGAGCTGCTGCTTTTGCATGATCAAGCATTACTCTACTTGGTGTTTCACCGTTTACTTCGCACACAAGATGATATAATTGAGCCATTTCTTCAGTGACCTTGACAAGTTCATCTTGTGTGGTGTTTAAACTTCCTTGTGCCTCTGAAGCAGCCATTGTCATTGCTTTCAAGTCTTTTTCTACGTCTTTTATTGTATTCTCATATTGGTTACATTTATTTCTCAGGTCTTCAAGAGCATGTCCGAATTCTTTCTCATCGTAACGCACAGTTCCGTGCTGACCTTTTCTTTGAAGGTTGCTTATTTCATCGTTAAGATTACTTATTTCAGAAAGAGCTTTGGAATATTTTCTTTCGTTCTGACGGAGATTCTTTTTCAGTTCTAGTAATGATTTCTTATCTGGATCAGATTCATTTTCAATTAATTTGTCTAAATCTGCAGAATCATCAATACCAAGTTCAGTTTCTCTTTCTTTTATCACAGAATTGATGTGAGATTTAAGTTGATCAGCACGCTTCTTTTGTTCAATAAGATCTTGTTGCGTGTCTTCTATAAGCTTCTGAGCCTCATCCAAAGCTTTTTGAAGTTCACTTTTTTCTTGTTCACTTTGATCTAAGAGTTGTTCCAACTTTTTCACTTCATTTTCTTGAATTTCACTGAGAATGTCGTTGACTTTTCCTGGTCCTGGTTTAACAAGGGATTTAGTTTCATCGTTTTGGAAGTCTGCCTCAATCCTTCGTAAAGCAGGATTATCATGTTCTCCTTGTCCTTCGTCAAATTCATGATCCCCACTACTGTCCTGTTTATCATAACTGTTTGGTAACCCTTCACTTAAGCCACTCATATGAGCCAGATTACTCAAATTAAACATAGATTCTTGATTTATTCTTTGGTCAAGTTCTTTTTTAAGTGAATGTTTTTGTTCTCTTTCATGTTGTAAGGAATTTAAAGCTTCTTCTAAATTTTTTTCAATAATTTTCTTCAAAATTGTGTTTTCATCTAATTGAATGTTAAGATCATCCAGTTCTTCATGAAGTCTACGAATTTCATGTTTCATTCCCTCAAATTCAACTTGACTTTGTTTTAATTGAGAAACAGTTTTTTGTAAAGTGATGTTTTCTTCTTCAAGTTCAGCATAATCAGCCAAATTTCTATTTTCCCGTTTTTTATATTCAGAAATATCATTTTTGAATTGTCTTCTTTGATCTTCGAGTGTTTCAGTTTGTTGTTGAAACTCGACAACTGCTTGATGTAAGCGTTCATTTTCTGCAGAAATTCGATCGAAAGACTGTTTATATGATTTGAGTTCTGTTTCTAGTTCATTTATTGATGTTTTATAACTTTCTTCTCTTGTTGCTGTTTCTTGGAGGAAAGTGTCCTCATGATGGATTCCACTTTTTTGTTGCTTTCGAAAAGTATCCTGGTGTTTACTAAGTGCCTGAAAGTATACAATAAAAAAAATAAAAAATACTTCAAAGAGGTACATAAGAATGGCAGTATTATCCTTTAATCCTAATACACATGTGGTTAGAGTCCTTGTCAGGAGCGCTGTAGATAATGGCTTAAGGCCCCAGTCGGGTCAAACCAAAGACAATAAAATTGGTATTTACTGCTTTTCCACTTCACTAAGCTTTAAGGAGTAAGAGCAAAGACTACTTGGTTCGGTATTAAGATAATGTGTCTGAGTGGAGCGACACATCTACTTGCAAGACTGTTGTTTAAGTGAGCTAGCACTATAAAGATCAAATTAAGCATGTTGGTCTAGTTTAGTGCAAAGCGAACATCATCATCATTTCATTGAATGTAACTTATTCACGCCATGATACACATGACATATAGTTGAAAAATTGCTCATTGTTAAACAACAATCACACACACACACATATGTGTATTAATCTTGCTTAAAAACATGTAGACAAGATTTAAATTTTGAAAAATAATCTATAAATTAAGTTATAACCTGGATATAATGACACTGATTGGTCTTGGTTAAATTCTAGTTATAGTGGCTATCTAGGATGAAAGGCAGGGATGTCTTAAGGGACCACCACCACCCAATTCCACCCAAGTTTGGTCAAAATTGGCTCAGTGGTTTCAAAAGAGAATAATAAAATGTATAAGTTAATGTAAATGTTATGCCACATAATCAGATGAGAATAGGTAACATCACCTTTTTTATGCTACATGTACTTGCTCTGGTATATAATCTAATTTTTTTTTTTTTTTTTTTTTTTACAAAACCCAAATATTTGCAGTACCACTCTCCATTATAAAACAGCAACTTAACACATAACCATCAGTAACATTTTGATTAAACTTCACAACCAGAGGCTCTCAAGAGCCTGTATCGTTCACCTGGTTATAAAAAGAACCAATTGGTCCTATGTAAAAACTATGTCCTGCAGTGGTAGTCATCTTGGAATTACGATCAACATAAAAAACACAAAGTTTGTAAAGGACCTTCCAATGATTAATGCACAGTTTAGGTTCAATCAGTGAAATAGCTTCAGAGAAGAATATGTTTCTGTATTTTCCCCATATGGTCCTGTGTTAATACTATGACCTGTGGTGGCAGCCATCTTGGATTTCCAATCGGCTAAAAAACAGAAACTTTGTAGAGGACCTTCCAATGATCATTCCTGGGCAGTTTGGTTTCAATTGTCCAAGTGGTTTCAGATAAGAAGTGTTTTGAAACATTTTTCCCATAGGGTCCAATGTTAAACTAAGTCCTGCCGTAGCCGCCATTTTGAATTTCATATCAGAACAAAAAACATAAAGTTTGTAGAGAACCATCCAATGAACATTCATGTACAGTTTGGCTTTAATCATATTTGTAGTTTCTGAGAAGAAGGCATTTGAACATTTTCCCTTAGGGTCCAATGTTAATCTATGTATTGCGGTGGCGGCCATCTTGAATTTTCGATCGGCATAAAAAACATAAACTTTGTAGAGGACCTTCCAATGATCATTCCTGGGCAGTTTGGTCTCAATTGCCAAAGTGGTTTCAGAGAAGAAGCGTTTTGAAACATTTTTCCCATAGGGTCCAATGTTAAACTAAGTCCTGCCGTAGCCGCCATTTTGAATTTCATATCGGAACAAAAAACGTAAAGTTTGTAGAGGACCATCCAATGAACATTCATGTACAGTTTGGCTTTAATCATATTTGTAGTTTCTGAGAAAAAGGCATTTGAACATTTTCCCATAGGGTTCAATGTTAATCTATGTATTGCGGTGGTGGCCATCTTGGATTTCCGATCGGCATATAAAACAAAAAATTTGGAGAAGACCTTCCAATGATCATTCCTGGGCAGATTGGTTTCAATTGTCCAAGCGGTTTCAGAGAAGAAGCATTTTGAAACATTTTTCCCATAGGGTCCAATGTTAAACTAAGTCCTGCCGTAGCCGCCATTTTAAATTTCATATCGGAACAAAAAACCTTAATATTGTAGAGGACCATCCAATGAACATGCATGTACAGTTTGGCTTTTAATCATATTTGTAGTTTCTGAGAAGAAGGCATTTGAACATTTTCCCATAGGGTCCAATGTTAATCTATGTCCTGCGGTGGCGGCCATCTTGGATTTCCGATCGGCATAAAAAACAGAAAATTGGTAAAGGACATTCCAATGATCATTCATTTACAGTTTGGGTTTAGTTAGTTCATTAGTTTCAGAGAAGAAGATCTTTGAAATTTCAGCCAATCTGAGCATATTATTGGCCCTGGCAGCCATGTTGAATATCCGACTGGAACAAAAAACAGTAACTTTGTAGAGGACCATCCAAGGAACATTCCTGCTAAGTTTGGTTCCAATTGGCCAAGTGGTTTCGGAGAAGCAGCTTGAAATGTGAAAAGTTTACAGACGACAGACAACAGACGATGGATGCCAAGTGATGGCAATAGTTCACCTGGACCTTCCTTTGGTCCAGGTGAACTAATAAAAAGTGCCGTATTTTTTTTTTAAATTAAAAAGTCATTCAATGAAGTTGATAGTTTTAAATATTAAAACCTGGGCTGTAATTTGATATCTTCATGACTGATTGTATTCAAAGGAAATTACATAATTTGAGCCTTTTGATTAAAAACAAAACCACTTTAACTTTATTCAACAAGAAAGTCTTTATCAAAATATTAATGTATATATCCAATCTAAATATAACAAAAGGCGTTTATATATACAGAAACAGGGTGACATATAACTTTTGTCCTGATGACCTTAATACTGGATAATATTATAATACAAAATCAGTTTATTTATTACTATAAAGAATTTATAAGTTGTTTTTAATTTTCCCAAAGGGGCTGTGGTCAACAGTGCATGATTTATGAATACTTCACAGTAATAATATATGTACTGGCCGTATGTAACAAGAGAAGTGAAGATTTACAGGTCTTTACAAGGACTACTCCCAGCATACCATATATGGTTGTAAAATACATGTATACAAAAAAAATGTATTAATAAAACTTTAGGATGGTAAACTATGCTAATGTTTGTTTCCATTCAGATCACACCCACGTTCTCTAACTACATTTATATGCTCTAATAAAATTGAAAACACCTGGGTTTCTGTATATGAATTTTAATGTTTGTGTACATAAATTTTAAGAATTTTAATATTTTATTCTCGATAACATAAACATATATATACACCAGTATTGGAAGTTCATAAAAAATGACAGATATCTCTGACATTTTTTTTTTTGTGACCATAGATTCTAGATTCTATGGTCACAAAAATAAGAAGAAATATAAGAGCTATATAGTTCCAGAACAAAATTATGTATAAAATGTGTGAAATCACTTCAAAATGGTGTTACATTGTACCAATGTCACAGCACTGCAAACAAAACTATATAATAAAACTAAGTCACAAGAAGAGTTTAAAGATACCAAAGGGGTAATCAGAATCTAAAAATCGAAGGACAGACAATGCAATGGCCAAAAAGAAAAAGTACAAATAACGATCTACAAAACATTACACATCAAAATAAAGATCGAGTAACACGAACCCCACTAAAAACAGGGTATGATATCAGTTGCTCCAGAAGGTAGTTCTTGCTCCACTAGAGGCAACTGTCGTGTTACTCTTGTTACAGACCTGTTGATAAGTCATGAATGTCTTTTTTGCTTGATTTTTTAATTTAAACAATATCTATTTAGAAAATAATCAGAAAATACAGTACATCAAACATAGTAAATACAGACAGGATTCAGAAACAAGCAATTATTGCTTTTAGTTTTATAAATCTGTCTCCTTGATTTTTTTCTACAGAACCTTTGTACCTAAATTATATTCTTGTGGAAATCTCTATTTCTCTGTCTGTGTATACATACATATTTTGGTTTTAAACATCTTAGTGAATGAACAATTTAAAACTTTTATAAAACTTGTTTGAAATTATTAAGTTTTGGACCTATACAAGTCCATGAGGTGTTTATATAATTTGTATTCATCCTTTAAATGTTTATTATAATATGAATAAAACATTACAACACTTGTACCAAAACTGGTTGATAATTGCTTTATCATCTTTTTTGTCTAATACAAAGTTTATACACAGAATAACTGACCATTCCATTTGGGTTGTTTTTAATTTCATGCAGCTGTGATTCCTAATTTACTGTAAAAAGCTTTAGGATCAATATCATTAAAAATATCTGTTTTCTGCAAATTAACTGAATATTGAATAAACCTATATTCCCATGGGTTAGCTAAAAGTTTTTAACACACAGAACAGAATTTTGGAATTGCTACATCGTGTGTCGATTTTGTGACATGATGATGAGTATGACCCCCCCACCACCCCACCTCTTTTTTTAAAAATAGTGTCGTGATTCACAGGATACCATATATACATTTGTATTACCTGTATATATGATATCTTTGACTAATACCAAGGGGGACAGAGATATCAAATTTAAATCCTTTTAATACTGTTTGTACATCTTGTGAATTTACATTATAATAAAGTTCTCCTATGCTTTCAGAAGTCATTTTACATATGTAATTTTAATTTAATATATACTAGGCATTGGGCAGTAACATAATGTTCAACAAATGTTGAAGGTTGTCACTCTATATATATATGGTAGATGTAGATGTAGACTAGATGTTGAGTATATATACACTCTGACAAAAGTTAAGCACCACCCTATATCTTTATCGATATATTTTTTACATCAATACTGTTAAAACACTAAAATAAATATCACCATTTTTCTTACACTTCTTAAAAGACTACACCAAGGGCTCTAAAATTACCAATCTACGAAGTATTTATCATCCTAAAAGACGTGACTATGACGTGGCAAAAATGGGGTTCAAAATAGGCGCTGGAAAAACGTAAAACAAGTTTGTCTTTGATGGAAGTTTTTAACATTGCATTAAAATGCAGAGTCTTCAGATTTTAAGAACTTTTAAATGCATCTATTGTGCATATGTGTAAGGCATAAAAATCAATAACGAGTATATCCACCGCGTTTATTGTGAAGTTCTGTAACACGCCTCGTCATGCTTTGCACAAGACGCCTAAGCCGTTCTTGGGGGGACTGTTGCCACTCCTGTAAGATAGCAGTTCTTAATTCGTCAATATTTTGACATTTTGGATTGCATTGGTTAATTTTTCGGCCAATAAAGTCCCATACATGCTCTATAGGGTTCATGTCTGGCGACATCGCAGGCCATGGAATTGTCTGAACAGCCTCTTGCTATAAAAAATGTTGTACACTTCAGGCTCTATGTGGTCTAGCGTTGTCGTCCATGAACATTGGCCTGTCAGCCAACGCATGATTATCGAAAAAGGGGGACTACGCGTGGAGCGAGCACATTGTCATGGTATTTTTGGCCTGTCAGATTACCATCAAGAACGTACAAGTCCAATTTACAGTCAAAGGAAAAACAACCCCAGACAGTTACACCCCCACCCCCAAAAGCAGTTGTGTCCAAAATGTGGTTGTCCTGAAATGAAGTGCTTCGTTGGCGCCAAACCCTTGCACGACCGTCGGTAGGGCGTAACAAAAAACGACTTTCATCAGACCAGTGGACCCGTCTCCATGTGCGAATAGTCCACCCCAAATGATCATGTGACCAGTCAAATCGAGCATGGCGATGACGTAATGTCAACTGTGGACGTTTTATGGGTCGTCGCGCTCGCATTCCCTGATGGCGGAGGCGTCTGATTAGTGTGTGTACTAATGTGGCCTCCAAACGCTAAATTACCACGAAGTGCATCAGCTGTACTGAACGGCCGTTGCCGCGCCCATCTGGATATGAGCCGGTCCTCTCTCTGCGTCGTTTTGCGAGGTCTACCTGCATGTGGACGGTCAATAACATTCCCCGTTTGACGAAAACACTGCATCAGTCGTACAATGATGGAATGGTTAACCCTGAAGTGGTCTGCCACCCTTCTATGGCTAAAACCACTGTTATGCACACCAACAGCTTGCCACCTTTCTGGTATGGTTAATTTTCGCCGCACCATACCAAACCAATAGAAAATTAAACTTAAAACTCTACACAAAACAAATCAGCTTTCGTTCGCAAACACAAATGTTGAAAAGTACACGTGGCACTTTACACACCCTGTCATATACACATAAATAAAAATCGATCAATAACCTGTTTCACGGGTAAGTAAGTATGTGTGTACAGGTAATGAAAACAGCAAACCGATTTGAAATAAGTTCATTATTAGAAAAGATATTGAAACAAGTCAGGTGGTGCTTAACTTTTGTCGAACTGTATATATGTAGACCCTGAATGTAACCAGAAATGTTGGCCATGGTCATGACTATAGTGTTGACATAAATGTCGGTAGCTTATGAGTGTTTAACACCACTTCCAACAATATTTCAGTTATAACTTATGATATATTATGACGATCAAGTTTATTGGAAAAGAGTTAGGGTTATGGTGTTTAATGCCACTTTCAACCATATTTCAGTTATATCATGGTGGTCAGTTTTATTGGTGGAGGAAACCGGAGTACCCGGAAAAAACCAACCGACCTGTTGCAAGTCAGACAAACTTTATCATATAATGTTGTATCAAGTATGCCTCATTATGAACAGGGTTTGATATCACAACTTTAGTGGTGAAAGACACTGATTGCACAGGTAGTTGTAAATCCAACTACAAATGTACTATGCGACCACAACGGTCCATATTAGTAATGCAATACATAGAACTTTATCATATAGTATATGTATCAATATTTTTTTAAAGGATTGGCTTGAAAGATGAATTAATGTTAAATAGTAACAAATTAAACTTATCAATGAAAGATTAAGATTAACTTAACTTATAAATACCTGTACTATAATATTTTTTTACTCTTTCTTATGGTTTCTTCAAATTATACATGTATGCAATACAAACAATAAAACAAAACCCTATTACCACAGAAAACAAATGAAAATTTACCCAAGCAGGACTAAACAGTTCCTGAAAAGGCCACCAGCAATAATTAAAATTAAAGAGAATATGGGATAATGCAGATTCTCAAATGTCCACTTTGTAAGTAATGCTATATTTGTTTAGTTATGCATCAAAATAAATATTTATTTACCACTCCCATTGATCATGTTTATCATTGAAAGTTCTAAATTGACCTCTGGCTCTGCCAAAATCATCATAATTACATCAAAATGTACATTTGTGAATCACATGGATTTGTCACTATATCAATCTACAGTTCCTAACATATGTCCACTGGTGCATTAGCGCATCGCTATGTAAGGACTTTCTCTTATCAACATTGTGCATGCCATTGGCTAGAATTACGAAAATCGTCTATTATACTGGTCAGTAGGCTTTCAAATTTTCAAAACAAAATACCCCGGTAATTGAACTAGAGGTTCAGTGGGCTGAGCCTGTGTCGCTCACCTTTCATTCTGCTTTGAGGGAACTTAATACAAAACCTTCGGTAGGTGCTTCCCACCAAGTTTCGGTTCATTTGGCAAAGCGGTTACAGAGAAGCAGATTTTTAGAAATCGACCAATCAGAAACAAGAATGGCCTGTGGCGACCATGTTTATTAACGGATAGGAACTAAATGCACAGGCTTTATAGATGACCTTCCAATGATGCTTCCTACCAAGTTTTGATTCATTTGGCAAAGCGGTTACAGAGAATATTCTTTAGAAATCAACCAATCAGAAACAAGAATTGCCTGTGGCGGCCATGTTTGTTAACGGATCGGGAAGATATGAGCAGTCTTTATAGAGGACCTGCCATAGATGCTTCCTACCAAGTTTCGGTTCATTTTGCCAAGCGGTTTCAGAGAAGAAGATTTTTAAAAATCGGCCAATCAGAAACAAGAATTGCCTATGGCGGCCATGTTTGCTGACGGATCGGAACTAAATGAGCAATATTTATAGAGGACCTTCCAAGGATGCTCCTACCAAGTTTCGATTCATTTGACAAAGCGATTTTAAAGGAGAAGATATTTTTAGAAATCAGCCAATCAGAAACAAGAATTGTCTGTGGTGGCCATGTTTGTTAACGGATTGGAACTAAATGAGCAATCTTTATAGAGAACCTTCCAAGGATGCTTCCTACCAAGTTTCGATTCATTTGACAAAGCGATTTTAAAGGAGAAGATATTTTTAGAAATCAGCCAATCAGAAACAAGAATTGTCTGTGGTGGCCATGTTTGTTAACTGATTGGAACTAAATGAGCAATCTTTATAGAGAACCTTCCAAGGATGCTTCCTACCAAGTTTCGATTGAAGCCTGAACCTATACTTCCATTGCTACAATTTCTGTGTTTTAAAGTAGCTATAGTTGAGGTTTATCAGGAGTAGTTTGCATTGTTTTGATTGGTTATATTGTCAACCTTAATATTATTAAACTTTTTATTTTTAATATGATATTGCCATGGATACGAAATATATACATTTACTAATAACCCTGTCAAACCTCTGATTGCATTGGTAGAATAAATTCCAACTATAATATGATCACAGCCCCTCCAAAAATGCACATACATGTAGGCTAAAAGGTGACACTAGCATACATTGTGCCTATGCGCAGATTAATCGACTGACACATATAAAAAATGATAAATAGGGTTGAAAAATGTTGCTTTGCAAGCTTTCAAATTATGTAAAGAAGAACAGGTTGGTAATAATATTAAATGCACCATAAAATTACGATTGTGGCAAAGGATCATGCTATATATATGTAGGAACTATTGTAAGCTTTCTTTTATAGGCAAGCTTAAGAAGTGTGGCATTTTCTAAACACAGGGGACTGATTTGCATACTGTCCTATCAGCAAATCAAGCACTTCCAATAAATGTCCTATTTGGACGTGTTGTACATGTACCTCACACCGTGCACGTGGTAACAAGGTCTTATATTTGTATTCTTTCAAATCTTATTTGTGACACTGCATGATCGTCAGCAACAATTCAAGAAAATCCTAGTTCTATTGTCATGTGCATTCAATATTAAAGACAACCTGTACTTTAAGTAATGTTTGTACGATTAATCCCAGGACTTGTAGAAAGTGTGTGTACCAGGAAACATTTCCATAATACATGTATATATCGGGGTCCTATGGTACCATGGTAATTGAATTTAAAAAGATGGTGGCGAAAATTGGTTAAAATTGCATGTGAAATACAGTACCATAGAACCTGTGGTACCATAGGATCTGACTAGATAAGCAGAACATGTACAATGTTAGTCCGAGATTCCTCTGCCGTCTAACGGCTTTTATGGATTTGCTGTAGCCGTCGGACGTCAGAGCGATATGCATACGGAAAACAGCGGATTTGCTTCTCCAACTCTGGGTCAGCACATTTCCACGTTTCGTGGCTATCGGATTTTATTTTCTATCAGAAACCCTTATATAAATCGCTTCACCAATCATTTTTCTATTCATTCGTAACCATCTTACCCTCAGAAAGTGGTGCTACACTCCATTACAGCACGATTTTGCCTTAGATCCTATGATTCCGCCATTTGTCTTCCATTTTTCAAACATTTGTCATGTGACTACGATAAAACCACGATTACCGCAATGTATCATGGGAGATGATTTGTATATAAACAAACAAACAAATATTTGTATTGCCAATATCATACACGCCTGTTAAGGCAAAACAATTAACATAAAATTTAATACGGTTGATTATATTGATTGGTAATGATTTTAACAGCAATAGTGAATTACAGATAACCATATGAAAAAACTAGAGGCTCCCAGGAGCCTGTAATCGCTCACCTGGTTTTCAATTTGACATCTAAAGTTGATAGAAAATGGGGGTGTTGCACGTAATTTAGAAAGTGGGCCACCCAAAGATCATTTCAACTCAAATTTCAGAGCAAAAGATTTTTTAGATGTGATTTTTATCTCATAATATTCCTAAACGGAATAAACTGGCTGAAAAAATCTCACGGAAAAACCCAGAATATATGTTAAACTACTGATTGCCATGTAGCTGCAGCTAAAATTTGAGCTCATTTTGACTTATACTAAAGCAGCAATGGACAATTGAAGAAATTTCTATTTTTGGTAACAGCAGCCATCTTGAATGGAGGGCGGGGCTGTCAGACACAATATTGAAAGGGGACCACCCAAGGACCTTCCCAGCCAAATTCGTTTTAATTTGATTCAGCGGTTTCAGAGGAGAAGATTTAAATGTGATCTTTTATCAAAATATGCTTAATTTGCATAATCGGTATAAATCGGCTGACAGAAAAATTTCACAGAAAAACCCAGAATATATGTTAAACTAATGATTGCCATGTAGCTGCAGCTAAAATTTGAGCTCATTTTGACTTATACTAAAGCAGCAATGGACAATTGAAGAAATTTCTATTTTTGGTAACAGCAGCCATCTTGAATGGAGGGCGGGGCTGCCGGACACAATTTTGAAAGGGACCCACCCAAGGACTATCTCTGCCAGGTTTGGTTTAATTTGGTTCAGCGGTTTCAGAGGAGAAGATTTAAATGTGATCTTTTATCAAAATATGCCTAATTTGCATAATCGGTATAAATCGGCTGAAAGAAAAATTTCACAGAAAAACCCGAAATATATGTTAAACTGTTCCTTGCCATGTAGCTGCAGTTACAATTTGAGCTCATTTTGACTTATACTAAAGCAGCAATGGACAATTGAAGAAATTTCTATTTTTAGTAACAGCAGCCATCTTGAATGGAGGGCGGGGCTGTCAGACACAAATTTGAAAGGGACCCATGCAGGGTCCATCCCTGCCAGGTTTGGTTTAATTTGGTTCAGCGGTTTCAGAGGAGAAGATTTAAATGTGATCTTTTACCAAAATATGCCCAATTTGCATAATCGGTATAAATCGGCTGAAAGAAAAATTTCACAGAAAAAATCGGAATATATGTTAAACTGCTCCTTGCCATGTAGCTGCAGTTACAATTTTGAGCTCATTTTGACTTATACTAAAGCAGCAATGGACAATTGAAGACATTTCTATTTTTAGTAACAGCAGCCATCTTGAATGGAGGGCGGGGCTGTCGGACACAATTTTGAAAGGGACCCACCCAAGGACTATCCCTGCCAGGTTTGGTTTAATTTGGTTCAGCGGTTTCAGAGGAGAAGATTTAAATGTGATCTTTTATCAAAATATGCCTAATTTGCATAATCGGTATAAATCGGCTGAAAGAAAAATTTCACAGAAAAACCCGAAATATATGTTAAACTGCTCCTTGCCATGTAGCTGCAGTTACAATTTGAGCTCATTTTGACTTATACTAAAGCAGCAATGGACAATTGAAGAAATTTCTATTTTTAGTAACAGCAGCCATCTTGAATGGAGGGCGGGGCTGTCAGACACAAATTTGAAAGGGACCCATGCAGGGTCCATCCCTGCCAGGTTTGGTTTAATTTGGTTCAGCGGTTTCAGAGGAGAAGATTTAAATGTGATCTTTTACCAAAATATGCCCAATTTGCATAATCGGTATAAATCGGCTGAAAGAAAAATTTCACAGAAAAAATCGGAATATATGTTAAACTGCTCCTTGCCATGTAGCTGCAGTTACAATTTTGAGCTCATTTTGACTTATACTAAAGCAGCAATGGACAATTGAAGACATTTCTATTTTTAGTAACAGCAGCCATCTTGAATGGAGGGCGGGGCTGTCGGACACAATTTTGAAAGGGACCCACCCAAGGACTATCCCTGCCAGGTTTGGTTTAATTTGGTTCAGCGGTTTCAGAGGAGAAGATTTAAATGTGATCTTTTATCAAAATATGCCTAATTTGCATAATCGGTATAAATCGGCTGAAAGAAAAATTTCACAGAAAAACCCGAAATATATGTTAAACTGCTCCTTGCCATGTAGCTGCAGTTACAATTTGAGCTCATTTTGACTTATACTAAAGCAGCAATGGACAATTGAAGAAATTTCTATTTTTAGTAACAGCAGCCATCTTGAATGGAGGGCGGGGCTGTCAGACACAAATTTGAAAGGGACCCATGCAGGGTCCATCCCTGCCAGGTTTGGTTTAATTTGGTTCAGCGGTTTCAGAGGAGAAGATTTAAATGTGATCTTTTACCAAAATATGCCCAATTTGCATAATCGGTATAAATCGGCTGAAAGAAAAATTTCACAGAAAAAATCGGAATATATGTTAAACTGCTCCTTGCCATGTAGCTGCAGTTACAATTTTGAGCTCATTTTGACTTATACTAAAGCAGCAATGGACAATTGAAGAAATTTCTATTTTTAGTAACAGCAGCCATCTTGAATGGAGGGCGGGGCTGTCGGACACAATTTTGAAAGGGACCCACCCAAGGACTATCCCTGCCAGGTTTGGTTTAATTTGGTTCAGCGGTTTCAGAGGAGAAGATTTAAATGTGATCTTTTATCAAAATATGCCTAATTTGCATAATCGGTATAAATCGGCTGAAAGAAAAATTTCACCGAAAAACCCGAAATATATGTTAAACTGCTCCTTGCCATGTAGCTGCAGTTACAATTTGAGCTCATTTTGACTTATACTAAAGCAGCAATGGACAATTGAAGAAATTTCTATTTTTAGTAACAGCAGCCATCTTGAATGGAGGGCGGGGCTGCCAGACACAATTTTGAAAGGGACCCACCCAAGGACTATCCCTGCCAGGTTTGGTTTAATTTGGTTCAGCGGTTTCAGAGGAGAAGATTTAAATGTGATCTTTTATCAAAATATGCCTAATTTGCATAATCGGTATAAATCGGCTGAAAGAAAAATTTCACCGAAAAACCCGAAATATATGTTAAACTGCTCCTTGCCATGTAGCTGCAGTTACAATTTGAGCTCATTTTGACTTATACTAAAGCAGCAATGGACAATTGAAGAAATTTCTATTTTTAGTAACAGCAGCCATCTTGAATGGAGGGCGGGGCTGCCAGACACAATTTTGAAAGGGACCCACCCAAGGACTATCCCTGCCAGGTTTGGTTTAATTTGGTTCAGCGGTTTCAGAGGAGAAGATTTAAATGTGATCTTTTATCAAAATATGCCTAATTTGCATAATCGGTATAAATCGGCTGAAAGAAAAATTTCACAGAAAAAATCGGAATATATGTTAAACTGCTCCTTGCCATGTAGCTGCAGTTACAATTTTGAGCTCATTTTGACTTATACTAAAGCAGCAATGGACAATTGAAGACATTTCTATTTTTAGTAACAGCAGCCATCTTGAATGGAGGGCGGGGCTGTCGGACACAATTTTGAAAGGGACCCACCCAAGGACTATCCCTGCCAGGTTTGGTTTAATTTGGTTCAGCGGTTTCAGAGGAGAAGATTTAAATGTGATCTTTTATCAAAATATGCCTAATTTGCATAATCGGTATAAATCGGCTGAAAGAAAAATTTCACAGAAAAACCCGAAATATATGTTAAACTGCTCCTTGCCATGTAGCTGCAGTTACAATTTGAGCTCATTTTGACTTATACTAAAGCAGCAATGGACAATTGAAGAAATTTCTATTTTTAGTAACAGCAGCCATCTTGAATGGAGGGCGGGGCTGTCAGACACAAATTTGAAAGGGACCCATGCAGGGTCCATCCCTGCCAGGTTTGGTTTAATTTGGTTCAGCGGTTTCAGAGGAGAAGATTTAAATGTGATCTTTTACCAAAATATGCCCAATTTGCATAATCGGTATAAATCGGCTGAAAGAAAAATTTCACAGAAAAAATCGGAATATATGTTAAACTGCTCCTTGCCATGTAGCTGCAGTTACAATTTTGAGCTCATTTTGACTTATACTAAAGCAGCAATGGACAATTGAAGACATTTCTATTTTTAGTAACAGCAGCCATCTTGAATGGAGGGCGGGGCTGTCGGACACAATTTTGAAAGGGACCCACCCAAGGACTATCCCTGCCAGGTTTGGTTTAATTTGGTTCAGCGGTTTCAGAGGAGAAGATTTAAATGTGATCTTTTATCAAAATATGCCTAATTTGCATAATCGGTATAAATCGGCTGAAAGAAAAATTTCACCGAAAAACCCGAAATATATGTTAAACTGCTCCTTGCCATGTAGCTGCAGTTACAATTTGAGCTCATTTTGACTTATACTAAAGCAGCAATGGACAATTGAAGAAATTTCTATTTTTAGTAACAGCAGCCATCTTGAATGGAGGGCGGGGCTGCCAGACACAATTTTGAAAGGGACCCACCCAAGGACTATCCCTGCCAGGTTTGGTTTAATTTGGTTCAGCGGTTTCAGAGGAGAAGATTTAAATGTGATCTTTTATCAAAATATGCCTAATTTGCATAATCGGTATAAATCGGCTGAAAGAAAAATTTCACCGAAAAACCCGAAATATATGTTAAACTGCTCCTTGCCATGTAGCTGCAGTTACAATTTGAGCTCATTTTGACTTATACTAAAGCAGCAATGGACAATTGAAGAAATTTCTATTTTTAGTAACAGCAGCCATCTTGAATGGAGGGCGGGGCTGCCAGACACAATTTTGAAAGGGACCCACCCAAGGACTATCCCTGCCAGGTTTGGTTTAATTTGGTTCAGCGGTTTCAGAGGAGAAGATTTAAATGTGATCTTTTATCAAAATATGCCTAATTTGCATAATCGGTATAAATCGGCTGAAAGAAAAATTTCACAGAAAAACCCGAAATATATGTTAAACTGCTCCTTGCCATGTAGCTGCAGTTACAATTTGAGCTCATTTTGACTTATACTAAAGCAGCAATGGACAATTGAAGAAATTTCTATTTTTAGTAACAGCAGCCATCTTGAATGGAGGGCGGGGCTGCCGGACACAATTTTGAAAGGGACCCACCCAAGGACTATCCCTGCCAGGTTTGGTTTTCAGAGGAGAAGATTTAAATGTGATCTTTTATCAAAATATGCCTAATTTGCATAATCGGCTGAAAGAAAAATTTCACAGAAAAACCTGAAATATATGTTAAACTGCTCCTTGCCATGTAGCTGCAGTTACAATTTGAGCTCATTTTGACTTATACTAAAGCAGCAATGGACAATTGAAGAAATTTCTATTTTTAGTAACAGCAGCCATCTTGAATGGAGGGCGGGGCTGTCGGACACAATTTTGAAAGGGACCCACCCAAGGACTATCCCTGCCAGGTTTGGTTTTCAGAGGAGAAGATTTAAATGTGATCTTTTACCAAAATATGCCTAATTTGCATAATCGGCTGAAAGAAAAATTTCACAGAAAAACCTGAAATATATGTTAAACTGCTCCTTGCCATGTAGCTGCAGTTACAATTTGAGCTCATTTTGACTTATACTAAAGCAGCAATGGACAATTGAAGAAATTTCTATTTTTAGTAACAGCAGCCATCTTGAATGGAGGGCGGGGCTGTCGGACACAATTTTGAAAGGGACCCACCCAAGGACTATCCCTGCCAGGTTTGGTTTAATTTGGTTCAGCAGTTTCAGAGGAGAAGATTTAAATGTGATCTTTTATCAAAATATGCCTAATTTGCATAATCGGCTGAAAGAAAAATTTCACAGAAAAACCCGGAATATATGTTAAACTAATCTTTGCCATGTAGCTGCAGTTAAAATTTGAGCTCATTTTGACTTATACTAAAGCAGCAATGGACAATTAAAATTTCATCCCCCCTTTTTTCTATTTTTAGCTTGGCGGCCATCTTGGTTGGAAGTCGGGATCACCGGACACAATTTTGGAAGGGGGCCATCCAAGGACCATTCCACCAAAGTTTGGTTCAAATTGGCCCAGTGGCTTCAGAGGAGTTGATTAAAATGTGAAAAGTTAACGGACGGACGGACGACGGACGACCGCTCAGTGGTGACAATAGCTCACCTGACCCTTTAGGTCAGGTGAGCTAAAAATGATGTAGTACCTTGTCCAAAAAGGGGGGACGTAACATATGCTCTTTCTGAAGCCCGTTGGTAACACTCTGCCATTGAATCTTTTCTTTCCAACACATTCTGTATTATTTCCTTCTGCTCTGCTTTGATCTATAGATGGACTGTTTGTCCTGCAGAATACGCTTAAATGTATCGTCTTCCATGCGATTTGAATGTTGTTTACGTATGCAAATAATGCTCAAATAATTTGGTGCGCTGAATTAAGTAGCTCCCATCATGCAATGCGTTACTGTTATCATTCAGTTAGTATCGCGAGATCACGTTTGTAGATTCGAAAATGGAAGTCAAATGGCGGAATAATAGGATCTAAGGCAAAATCGTGCTGTAATGGAGTGTAACAACCACTTTCTGAGGATAAGATGGTTATGAATGAATAGAAAAATGATTGGTGAAGCGATTTATATAAGGGTTTCTGATAGAAAATAAAATCCGATAGCCATGAAACGTGGAAATGTGCCGACCCAGAGCGGGAGAGGCAAATCCGCTGTTTTCCGTATATATAGCGCTCTGACGTCCAACGGCTACAGAAAATCCATAAAAGCCGTTAGACGGCAGAGATATCTCGGACTAGTACAATGTATGTACACAAAAATGTACATGTATGTAGTGTAGGGAATTCCAGAACTATATCTAACCGATTTGTTCCCGATATAAACATTGTATACCATTGACACATATACATACCTCTCTGTAGTACTGTTTAATAAAATATTCAATGCATTTATTAGTCTCATGTAAATACAAAAGCAGATGTGATTTAATCAGAAGGGCTTTCTCAAAACAATCTCGTGGTGCATTGTGCATACGATGTGGATTTAGGAAAGATAACCAATTAAAATGTCTTAAATTCCTATATTATTATCTGAAATAATTCAATGCTATATTTGATATATTCAACACTAATTACTTCTTGCATCACACGTGTAACAAGAACCAACGTTCCTCTTTGAGATCTTCCCTCCTCCCCATGATGACAGTCGATCATAATAATCAAGAATCGCCATGACGCACCCAATTTCTCAAAGTATTATCAAAGACTTTACCTCTTTAGCTGTTTCGAGCTCTTGCTTTAAGGTTTCATATTGTGTTTCTAGCTCCTCTATTTGTTGTTGAAGATGTTGCTTTTCCTCCAGAACAGCGAGTCCGTACTCGGCGGCCTGTACCTTTTCCTGAGTTGTCTCAGCTAGTTCCGTTTGTAATCTCTCTACCTCCAGCCTCAGGTCCTCAACAGACTGTTCTTTACTACTTGGATCCGACATTTTTCTAAAGAGGACTTAAATAACTTTTAAAACACGAAAATTGGAAGAAAGTTTCAAGGGCAGACTCCCCCATTTTACATCGTCGCCATCTTAATTTATGCAACTATGTTCGTCATGTGACCAAAGGAAATATATCGTCTTTATATGGAAGGCCTAATTAGCATTACCTGCGTTGACCTGTACAAAATAACAACATGTATAATCAGATAATATAAAGCGGATTATCGTAGTTTGCTCCAAATGAATGAATAATTATCAATACGTAGATGCAATGTATAAACATAGATATGGAAATGTCAGTGAAAGTTTTGTTTTATGCAGTACTACTGAACAAAAAAATGCCCCAGACTAGGAATCCGGGTCGTTTCGCCCCGAATCCCGTTCGCCCCGTGAGTCGTTTCGCCCCTATTCCCCCTCGCCCCGGGTCGTTTCGGCCTCATTTATTAATAGTGCTTTAAAAAATGAAATATGGAAAATACCATTGCAAATATTCGTATTTTGGATGTTGCAAGGCTTGTTCATGGGTACTTTATTTTAATTAATTAGTAATCGACAGATCAAAGAATAAAAATAATTACAATTTTCAATTTTTTATTATTTTCTCTTTATTATTTTTTTGCAGTTTAATTAGTAATAACAAGGATTTATATAGTATATAAATCCTTGGTAATAATTGACCAATAATTATTAAATATTATAATATAACATCATGATGATGTTAACTTCGTTGTTTATCATATATTTTTATTATTTTTATTTTATTTTTATGTTATTATTTTTTTTTTGCATACAACTAATAAGTAAATGATTGTCGAAAAAGACATCATCTATTAATATATAATAGCGATTAAGTGGGGCGAATCGACTCACTTTCCGGGGCGAAAAGACTCGGGGCGAAACGATCCGGTACCCAGACTAGACATCAGCTACAATATTAGTCGTAGCTATAACTAACCTTTAGTTTTTTTACGGCCTTTCATATGAAAAAAAATATGTTTGCATGAAACTTAGGCTGTTTCTAAGAAAAAAATACATGTAGCTGTGATTGCCGATCATCATGGAATCTATTATATATTAAAGCATTGCCTTCATGTCATTTCCGTGATAACAGAAGCACGCAAGACACGTGGACTTGATTGTGGTAATAAATATTATACTGACACTGTCCATAGTTTGTTGAAGGTGTGCCAGTTATTTTTTTACTAAAACTTGGCATTTTAGTAGCTTAGCCTTGAATGTGTATTAAATTAAAAATCTTTCACATTGTTATTTGTTTTCCTTCAAACTAATAATCCTATTGTTTATCCCTTATCCTAATCCTAAGGTCATAGTTGACACTACTTCTCCCCGAGTACTGTATGTCGGTCAAAGGCTCACTAGAGCTTGTGTTGTATTCTTATTTTAACACTCCGACTTAGTCATAAATAAAACTTATCTTATCTTACCGTGCATCTTTTTAAACCACGATACTTTTTTAATTATCTCACGGTAACTTCTCCATGTCCTTATCGGTTGTATTGTTTAGGCTCAGGATCGAAGTACAGGGCTAGATGTTTTCTCTTGGAAAAATTCGTTTGCTCTTCACAGGGCCTTAATAATATACGTGTATACTCAACAAGACATGCATATATGCATCATGCATGGATAGCCAACAATACTCTGTGGTGCCCTGTTGTATTTAATAAATATCTATTTTTGGAGGTTTTTGTAAATTCTCTATACCTATGTATTCCAATGGGTTATTGAGAAATAAAGATATATTAATCATTTTCTAATGTCCAATTCTACATTAATGAATGGCTTTCAGTTGGTGTGCAAAATTCATTTGGTACGACACTGTACGGTGTAGTATAGAAGTAGTATATCAGCACAGCCAATGCCACATTTGAGGTGGAGCGAGGTGGAGCTACCGGAAGTCCCTTGACCGAATTGATCGCGTGCGCATGCACAACCGGTTCCCGCGCATTTTCTTACAATAGTAGTAGTACAAAGTGTATCATTGCGCATGGCCGACATAGCTACCGGAAGTGACGTGACCGAAGTTTACGTGACCCCGAAGGGGTTTCCTTGGAAGGCTGCGCGCGTGTGCAACCGAAAGTTCCGCAAAACCCCCCTGATGGGGCCTTTTCACCGGAAATGACGTCATCAAACGCCACCCGTAGGGCTTCCCCTCAATCGTAATTACTCGGCCATTCTCGCTACCCTGCAAATAACCTCGTACGTACATAGTAGAAATTCTTCTTAAATTGTTTACCGGAAGTTAAGTTAAGTTAAGCTGCACAAAAATATAGTCCACGAAAATCCAATATGGAAGTCATACTAAGTAAAATCTAATCATGCAAAACTAATTAAAACTTTAATTGAAATATAGAAAATTGCTTAAAATATAACTTTATCAAATTTTCATGTAACTGACATGTGAAAAGTAGTGCGATTTATACGCCTAATGCATACGAGGTTATTTGCAGGGTAGCGAGAATGGCCGAGTAGTTACGATTGGCTTCCCCAGGAACTGGAAGTCACGTGACCGGAAGTGCCCTTGGGCATATCCAACTATTCCAGTCATAATCAGGTTCGATTACTCTGTAATTAATTATGATCTAGCTTTCGATAACCTGTTCATATCAGAAACATATAAAATAATATGTCTCTGATCATATATTGTAACATGGATCTATATCCTTAATTGTACTATATAACATGTAAAATAGATTTGTTTAGGTAATCAGTGAATTCATTTATCTGAAAACAAATATGACAGTTAAGATATTATTCAGATGAATTATTTAATGTAACTTTTACATTAAAATGTGAAATTTACTATTAAAATTCTTCCATTTAAAAAATAATCGGTTCAAAACATTGCATTCTTGCAGCGAAAAGTGAAGATTTAGGAAATTAAATACCTATACTCGAGGTTACAAAAGATTGGAACGCTAAATAAATGTTTAGGAGTTGGAAAGGATAGCCAAATTCGGGATGCACAATGTTGCCTATTCATTTTGTCGTTTCCCCTCTTTTTGTTGTTTGTTTTTTTTGTTAATAAAAGGTTTTGCTTCTGTGGACAAATGTAGTTTTTATTTAACAGGATAGCCAACATCGCTTACTGCTACATTTTGATATATACACCTTTGTTGTAATTTTTACTGGTCGAATTATATTATTTAAAAAGTGTGTGAATTGATATTGTTTACCTGTACAATAATACAGGAAATAATCACACCGGGGGGTTCTGACATTTTATGGCTTTGTGTACAATTGATTAGGGTGTATTGTACTCCTGTGTGCGGACTTCACTTCTCCAAACAATTTACATAATTGTAATAAAAAATATCTGTAATCCAGAAAATTTTCATATCACATTTGACAGGACAGAATCAAGCCAAGTGCTAAAAATTACAAACAAACATTATTATCGGCGTGTCCACAAAGTTGCTAAACAGGAAAATGCACACTCTTATGAAATATTTTTAATCAGGTGGAATATTTTTAAAGAGTCATGAATAGATGAGTGAAATAGATGATCTATAATCTGTCAAATCCGCGTACTATTAAACATGAACACTACTTCCGGTGAGCTCCGCCATGTTGGATTTTTCTTGATCTATCTTGAAAAATTGGTCATTTTCAAATCAAATTGGAAGTAATAAGAACACAAATTAAACTGTTAGGAACTCGATTTTCGGAAAGATTCATTATTCAGCTTCTACAAGATATCAGCATAAAAAATTTTCTTATTACTTTTATTGATCAAATTTGACAATTTCCAACGACCATATTTACAAATTATCGTAAATTAATAGGGATTGCATGTACATGATTTGTCGAGGTTTTTATGCAGTTTTTAAAAATTGACTTGGAAGTATTTTCTCGTTAAATTAAACTGATACAAATAACATTTTTTTATTGATAAACATTTCAAGATTATGTGGATATCAGCATAATTTTTTTATATTGAGCAGTTTTTTTTCAATTGCGATTTAAAGTTCAATCACCGTGCATTCTTTGTTAATTTAAATGACACCTATAATGTTGGCGTCTACGTCATCAAAGTCACGTGATGACTGAATAAGCTGGATATGATGCTCTCTAGGATGTCCGCGTCCTATAACCTTATCATTTTCTAAGAACTAGCCCTTTCACTGGTTATCTACCCCTTTCCCGCCATTTTATTTTCATAGGGAGCGCCTTCAATAATTACACAACCATTTTTTCGGATGTTTTCGGATAACGGTAAGAACAATATTAACGAACTCCGAACAATCTTCCAAAGGGAAAGTCAAAACTCATAAGTATATAAACAGACAAAATCTGTCAACAACTAGAAAACTGTGAAAACCGTAATGACCCTGACTGGATATGTTCAAGGTGTTGTGTAGTACTCCAATGGATGTTTTCTATCACCTCCGCGTTCTCAGTGGTATTTCTACTAAATAACCTAAGAGTCAAATGAATGAAATGGTAATTTTGTTCCCTACTTGCATAGTCTCTAATAAAAAACTATTCCAGGATGATTCTTCTCAATTCTGAAAAACAATGTATATACATGTATAGAGGGAGGAGAAGGAGGGGAGGCTGGCGGGAAGGAGGATGAAAATGAGGAGGGCGGGTGGGGTAGGGAGGAGGATGAAGAGGAGGAGGCGGAGGTCTCTTTGGGTTTAATTATGACTAACACAAAAATCTTCCATATTTTCCATATCATTTCACTATTCAACTTACTTTTCCTCTATATTTTCCATATCTTTTCACTATTCAACTCATAGCCAGAAATCATGGGTGATTTTGTTCATGAATATTCATAAACCAAATCGCGTCATTCATGACGTCAGCAAATAAACGTTGAACCATATTTGGAAGAGGCTGATGAAAACTCGTATCTATTTTTTTTAAATGATATTTCATCACAGTTTTGATCACATAAATAACTTCATAATTATTTGTGATCGTATCAAAATTAATTGTCATCATATGTTTATTAGGAATCCGATGATGTGTGTAAAAGATCGAAAATATATTTAATGCACTGCCCCCCCTTTTTTTTCCACGAAATAAAAATATGTAAATAAAAAATATAATGTGCATTTTTTTTCAATTTCTGCCCCACATAAGTATTAGTATGTCATTGAAATCGTTTAGTATATATATTGTTAAATTTTTTGAACTTTATATATCGGCAGTATTGTTACCAATTGTATTATAGTTACTTCTTCTGTTGTTTTGTCGAAATAAAAAAAATACCCTTGTGGAGCCTTTTTTTAATTGTTTATTTACATTTACAATGGAATGCGGTGCTTACTCAATTAATGCTATGTCTAGCAGAAGCAGTTTTACGAAATAGTAGATATTTTTGCATGAACCCCTATTGAATCTCTACTAGAAAGGTAAAAAAAACTTGTGAAGCCCTCTTTTAAATTATCGTGGGAACCTTTAATTTTTCAGCAAAATATTTATCGAAGAAAGATTCCTCAACAATGTTACCGGAACTGACCGAATTTGTCCCAGCAACTAGAATGGGGATTGCAAGAAAAGTGCTTTAAGGTCTTGAAAGCCGTGCAGGATGCATTTGTTCACTTCTTCTCAATGCTTTTGAATGGTGCTTACGCTTCAAAATTTGAAACTGGGTGGGAACCTTGAGTTTTCATGGTACAGCTGTAATATTTTGAGATATTGTTCAAACCGGTGCATAGTTTGATTTTCTATCCCGGCAATTTGTCCGGCCCAAGCTAACAGAAAGTTTCCCGTTCAACTATATGTTAAAATCCAAATTATCTTTGAGCCGCCATTTTGAATATGCAAATAAGCAAATCACCTATCATTTCTGGCTATGTTACCTTTCTTCCATATTTTCCCTATCTTTTCACTATTCAATTTACTTTTCTTCTGTATTTTCCATATCTTTTCACTATTCAACTTTCTTTTCTTCTGTATTTTCCCTATCTTTTCACTATTCAACTTACTTTTCTTCTGTATTTTCCAAATCTTTTCACTATTCAACTTACTTTTCTTCCATAATTTCCATATCTTTTCACTATTCAACTTACTTTTCTTCTGTATTTTCCATCCATATTGTCCATATCTTATCACTATTCGACTTGCCTTTCTTCCATATTTTCCATATCATTTCACTATTCGACTTGCCTTTCTTCCATATTTTTCATATCTTTTCACTATTCAACTTACTTTTCCTCCATATTTTCCATATCTTTTCACTATTCAACTTACCTTTCTTCCATATTTTCCCTATCTTTTTCACTATTCAATTTACTTTTCTTCTGTATTTTCCATATCTTTTCACTATTCAACTTACTTTTCTTCTGTATTTTCCATATCTTTTCACTATTCAACTTGCCTTTCTTCCATATTTTCCCTATCTTTTCACTATTCAACTTACTTTTCTTCTGTATTTTCCAAATCTTTTCACTATTCAACTTACTTTTCTTCCATAATTTCCATATCTTTTCACTATTCAACTTACTTTTCTTCTGTATTTTCCATCCATATTGTCCATATCTTATCACTATTCGACTTGCCTTTCTTCCATATTTTCCATATCATTTCGAAATTCAACCAACTTTTCTTCCGCATTTTCCATATCTTTTCACTATTCAACTTGGCTTTCTTCCGCATTTTCCATATCTTTTCACTATTCAACTTGGCTTTCTTCCATATTTTCCATATCTTATCACTATTCAACTTGCCTTTCTTTCTTATTTTCCATATCATTTCACTAAAAGATAAGTTCCTACAGACTAAAACTATACCTACTTTAAAGTTGGTGGAAATCTGTAAAGATATCGGAAACAATCCACTGTACATTCAGTTCTTACACTTGTATGGTTATTGGACTGCACGTTACAGGAAACAGGTGCTCGTGACGTCACTCGTATCACGAGTGGCGTATAAATATTAGGGAGCATTCAATAAAATTGTCCACTTTATATTGTACCACGACTTGTTTTCCAAATAATAATTATTAATATGATTAATAAATATGGTTTTACATTAAGAAAATATATATTCAAATAAGTAAGTGTGTCAAAAATAAAATGATTTTCTTATCTGTTGTTGGTGGGGGACTGGTAAGAATAAAATGAGATAATTAAGAAAATAATTAATGTAATTTTTTTGACCCAAAATGGGCATTATGATTTAATGCATGGATGAAGAAAGTTAGCATGGCATGTATAAAATATAATATTTAGGTGTTAAAATAAGATAGCATAATTAAGAAAATAATTAATATAATTTTATAGTGACCCATATCGGCATTATGATTTGAAGTATGGGTGAGGAAAATTAGCATGTTTGACATGACAAAATTACAGATGTAATATTATGTGCTATATAAATGTTCCTTTATGACTTTAACTATGAACACACATGCAGCTTTTGTCAATGTACAGCAGATGAAATATGTCATTGGATCAGACAAATTACATATTTGAAATAATATGCACAATTATTTTTTTTAATTGTATAAATGTGTTTTTTATCAATTTTATTATACCTATACATATATTAATAAGGTAGTTATTTTCACATTTTCTGATAAGATTTATTCTCAAGTAATAAAATGAAAAACAAAATAATCTGAACAGTTCTAAAATAAAATAGAAAAATCGTAGAAAAAGGCAAAATCTACAAACCGAACACACATATACATGACCGCTCACTTTCACTTTCCTTCATTCATAGAATTACAATAACCATCAAGATACAGCAAAACCTGTCTACATTGAACATCCTTAGGACTAATGGGTTTTTTCGAATAAACAAGTGCTCTTATTAGACAGGTCAAATGAGCAACAGTTTGTAGACATCATGACTATTTGCTATATTCGTTTTACAGAGTTTTAATATGCTTATATAGATTTCACTGTTCTGAGAGTAAACACCACAATATCATAGTCATGGCGTATGAAGTTAGGATTTTAATCATTCTTTTATATTTCCAGAATTAACGAAGCAGAATTAATCTAGGAGAATCAACAAACATGGAGAGAAGAAAATTCTGATTTGAAAGAATAGTGAAAAGATGGAAATTATGGAAGAAAAGTAAGTTGAATAGTGAAAAGATTTGGAAAATACAGAAGAAAAGTCAGTTGAATAGTGAAATGATATGGAAAATATGGAAGAAAAATAAGTTGAATAGTGAAATGATATGGAAAATATGGAAGAAAAGAAAGTTGAATAGTGATAAGATTTGGAAAGTATGGAAAAAAAATAAGTTGAATAGTGAAAAGATATGGAAAATATGGAAGAAAAGTCAGTTGAATAGTGAAATGATATGGAAAATATGGAAGAAAAGTAAGTTGAAAAGTGAAAAGATACGAAAAATATGGAAGAACAGTCAGTTGAAAAGTGAAAAGATATGGGAAATACAGAAGAAAGGAAAGTTGAATAGCGAACAAGATGTAGAAAATATGGAAGAAAAGTAAGTTGAATAGTGAAATGATATGAAAAATATGGAAGAAAAGTCAGTTGAAAAGTGAAAAGATATGGGAAATACAGAAGGAAGGAAAGTTGAATAGCGAACAAGATATAGAAAATATGGAAGAAAAGTAAGTTGAATAGTGAAATGATATGAAAAATAAGGAAGAAAAGTCAGTTGAAAAGTGAAAAGATATGGGAAATACAGAAGAAAGGAAAGTCGAATAGAGAAAAAGATATAGAAAATATGGAAGAAAAGTAAGTTGAATAGTGAAATGATATGAAAAATAAGGAAGAAAAGTCAGTTGAAAAGTGAAAAGATATGGGAAATACAGAAGAAAGGAAAGTCGAATAGAGAAAAAGATATGGAAAATACGGAAGAACAGTAGGTTGAATAGTGAAATGATATGGCAAATATGGAAGAAACATAAGTTGAATAGTGAAATAGTATGAAAAATATGGAAGAAAGGCAAGTTGAATAGTAATAAGATATGGAAAATATGGAAGAAAGCCAAGTTGAATAGTGAAAAGATATGGAAAATGCGGAAGAAAAGTCAGTTGAAAAGTGAAAAGATATGGGAAATACAGAAGGAAGGAAAGTTGAATAGCGAACAAGATATAGAAAATATGGAAGAAAAGTAAGTTGAATAGTGAAATGATATGAAAAATAAGGAAGAAAAGTCAGTTGAAAAGTGAAAAGATATGGGAAATACAGAAGAAAGGAAAGTCGAATAGAGAAAAAGATATGGAAAATACGGACGAACAGTAGGTTGAATAGTGAAATGATATGGCAAATATGGAAGAAACATAAGTTGAATAGTGAAATAGTATGAAAAATATGGAAGAAAGGCAAGTTGAATAGTAATAAGATATGGAAAATATGGAAGAAAGCCAAGTTGAATAGTGAAAAGATATGGAAAATGCGGAAGAAATGTAGGTTGAATTGTGAAATGATATGGACAATATGGAAGAAAGGCAAGTTGAATAGTGAAAAGATATGGAAAATATGGAAGAAAAGTAAATTGAATAGTGAAAAGATATAGAAAATATGGAAGAAAGGAAAGTTAAATAGTGAAAAGATATGGAAAATACGGAAGAAAAATAAGTTGAATAGTGAAATGATATGGAAAATATGGAAGAAAGGCAAGTTGAATTTTGAAAAGATATGAAAAATGCGGAAGAAAGCCAAGTTGAATAGTGAAAAGATAGGAAAATGCGGAAGAAAAGTAGGTTGAATTGTGAAATGACATAGAAAATATGGAAGAAAGGTAAGTTGAAATGTGAAAAGATATGGAAAATATGGAAGAAAGGCAAGTCGAATAGTGATAAGATATGGACAATATGGAAGAAAGGCAAGTTGAATAGTGAAAAAATATGAAATATATGGAAGAAACCCAAGTTGAATAGTGAAACTATATGGAAAATATGGAAGAAAAGTAAGTTGAATAGTGAAAAGATATGAACAATACTGAAGAAAAGTAAGTTGAATAGTGAAAAGATTTGGAAAATACAGAAGAAAGGTAAGTTGAATAGTGAAAAGATAGGGAAAATACGGAAGAAAGGTAAGTTGAATCGTGAAAAGATATGGAAGAAACGTGAGTTGAATAGTGAAAAGATGGAAAATATGGAGGAAAAGTAAGTTGAATAGTGAAAAGATATGGAAGAAAGGCAAGTTGAATAGTGAAATGATATGGAAAATATGGAAGAAAGGCAAGTCGAATAGTGAAATGATATGGAAAATATGGAAGAAAGGCAAATCGAATAGTGATAAGATATGGACAATATGGAAGAAAAGTAAGTTGAATAGTGAAAAGATATGAACAATACTGAAGAAAGGTAAGTTGAATAGTGAAAAGATTTGGAAAATGCAGAAGAAAAGTATGTTGAATAGTGAAAAGATATGGAAATATGGAAGGAAGGCAAGTTGAATAGTGAAATGATATGGAATATATGGAAGAAAGGCAAGTCGAATAGTGAAATGATATGGAAAATATGGAAGAAAGGCAAGTCGAATAGTGATAAGATATGGACAATATGGATGGAAAATACAGAAGAAAAGTAAGTTAAATAGTGAAAAGATATGAAAATTATGGAAGAAAAGTAAGTTGAATAGTGAAAAGATTTGGAAAATACAGAAGAAAAGTAAGTTGAATAGTGAAAAGATAAGGAAAATATGGAAGAAAGGCAAGTTGAATAGTGAAAAGATATGAAAAATATGGAAGAAACCCAAGTTGAATAGTGAAAAGATATGGAAAATACAGAAGAAAAGTACGGTAAGTTGAATAGTGAAAAGATTTGGAAAATACAGAAGAAAAGTAGGTTTGATAGTGAAAAGATAGGGAAAATACAAAAGAAAAGTAAGTTGAATAGTGAAAAGATAGGGAAAATATGGAGGAAAAGTAAATTGAATAGTCAGGGCCGCTTTGGTGACGGCACTTCCGGTAGCTATACCTCGCTCCACCTCAAATGTGGCTTCGGCTGTGCTGATATACTACTTATAGATACATGTAGTGCTGATTTTTCCTCCTCATTATTCACAAAGTGGCGGTGTTTATGTAATGTATTTAACATTTGATGTTGCATAGCAAAAATAAAAGGATACAATAAACGTCGAATGTTAATTATATTGATCTTTATGTAATCTGCTGTACCCTGATCTCACGTCTGCGAGTATTCAGCCTATTTCTCTGTTCAGAAGTAAATCCACAGTATAGGAACCTGTGCGCCTGAAATCTCTTATTGACGTAAACTGCATTACAGTTTCGGTGGAATTCGACATCTCACACTTTCACGGCAGGTAAGTTTTTCTATGTTTTCATTAAATTCTAATAACCTGTATGTCCAAAAACTTGACAGAATGCGTAAGATTGATTGATGCAAGGACTGCATCTTTGTTTTTTTTTAATGTATTAGCCTTATAGCGTCATATTTATCATTTTAACAGGTTCTTTTGAACAAGGATAAAATAAGATTGTCCCGTTTGACCCTTTATCCTTGAATAATATTCCCGATACTTGTGTTGGTAATATCAATAGATATGAACACAGCTTATGCAAAATTAAAGATACGAATACCTCAGCATTGCCAAATAAATAGACATTTTAAAATATATTCAATGTAAGCTGTTTGACGTCGTCCAATTTGACAACTGTAAGTCTGTTTACAGTGTCGTCTGAAGACTGTTTGACGTGCCAAAGGGTACTGTTTAGAAGTATTTGGTGCTTTATTCATACTTTTATGATGCACTAATGAAGGCAATGAACTATATAAGAAATTCTTTTAAGATCGTCGAATATAAGTAACGCTACCTGGCATCGAATTATATATTAAATGCTCAGTAAATTGCAAGGGAAGTCAAATAGCTAGATCATGTTGGCTTTGGGTAATCTTGCTAAAAAGCAGAAATCCAAACTTTAAAGCATTATATGACATAGATTATGCTACAGCAGTTTCAGATGTCGTATAGCTGTTAATTTTCATTTACTGCAAATATCACATTCAAGGCAGTCATTGTTTCCTTGTGCCGTAGTATACCTGATGAATCTAAGAATTCCGCCTAAACCGGCGATAAAGGCCATCTTGAAACTGAAATTGGTTCGAGCGTATGTTAAAGCCTTGCTTTAAGCTAAGCATGAAGTCGTTTATTTTCATTAATTTGATTAAAAATAATTCATTTCCTTACCTGAATTTATCTCATTTATTTTCCACCTAATGCAGCTGTAATGAGTAGATCATTTAAATTTCGGGAATGGGGTTAGCTTGGTAGATCTAGACAGATAAAATTATTTTTTTCCGCCAAAGCCGAGGAAATTTAACCTTTTTCATACTATGAGCGCGGATTTAAAGCTTCTATAGTGCTAGAATAAAATTATGTGTATTTATTTTCACAAATATGAAGATAATCATATCTATTTGTAAAATCAACAGACCCTCCCTCCATTTTAACTGGGTTTTCTTCTGAATACATTATAATGGAAATAACAGTATTGCTTTTCAGGCATCAGTTTTGATTTGATGGCAGGGTGTCAAGCCACTTTTGACAAAAATTATATAGGAATATAGGATTTTTTTGGATGAAAATATAGGATAAATTTGAGGTATAACTTAGCAAAAAATACATGACCTCCACCTTCTCTGTAGCCATGCTTCAACTCCTTTTTACTGACAAATGGAGAGAAAAAAAGAGTATCATTAAACTCTAGTCTCGTATTGCTCTTTTTACAAAATAAATATTGTGATATAAATAAATAAAACATATTTAATTATAAAGAAAATATGGAAATCGAATTACAAATGTATAATATATTGTTTTCATAGTTCACTGAAATATAAAAAAAATAATCATAGTTCTTCGCTCACTGTAACTTTGTTCTTTGGATGTCTTCCTTTTTTTTGCTGTTTACATCAAGTCAACTTTCTAAGAATTGTCTTTTTCTGGAATCCAAGTCCTTCTCAAAGCCATCTTAGTACACCTGTTACTGTAGGATACTTCCTTGTGTCATTAGATGCGGTCTCTGGGAAAACACTTCTCTCCAGAAATGATCCACTCTTTTGTAAGAAAGGGAATGGCGAGATTGATCCATAGATAACAGTTTCCACTCATCAGTTACCTTCAGAATATTGTCATCTGATACAAATAGTTTCTTTGCAATCAGTTCAATGTCTGATTGTTTGGACAAAGCTATTTTCTGAGGATTTAAATATCCTATACTTGCAAGATGCTTGTTTCTGAATGGCAATTTCCTTTGAAGATAGAAAGCTATAGAACCAAAAGTTGTCAGATCACATTCCTAGAGGACATTTCTTTTGTTCTGACTCGGAACATTTCACTATCTTGTAGTTGATTAATTAGATTTTGACAAATCAACATCTGCTAAATCAGTGACATTCAGGGTCTGTCTGTATCTTCTCTTTCATTCTTTCATTTTCTTCTTCCTGAAAATTTGTTCGTAATGGTCATGCCTTGGGCACGACTAGTAAATTAATTTTATGCCTTCGGAACGAAAACTTAATGTTTCTTTGTCTATGAAAAGGTGTTGCCATGGGACCCATTTGCAACATTTAATGTGGCCGTGCGGATTCATTCTTTTGTCCATACCGGGTGTGACTTCGGCACGACGATTTTATTTCTTTATTCGTAGTGTTCGTGCATTCGGCACGACACAAAGTTTATTATTTATTTCATTTACGAAACCTTCAATGACAACTCTGCCTTCTTCAAGTTCGAATGTAAAACCCTGTTTTCTATTTGAATGATATAGTCGTGCCTTTGGCACGAAACGTAAGTTTTAATTCTCAATGCAATTTTAAAGTCATTATTTTATTTTATTTGTTTCGTGTTGGTCGCTCCTTCAACGTGACAAAGATGTTCAGTTACGAAAACAGGCAAATGGCTTAAGCTCCTCGCACTTCCGCTTCCGATTTCAAAGTGTTTACAAGTATCAACCATGTTCGCTTCGCTCACAGCTGGGTTGATAAAAAATTATTAGCTTCTCAGGCCAATTTCCAAAAATTTTGATGAGGCAGGGAGGCACCTTTTTTTTGTTTTTGTTGTAATAATCAGTGTTGGTTCAAATGCAGTGGCAGCTTATACCGGAAACAACCATGCATGCCTTCGACATAAACGCTTTACTGACAATGATCGCGATCAACAAACTTACTGATCGGACCGGAGCGGAACCGAAAAAAATCCGGAAATGACCAGAAACGGACACAATTTTTTTTCCCCAATGTAAAAACAATCAACGCAGCAGTAAAAACACACACGTGGCGGTGCCTGAGAAGCTAACAATTAATTTTGTTTGGCCTAAATGTACTGATGCCTAACTGTGAAGAGTTGGCAAATGATGTTGTTTGGGATTTAGTTACAACCAATTTTGACTGACTAGATGACAAAACTGATTTGGATTTCTTTTTATGTGTTTGTGTTTCTGAGTGTTGTTTCAACTTTAACTGACCACTATTGTAACATCCAAATTCCTTTCTACAGATAAAGCAATAGGCATGATACTCATAAGAACCCTTCCTACACCACAGTGAATACTGATGTCCAGATGGATCTTTCTCAGACAGCCATTTCTCCTGAAACTTAGTCTTTGATTAGCAGACCACTATCAAAATGGACATGCACCACAAAAGATTACAATACTAACATAAATACGCAATCATGTGAATTTAAACCCTAAGAAAATTCAACAATAAAAAGGTAACATGAATGCATGTTGCTTTACAAGATCAGCTAAAAACTATTGAAGTATCAGCATTAATATGCTGTACATGTGTAGCCTCAATTTGTCATATTTATATGTAATTTCCACTCAAAATAAAAGATGCAACTTTTTTTCTCATAGTTTTGGAAAAATATAGGATTTTGGGATGAAATATAGGAAATTTTAGGCAAATATAGGAAATATAGCAAAATCTTGAAAATATAGGAAAAATATAGGAATATAGGACAACTTGACACCTTGTGATGGTCGTTTACTTGCTCCGCTTACGCGTCGCCAGTAAACTTAATTTGCGGTTATCAAATCTACAATTAATGCAAATCTTCAAATACAATACTTAATAAGTATTATGTCTGGCTCTGCCAATACCACATTCTTTCCATCAAGAATATCATCTAAAGGTTTGTAGTTTACTGTTGTGTATCCTAAAACACCTTCCTTTTCGCAAAATTTTAATTTCTTAATCTTAAATGTTTCTGCATTATGTTTCTCAATGAGGTGGTTGAATATGTCTTTTGAATAAATCGAATTTTTCATTGCAATAATAGCATCGGTACCCGCTCTTATTTTGCTACAAAAGACAAAATATTCCATTAAAAATCAATCTTATATGCATATGGCATCATCAACCTAGTACACTGATTTCCGTTTTGTTTGAAATTTAAGAGTAATAAAGCATAAATGTCAGTTGATTGTTAATAAATACAAATTTAGCACGTCAATCAGGTTACAGACCGTTTTCAAACGCGACGTCAAACAGACTTACACAGCTACAGCAAACAGCCGACAGCACACTCATTTTTTTCAATCCAAATTTTTAGTAGGAAAAATTATGTTTTCTTTATCGCTTCTTTGTAAAAAGAATGCTTCTCACGTCCAAAAATATCCGTGCAAATACAGTCTAAATTGGAAGCCATTTAGGCATAAAGAAATGGAATTTTTACCTTTTCTGGTAGTAACCACAGGCGCATGGGGCATGGATTTCGTTTCCTCCTCCCCCCTTTTCTCTACTACCCCCCCCTTTTTTTTTTAAATTTTCATATAAATCATTCCTTTTTCAAAATTTTCATAATCATTCGTTTTTTCTTCATTTGACAATATCAGTAGACGTCATACATCATGAATAATACATGTATTCTGTGTCCACATTTTTTCGACTGATACAGTATAAGAGAGAAGGTATGCAACTCCATTTTCATATTTCGCGCCATATCGCTCACCTTGGTTGGGAAACCCCAGTGTTTTTTACACTTTTTCCCTTGTCTACATATGGCACTGTCGTATCAAACTGTTTCTAAGACACTTACCTAATTGCCCATGTTCGAATTTCAGTCTGTACGTCGATCTTTTCCAAGAAATCTCGCCGAGAATAGCGAGGCAGCTTCGTTTCTAGATCAAACTACATCATTCGAGACGGAAGTGCAAGAACGGGAACCCTGGGATTTTTACGAATGGATTACCTGCAATGAAAAACCCAGATGCGCTCCGAATATTTTTCCCATAATGTTTTGGCGGGAAATATAAACCGCTGAAAAAACATAACAGCAGACGGATTATTTCGTAAAAATGGCACAACGACCATCTGAATATGGAAACATTGAAATAATTTGGTGGTAGAAAACTGGTCAAAAAGAAATTCAAACTGAGAAATAGATGATTGAATGGTTAGAACTGAAGTCAAAATTTCAATGAAAAAGAAATATTCAGCTTGCCTCTACTTCAAATTATTAAAATCATACCCAAACAAATACATATACATTGTACAACTAAAAGAAAGAAAAAAAAAGAAAAACAAAAAAAAACAAAGGAAGAAAAAGCAGAGAACAGCAATTGAATGGGACTATGGCATTTTACCCCCTTCCTCAATAAAAGGGCTCCCAACTGACAAAAATGCGTAAGGGAGCCGGAGAGACCATTTAACTAAGGGGGCTATTTCTTTTTCATTTCATGTCACTGATTTTATAAAACAATAATCTGTCTTACAGGGGTAAAAAATAAATAACTTGTGTAACTCCACTTTTCAGCAGTGACAGAAATCAGTGTTGAAATCCAGAAAAAAAATCCTATTTTACCGTATAAGTGGTTATTTTGGTGGGTATTTAATTTTCACTTTCTTCGCGATGATGTTAAATGCGCGAAAAAAGTTCACGAATTATTATTTCACGTTCAAATAGTTAAACAAGTTATTTATTTTTTACCCCTGAAAAAGAAATAGCCCCCTTAGTTAAATGGTTCCTCCGGCTCCCTTACACATTTGTATCAGTTGGGAGCCCTTTTATTGAGGAAGAGGGTAAAATGCCATAGTCCCATTCAATAGCTGTTCTCTGCTTCTTCTTCCTTTGTTTTTTTTTTTTTATTTATTTATTTATTTATTTTTTTAGTTGTATATGTATTTGTTTGGGTATGATTTTAATAATTTGAAGTAGAGGCAAGCTGAATATTTCTTTTTCATTGAAATTTTGACTTCAGTTCTAACCATTCAATCATCTATTTCTCAGTTTGAATTTCTTTTTGAACAGTTATCTACCATCAAATTATTTCAATGTTTCCATATTCAGATGGTCGTTGTGCCATTTTTTACGAAATAATCCGTCTGCTGTTATGTTTTTTCAGCGGTTTATATTTCCCGCCAAAACATTATGGGAAAAATATTCGGAGCGCATCTGGGTTTTTCATTGCAGGTAATCCATTCGTAAAAATCCCAGGGTTCCCGTTCTTGCACTTCCGTCTCGAATGATGTAGTTTGATCTAGAAACGAAGCTGCCTCGCTATTCTCGGCGAGATTTCTTGGAAAAGATCGACGTACAGACTGAAATTCGAACATGGGCAATTAGGTAAGTGTCTTAGAAACAGTTTGATACGACAGTGCCATATGTAGACAAGGTAAAAAGTGTAAAAAACACTGGGGTTTCCCAACCAAGGTGAGCGATATGGCGCGAAATATGAAAATGGAGTTGCATACCTTCTCTCTTATACTGTATCAGTCGAAAAAATGTGGACACAGAATACATGTATTATTCATGATGTATGACGTCTACTGATATTGTCAAATGAAGAAAAAACGAATGATTATGAAAATTTTGAAAAAGGAATGATTTATATGAAAATTTAAAAAAAAAAAGGGGGGGTAGTAGAGAAAAGGGGGGAGGAGGAAACGAAATCCATGCCCCATGCGCCTGTGGTAGTAACAACAAACGTTTGATACTCAATTCTGAATTTGTTGCGTTATTTTATCCAAAGAAACTTTATCGTCCGTTAGAGTAATGAATCATGTACATTCTGTAAATTTTTTTTACAGATACATCGTATCTGTCTATAATAAATTCCGGAAAACTTACCTGCTTTGAAAGCGTGGGCAGTAGATTTCCACCGAAACCGTAATGCAGTTTACAGAAGAGCACGTCAATAAGAGATTTCAGGCGCATATGTTCCTATACTGTGAAATCTAGTAGACAGGAATTTTCATCTTTTGAAAACGGATCATATAGGTGTCCTCCTGTCTGCAAATTTATTTTATTCTTTCAAATGGCATTTTAGTTAAGCCGACACCTATACAGCCTGTTTGAAGTATCATTATTTTGGCAGTGTGCCTTTTCTTGTAGTTGTTGATGGTTTAAGTAATATTTATACCACGGTTTTCCGAGTTAAACAATTGAACGCGACGCATTCTCGTTCGATTGTTTAACCGTTTAACTCGGAAAACCGTGGTATAAATGATTTATAAAACGAAGCCATGCAATATCACATGGTCGTTGACTACTGCACGGCTCGTCGAGTAATAAAACTACAGCCCAGATATAAAGTGTGGAATATCTCGTATCTGCGCGTATTATTTCATAGTTCATAGCTACTGCTTACATTCTGGTATATAAACCATAAAAAGGAAAAGAATGGATTCATATAACAATCATATAAATTAATTCATTTCAAAAAAGAAGTAAAGCCAAAACAAACCCAACAGTTGTAAACCAAAGACTCCGTGTTTCTATGCAAGCATCAAATCGTGACATAGTGAAATTAGTTACTGTATTTAGCTTAAAAACTGTTGACATGTTAATACATTTACCAACATAAAATACCAAAGTTAAAATGGGAGCGGTTTGCTTTTTATACAGCCAGTCTAGCCAAATATTCGGGTTGTACCAAATACATTTATATCAGCATGGTTGGGATGATTGAAATCGTCGAGTGTCCCATGTCGAAACATATGCACCAGTGACACTGTTTTTTTTAAAAAAAACCCACTGATACTAGCAAACAGTTCTCCGACACTGACATCATCAAAATACTTACTTTTTTAATTAACAATATGCTATGTTTGATAGATGTGTTTTTCAACAGTCTCATGAGTCTGCATTCGCGTGGGTACCAATTGTGTGCTGCTTTTCGTCGACTTATTCATTTATTCGTATGAAGCAGGCTTCATCTGGGGACTTTTCGAGAAAAATAAAAAGACAATAGACCGATCCTTTAATTACACAATCCGCTATATAGTGTAGTTTTCGGGGTTTTATAAATAAATAAATAATTCCTTCTCAGGTTGTAGATTTTATTTGTGGTCGGTTATTCAACAATCAACAATAATACTGATTTCTATACCTACAAATACACAAGTTAAAAATAACATAAGTAAGGTACAAAGAAAAATAACTCAAATTTCAACATGTCAAAAATACGTGTGCTGTGTAAATAAAAATATAACCAATTTGACCCAAGCAATACAATTGTCTTGTTTTTTCATTAAATCATAATGAAATACTCATTTTGGAAAATAATCCAAGGTGTACTTATAAGTTTGTCTACACATTTATATGTAAAACTTGACATTTACATGACATCTTCAAAATAACATAATATAAATAAGCAAAGCAAATTAAAAGTAAGCATAAGCATATTAAAAGCAATAAGCAAACTACAATTAGTAGAATCAATATACCTTTCCATTGACTGATTCAAAGCTCAATAATGACGAATAGTGTGCATCCCATAGAACTTGAACTAAGGGTACCCGGTATCCGTGACGGATATAACCAGATATGTTACATACCGTGACCTGCTCTTATAAAAATGAGAACGAGGGCGGACTGAGAACAAAGATCTGTTTCATACCTGTGACTTGCAACAAGAAAAATGACCATGATGGCGCATTGAGAACAAAAAAAAAAATACCACTAAGATGATTATTTCAATTTTGCCATTCAATGAACTTTCCTTAAGCTTTAAATCATTTGGCTTTCCAATCTTTCGAATTTGAGAGTTCCTGATGAAGCGCAATATTTGATGTCTACGTATTTATTTACATATATATGAAGTGCAACATTCCAGTAGCACTTGCATATGGAGTATAACGGTCTCTTAATTACAATATTCCAGAGCTTGTATTTTCCTACCAGATTTTGCACAATAGAATATTTGCTGCTCAGAAGAAAGTCGCTCGGAACCAAGGTCCTTAATTAGTGGTAATTAGCCGTAAAACAGTTGCAGTTATGTTGGCAATTAAGTCGGCACAAGTTTTGAAGCTTATGCTGAACGTGTCTTTTGTTTTGATTTTGTTTATATAAAGATCTTAAATTAAATTAGTTATTTTCTTTTTTTCCTTTATCTGATCATGGTAGTTTCAATTATCTGTGTTGGTCATATGTGTCATAAATCATACACAAATTATTGTAATCATTGTACCCAAAACCCAAAACTAGTATACATATGTTTGATCACACAATCAAGCCCATTGTGCTTTATGGCTGTGAAATATGGGGCACTTTTAACTCAAATACAGCTAGATTTAGAAATGGAACTTTATCTCCGGACAGAATTTACTCAAATCTCGTTTGTTAAAAATTACATACTAAATTTTGTAAATTTATTTTAGGTGTTCATAAAAAACCCACCAACTTTGCTGTTTTGTCAGAACTTGGTCGTTTCCCACTCTATTATGATATTATAAAAAGTATTTCCCCCTATTGGAATCGACTTGAATATCTAGAAAAATTTCCTTTACTACAAAACGCTTATGAACAATCAAAACAACTATATAATCAAAACAAATCATCATGGTACGGATCTCTCCAATGTATACTTCAAAATTTTCCAACAATTAGTCAGTTGAAAGGAAAGAAAATTTAAAAAAACAGCCTCAATAGACAAATCAAAGAGGGCTTTTTGGAACTATGGAAAAATCAGATGAAGCAATACTCAGAAGGGAAGCTTCGCACTTACACCACATTCAAAGTACATTTTGGGTTTGAAAATTATCTATCTGTTATTGGTAATTTTGAGCATAGGAGATGTTTAACAAAACTAAGAATCTCAGCATGTCGTCTACATATTGAGACTGCATGGTAGATACCAGGGTATCCCTCCACACCAAAGGTTGTGTGGGCAGTGCAACTCGGGAGAGGTAGAAGATGAAATTCAATTTCTCCTTTGCTGCATGCAGTAAATTTAGAGAAGAGCGACAAGAGCTGTTCAGAACAATATCTCAATCATGTAACAATTTTCTACAATTAAATCCTCAAGAAATTGTTTACTGGTTAATGACCTGTGAGGATGTATCAGTTTTAAGAGTTGTGTCACTTTATTTATAAATACTGCAGATAATTTAAATAACTGAATAACACTGCTTCAATTTTAATAACAAAATCTACATATTAATGTCTAAAATATAAATATTGTTTGTCTGCACTAGACACGAGGAGGAATGCTCATTGCTAATCTTAGTAGATGCAATGCATATCCTGAAGCACTGTCCCTTGGTGTCTGTTGCAGATAAACGATACATCTATTTATTCCCATTTCAGTTTATTACTTGAACTGCTTGCTTTCCTGGATCAGACACGGGGAGAATCGAAATGCGATCCTTAAGCACCGTCCCTTGGTGTCTCCTCCAGCTAAGTAATCACAGTCCTTTCATCAAACACATGATTTTTACTCCTTGAGCCGCTTGCTTTGCTGGATCAGGCACGGGGAGAATCAAAATACAATTCTTAAGCATCGTCCCCTGGTGTCTCCTCCAGCTAAGTAATCGCATACATGTAGTCCATTCTTCAACCATACGATGTACTCTGCTACTATGCATTACTCCTTGCCTCTCCTCGGGTCGTGCTGCCAAACACAGCCCACTTGCTGTAACATGTCATTATTTAAATAGTTAGAATTGTCTTGTTTATGAACATATGTCTCCATTCTGTATTGTTGTAACTGCTGATATAATTATGAATGTATATTTGTTATTGCCCCTTGAGGGACCTTAATTGGAATAAAATATTGATATTGATATTGATATTGATATTGATATATAAATATATTATGTGATTATTCTGCTCGTAAGGGCGCCACTGATTGATAAATAAAGCATTTGTCTGTTTATTTGTTGGTACTCGTCTAGTCAGCCACATTTTAACATAGAAATATTATACATTATGTTATATTTTTTAATTCAGAGACATAATTATTTTATACTTATATACAATAAATGTGAAACTAATTATATTTTGTCTAGGATTACTCTGTACGAACGGGACTATTCGACATTCCGTGATACCAATCACATAATTATCCAAGTTACAAAACGGAATGAATTCATATTTTTCCGGAATTGTTTTGTAATATGTGCCCGAATCAATGTCCCCAATCCGATCAAATTATATTGCACAGACGCGGTCCATGTTTCCTGTTGAAAACAATATGGCAGAAACTGAGACAGTTTATTGTTTATGTAGAAAACCTTATGATGAGTCCGAATTTATGATAGAATGTGATGTTTGCAAGGATTGGTATCACGGAAGGTATTACAACATTTAACAAGTGGTATAAAATTGACATCTGGAGCCATTCCTGCAACGATACTGGATGTATATTATTGTTTATATTTTCAATCTGACAGTTCTGGGACATCAGTCTGATCAGACTTCAGAATAAAATTTAAACAGTTTACATACATACACCATATTATAAGAACACATTTCAAAACTGTATTGCACTTTAGCATTGAGGATTGTCTCCATAAATTTCAGCATACATAGAGTAATAGCCTCCACCTTTCTTCTTTGTATTTGGCGACATGTTTTACATTTGGACTTTTTTTTCGTTGAACAGAACTTTTTCAGAAGCATTGTAATATAAATGGTAATATGAGGCAGGTGCAACCTGAAATGCTCCCGAAGAACAGTAATTTTTCTTTTTGTTTACAAAATATCAAGCTTAAGAATAACACCACCTCAAACTCCGAACAGTTTTCGTAACCGCTACCGAACATTGTTTCATTTTTATTTGAAAAAAGATCGACTAGAGTTTAGGTCACATGATTTTTCTTTTAATTTATTTCTGGTTTGGCAGCCATATTGTGGAAGATTTTGAAGTACCATACTAAGTACTTATTCATACTTCTACCATTAAACCAAGGGAGCGTATACAGTACACTCCAAGTGTATCAACGCTCATACTCTCAGGTCGGACATATTCCTTCAAAAATGTCCGACTCACTCCAGAGAAATGTCCGACAAATTTGAGAGTCAACACTCTCTAAGTCGACTATTTGGTCGGACGTGAGAGTGGATATTTAAATATTTTTTTTACATTTCTCGAGGTGAACATGTCAAACATTTTGTGATCGATGCGTATTTGTAAGCGTACTTTCTTTCCGGTGTGTAGAATGTCCAGGTACGTACAGATCCCTCCAAGTGTATCAACGATCATACTCTCAGGTCGGACACAGAGTTTTGTCGGACTTCACTCTTAAAATTGTCCGACAAAATCCTCCCAGGTCGGAGTGAGAGTCTCCACTCTCAGATAGTTGAACTGTAAACAGGAAATGTCCCCAAATTCTGCTAAGGCCAAAAAAAAATATATGTGTGTTTACTGTCACATGTCAAAAAAATCTAGGGTCGGTCGGTCGGCATTATTTTTTTATAACTATCGGCAAAACCGGAAATAGTAATGCCCGGTTCCCGTATTCCATTTTCGAAATTTCCGGTAAGCCGTCATTTGTTTTATGACGAGTTTTTCTACCTTATTTGCTCTCAATTTCGACAAAAAGCTAGCGGTTTAATAAATAAAACATTGCTGCTGATTAAGCAACACAAATGGTTATCCAAATTCTGTTTAAATATTGATAGGGTCGTTAGCAAAAATTAGGGTGGAATAATTGCTGATAAAAAAGGTTAGGGTCGGCGGCTGAAAAATAGGGTGGGTCGGGTGACCGTAAACACACATATATTTTTTTTTGGCTTAAACCAATTAATTCGTGCATAAAGAAACATGCGTATCTTAGTAAAGCTGAAGTAAATGAGTGATATGCAGTATGGAAAGTATAGATATGTTAACAGCTGTCATGGGCAATATATAGAATAATATCAATGAATAAAATGTATTAACATGCAGTATCCATGTTTAAGTGCACTAGAAGTGAATATTAATATGTCCCTTATGTACTCGCGACAATCAATGCCAAGGCACTTGCTGCAGACAGTTGCTGGTTTACGATATCGGGTGCGTTTGCTCTTTTACGTGTTTGCCAAATGTAGGGCGAACGAACCCGGGTAAATAATTCTAATTTATACATTTATTTCTTTAAAGGCAAATTTGGATTAAAATTAATTAGTAAAATTTAAGTTTTATTTTGTTTATGGCGAATGGGTCATAAATCCGTAAATCCCGGTTTTTTTTCTTGAAAATTGGCAGTCTGCGGAGTCCTGATATAGGTGAAATAATATTTTATTAGTGTATTCTACGTTTTTTTTACAGTTTACCTGTATGTCGTCAGCATGTCGTCGCATCGTGCATTCATGATATACAAATACGCCCATCACAGGTGTGGAAAAAAACGTTGCTCAAGACTCCTTTTACTAAGACTTATAAACATAGATAACTATTAAATTGCGTTTTCGATTTTCATTGATTGATTGATTGTTGTTTAACGTCCAGCGAGCAAGCCGTCTTCCAATTTATTTGTACTTAAAAAATAAATTTATATCTTTTTTTCTTATATATGTGTATAAATATCTTAATAAAATAAAAACATTTACGGTGAGAAATTATTATACGTCATGATATCGTTATTTAGGTAAATACTTATTAGACAGATTTTTTTTTAAACCATTTTTGTCTTTTTAATTGATAACTGACCCAAGCTAAATAAATGAAATGTGACTTAATGTGTTATATAAATCCTTGCCTTCTATAAATTTTAATTTCTTATCTAATTGTTGTTCTTATTTAACAATATGGTCAGGTTGTTATTTTCATTGAATGGCATCTCAAAATAGATGGCTTCACAGTAGGGGTTCTTCCTGTATATTGGTTACATCCTGTATATTACAACTGTCAGCTAATGTATGAAAAACAATTTTAATTAGCCATCTTTATCATAAAATACATTTTTTAAATCTTTATTTTGATGATGGCACCTAATTCAAATTAGTATAGTAGAGGAGTACCGTATTTATCGGACGATAAATCTAGATAAAAATGACGATTTTGTTTACAGTACAAAAAATGTATACCTTTATTTTGCTGTAGGTTTATTTCTGATTAAGAAGACTCGTATCATCGATGTTCTTGGTGTTATTTTTTTTTAAATAAAGCAATAAAAGTATATTAACAGGGGTGCAATTCTGGGGATAAAATATTCAACATCCGAAAAAATCAATATTCAATGATTGAAGTGTTAGCGAAAATCAGTTCAATATTGTATTTTATAATAAAATATATACTATAAAAAAATGATAATAATTTTATATTGTAAATCGATCCACCCTGTGATTTTTTTCAACAAGATACATTTTTTATAGTATATATTTTATTATAAAATACAATATTGAACTGATTTTCGCTAACACTTCAATCATTGAATATTTATTTTTTCGGATGTTGAATATTTTATCCCCAGAATTGCACCCCGTGTTAGTATAATTTTATTGCTTTATTTAAAAAAAAATAACACCAAGAACATCGATGATACGAGTCTTCTTATTCAGAAATAAACCTACAGCAAAATAAAGGTATACATTTTTTGGGTAAACGGACAGAAAGTCACAGGACAAAAAGTCACAATATATATATATACCTTGATTGATGTACCGTATGTAGGTAGGACAAAAAGTCACAATATGTATATATACACCTAGATTCATGTACGGTATGTAGGTAGGACAGAAAGTCACAATATGTATACACTGATACATGTATGCATAATTGGGTAATATTTCCCAATATCCATGACATTCTAAGTTCAGATGTGTTGTTCATGAATATGTAGCAATGTACACATTTTGTCGTATGTTGATGTCTTATTTTCATGTTTGACTTTTTGTCCTATATGTTTTGTCAAAATACAAAATTTAAACTGTGACTTTTTGTCCTGTGACTTTCAGTCCAACATTCATTTTTTGTACTGTAAACAAAATCGTCATTTTTATCTAGATTTGTCGTCCGAAAAATACGGTACTCCTCTACTATACTAATTTGGATTAGGTGATGGGAATTAGGTGCCATCATCAAAATAAAGATTAAAAAAATGTATTTTATGATAATGATGGCTGATTAAAATTGTTTGTCATTCATTAGCTGTCAGTTGTAATATACAGGATGTAACCAATATACAGGAAGAACCCCTACTGTGAAGCCATCTATTTTGAGATGCCATTCAATGAAAATAACAACCTGACCATATTGTTAAATAAGAATAAGAATTAGATAAGAAATTAAAATTTATAGAAGGCAAGGATTTATATAACACATTAAGTCACATTTCATTTATTTAGCTTGGGTCAGTTATCAATTAAAAAGACAAAAATGGTTTTAAAAAAAATCTGTCTAATAAGTATTTACCTAAATAACGATATCATGACGTATAATAATTACTCACAGTAATTTTTTTTTTTTAAGATATTTATACACATATATAAGAAAAAAGATATAAATTAATTTTTTAAGTATTAATAAATTGGAAGACGGCTTGAAAATCGAAAACGCAATTTAATAGTTATCTATGTTTATAAGTCTTAGTAAAAGGAGTCTTGAGCAACGTTTTTTTTCCACACCTGTGATAGGTGTATTTGTATATCATGAATGCACGGTGCGATGACATGCTGAGATGGGTGATGTTTTGACAGATAAACTGTAAAAAAAAACATAGAATACACTAATAAAATATTATTTCACCTATATCAGGACTCCGCAGACTGCCAATTTTCAAGAAGAAAAAAAACGGGATTTACAGATTTATGGCCCATTCGCCATAAACAAAATAAAACTTAAATTTTACTAATTGATTTTAATCCAAATTTACCTTTAAAGAAATAAATGTATAAATTAGAATTATTTACCCGGGTTCGTTCGCCCTACATTTGGCAAACACGTAAAAGAGCAAACGCACCCGATATCGTAAACCAGCAACTGTCTGCAGCAAGTGAAAGGGTCTTGGCATCGATTGTCACGAGTACATAGGGACATATTAATATTCACTTCTAGTGCACTTAAAACATGGGTACTGCATTTTAATACATTTTATTCATGGATATTATTGTATATATCGCCCGTGACAGCCATTAACATATCTATACTTTCCGTACTGTATATCACTCATTTATTTCAGCTTTACTAAGATACGTATGTTTCTTTATGCACAAATTTATTGGTTAGCAGAATTTGGGGACGTTTCCTGTTTACAGTTTAACTATTTGAGAGTGGAGACTCTCACTCCGACCTGGGAGGATTTTGTTGGACAATTTTAAGAGTGACACTCTCTTCAAGTCCGACGAAACTCTGTGTCCGACCTTAGAGTATGATCGTTGATACACTTGGAGGGATCTGTAATTACATGTATGTTATTATGAGTATCGCGACATTTTATTGGTTTATAGTAGCTGCGGAACCGTAGCCCTTTATGGTCCTTTTTTCTTCTTTTGGCGGACCAGAGGGCTACAGATTTCACCCTATCAAAAATTTGCGGAACTGCGACCAAGATTTCGTCGCACCTTTCAACAGTAATTTTCACAACAAAAAGCTTTGTGAGAGCGGAGTCATGTGGATAACTCGTTTCATTACATATTTATCTATCGCTTTTTAGCTCACCTGACCCAAAGGGTCACGTGAGCTATTGTCACCACTGAGCGTCCGTCGTCCGTCCGTTAGCTTTTCACATTTTAATCAACTCCTCTGAAGCCACTGGGCCAATTTGAACCAAACTTTGGTGGAATGGCCCCCTTCCTAAATTGTGTCCGATGATCCCGACTTCCAACCAAGATGGCCGCCAAGCTAAAAATAGAAAAAAGGGGGGGATGAAATTTTAATTGTCCATTGCTGCTTTAGTATAAGTAAAAATGAGCTCAAATTTTAACTGCAGCTACATAGCAAAGAGTAGTTTAACATATATTCCGGGTTTTTCTGTGAAATTTTTCTTTCAGCCGATTTATGCCGATTATGCAAATTAAGCATATTTTGATAAAAGATCACATTTAAATCTTCTCCTCTGAAACCGCTGAACCAAATTAAAACAAATTTGGCTAGGATGGTCCTTGGGTGGGTCCCTTTCAAAATTGTGTCCGACAGCCCTGCCCTCCATTGAAGATGGCTGCTGTTACTAAAAATAGAAATTTCTTTGATTGTCCATTGCTGCTTTAATATAAGTCAAAATGAGCTCAAATTTTAACTGCAGCTACATGGCAAGGAGCAGTTTAACATATATTCCGGGTTTTTCTGTGAAATTTTCCTTTCAGCCGATTTATACCGATTATGCAAATTGGGCATATTTTGATAAAAGATCACATTTAAATCTTCTCCTCTGAAACTGCTGAACCAAATTAAACCAAACCTGGCAGGGATGGACCCTGGATGGGTCCCTTTCAAATTTGTGTCTGACAGCCCCGCCCTCTATTCAAGATGGCTGCTGTTACTAAAAATAGAAATTTCTTCAATTGTCCATTTCTGCTTTAGTACAAGTCAAAATGAGCTCAAATTTTAACTGCAGCTACATGGCAAGGAGTAGTTCAACATATATTCCGTTTTTTTCTGTGAAATTTTTCTTTCAGTTGATTTATACCGATTATGCAAATTAGGACTATTTTGATAAAAGATCACATTTAAATCTTCTCCTCTGAAACCGCTGAACCAAATTAAACCAAACCTGGCAGGGATGGTCTCTGGGTGGGTCCCTTTCAAAAGTGTGTCCGACAGCCCCGCCCTCCATTTAAGATGGTTGCTGTTACTTAAAATAGAAATTTCTTCTTTGTTGCTGCTTTAGTATAAGTCAAAATGAGCTCAAATTTTAACTGCAGCTACATGGCAAGGCATAGTTTAACATATATTCCATTTTTTTCTGTGAAATTTTCCTTTCAGCCGATTTATACCGATTATGCAAATTGGGCATATTTTGATAAAAGATCACATTTAAATCTTCTCCTCTGAAACTGCTGAACCAAATTAAACCAAACCTGGCAGGGATGGACCCTGGATGGGTCCCTTTCAAATTTGTGTCTGACAGCCCCGCCCTCTATTCAAGATGGCTGCTGTTACTAAAAATAGAAATTTCTTCAATTGTCCATTTCTGCTTTAGTACAAGTCAAAATGAGCTCAAATTTTAACTGCAGCTACATGGCAAGGAGTAGTTCAACATATATTCCGTTTTTTTCTGTGAAATTTTTCTTTCAGTTGATTTATACCGATTATGCAAATTAGGACTATTTTGATAAAAGATCACATTTAAATCTTCTCCTCTGAAACCGCTGAACCAAATTAAACCAAACCTGGCAGGGATGGTCTCTGGGTGGGTCCCTTTCAAAAGTGTGTCCGACAGCCCCGCCCTCCATTTAAGATGGTTGCTGTTACTTAAAATAGAAATTTCTTCTTTGTTGCTGCTTTAGTATAAGTCAAAATGAGCTCAAATTTTAACTGCAGCTACATGGCAAGGCATAGTTTAACATATATTCCATTTTTTTCTGTGAAATTTTCCTTTCAGCCGATTTATACCGATTATGCAAATTGGGCATATTTTGATAAAAGATCACATTTAAATCTTCTCCTCTGAAACTGCTGAACCAAATTAAACCAAACCTGGCAGGGATGGACCCTGGATGGGTCCCTTTCAAATTTGTGTCTGACAGCCCCGCCCTCTATTCAAGATGGCTGCTGTTACTAAAAATAGAAATTTCTTCAATTGTCCATTTCTGCTTTAGTACAAGTCAAAATGAGCTCAAATTTTAACTGCAGCTACATGGCAAGGAGTAGTTCAACATATATTCCGTTTTTTTCTGTGAAATTTTTCTTTCAGTTGATTTATACCGATTATGCAAATTAGGACTATTTTGATAAAAGATCACATTTAAATCTTCTCCTCTGAAACCGCTGAACCAAATTAAACCAAACCTGGCAGGGATGGTCTCTGGGTGGGTCCCTTTCAAAAGTGTGTCCGACAGCCCCGCCCTCCATTTAAGATGGTTGCTGTTACTTAAAATAGAAATTTCTTCTTTGTTGCTGCTTTAGTATAAGTCAAAATGAGCTCAAATTTTAACTGCAGCTACATGGCAAGGCATAGTTTAACATATATTCCATTTTTTTCTGTGAAATTTTTTTCTTTCAGCCGATTTATACCGATTATGCAAATTAGGCATATTTTGATAAAAGATCACATTTAAATCTTCTCCTCTGAAACCGCTGAATCAAATTAAAGCAAATTTGGCTGGGATGGTCCTTGGGTGGTCCCCTTTCAATATTGTGTCCAACAGCCCCACCCTCCATTCAAAATGGCTGCTGTTGCTAAAAATAGAAATTTCTTCAATTGTCCATTGCTGCTTTAGTATAAGTCAAAATGAGCTCAAATTTTACCTGTAGCTACATGGCAATGAGTAGTTTAACATTTATTCTGGGTTTTTCTGTAAGATTTTTTCAGCCAGTTTATTCCGTTTAGGAATATTATGAGATAAAAATCACATCTAAATCTTTTGCTGAGAAATTTAAGTTGAAATGATCTTTGGGTGGCCCACTTTCAAAATTATGTGTAACGCCCCCATTTTCTATCAACTTTAGATGTCAAATTGAAAACCAGGTGAGCGATTACAGGCTCCTGGGAGCCTCTAGTTATTTGTTTGTTTTCAATAAAATTTGTCTACATGAAAAACTGAGATAAAATTTATGCATTTCTCATTAAGTTCCTAGTGTATGCTGTAGCAATACATAGGTCTATTTAAAAAAAAAATAGTAACCTGAATTTCCATGCAACATTTTTGAAACAATTTATTGTAAAACATATTGTCATGTTTCAGTGCTATTAGGGAAGCTTTATGAAATATATGCTAAATGCATACATTACAGTATGTGCATGGTTATGTACAATGTAACATGACTACATGTACATATCTGTGATATGCTATGTTTAATTATTTACATTTTTTTTTCATTACATCATTTCTGTGTGCACACTTCTTTGGTATGACAGAACATTTAAATTATGATGCATGCAGCAAACATTTTTGGAATAAAGCTATTTTTCATATAGAATCTAGTTGCCACCAAACATATATGTGTAAAGATAATTTTTAGTCAAATAGTATATTGTACAAAAAGACTTTTCATTTGTAGATGATAGACTATTTCTAGAAAAGATAACATTATTTTTAGTTCTTCATTTTCATTCTGTATAATTTATTAATGTTTATCTTTATTTGACAGGTGTGACTAGCATCTCAGTTGATCATGAAGTTTTAAATCATTAAAATGCCACTTCTGAAAGTTGATGTTGTTGATTATGATTCAATTAATCAAATATGCGTAGGATCACAAAACACACAATTTAAAGAAATCACAATAATTGCATTTGGAATAAGTTGGTCATGAACTGGGACACAGCACTAGTTGTTGTCGTCAAATGTAAAATAATAGTATAAAGAAAAGAGAGTAACATTGAGGACTGTTCTGAATTAAGATTATAGATAATAGTAGAAGATAACAGTTTATTGATTTGTGACAATAAAAATGATAACTTTGAAAATTTGTGACTTTCTAATCGCATGAACTGTTCGCTTAAATCGGCTAAAATTGTCAAATTTGAGGTTTTTTCCAGACAAAAAAATGAAAATCATGTATAAAATGTACTAATTAAATGTTTAAAAGATAAAATAACATTAAGGCTGGCTTATAAATTGTACAGAGAACATATCTGATAGTCCAAATAAGATTTCATGGAATACGGGGCCATAATTGAAATATTATTTTTACTAAATTTCCAGGTAGAGGGCTAATGAACCAGTACATAGTTCATACCAGTGTCAGAATTGGGGTTGCTGATAGTTTTTACCTTGTAGTATACAGTTATAGGATCAAAATGATACCAAACACTTGAACATTTAATATTATTATTATATTCGACAATCATTGAAATTGTATCAATTTCGGGAATTATCTGAAATTTGATTGAACAAAGAAAATTGACATTTTCAATGGAAAAAATGGCAGTTTTTACACAAGCTGTAATAATAACTTCATTGATGTATGAAGATTGAGGTCGTTTACCATAAAAATATCAATTTGAGCATGAAAAATATAATTAATTCCCTAAAATAACTTATTTTTACACTTTACGGAGCTCAAAATATTAAGCTGTGGAGTTTATTATTCTGGAGCTACAGACTTTGAGAATTTTTTTTGCTGATAAATATAGGTGTTCCCTGTTACAGGGTTTTTTTCCCTACCAAATTCAGTATTCAGAAAAATTCTAGTATTTTTTTCAAAATTTTTATGACCAAAAACTTTTTTTTTTTTTAAATTGACGTAAAAATTATGGAGGCCTGCGCAAAAGAAATAATATTAAAATAAAAAAAATGTTAATTGAATAAATGTTATTCTTGATATTTTTTCCTAGAGACTGGGCAGTTTGTGGACAGTGCTGCAAGTTTCTGCCTTGTAAGTTAAAGGTTTTTGAAGATATTTGACCACAAACCTGGTAGTTTGAATAAGCGGACGGCTGACACATAAATTAAAAAAGTCCAAAGGCTATTTTCAAGGTTTTAAATTTTGTGGCATTTTTTTCATAGAACACCTACAGGTGTGTGTAATACCTCTTTTTGAAGCATAAGGAGGATACACTACAGTGCAATAGAAGAAAGCATGATAACCTATTACGTAGTGAAACAAATATATTTTGGTCCAAAAATGTTATTTTTTTTAACATTTATCAAAAAAACAGAAAATCAACCACTTTTTACTCACCAAAAAGGCCATAACTTTTGAACAGCTCAACCGATTTTAATAATTTTTGGACCAAAATTTCCCATTTTGTATGCACTGTCGTATTAAGGCAAAAATTAATGTCGAATAATTGCCGATAAAAAAGGTTAGGGTCGGCGGCTGAAAAATAGGGTGGGTCGGGTGACCGTAAACACACATTTTTTTTTTTTTTGGCCTAAGCTATAATTGGATGATTTTTTAGCATTTAAATTTTTGGTTTGACCACCCTACTGTGAGCATCAACCAATCAAAATCATTCAGAATCTTTTCATTCTTTACCATTCTACCTAATGTGTGTGATGGATGATGTCTGCTTTGTACTAGACTAACACACTTAGTTGTATCTTTATAATGCTAGCTCACTGAAACAAAAGTCTGCAGATAGACATGTCACTGTACTCGGACACCGTAACGTGATTCCGAGCCAACCCGTCTCTGCTCTTACTCCTTAATTCTGTGTGCTTATTGGAGAAGCAGGAAATACCAGTTTTATAGTTATTAGTTTGACCCAAGCATGGCTCAAACCCACAATCTACAGCACTCGAGGCAAGCATGCTAACCATTACAGCACCGATGCGGTTTCATAAAATATAGTTTTCCAGGCTAAATTTTTGTTACAAGGACTATCATTGATTACTAAAAAAAATATTGTTATATCTTGAAATCTTCACTATTTAAATTAACTTTTAATATTCCAGCTGTGTTGGCGTACAAGAGCACCAGGCATCGGATATTGAAATATACCATTGTCCTAACTGTCAGCTGACACATGGTCCACTCTTACGTAAGTATAATCATTTTGGAATATATTGATTTGTCTTGGGTCATTGATGAAGGCAAGCTAAGACATGTATGTATAATAAATTTTGGGAATTATACTAATTTAAGTCAGTGTTGATGATAGCTATATAAATGAAATTTGAAAGTGGTAGGGTTCTTTAGAAGTGGAAAAGTATTAAGACTATTAATACTAATTCAAATTTTCCATACTCTTAAAATAGCTTCATATCATTATTTACTTTTATTCGTGGGGTACCAATTTTTGTGGTTTTTGTGGGTAGGCTGACCCACGAAAATAAGAATCCAAAGAACAATGAAACTTAGGAAGCAGTTTGACATCGATATATAGCCATGCTGTCCTTGACATTCCGGTCCAGCTGCAATTTTAATGACAAAATAAATATAAGCATACCTTTTAATGGGTTATAATCCACATGAAAATGTTTGTGAATGATTTGATTTTGAATGCATGTGTAAAAACGGCAGAAATGTTCATTTGTGAAAAGATTTGAACAACTTCCGGTATTAAAACATTACACATAGATACAAATTAAAGTAAAGGAACAGTACTTTTATTACTGTTCTACATTCCAGTCGTAGTAGGGTCTTCAATAATGAACATAAATTGTATGCTAAAACGAGCATGAAATGGCCCCTAGCCTGCAGTTAATCGGTACTCTTTACTTCTGTCACTAAATGCTACATCTGAACATCTTTGTTTTATAACATCTAGGTTATAATTGACATTATGAATATATCTATATTTCAGTAAAAAAGAGAAGAAACTTCCACAGACATGATTATTCTGAAGACAATGTAGGCAATAAGGTATATATCAGATTGGATAGGGGTGAGAAAAAGAGTCAAACACTGTGAAAGGTGCAAGATCATTAAATCGTTAGCTAGCAGAATAGTATACATAGTTTAATTTGAAAATACTTATGTAGTAGAATGGTGGTTTTATTGATGAGAATAAAGTCTGAACCGTGGTGAAAAGGTGCATGATTTTTTTTTTGTCTTGTACAAGACAAGAATGTCTGCCACCCCTAAGAATAGGAACTGGCTTATCTTTTTAGTGAGAATATTCTTTTTTCCATAAAAGAAGTGTTTTTGCTTGATATTTAATATGGAGACAAAATGCATTATATATATATATATATATATATATGCTGTCATGGTCGTGATCGTATGGTAGTTTTGATTTACAACTACCTATGCAATCAGTGCCCATCAGTATCACCACTGATGTTGTGAGTTCTAACCTGGATCAGGGAGAGGTGTACAACATTATGTGGTAAAGTTTGTCAGTGACTTGTGACAGGTAGGTGGTTTTCTCCAGGTACTCTGGTTTCCTCCACCAATAAACCTGACCGCCATGATAAAGCTGAAATATTGTTGAAAGTGGCATTAAACACCATCAAACAAAAAAACATAAAACAATATATGTATATACAGTCAAACTTGTCTTAGCGACCCCCTCTATATAACGACCTTATTTATTCCTCCCCTGCGTTTTCCCGTGCATTCGACCTTTATATAACGACCCACTGCCTAACGCGACTAACGACCGTGTTCTTTGGGTAAAAATCCTTCATATAACGACTATTAGAGGATTATTATCAAACCGGAAGTTAGATAATAAATAAACATACACAGTCCCGACTTTGGAAAAATGTCCGTTTTGCCCAGCTGATGCAGCGATTGTTGCCAATATCCCTCTAGCTGATATTTGCACTCCCAAAGTCCATACCTGTTACTAGTTCATAATAATAGATTTTTCATATTAAATGAAGTCACGATTAGCGTTATTGTGTAAGACCGCCATTTTTTTTACAGGTAAGTTGTTCTCGTGATGATTTATTATTGTTGTTTTGGTTTATTTGGGTTTATTTCTTATTTATAATTAAATATTTAAAATTGCTTATTATAGAAAATACCGTTTTAATCTTTCAGTTTTATAAATAAATAATCGTGATTTTGAAAATTATTATATGAAGTACTGGTTCCCAGCATATATTTCTGTCAACATTCGTTTAACGTGCGGTAACAGATCAATGTATTAAAACACATGCTGATTGTGTGATTAGGCTATTTATAGCTTTCGGCGAGTAAGTTTGAAAATGTTTTGTCAGGAAATTTCATTCTTCTAATCATAATGATTAATTCTAATTACGATAACAATTAAGATAACAATAGCTGTTGGAAGAAAGTAAAAAACTTGATCATTTAATATTCTTTATTTTTAATTTCACCCACAAAGGACGAAAATATTTAACGATAGAACAGATTTTTTATTTCATTAATATACCTTTTTCTTGCCAGAATTTAAGCTCTATTCATGCATTTGTCCTCCACACGAACGGGTTACAAGTTGATGCGGATTATATACCCGAACTAGGTTTTTTCCTCTCGAGATTTTGGGAGCAAATATCACAACCTCTATTCAACGACACCCTGTCTTATACGACCTTTTTTCAGAACTCCCTTCAATGGTCGCTATAGACAAGTTTGACTGTATTACACTTTACGTTTTTATTTTCCCTATTTGTCTTTGTTAGCGCAGCCGGTCACTATTTTCATATATGGACCGGCCAGGTATCTGCATTATTTTAGATAAAAAGTATAATATAGCAAATAGTTCATGTCACTTCGGGTCATATGGCAGTATATGGACCGGTCCATCACCAAAAAAATATTATATGGACCTCAGAAGCTTCGGTCCATATAATATTTTTTGGGTGACAGACCGGTCCATATACTGCCATATGACCCTCAGTGCCATGAACTAATTGCTATATAATGTCCTTGAAAAATTAAAGGTTTTGGTTTGTACATTTTTGCTAAAGAAGTCATATATTCTATATTAATCAGAAGAAATTTTATTCATTGTAAAGGAAGTTTTGCATTTAATGGGGGGAAAATATCTTATTTTACAAATGCATAGAAGATGTTCCTGACCTTGATTATATATTTCCAATGAATCTATTTATCCTTTGTTTTGTTTTTTTGTTATCCTTGATATAATTTAGAAAAAAAAGAACACATTTCAGAATTAAAATATAAGTCAATATCTCATTCTAGGCTGTTCAGACTGGAACTGTGGTTTTCATTAAAGAGCTGAAAAACAGGACATTTCCAAGGTAACACACACCTGAATTATCTTGATTAGATGTCATTCAAAGAGCTGAAGTAACAAGAATGTTATACTCGTGAGAAATTTGTCCATTTCATGGAACAAGCAATCACTTTTCTAATATGAAGTTTGTATGCTTACTGCCCATGTTTTGTTCTTTTTATCAAAATTACAACATTTGTTCAGCAACTAAAATTTAAACTGCAACCCAAATTCAGCAATTTTTATTGGAAAAGATTTGTATTTACTATCTTACGGTGAATACACAATATTCAATATTTAATTTATGAACATGTAAAACAAGCATTTTTTGTTTCCAATTATTCTGTTTATATTGAATGCACTATAAATAAGAATAAATCCATTCTAATTTTGCCACAGTCTATGAATTCCTTTAGAAAAAGGTAATATCAGTACACAGTATATATTTCTTTTTTACTTATCTGTCTCACATGCTTTTTATAAATAAAAAACAATTGCTGATCTCTATCTGTCTTACTTAGAGGATGAAATGCAATGTAATAATTTCAAGAAAGTGTGTTGCATTTTTGAAAAACATGATTTTCATGCCAATTTTATTTAACTGTTTATTGTGCTGTACATTGTTGCAGATGTATAAATTTTAATATATTTTGAATGATTACAGTGGAGATGAAATTCCCATTCTCCGGTTACATGGGAGTGAGCTGACACCAGAATTTTTCAACAAACATGGCTTTGATACTCCCATTTTGGTGGAGAAAAAGGATGGTCTCAGTTTAACTGTTCCACCACGTACATTCACAATACAGGATGTAGAAAATTATGTTGGTAAGTATGTTTGAGATTGTTGTATGTTTGAGATTGTAAGTATGTTTGAGATTGTTGTATGTCTTGAAATGCATATCAAGTGGAGGAGAAAATAAAAGAATAACTTTTATGCTTCAAAATTATTTTTTTGTATTATTATAAACCTTCAGGGATATGTGTTTTAAGAAATATTCACAGTATTTTTAAACACAATACAAAGGTCAATTTATGTTATTATGACTCGTACGGTTTCCAAGTTATAACCCTGTTTACTTAAACTGGAAGTATGGGTATATTCCATTTTTATTTCAACCTATTAAAAACAAAAACAAATAATTAATGATTTATTTCTACTATGGAATCACTAAAGCTAATGTAAAATTAAATTTACATGTATATCAACAGAAAATAAAAAAAAACTGTTTACATAACTAACTATATTTGTCATGTTTGTTTTGATACAAAATATAATGTAAATAGTCATAAAAGAATGGGAGGTTTGGTATGATGAATTTCATTGTGTTTTAGGCTCTATTAGAGAAATTACCACATTTGTTCTAATACAAAATACTTTTGAATGGTTACTTTATTTAAAAAAAAAGAATTTTATATGATGGATTTGATTTTGTTTTAGGTTCAATGAGAGAAATTGATGTGATAGATGTTTCCAAGCAAGAAGATTGTAAAATGTTAATGAGAGAATGGACAGAGTATTATAACAGTCCTAACAGAGCAAAGATATTTAATGTCATTAGTTTAGAATTTTCAAATACGAGGTGAGAGTCATGGCAAGCAGGTTTTATTATATTTTCTACTGTACATACAATGATAAAGAAAATTTTCGCAAGTAGAAGGTCATCAACTGTTTATTCAGTGGGAGGGTTTTCTGTCTCAGTGTGAGACAAGCTACACATTTATATTCCCACGATATTTTCTGATATAACAAGGTTCTATCTCGTTGAGAACTTATACTTATTACAAAGAATAATTGATCAAATAATTTTCTTTTTTTTAAGTCATCAATTTTTGCTTAACAACCTATAAAATTACATTACTTTCATGTTGTAAAGCTCACACCTTCAGTTATTGTGACATGGCAAGAAGTAGCTTTTAGAAGATGAAACATTGTTTTCTCTCATGATTTATTAAATTTAACCATGAATGAAACAAATAACAAATAAAATTAGTTTTTATTTAATATAAATTAAAAGTATAATGCCATTCAATCAGCCAATTTATTAAGTCCCCAAGCGAAGTTTGGAGACTTATTGTGTTTGCACCGTTTCTTATTATTATTATTATTACATCACCCTGACTGCTGTCGGGTGATGTATTGCTATTCTATGTTTCTTTTTCACTATTATTCTTATTCTTCCACACATTTTTATCCGCTCGATTTCTTGGAGATGCCTTGATCAAACTTTATGAAACCTTGTAGGAATATCATATACAATGTGAAATTGTGCTTTTAAGGGTTGATTTTTTCAAAATGGCTGTCGTTGCCATGGAAATGGCCAAAATGCTAAAAAATTGAAAAACACAAAAATGATCATAGCAGGTTACTCGCCGAACAGAAATTAATGAAACTTGATAGGAACAACATCCACATCTAGTGGAATGAGATAAGCCAAAAAAATCGGAATCAGTTAGACAAACTTTGCCGCAGTTGCCATAGAAACAAAAAAGGGGGGATTAAAAAAAAAATTAGATTCCTTTCATCAAATTTCATGAAACTTTGTAAGAATATCCACCGTAGTGTGTGGCAGCTTTTGGGGAGCTGAAAACATTCAAAATAACGACCGTTGCCATGGTAACCAAGGTGCAAAAAATGTTAAATTCAAATTGAAACTTGACACAAAAATAGATCATCACTCAAAGTTGTGCTCTTTGTTATTAAAATTTTCAAAATGGCCAATATAAAAATTTTAAAAATCATTAAAAATTCAAAAATGAACAGATTTCAATGGAAATGGATATTTACAGGGAATAAGACATGCTGCACCATATGGCGATCATTTTGGTTTGCTATGGTGGCCATTTTGAACCAAAAATGGCCGCCAAAATACAAAAATCCTCCGATTTGGACGAAATTTGGTTTCCAAGTAGATTATGATGTTGCGAATTGATATCCATCGTTTGGGAGCCATATAATATCATATCTTGTTGTGTTTGCTCCGTTTCTTATTATGTCCCCCTAACGAAGTTTCAGGAGACATATTGTGTTTGCTCTGTTTCTTATTAAGTCCCCAAACGAAGTTTGGAGACTTATTGTTTTTGCACCGTTTCTTATTATTATTATTATTATTATGAACATATGTTAAAATCTTTGACCTCACTTATATCGGAAACTGCCTAAGGGATTTCCACAAGACTTGGCATATATATTAAATAGGGTTGGTAGAATATTCTGACCAAAAAAAATCGCAAGCAAATGGCCGCCAACAAAATCGACAAAATTTCAATGTTCTCTGATTTCAATGAAAATTGATATCCATTTTTTGTTTTAAAAGAGCGATTGTTATTTAAGGCCAACTCATCAATTTTTCAGCTATATCATGGCGAGAACAAGTTAATATTTAATGAGATGATGGTGAGGTTCGCTTTGTACTAGACCAACAATGATTATAGACATTATAGTGCTAGCTCACTGAAACAACAGTTCATGGATAGACGAGCCGCCACACTCGGACACATTATCCTGATACCGAGCCAACCAGTCTTTGCTCTTTCACCTTAATACTGTGTGCATAGCGGAGAAGCAACAATTACCAATTTTTTAATCTTTGGTTTGAACTGATCAGGGCTCGAACCCACGATCTACCGCACCCGCGGCAAACACGCTAACCATTACATCACCGATGCGGTTAAGAAAAAAAATATATATATGAGTAGGTGCATTGTACAAAAGACCTACTTTTTCGTCCATATAAAACCAGTTCTCCATACTTTTCCCATGACAGTCTAAAGTTGTTGCCCCCCCCCCCCCCCCCCCCCCCCAGTACTCACATTTCTCCCCTATTCTCTATTATATTTATATCCATGTATTGTTGAAATTGATTTTACCCTGAATATGTAATGAAATTTTCGCCACTGGACGTTAATCAATCGACAATCAACCAAACCAAATGTTTTGTTCAGTACTTGTGTGTGTATAATATTTTTTTTTCATTTTTAGGTTATCAGATATGGTAACTCCACCAATTATTGTGCAACAGCTGAGTTGGGTTTCTAATCTGTGGCCAGATAAACTACCAGATGACTGTGTGTACACACGCCCTGAAGTGCAGAAATATTGTCTGATGGGGGTGAAAGATAGTTTTACAGACTTCCACATAGATTTTGGTGGTACATCAGTTTGGTATCATGTTCTATGGGTAAATATCATAGAGATTGGTGTTATATCACTACTTAAGACATATTTACAGTAACATTTTCTCAACAAATACATTTACAATAAACTATTGACGATTGTAGTTTTGTCTACAATTTTTTTTTCACACTCTTAACAGAAAAAATTGGCAGACCTTAATTCACTGTATAGAAAACATTATTATACCCCCCACAAACAAAGTTTGGGGGGTATATAGGAATCGCCCTGTCCGTACGTCTGTCCGTCCATCCATGTACCTTGTAAGCGCAACTCCTCCTAAGCGACTTATTGGATTTTTATGAAACTTTACACATTTGTAGTACACAACCTGCAGATGTGCATGAAGGAATATGGTTGCTGTCCAAAATTTTAAAGGGGAGATAATTCAACTTAAACTTTCACGAAAGGGGGGGTGGGGGGGGGTATGTACCTTGTAAGCGCAACTCCTCCTAAATGACTTATTGGATTTTTGTGAAACTTTACACATTTGTAGTACACTACCTGCAGATGTGCATGAAGGAATATGGTTGCTGTCCAAAATTTTAAAGGGGAGATAATTCAACATACTTTCACAAAAAGGGGGGGGCATGTACCATGTAAGCGCAACTCCTACTAAACTGCTTATTGAATTTTTATGAAACTTTACACAGTTGTAGTACACAACCTGCAGATGTGCATGAAGGAATACCGTTGCTGTCTAAATTTTTAGAAGGGGAGATAATTCAACTTATACTTTCACGAAAAGGGGGGTCGTGTACCTTGTAAGCGCAACTCCTCCTAAACGGCTTATTGAATTTTTGTGAAACTTTACACAGTTATGGTACACTACATGCAGATGTGCATGAAGGAATATGGTTGCTGTCCAGCATTTGGAAGGGGAGATAATTCAACTTGTACTTTCAAACAGCTCATTGGATATGTATGAAACTTTACACAGTTGTAATACACTACCTGCATATATGCATGAAGGAATATGGTTGCTGTCCAAAATTTGGAAGGGGGGATAAGTTAACTTCTACTCTGAAATACGTTCTGTATGGAGAGATGGGCTTGTAAGCACAACTCCTCCTAAGCGGCTCATTGGATTTATATGAAACTTTACACAGTTGTAATACACTGCCTGCAGATGTGCATGAAGGAATATGGTTCCTGTCAAAAATTTGGAAGGTGATGTAAGCATAACTATTCCTGAATGGAATAAGATTTTAATTGACCTTTTCACCTCTGGATATTTGCAATATAAAAACTACTCGAGAATAAATAATTAATTTTGAATCAATAACATTTGATGTGACCTATATCCTCTTGTACAAAAGTTAGGAAATGTTGTAATCCCCATGTATACTGATGAAACCGTATTGGTTTTAAACAATCCCACTTTGTTGAAGACCTTGTGGCGACCCCTAGATGTATGTTCTTGGTTAGTTTATTTTGGAGATGGGATGTTGTCTCCTTGACATTACTCCATATCCGTTCTTTTTTCATAGGTAACTTGCTAATATACCTGTATTCCAAAGTTTGAACATCATAGTATTGCAAGCGGGGGGTATCACTCAGTGAGGTCACTCACAGTTCTAGTTATATACTATGATACAAAGTAGATTTATTGTCTTTATATTTTTTAGGGTGAAAAGGTGTTCTATATGATTAGACCAACACAAGCCAATATAGCATTGTATGAAAGCTGGGTGTCATCGTCTAATCAGAGTGAAACATTCTTTGGTGATCAAGTAGATGTGTGTTATAAATGTGTAGTCAAACAAGGACAGACATTCTTTATTCCAACTGGTTGGATTCATGCTGTATTCACTCCTATAGATTCACTGGTATTTGGTGGAAATTTCCTCCACGATTATAATATATCATTACAACTACAGTAAGTTAACATTGATCAAATCTAATACACCATCATATAGCTGAATGATTGCTAATGTTGGCATTAAACACCAATCAATCAATTTTTTTAATATCTGATATTGAGAGAATAATTCAAGCTTTTTGAGTTTTTCAATTTTTCTTCCTCCAAAGAGTAGAATTTATTAGACATTAATTTAAGTTAGAGATAACCAGGTTACAAAGGTAAACCATAGCATCTCATAGTTATTTTATATTTTCATTTAATTAGAGATTTTTTTTATATAATGTAATGCTTATGATATTTTCAGAGTATACGACATAGAAAAAAGAGTAGGGACACCTTCAAAGTATTTATTCCCGAGCTTTGAAACAACAAATTGGTATGGAGCAAAACACATCTACGACATCATTAAAGGTACTAAAAATTTTAGCTTAACTGGACCAAAGCACCATGTTAGCTATTTGTCTGTTATCATCATGCTGTAATATAATCTTCTATACTACTGGGCCTAATGGACTATAATCTTCTATACTACTGGGCCTAATGGAAACAAACTGAAGGAATGTTCCTTTGTTAGTCCTAAGCATGATTTTAGTAGAGTTGTTGCGATGATCGACTATAAGAAAAAATCAGTCGATTATGGCCCAAAAATGTTATCATCAAGCTTCAAAAATAACATTTCGACTAGTAAGAAATCTTATTTATATACATACATGTACATAATTATATACAATATTGCTATTTTTATACCCCCACTGCCCGGGGGGAGGGGGGTATACTGTTTTACCTCGCATTTTTCTCAGCAACTATCGATGGCAGAAATCTGATATTTGGTCATATAGGTATGCCATATTGTGGGTAGCGTTTTTGGATCTGTCAGATTCCTACTTCCTGTTTGCCGACTTAGTTGGTTTTTATACACATTGAACATATATGCACATTTTTCTCAGCAACTATTGATGACACAAATCTGATATTTGGTCACAAGCTTCATATCGGTACCCCATATCGTGGGAAACGTTTTTGGACCCATCAGATTCCTACTTCCTGTTTGCCGACTTTGTTGATTTTTATACACATTGAACATATATGTTCATTTTTCTCAGCAGATATTGATGGCAGAAATCTGATATTTCGTCACAAGCTTCATATAGGTACCCCATATGCACATTTTTCGTCGCATTTTTCTCAGCAAATTCCTTTTTTTTATGGTAAATACTTTTTAAAATGTTTCCGGACAGCAAAAAAGTGGCATTAGACACCATAAACAACCCAACCTGGCAACCAACCAACCGAACAGCAAAAATATAACTTATGAAATAGTTCATTATCAAGTATTTCAGATTAATTTAATCTCAATGTTTATCATAAAGATACATGAATTTTGATTATTTAGAGTATACAGATGAAGAGAGAATACCACCTAGTTACCTGGTACAGGGAGCCAAAGCATTAGGATCTCATCTTAAATCATGGACACAAAGGAAGGATGTAAGTGCCAAGATGAATTAAAAATTGTTTGAGGTTTAATGCTATTAATTGTATCAAAAATAACAAAAAAAGGTCTCGATTCCTTAATGGCTAAGTGTGATTCCATTGATTAGTCTGTCTGTGCTAAAAAATACCTGTTCTTATACAAGTCTGAACAAAGACCTTGATCACTTGTTATCATATAGTCTTACACCTTCATATACAAAAACATAATCAGAACATAAGATTACAGGCAATACAGCTGATCTGTATTGTATGCATGATAACTTTTCCACACATTTTAACTGATGTTTTCAAGATATGATAATACATTTGAAAAATCATTAACTGGAATATTTCTTGGGAGTCTGAAAAAAATCTGCACTAGTTTTAAGTTAATCATAGACTTTTAACTATTGGCCCCCAGGCAATATTTTTTTCCCTTATGGCTTTCTAAAATTAGTAACAGAAATATTTGTGCTTCGTTACTAAAAATGATATTAATTTGTTAATAATTAAATTATTTCAGGTTATTTTTCATTCCATAAATAATGTAGTATTTAAAATCTTAACGTTTATAGTTTGCCTGGACATGTGTATCGTCATCACTTTGCATCCATCGTCATCATCATCTGTGTTCATTAGCTTTTCATATTAAAATCTTTTACTCACAAACCACTGGAACAATTGGAGCCAAACTTAGTAAAATGTTATTGAAGTGGCCCTCAACATTTTACAGGATTATCATTCGGAAAATGAACATGGCTGCTATGCTATTTTGCTTTCTGATGGCTTATATCTAAAAAATCTTCAGAAACCACATATGTGATGATGTTGTTACATGATAGTAATGACACTAATATCATCATCTAAAAAGGTTTTGTTTTTTCTTGTCAGACAGAAATCTAAGATGACCACCACTGCAGCACAAGTTTTAGCATAAGATCATGGAGGGGATGTGAACATTTTAAAATAATTTTTCCCTAAATCCACTGAACCAACTTGGTTAGAATTTTCCTACAGAGTGTCAATTTATGTAATTGATCTGAAATCTAAGAAGGCTGTCACTGCAGGACAAATTTAACATCTATTTGGGAAAATATTTTAAAATATTGTTTTCTGAAATCTCTAAATCGTTGACAGCACACTTGGCTGAAATGATCCTTTGATCATCTATTACCATGGTTACCAAATATATGTTTTTGTGTCTATTGGAAATCCAAGATGGACGACACCACAGGACATTGGGAGTATGAATGAAACTTTTTTTCTTTAAAACTAACAACTACCTTTGTTGAACTCAAACAATGCATGAATAAGCAGGTGAGTGATACAGACTCAGGTGAGCCTCTAGTTTGTCTCTTGAGATTGCTGCTTTCTATTTTTTTCCAGAATCACGCTTTGGTAGATATTTGGTATTTTCAAGTGGAAAATTTTTGGAATACTTTTCTGTATTTTTTTTGAATTGATGTGCTTTGATATAATAGCTATTCAATATCATTATACACATATATATACAAAATGTATATGATAGACTCAGATCTGGACTCAAATCGGCATCCACTAACATTATTATCTCAAATCACGGTCCGATTTAAGGGTATTCTCAAATCGGTGTCCTTTCCGAATTCTCAAATCTATGGCCGATTTATTGGTTAGGGTTAGGGCATTTGTCAGTGACATCATTGGACGTCGATTTTAGAAAATGAGAAACTGCAATAGATTTGAAAATTGGACGCCGATATGAAAATTTGAAAATTGGACGCTGATATATATATATGAGAATTTGAAAAAGGACATATATATGAGTATTGGACATCGATTTGAAAAAGAACATAGACCTGAGGTACAGATATCTGTGATGTAGAAATTGGACATGGATTTTAGGATTGGACATTGATCTGAGTCTTGCATATATATACACTTAAAATATGTAATGAAATCAGAATGAATGACACCTTTACTTATATATCTTTATTCATGTATTTTTTTCTTTTTCTTTGATGCTGACAACAGCTCAACAATCTCCATCTCGTGAGTTTATTTAATTACAGGCATATATCTTTATCTTTTATGTCTGTTGTGCTCGTGATTTGCTTATCTGTTTTTGTTAATTATATAAACCCTGACCTCTTGTGATAGTCATGTGATTCATACTACATAGCATGTGTCTATAGCCTGTAATAACCTTTGACCTTTTTTGGCAGACTTTACACTATTATACTAAAGTAATAATTCTTTGATTAGAATAACGAAAAATACAAATATCTTTTAAACTATAGATTTTTGAACAGCAAAATAAACGAGAGTTTTATTTAGAATTAGGAATGCTAACTAAAAATGTTACAGTAATGCTTCTTATTGTTTTGGCTGAGGCTGCAGTCAGATGGAATTTTGTATTTTGGTCCTATTTTGTTGTCATTTTTCGGGTGGGAGTAGATGTACTTTATAGAAGAGCCATCCGTACGTCAGGTATCTAACCTGTAAAATCTTTCTCTTAGCCATGTGTACTTTAGACGAATCTGACAAGCATTTCTCTCATAAATTATTGTTATATTTTGCATTTTTGATCAAATGGGTAAAAAGTCTGACTTATCTCCGGAATGCCAAAAGTTTGTAAAAAAGTTGTTTGCCTTTTATAGTAAGGAAAAGGCAATGAAGAAGCCAATTGTCTCATTTGATAGGATATATCAAAGGACATCTAAAGCTTTGGGTGTGTCTTACACTTCAGTGCACCATATTATGAATGGTAAGAGGCCTTGTGAGTCAAATAGACCCAAAGAAAGAGCTAAAATTTTGGACGACTTTGATCATTGTGTTATTGAAAGAACAATCCACGGTTTATATTCACGGAAAATTGCTCTGACCGTCTCAATAATACATAAGGAAATAAAAGATTCTATTAAAATATTAAAGTCTAAACTTACTCTAACTCTCATTGATCTTGGATATACTTATCAAAAAATAGGTGATAATCGAAGAGTTCTGTACGATCAAGTGTCTATTATCAATGATAGGTGTAATTATCTGAGAAAAATCAAATCTTTTAGGGAAGCAGGGTATGATATTGTGTACATGGATGAAACATGGGTTAACCAAAATCAATGCACACATTATATGTGGCTTCCGAATGATGTGTCTGATGCCCCAAAAATACCCTCGGGTAAAGGCAAACGTTTGATTGTTTTGCATGCAGGTACGCGAAGTGAGGATTTGATTGACGGCTGCGATTTAGTGTTTCTGGACAAATCAAAGGATGGTGACTATCACCAGGAGATGAATAGTGTTGTCTTTCTTGAGTGGTTTGAAAATCAATTGATGCCTGCTCTGAAAAATCCTAGCTTGGTTGTGTTAGATAATGCAAGTTATCACAATGTTAAAACAGAAGATACTGTGTGCCCAAATTTTAGTCAGAAAAAAGCTGTTCTCCAAAACTATCTTACACAACACAACATTCCTTTTTCTGCTACTGATACCAAAAAAGTCATATATAAAAAAATAAAACAAAAAAAGACCCCAGTAGTTTATAAAACCGATAAAATTGCTAATTTACACGGACATGAAGTATTAAGAACCCCCGTTCGACACAGTGAACTTAACCCGATAGAATTAATATGGGCGCAAGTCAAAGGTTTCATGGCTAAAAACAATACCACCTTCCGATTAAAAGATGTTAAAGAACTTGTGTACGCCGCCTTCGGAAAAATTACAAAAGATGTGTGGACAAAAGCAAAAGAACATGTGGTCAAAATTGAAAAAGAATACTGTAAAGAAAACTGTATAGATAGAAGTGTCATAGAACCTATTATCATTGATTTTTGTGATGATGACTCGGATGATGACACGGGTTGAAGTATAATCATATTAAGTATAATAATAGACAGAGAAAAAATGTAAAAATCGAATAAATGTCACGTTAAAGCCAATGTCGAAAATATTTGGATTCATTAAGGTTTAAGAACAGTTGTAACTGTTGAAACAATCTGGGGTCAGATGAATTATTTAACTTATATTGATTATAACACATAAATAATACACAAAACAACTTGACACAAAAACAAAAAAGACGGGCCTCGTATTCATGAAAAGTTCGAAACCTCGGATTCCTGTTTTGGATAAGCATTTCGAAGTGGAATAGGTTAAATATATATTTCCAAACTTTTAGCTCATGTTTGACTCTTTGAGTTGAAAGATATAACTTGGTTTAGTAGAATAGTTACGTAAAACAATTGCAAGTATCAATAATTTTTGCAGTTTTTAGGTATTTTTTACCAATGTTAAGTTGATGGTTTGGTAAAAGATAGCTAAAAAAAAATGACAGTGCTCAATGTCATAATCTACCTCTACCCCCCCCCCCCCTAAATCAATCCTCCAATTGATCTCTGAGGTTCTATAATTTATAAATGTACTAATTTTACGAACATTTTTTAATTAGGAAGTTGCACAATCTCAAAACTCATTTGTCGTTCCGTTTCTTACATGTATATAAATTAAAAATGTCATACAGAATCGAACAAAACGACAATGATTTATTCTTCATATTATATGATATATGAAGACTTCATTTTTTCAATATTAAAGACAGAAGTGCTATATATTTAGTGAAAAAATAAAAATAATGAAAAATGTCCCAATGCAGGCAATTTTTATATGAACTCAATAGTGCGTGTAGGAGATGGTGACAGGCTCTACGGAGAACAATGGAATCTTTCGGGTGACCGTCAAGTGTCTATTGTCCTCAGGGATTTAAACCCACAGCCGCAGGCTGTTCTCTTTTATAGACTTATTCCCTCCGTATTTCATAAAACTTTGTCAAAATATACACCCAAAGCTCCTTTAACAGGGCCAAATGTGTTCACTTTCTGATCTGCAAACTTCCAAATTAAATTAGCACAACTCTCGTTTACACTTCTACTTTAAAATCTACAGTTTAAAAGATATTTCAAATTTTCGTTATTCTAATCAAAAAATTATTACTTTAGCTACTACCATAGATATTAGAGGATTTTTTTTTCTAAATTATTAGATTTTTTTTAATGTAGATGGAAAAAGGGCACTATGCTAGCCTTCTGCACTACTAACTACAATACAGAAATGCTTCCTTTATTTACAGAGGAAATTTAATGTTGTCATAGTAAATACTTAAAGGAAATTGATTGGTTTTCAATCCATGATTATTACCCGGTATACTATTACATGTATGTGTAATAACAAATCCTGTTTAATATATATCTCAAACCCATGTTGTGTAATGGATCACAAACACATATGTTGTTGTGTAATGGATCACAAACATATGCTGTTGTGTGATCGATCACAAGCACATATGTTGTTGTGTAGTGAATCTCAAATAAATATGTTATTGTGTAATGTATCACAAACACATGTTGTTGTGTAATGTTTCACACAAACATATGTTTTGTAACGGTTCACAAACATATGTTTTTTGTGTAATGGATATCAAACACATGTGTATTTAATCACAAGCACACATGTTATTGTGTAATGATATAGAAGTGTTTTCTTCTTCTATTTTCCGTCTAGGAAAATTATAATATTTTATTTAAGTAACTTGCAACCCAATAAAACACTGTCGCTCCCAAGAATTTCAGATTGTTTGGATATTTTCTCCCAATATCAATACCATTTGAGCATATAGTCAAACCTATGTTAAGAGGTCACCTTTGAGACAAAGAAAAAAATGGCATTATAAGACAGGTGATATCTTAAAAGAGTTTCAATTAATATGGAATTTTCTATGACAAGACAAGAAAAGGTGAACTTTAAATACAGGTGACTTCTTAATAGAGGTGATCACATGGGCAGGTTTAACTGTATTTGAGTATATATCAACTTTACAAACTTTTGGTTGACTCTTCCAGTTGCATTAATTTTTTTGTCATTTACTTGTTTAGTTGTTTATATTTACATTGTACATGTTAACATTTTTTGCTAAAAATTTCAGAATGATCTTTTGTATGCATTAAATTCAGTTAAACATGACAGGAAAAATAAATAACAGCTATTGCCTATAGAATTGTTAATGAGAGGATTATTAATGTATCAATTTTCATTCAAGAAAATAATTTATGGAAGCCATACTTTGTTGGAGAATTTATCATTTATCATGAGTAACATTATTTTCGTAAAAATAGTATCCTCAGTCGATTTTTATATGAAAAATCAAACAGATTTTTTGAAGCGGGAGACTGTATTTTAGGATTTTGGGAAATGAATCTCGCAACAACATCCTCTAAGCTTCGTCTTCATATTTACAGTCATTTTGTATGTACCACAGTTCTGAATAAGTGCATGAAATCACTCTGGAATTATGTCCATTATTTGTTTGGCAATACCCATGAGTGAAGTAAAATATATCTGGGAATTTTATCACAGTATTGTTTATATCGCCATTGAAGGAAGTCACATTGGAATTATTTTTATATACCTGAAAATGATTGGATGAAAATTATGTCAATCTGATGTTATACTTCCTTGATATGAGGATATAATCCCTTTTTTTTTGTGGATTAATGAAAATATATAAATAATTAAATTTGTCTAGTACATGTACAATGGAAATTATTCTCGTTCATTGATTCTTCAATTATTTGACAAACTTGATGTCTTGTCAGGATCATGATTATTGATTTTAATATTCACTTATTGTTTTTGTCACTACAATTTGTCTGTCATATACATTACATGTGTCATATACATTACATGCTCATATGAGTATCTAATTCCATACCTACCCTTTATAATAACCCTTATATCTTTATTATTTTCAAATTAAGTTTTTTAATCATTTTTTTTTTAAATGGTCAAGTGTTGTTCAGTTCAGGGCAAATAAAATGTTATGAATAAATAGATACATTGATTGGTGTTTCAAGTTAGTGTTAAACACAAATCAATCAATTTATTTATTTATTCATAACATTTTATTTGCACTTAATTGAACAACGCTTGACAATTTTGAAAAATAATGATTTAAAAAAAATTCTCAGTAAAATGTAAAAGGTAAAATTCATTTAGGAACCGATACTAACTATATACAAGTGTAGTTTAATAATATGTGAATTTGAAAATATAAAATAAAACGAGTACATGTACTTCTTTCTGAATAGGCATGAAATATTTGCCGCTGGATGTTAAGCAACTAGCTATCTATTTGAATGTTACTATCAAACTAATCCTACATGACTTTCTTGATGAAGGTGATCAGTATTTGGTCAAAGTGAAAATAATTATTTACTCTACTAGTGTTTGTTGGATTAGAATCTGTCTGACAAATTTTATATATTAGTTTTTTAAATCATTGAAGCATGAAGTTTTTCTCAGAGTGAAGTATATTAGGGATATGTTTGAATATGCATGTGCTTCAGCTAATTGGACAAGGGCTTAGGAGTTCATTCAAATTCTTTATTAAGAATTATTACTCGAATATGGGTTAGGGTTATAGTGTTTAACACCATTTCAGTTATTTCGTGGCAGTCAGTATTATTAGTGGAGGAAACCGGAGAAAACCACTGACCTGCCGCCAGTCACTGAGAAACTTTCACATTATGTTCTAATCGAGTACAACTTGCCATGAGCTGGATTCCAACCCCCAAACATCAGTGGTGATAGGCACTGATTGCATTGGTAGTTGTAAATCCAACTACAATACAATTATGACCACGATGGCCCCTCACTAAAATAGGAAATCCTAAACAAATTAAGTGTTCATTCAAATTCAAATTCTGTTTCCAGTCTGAAATTTTAAAAAAACTTGACTGGATATATAGACAATATACCTACATCATTGGCAAATATAAAATTTATTTGTACAAACTTTAGAAATAGAAAGAAAAAGGAGCCCCTTGTGAGCTTTTCTGCCCTGTTTCACAGCAAGTACAAGTAAATTTAATATATTACCGACAGTGTACTCATACATGTACAATGTATTATGATTATTCTGCAATGTCAAAAAGTCTGAAATGTATGTCAAATTGTCTGAAAATAGCAGAAACAAGTGTTATTCTAATGGATTTCAATGGTGTCCTCTATCATGTCCACTCTTACACTGTTACTATTTCTTACCACCACTTTACATGAATGAGGTATCAGAAAAAAATATATCGTGGTCAGTAACCATTAATAACCAAAATTTATCTAGTCAATGGTATATGAAATGATTGCTCAAATAGAACCAGTGCAGGATGAATATATATATGCATTTTGTGTTATTGAATGTTTTTTAACATGCAAGCAAAATAGATAACTGATAAATGACCAGTATGATGTCAATTTTGATATTTTAGCACAGTATGATGTCAATTTTTATATTTTAGGCCAGTATGATATCAATTTTTATATTTTAGCCAAGTATGATATCAATTTTGATGTTTGACACAAGTATGGTGACTAAATTGATGTATTAACCGAGTATGATATGAGTTTTTATGTTTCAGTCAATAACGATATCCATTTTGATATAGAGATAAAAACTATTGTATATTTTGCTTAGTTTGTGAAAGATGCCAAACATGAAGTGCCTGAACATGTACAGTATGGACGACTGTTGAAAGAAATGTCAAAAGAAATCAAGTCTGTAGAGAACATGGTAAATCTTAAATTATACCCCCACTCATAGAGTGGGGGCTATATTGCAATCACCTTGTCCGTCCGTTCACACTTTCGTAACAGATATCTCAGCTTCTACTGGAAGAAATGATTTTATATTTGATATATGGCTTTGGCATGTTGACTTGTACCGTGTCTCCCCTTTCCAGGTTTACCGCACATCTACTTCCTGTTTACCGTGCGACTTACAAATGAACGAGTGTGGGTATTCTTAGCACGACGTAGCGTGCAACATCTTGTTGTTACTGTATCTAGTTGTCATCAATCATTTAGACAGTCTGTAGAGAACATGGTAAATCTTATATTGTTACTGTATCTAGTTGTCATCAATCATTTAGACAGTCTGTAGAGAACATGGTAAATCTTATATTGTTACTGTATCTAGTTGTCATCAATCATTTAGACAGATTCTTTATAGTACAATGGAACTTGTGCAATCCGACACCTGAGTTTTCTGACATCCTGTGAGCATTCTACAAAAATTTATGGTCCCAAAGTATTTCTGTTAACTAAAATAAAACCTGAGTATTCCGACATCCTGTATAATCGACAAATTTTCCTGGTCCCTTGGTGTATTGGATTAGACAGGCTCCATTGTATAACTATTCTGCATCCGAATATCAAATAAAAATAACAATTACGGAACAATGTTGTAATTCATAAGTGAATTATCATTGTTGCTCGGTTACAAGTGATTTATTTGTGAGATTCTGGATGCAAGAGTGGTAATACTGTTAAAGAAATTGTGTTGTTATTGTCGAACACTCAATCATTTTTTTGATTTTGATGACATTGGTAATGTGATTTTTTTCACTGGTCGGGTAATGGTATTTCGTGGTTATCTATGTAATAATCTTATTTGTGCTAGTTTCTATGAAATCACCCTATTTTTGCCCCTAAGGCAAAGTTTTACTCTCCCTGTCAGTTTTTGGAAGTTGATATTTTCCCACAAATAATAAGTTATCATAGTTTTCTTTCATATTCACATATAAGAAGCTCCCATGTTCCTGAAATTTCACATATACAGGGTTTGATATTTATTTTTATGTCCCGGCCGGGACATATAGTGTTACCTATGGCCGTCACTCCGTAATTCCAAAATAAAACAGTTGTTACCAGTTTTTTTCGGTATGCTTTGAGATATTGACTTGATATTTGGTATGTGGGTGTATAATGATAAGTTACAAATCAAGTTTACGTTTCGTTTCGGTCGAATGATTTTTGGCCGAGTTATGGCCCCTTGGGCTTTGAAATTTGGCCAAATATTTAGTTGTCACCACTTTATTTCACTATGATTTGAGATATTGACTTGATTTTTGGTATGAGAGTGTATAATCATAAGTTACAGATCAACTTTGAAATTCATTCCGGTTGAATGATTTTTGGCCAACTTACAGCCGTTAGGCTTTTTTGACTTCTTATTCATATGCAAGTGTTGTAGATTCCTGATCATATCAAGATTTGTTCAGGTAATATTGTTTCCTTGAATAAATCTTGTGAATTTAAGGAGGCTTAAGGATACAGATCTTAAACAATAGTTTGTTATTCTTAGCCTATTACTGAGGGAATTAAAAAAAGGTGAAACATTTGTGAACTTCCTTAATATTCACGGCGGGGACATTCGTGTCGTTCCGACACATCTATTTTTATTTCAAATTTGTTGATTGTATCTTTTAGAAAATCTTTGTGCAGCACATTTGTTTTGTGAAAGATAGTGGGATATGTGGTAGCGGGGAAAGAAACATTAAAAATATGTGCTATCTCTTCTGAAGTCTCTCAGGTTCTCTCACTTCACCCTAATGTCAACTAGAAAGAGAAGTCATGTCTCCCTGTTTTTACCAAGCATGGTGAACACTGTGATGATAAGTATCTTTGCCATTGTTTGATCAAATATGAGTGTTTAATATAGAGATCAAATTGATGACAAGGATCTGTGTCAATAAGGACACCATTTTTTGTTTATTTATGATGTGGGTTTGGGTTTATGGTGCTTAACGCCAGATGTGTAACTGTGAAATGACATTATGAATGATATAGTTTATGTTTATATGTTCTGTTGTGTTACTAATACATTGTAATTGAATTAAAAAAAACACTTTCAGCTGAAAAACAATCCTGTTAAAGTGAAAGGAGAAAAGATCAAGAAAAAGAAAAAAAATACTATGCCTACACCAAAGCAAATGGCAAACATAGATCTATTACATCAACATACACAAGAAAAATTACAGGAGATGCAACATGAACAGAAGGCTGGAGTCTATAACTTTAAGGTAAGGTTAAATACTAGTAATCTTATAGGCAAGAAAACATAATATGATAGATATTTTAATTCACCATTGAACCTAGTAATTTAAAACTGTTAAAACTGCTTCAATTGCAGTAGATCGTGGGTTTGATCCCCATTCGGGTCTAAAAGAGTACTATAACAATCGATATTTGCTGCTTCTCTGCCATTCATATCCTCACTTGGTATAAATAACAATGTATCAATTATATTAGATTAGTTAACGTAACATTATGAAATAGGGTTAATAAAAGTATACGGTTATGTGAGGTATTTGACGTTTAGTGCCACTTTCAGCAATATTTCATCATATCATGGCAGTCAGTTTTATTGGTGGATGAAATGGCAGTACCCAGAGAAAACCACCAACCTGCCACAAGTCACTGACAAGCTTTCATATAAAGTTGTATTGAATATGGAATTCACAGGCTTAAGTAGTGATAGGAAGATGTTGATCCAACGATGGTACCATATAATCTCTGTCATGACAACCCCAATATAACCCCATGTATAGTGTAAGGTCATGAAATACAAATAATAGGTATTATTCTATTATAATAGAATTCAACTAAAAGTCTTCTTATTTTTTCTTTTTTCTTTTTTTTAATAAAACAACATATTCAATGCCTCAGATTTAATATTCACTGGCTGTAAATGTTATGTGTTACTTTTTTAAGTAATTTAAGATGGAACATTTCTGATAGAATTCCCTTTTCTAATAAAAAAAAGTAACATGTGACATTTACTGCCAGTGAATATTAAATCTGAGGCATTGAATAGGTTTTTTTTTAATAAAAATATAGAATAAAACAATTACTATCAGGCTCAGAGAATATGATTTTTTTTCAAGTCAATAAATCCACCCATTTACCTTATCAAAAAACAGTAATTGTATACTATTGTATGATATATAATTCATTATCAGGATGAGGAAGATGAAAATACTCCAGCCTCCTTGAAAGTTAGAATTCCTAAAGCAGGGGCCTATATGGATACAAAACAGGAAGTAAAATCTGAACTAGACGACCTCTCAGAGAAACCTATTGGCTTGAAACTGAAGGTGTCTAATGGCAAAATTATTAGGTAAGATTCACTATATAGTATTACCTTAATTGTCTAGGAATAAACCATATATTATCAACTTTTTATTGCATATCAGAATAAAAATCATACATTTAATTGGCTGAACACTCCATGTGACCTTCACTATTCCACGATATAAACTGGAATGCTGACCGGTCCAAAAACCGTGTATAGACTGATACCACTGGTCTATACATGGATATTTGTTTGTTTACATTCTACGTAATTACAATGTTACCTATAATCTCATTTCATTTCTCATTATAAGTTGAACACCATTCAAACAATTGCTGCAGTCAATTCAAATTAGGTAATAACGAAGGTGATACCGTCTAGGGAAACCTTCAATGATCCTGATTAAAAATTTCTATGCATTTATATTGTATGTGTCAGATTCTGGTCTTCAGTGCAATAAACACAATAGTTACTGATATGGAGTGCAATATCAGGATAGACAGACTGCCCTTGGGTCGTGGTACGGACCAGTGGAAATGATATTGCCTTGGGCAGTCTGTATATCCTGATATTGCCCTCCATATCAGTAACTATTATATAAATATATACATGTAGTTTAGCAGGAAGATCATATTAAGAAAGTAGTAAACAGTGTTTCAGCTAGACTTTGAAATCTTCAGGACAATTGCCAGTTTTATCCAAAAAAATTCAGGACATTCTTTAATAATTAAACTAATTTTTATGAAGTTCTTCAGGACAATTTGAGAAATGGTGAGCAAATGCCCTGAGACCAGTACCTAGCTGAATCAATGACAAACAATAATTACAATTACAGTTTTAACTTTTTGTTTTTAACAACTTATTGAGTTTGGAAAAATGTAAAGAGCAGCCAAGTATGCTGAATTTGAATCACTTCTAGGTATAAAGGTTGTAAAGGGAAAATATTTTTACTTTATTTTATAGATACCTGTATTTATAGAGTTATCTTACTGAGTGGATTTTGAAAATACACATTAAATGGAGATGTTATGTCATATATTGTATGCATGGTTAATTTCGCGAGGGTACAATTTGGGATTTGTGTATAATCACTTGGAGGTTAAAAAAATGTTATTGTTTCCAGTTAAACATATATATTAAAAACTTTTCGCTAAGGGATTGTTATTCACATTTAAGTGGAACATTAAATAAGCAAAGATTTCCATTTATACAAAATTCACATCCCTCGAAATGAAAATTTGAATTTACTGCTCCGAATCAAATTCTTGAATTAATTTTTATATAGTTCTAAATAAAAACTGAACAATTTACTGGTCCGACCAAAGTGTTACTTATCTTGGGCCAGCGGACCGGTACTCATCGTGAGGACTGTATTCATTTATTTTCATCTTAATGTGCTGTCTTGTTGCAGTGATATAGGTAAAAAAAATCAGGGTACTAAGAGTTTTCAGCCTTTAGTTGGTGAAGAAGGTAAAGAGGAAGATAGTGACACAGATAATCTGGTTGTAGATGAAAATCCACGACGAGGAAAACGTGCCCCAAGCTCATCATCTGCCTCTACAATGAAACCAGGATCTCTTAAACTCAAATTATCTTGTGAGTTTGAACCTAAATATAAATTAGTCATCAAATTTGATCCAATCTGAGTTCTCTTTGAAATAATTTGCCAATGTGACCCAATTGAAATGGAAGTGTATATCATAAAGTTGAAAATTAATTTTAAGATTTTGTGCCAAAACAGAGATAAGAAAAGTTTGAAGATACCAAAGGGGTAATCGGAAGCTGTAAATCAAAGAAGGACAGACAATGGCCAAAAGAAAAAGGACAAAGGTACAAACAAAGACCTACAAAACACAGAAAACTAAAAATGAGCAACACAAACCCCCACAAAAAACTGGGGTGAACAGGTACTGCTCCAGTAGTGGCACCCATCTTGTTACTATTAAGCAACATGCTTATCATGTGGTATGTTAGAATATTTAACAGATAGGTCAGTCTAAATCATTTTGCAACAGTAATTGCACACATCATAATAAATATACATTGTCTAACAAAAATTCATGCAGTTTCAATATGTCTTAAAATAATCATTTTCAGTCCATGGCAAACCAATACCACCAGGTACATCTAGTCAAGAAAGCAGTCAAGAATCTGAGAGTACAGCGAATCAGAGTGAATCTGAAGGCCTGGAGGATAGGAGGAATCTACCCACGATACGAGGAGGTTTGAACGGAAGCATAGCCGATATTTTAGAGGCAAGCGGCTACGGCACAGAGACAACATTCGCTGTAGATGAAGATGTAGGGTAAGAAAAGAAATGTTTTTATTGTTTTACCATAATAAATATTATTTATATTAATTTGACAAAATGTGTAAACAACATAATTACATTATATGTAAGTGTTTTTACTTGAAACAATTAATTATACCCCCGCAACGAAGTTGTAGGGGGGTATACTGGTTTCACCATGTCTGTCCGTCCGTCTGTAGATAAATCCTATGTCGTATGATAACTTGAGTCGTGTTTCTTAGAATCTTTTAAAATTTTATCAGCTGTTTACTGGTGAAGAGAGGAGGATCCCTTTCATTTTTGAAGATTTTTACTTTTGCCGTTCCAGAGTTATTGGACTTGATATGACGGAAAATAGGATTTTTACCCTATGTCGTATGATAACTTGAGTAGTGTTTCTCAGAATGTTTTGAAATTTTATCAACAGCTTACCAGTGAGAGGATCACTTTCAATTTTGACGATTTTCACTTTTGCCGTTCCAGAATTATTGGACGTGATATGATGGAAAATAGGATTTTTACCCTATGTCGTATGATAACATGAGTAGTGTTTCTAAGAATGTTTTGAAATTTTTTCAGCAGCTTACCGGTGAAGAGAGGAGGGTCCCTTTCATTTTTGGTCGGAACAATCAGTAATGTTTTGGTTATGGTAATAGGTTGGACAGATGTGGGGAGCGGGGGGTATATCTTAGAGAGCTGTGTTCACAGTAATACTAGTTTTCCATTTGTATGTTTCTTTAAAAAACTATATGTAACTTTTATATCTCACAAAAAAAGATGTGCCTAAAAATGATAAGACATGGGTGATTTATAGGATAGTGTATATTATGCAGTGAAGTGTGTAAATAATATGAAACTGATGGCCAGCTAGTGGAATGTGTACTTATATATGCTTCATTGTGTTTGTAACATAACATCGTTCATTCATACGAAAGATGAAATCCAAATTTGATTTCACACTAGAATGAAAAATTAGTCTCTGCATTTATGTTGTCCTTTCAATGTTCGTTTTGAAAGAAAAACATTAACTGTTTTTTTTTGTATTTAAGAAGTGCTCTCGTGAGTTTTAACATATTTCTAAAGCTATCTATTCTTGCAATACTTAAAGGTTCAAATATTGGATAAGTAAGTTGACTATTATTCGATATAAATATCATATTCATTTTTAGGAGAGCTTCACCTAGCATGAGAGAAGCCATTCAGGGAATGTTATCTATGAGTCAGATGAATGAGATTGAATTGTTTGCCAAGGGAAGTAAATCTAGACAGCGTTCACAACTGGTAATTGATGAAGAGGAGAGATTACAGAATTGTTATAAAGATGATGAGTTTGGTAAGAAAAGATAACAGGAATGTACAGCTTTGCTTTTTCTTGATATTTAATACAACAAATTACAATTTCTTTTAATTCTGTGGGATTTTTAACAATTTTAAGCCATTTTGGGATTCTATGGTTTGTTGGAAAAGAGAAGCAATTAAATAAACCAGTTTTTTAAGGGGGGACAAAGGAATTTGTATTAACTGATGTTAGTTGAAAGGTTATCATGAAAATGTTCCTTTGTATGTACAAGCTATTGTGTTATAGTTTTATAGTGAAGTTGTAATTCTGCAATTTTTTTTCACAGTTTATCCAGACCTAGAAATGTCTGATGAAGAAGATGGGGTGATAAAATCTAAATCAAAGCATGATGATAACTGGAATCCTAAAGGTAAAAAGTCAAAGAACATCTGATATAAAAATGTTTTGAATGTTGTTAAACACTATAACACCTAACCCACATATACAACTTCATTTTTTGCATGTGCTTTTTAGTTTCTACAATTTTGCAAATTAAAATAGTTTTGCTTGCCTATCCTTTGTAGTAAATATAAAGTTTTGCTTGTCTATCATTTGTGGTAAATTTAAACAAATCGCTTGCCTATTGTTTGTGGTAAACAGTTTAATTCTTAAAACAGATACTTGATCTATTCCAGACATAAGTTTGACCCTCGCAGGAACCTCGGGTATTGAAATACCGTCTTCAGTTTTGTGGGTACGACCTCTTGGTCAAGGCATTCACTTGTTATGAAGGATGTATTATATACATAACATATTTGCCAGGCCCGACCACACTAAGAATTTTATATAACAGCTCTTATGGAGCAACAACTAGTAACGATTGGTAATAGATGACTTCATCCATTGTACCATGTTTTACCTGTGGTAATAGATGACTTCATCCATTGTACCATGTTTTACCTGTGGTAATAGATGACTTCATCCATTGTACCATGTTTTACCTGTGGTAATAGATGACTTCATCCATTGTACCATGTTTTACCTGTGGTAATAGATGACTTCATCCATTGTACCATGTTTTACCTGTGGTAATAGATGACTTCATCCATTGTACCATGTTTTACCTGTGGTAATCACAACTTAAACCAATCATCTCAGTGCCATGTTTTTAACCTCCCTGCTTGTTTATTGCTTGTGAACTTGTTTTGGTCATGAATATAACTGAAATAAAGACTGACCATTCTTAAGCTGAATATTAAATGAAAATTTTAAATCCAGTTATATATTTTTTCAGCACGTGTACAGGTAACAATACCTAAAGGAGACAGACCTCACAGAGAGGGAGCTAAGAAGGAAGCTGTAGAGAAGATCTTAGCAGCAGCTGCAGCAAAACCAGCTGTAGCACAAGTAAGTCTTAGATATACTTTATAAAATAAGCTGTATGGATATCCTGTGATATTTTCTTAAATAACTGCCTCCTTACAGATTAGGCGAAAAGGGGTGTTTCTGACTTTTAAAATTAATTTTAAGATGGGTAAGGAGTTGGGTTATGGTGGTTAACGCCACTTTCAACAATATTTCAGTTATATCGTGGCAGTCAGTTTTATTGATGGAGGGAACCTGAGTGACCTGAGAAAACCACCATCCTGTCACAAGTCACTGATAAACTTTAATGAACAGATTTTGTGTAATTCATCTATGAAATATAAATCTGTTTTTGTCTTTGACAATTAAATATAGTGTGCAATGTTGAAGTAAATTTTATTTATATTTTGTATGTGTTTGCTAATTTGTTACCAAACTTGGTTAACTTTATAGAAACCAAAGAAGATCAAGAAGAGAAGTAAATCAGAAACATTACCAGAGCCAGTGTCAACACCAGGAACAGCCTTATCATCCAGTTCAGGCTCAGCTTTCCGTCCTAACCTGTCAAAACCTATACCTACAACAACCAGTCCTGAAAGTCCTACAAAAGGTATAATAAATCTTACATTCTTACAAGTTAAAGATGAACACAGAGTACTTGCCTTGTTCCAACAACAACAGATCCAGAAATTAAAGTCTTACAATACATGAAATACTGACCTCAGCATTAAATAAAACCCAGTTGGAAAAAAAATCATCTTTGAAACACTGACCCATTTGAAAGAAAGCTATTTTGAAATGTTCTTTGAATGTTACTTTAGTGCACTTGTAGTGATCTTCAATATAACCAGACGTTATAGATACCCAATGGAGACACGTTCAAGTGAATAACATAATCACTTTAATCTTCTATACATTTATCATTTCAATATAAATTACTTCACTGGAATTTGACAGTAATAAATCATTTGTTTAATATAACCAATTTTTCATTATAAGTAGATTGTACTGTATTTTGTATCTTTCTGAGATCCAAGAAGACCACTACCTCAAGACCAACTTTAAGACATGGGGCCATATTGTAAAATGAATAAAGATCTTTTTTCTTAGAAATTACAGACTTGATTGAACCCATATTTCTTATAAAGTTACATATTTGATGTGAATCAGAAATCCAAAATGGTTTCCAAAACAGGACAAAGTTTAACATAGAATAATAAGAGAAAAATTCTTCTTCTCTGAAACAGTGAACCATTTATGTTTATTGTATGGTCTTCTACAAAATATATGTTTTTTTATGCTGATCTGAAAAAAAAATAAATAAAAAAATCCAATACTGCTGGAAAAAGTTTAATAAGACTAAATTGGAAAATAGTAAAATATCTTCTTCTCAGTAACCACAAACCTGATTGAACCAAACCAACATAATTGATCACTGGATAATTTTTGAACAGTATTAAATGGTTGGCCAAGAACTGTACCTATTAACAGTCTGTTTTGTTTGAATTTTCTCCTGATATCAGGAAAAGGAGTACATATTATAGTATTCCTTCTCTTATAAGGTCACTCCCACCAAAGGCCACACCTCTTATAAGGCCAGATTTCAGATGCACAAAAATAGAAAAATAGTACTAAATTATCCCCTCAAGGGAGGCCACCTCTCTTATAGTGGTACTTTTGCGTTACAGAAGGAGTAGTCTTATCAAAGAAAGACTATTATATCACAATTTGTAAGAAGACATATTTTCACATGTTAGCCTGATCTTGTACTTTTTTATATACCATAATAATATTTTAAATGTTTTAATGAGACCAATAAATTTCATGTTTTGTATAATTGTTTTTTTTTTTTTTTTTTTTTTCTATTTCAGCCAAGAAACCAAGAAAGGGTCAAGCAACAGCAAAACAGAGACTTGGAAAAATTTTAAAAATTCATAAATTAGGAATGTTTTAACTACCTCTTCGGTGGTATATTGTTGGAATCAGGGAAGTGTATGTTCTATTTAATAACCTCTTGATATCTATGCAAACCATTATTATATGAAATCAGCTGTAATCCTTGTCAATATTTCTCTGTCACTTTAAAGTGTATTAAATGAGTTTCATAGTTGAATTTATAAGTTATACATATTTTGTATAATATATAATCTATTATACAAATATATAGACTACAATATTATACATACATATGATATTGTGTAGTTCAGTTGCCTATTTTTTAATACGACTACAGATTTTAAAATATAATAATCCTTGTATGGAAATTAAGTGAAATCTGCTAATTTTCAATTTTTCCTAAAAAAAAAAAAAAAAAAAAAAAAAAAAGATTGTCGTTGAACTTTGAACTTTGTTATTTTGAACTTGTATAATTTACATACTGTACTTAAAATTAAAATTAGTGGATATTTTATTGTATCTACATATTTTTTTTTATACTCATAGATACCAGAATGTAGTTGTATCATGCTATATAGCTGGATCCATTTGTTTCCAATCTGTGTCGCATCCTTTTTTTCATCCTCTATATCTTTAATTTTTTTGCAACCTAATTTATATATTAAAGAATATTGTCCTAAATCATACTATCAACAATAGTTATAGGTTTTGCAGTTATTAATTTTCCTATTGATAATAAATATTTTGTAATTGTCCATATTCAGGACTACACTTAATACCATATTTAGATTTAAACTCAACCATACTTGATAAGGGGAGATAAATCTTTTTTCTAAGGGAGATAATTGAGTAATTTGTCCCACTATTGGAAGATATTTGAAGTTAATTTTCACATTTTTCTTGCCATATATGTTTTCATTGAAAGTGATCTCGAACCCATTATATAAAAACTGAACTGAAATGGTATGGTGATGATTTTCTTTAATATTCATATTAAAGGAGAATTCATTTGATAAAAAAAACATGCTCTGGTTCAATTAATATAGAAAAATGAAAATTTACAGTATTAAACGATCTCAAACATTTTGTCATAAATAATTAATCATTGTTCTTATGTTGAATTTTTGCTTTTCTACGTTCTATTGTTCACTTAATGTTTTTTAATTTGCAACTAAACTTTAAAATTTCAATAATAAAAGCAGTTGAAAATGGTATATAAATTTAAACAAAATATTAATTAAAAACTGTACTATAAATTTTTGTTTGTATTTAATACAGTGTGCAATAACATTCAGGTAGCTAAATTGTTTACCCATCTTATGGCTATTTTTTTAATATGAATTAATTAATATAATAAATAATTGCATAACTTAACATTATTTAATTGTTTTCATAAATTAATTTTTTTAGAAGTTTAAAAAAAAAATTGCTGAAGATCTCTAAATTATTTATTTAACTTTCATTAATCATTGTTTCATTAAAATTGTTTTAATCAGTTCCAAATTCAGCATGTTATCTTATAATTTATTAAATTTTATGTATTTATTTCCCTTGCATTCTTTTTGTAAATTTTATTCTCAATATGTTCCTAAGCGTAACAATTCTCTGAAGATAGATTTCTTAACCTGGTGGAGCATACAGCTGTTTCCATGGTAATCCTGTACACACATATATTATTTCCAGGTTGTTTACGATTATGTATAGTGTCTTTGTTGATAGATCCTATTTTTTTGTTTTGTTACGTATGTTAAAATTCATAATTCAAAAATGAAAGATGTAATTGTCTAAGCATATTGCCATATATTTTTATTGACTGTAGACAATTGATCTTTGTGTAGTTTTTAAAAACATTTATTGGTTAAATAACATGGTTTGTTTGTTTTTTAAACAGCTAAAATTTAATTATTTTTATTTTGAGCTTTGGTCTGTTTCTTATTAACGGTGGGTCTACCATATCTGATCTACGCAATGATCCTGCAGTGTCATGTCAGCTAGGCATGTATCAGTTGATCTTGTCCTAATTTTCCTAGGTTACATCAGCATCTGACATCAGTAAATCAGTGTCATGTCAGCCAGGCATGTGTCAATTGATCTTGTCCTAATTTTCCTAGGTTACATCAGCATCTGACATCAGTAAATCAGTGTCATGTCAGCCAGGCATGTGTCAATTGATCTTGTCCTAATTTTCCTAGATTACATCAGCATCTGACATCAGTAAATCAGTGTCATGTCAGCTAGGCATGTGTCAATTGATCTTGTCCTAATTTTCCTAGATTACATCAGCATCTGAAATCAGTAAATCAGTGTCATGTCAGCCAGACATGTGTCAATTGATCTTGTCCTAATTTTCGTAGGTTACATCAGCATCTGACATCAGTAAATCAGTGTCATGTCAGCCAGACATGTGTCAATTGATCTTGTCCTAATTTTCGTAGGTTACATCAGCATCTGACATCAGTAAATCAGTGTCATTGTGCATTCATTGGCAGAAGAAATAAATCTCTATTTATTCACGCTAATAATTTTTGCTGGACCAAAACATAAAATATAGGCTATATATTAATTTTCTTAAGACATGTTACAATAACTAGGAGTAAAAAGGGTGAGATCAATCTCAAATACATGTATTTGTAAATGAATCATTTATATTTGTCATGAGTAAATAAACGTACTTGCATGTATATTTGTCATGAGTAAATAAATGTACTTGCATGTATATTTGTCATGAGTAAATAAATGTACTTGCATGTATATTTGTCATGAGTAAATAAACATACTTACATGTATATTTGTCATGAGTAAATAAATGTACTTACATGTATATTTGTCATGAGTAAATAAATGTACTTGCATGTATATTTGTCATGAGTAAATAAATGTACTTACATGTATATTTGTCATGAGTAAATAAATGTACTTACATGTATATTTGTCATGAGTAAATAAATGTACTTGCATGTATATTTGTCATGAGTAAATAAATGTACTTACATATATATTTGTCATGAGTAAATAAATGTACTTGCATGTATATTTGTCATGAGTAAATAAATGTACTTACATATATCATTTATATTTGTCATCAGTGAATACATACACTTAATTGCTGCTTTAATGTCTCAGAATTTACATACTATATTTGTTAGTAGGATATTTAAATCCATTATTGTTATATTGTGTTGTCATTGATAAGAGGGGTGGTCTGTGGTGGGAGTGGCTTTATAAGAGGGGTGTTCTGTGGTGGGAGTGGCTTGATAAGAGGGTTGGTCTGTGGTGGGAGTGGCTTTATAAGAGGGGTGGTCTGTGGTGGGAGTGGCTTTATAAGAGGGGGACTGCTGTATTTCAAAATTAATTGGTTATAAGAAGTGTAGGAGAAATTAAATATCTTTTGCAGTCTATGTTAAGTTGTATGGTGTAGAAAATTAGCTGTATTCACTGAAAATCTACTTGCGGGCATATCATGTCTGGAACTAATACAATACACATCACTTGATAGAAAAGCATTTATTAAAAAAAAGTGCAATATATCATTGAATCTATATTATTTCTTTTCTATACAGCTTAGGGTACTTAATTTAGCTTCATTATAATATACTGGTACATGTAAAAGTTCTTGACAATTGATGCAAAATTTAATAATTTTGGCTTCTAAAAATATAAAGGACAATGATGATTTTATGAAATTTTATATAAAAAGGAGGAAGGAAAAAGCAATTTATATTGCAATTGTTATTTGTTCCCCTCTCTCTAAAAAACATGTTTTATTTATATTTAAATATTTATTTCAAGTTGTGAATGATTTTAGTAATGGCAGATTGTAATCATAATAAGGCCTGCTTTGGTTGTTAGTTTTGTAAATAATTGGTCACATTGCATTACTTATAGGGGCATTTCATTTAAATATCATAGAAATTAAAATGTCCAAAGAAATTCAAGGATTCAAAATATCACAAACTTATCAGTTATATTATGTAATGTATAAAGATATGAGAAAATCTCTCGCCAGTGGCAAGGTGTGCTTAATGTAATCATTTGAGAAAATTTCCCAGCAGTGGTGAGGTGTACTCGATGTAAACATGCATGATTAAGTTTATCATTGACTAAAGGAAGGTTGGTGTTTTTCTGATAGTTTAATCCACCACTGAAACTAACATCCTTAATTTATTTAAAACATTGTTTAAAATGGCTATTAACACTCATATTCAGAATGCATAATGAGCTATATACTGTAAACTCTTCTATCTTTTCAGAATTCATATTACTTGACTCTCAATATTTCTGTTGTAATTTATTCCTGAAGATAAACCAAATACTCACAATTTTTATAATAATACATCTGAAAAATATTGCCTAGTTTCGTTTTTGATCAAATTATTCATTATTATTTATAGTTTTATAATAATAATTTCTATAGTTGAAGTGTAGAATGTACTTTTTATCCCCTCGCCAACGAAGTTACGAAGGGATATAGTAACTCTACCATCATAACATCCTTGTGAACACTCTAGAATCAACATCCTTCAATGGATTTTGACCAAACTTGGTACATACTTAGTCCTTATGAGAGTCTGGAACCCTATTGATTTTCAAGGTCAAAGGTCACAGGGTCAAATTTTTACCACATAACATCCTTGTGAACACTCTAGAATCACGATCCTTCAATGGATTTTGACCAAACTTGGTACATACATATTCCTTAGGAGAGTCTGGAACCCTATTGATATTCAAGGTCATAGGTCAAAGGTCAATGTCACCGGGTCAAATTTTTACCACATAGCATCCTTGTGAACACTCTAGAATGAAGATCCTTCAATGGATTTTGACCAAGCTTGGTACATACATAGTCTTTAGGAGAGTCTGGAACCCTATTGATTTTTAAGGTCATAGGTCAATGTCACCGGGTCAAATTATTAGTGCGTAACATCCATGGTTTGTGAACACTAGAATCAACATCCTTCAATGGATTTTGACCAACTTGGTACATACTTAGACCTTAAGAGAATCTGGAACGCTATTGATTTTCAAGGTCAAAGGTCAAGGTCACAGGGTCTAATTTTTAGGTGAGGGGATACGCCACGCTTTGCATTGCCCTTGTTAATTATTATAGCATGTTGGTATTAAATTATCATGTGAAAAACTTATAATGTACAAATAAAAGAATGGAAGTAAATATATAGAGTCAAACTTGTCTTATGTGACCTTCCAAAGGCACAGTGAAATATGGTCACGTAAGACAAGTGGTCGCTTAATACAGGTTTAATTGATATGAAATGCACTGAAATGAAATAAAGATTATGGTCACACAATAGAAGTTATTGCTTAATGGAGGTGGTCACTAAAGCATATTTAACTGTTTTTGCATTGAACTGCTAAGAAACCAACATGTAGAACCCTGTGTCTGCAGATAGGCAAAGATTTTGATCATACTCTTTGGTTTTAGATTCTATAATGAAATAAAATATTTAAAGCAAATTGTAACAATCACTGAAAAAGCCTAAAAAAATCTAGTTTTTATAACAATTGTCTTTTTTGTTGTTGAGGTTACAAGTGTGATTTAAGTCATGTGAGGCTGTCGTGGTCATGATCATATGGTAGTTGCATTTACAACTACCTATGCAATCAGTGCCTATCATCACTAAAGTTGAGAGTTCAAACCCTGTTCATGGCGAGGTGTATTCGATACAACATTATGTGATAAAATTTGTCAGTGACTTGTGACAGGTCGGTGGTTTTCTCTGGATACTGTAGTTTCCCCAACCAATAAAACTGACAGCCACAATATAACTGAAATATTGTTGAAAGTGGCCTTAAATACCATAAACCAAACCAAACCATCAATTTTGATTAAAATTAATTTTATGTTCTTTTCACATCTTATTGGTGAAATTGTATTACATTTCCACTCATGAAGTATAGATTAATTCATAGAATAAAATTAAAGGAAATTAATTTACTCCTAGGTAAAATATAGATTTAGACATGCAATGTAATGTCATGAATAAGAAAGAAAATAGGTTTTTATGTTGATTGAATTGTTTACAGTAGGTTATGGATGATGCTCAATTTCAGATTAATTATTTTTACAAGAATTTAATTAACTAAATTAAGAATTGTATTTATTATTTTTAAGAGAGTTGGGTAATGATATAAGTCATGTGCAATAGTTCACAGATTTCAATGAAAAGTACAGAGGAATTACACAAAAATTTAACTTTAGAAATCGGAGTAAAAATTTATATTTTGTTACATTGCTATTAATCATCAGGAAATATTGTTCCTAATAAATTTACAGTATTATAAAAAAAATAACCTTTTTATTTACTATGTAAAATGATTCATTTTCCTTTCATCAGAAATATTTATTTAACCATGCATTTTTAAAAGTACGAGTTTCTGTAATATACAATATATTGAGGAAATGATATCCATTGACAATTGTGTTATGTGTATATTTATTTTAAACCAGCAAATTCTATGGGAGTATAATATATTTTTATGCCCCCGCGACGAAGAGTCGGGGGGGCATATTAATTTACCCCTGTCCGTTCGTTCGTCCTTCCGATCGTCCGTCCAGAAATAGATACATGGTTTGTTCGGCTATCTCCTCCTACAGTTTTGAAGCTACAGCTTTAATATTTTGTAGGATGTTTATGCACATAATGGAGGTGTGCATGTCCACAGGATTTTGATTTTCTTCAAATATTCTCAAAATGACAGGTAGTTGGACTTAGTCATTTTTTTCGTACTAACTGTATAAAGGGAACATGGTTTGTCCGGCTAACTCTTCCTACAGTTTTAGAGCTACAGCTTTAATATTTTGCAGGATGTTTATACACATAATGGAGGTGTGCATGTCCACAGGATTTTGATTTTCATAAAATATTTGATAATGACAGGTAGTTGGACTTGGTCATTTTTTTATGCTCCCATGACTAAAGCTGATTCTAGATAGAATTAAACCCATTTCACCACAGGTAATATCTTTATATTTACATATCAGGAATGAAAAATTAAAGGTACTATTTGTGTACAAGTTGAGTATGATAGAACATCATACATAGTCTTAAAGAACTTTTGACTTGTTTATAATTTCTTATGGTCAGGCAGGCATCATTTTTGTCTTACAGACACACTTCATTTTTAAAAAATCACTCCTAACAAAACAACTTTGTCCATAATTATCAAGTGCAGGGGCATACTTCTTTTCTAGTCTTATGTAAAATTGTATAGAATATTGTATATAGATAATATTTAAATCTTGCATATTTCTTATCAGGTTAATTCTTCTTTTGAGGGAAATTGTACACAGTATGCAGTCAGACCTGCCATAAAGGGCACCTGTATATAACAAATCACTGTCTATAAAGGACAGTTTCATATTTTGTCCATTTAATGAAAAGTGCATATATTTTGAACCTTTATACATGTATAAAAGGCACATTTTCATGTTTCCATCAGTGTCCTTTATAATCAGGTTTGACTGTATTAATCTTTCTGTGGGTGTCTCTTTTGGTCTTTTATTGCATTTAGATTTATATTAGATGAAATATAGAAACATTGTATGATGGGAAATAATTTCAATTCAATTGTCAGTTTGGTATGCATCAAAAAAGAATATCTCACTATTTCTTGTTTTCAGTTCAATTAAAAAATTTGTTTCTATTTAAAGAACAATGGATTTTGATGGTATTTATATTCTAAGGTATTGTGTATATATAATGTAAATAATGTATATATTAAATCTAAGGCAGCAGGACAGTTTGTGTGAAACAGACTGTATATAATATACTGTGTATATTCAATAAAGTATTAAAATTTATACTGTCTTTATTTGACTTTTACTGATTTGAAAAAGAAGAATATATGCAACCAAGTTGCAATTGAGTGAGTGAGTGATAGTTGTTTAACACCAACTCAGCAATTTTACAGCTATATTACGTCGAGAACAAGTTAATTATACCCCCGCAAACAAAGTTTGGGAGGTATCATATAGGAATCACCCTGTCCGTCCGTCCATGTACCTTGTAAGCGCAACTCCTCCTAAACGACTTATTGGATTTTTATGAAACTTTACAAATTTGTAGTACACTACCTGCAAATGTGCATGAAGGAATATGGTTGCTGTCCAAAATTTAAAAGGGGAAATAATTCAACTTGTACTTTCACGAAAAAGAAGGGGGGGCATGTACCTTTTAAGCACAACTCCTCTTAAACGACATATTGGATTTTTATGAAACTTTACACTACCTGCAGATGTGCATGAAGGAATATGGTTGCTGTCCAAAATTTAAAAGGGGAGATAATTCAACTTATACTTTCACGAATAGACGGGGGCCATGTACTTTGTAAGCGCAACTCCTACTAAACTGCTTATTGAATTTTATGAAACTTTACACATTTGTAGTACACTACCTGCAGATGTGCATGAAGGAATATGGTTGCTGTCCAAAATTTAAAAGGGGAGATAATTCAACTTATACTTTCACGAATAGGCGGGGGGCATGTACCTTGTAAGCGCAACTCCTACTAAACTGCTTATTGAATTTTTATGAAACTTTACACAGTTGTAGTACACAACCTGCAGATGTGCATGAAGGAATACCGTTGCTGTCTAAAATTTAGAAGGGGAGATAATTCAACTTATACTTTCACGAAAAGGGAGGTCGTGTACCTTGTAAGCGCAACTCCTCCTAAGCGGCTTATTGGAGTTTTGTGAAACTTTACACAGTTGTAGTACACTACCTACAGATGTGCATGAAGGAATATGGTTGCTGTCCAAAATTTGAAAGGGGAGATAATTCAACTTATACTTTCACGAAAAGGGGGGCATGTACCTTGTAAGCGCATCTCCTACTAAACTGCTTATTAAATTTTTATGAAACTTTACACAGTTGTAGTACACAACCTGCAGATGTGCATGAAGGAATACCGTTGCTGTCTAAAATTTAGAAGGAGAGATAATTAACTTGCTAATATACCTGTATTCCAAAGTTTGAACATCATAGTATTGCAAGTGGGGGGTATCACTCATTGAGGTTACTCACAGTTCTAGTTTTCAATGAAATGATGACGAGGTCTGCTTTCTACTAGACCAACATGCTTGGTTGGATTTTTATAGTGCTAGCTCACTGAAACAACAGTCTGAAAATAGACATGTCGTCCCACTCTTGACACATTATCCTGATTCCCAGCCAACCCATTTTTGCTCTTTCACCTTAATACTGCATACTTAGTGGAGAAGCAACAAATACCAAATTTATAGTCTTTGGTTTTACCCGATCGGGGCTTGAACCCACGATTTACCACTCAAGGCGAACAAGCTAACCATTACACCAGTTGTGGTTCTTACACTAAGTTTAAGAATGATTGTTTAAGTAAAATGTAGTATTTATTGTGTTTGAGGATTGAAATGTCCACTTGTTAGTTTGATATGTGTAGTTAAACCCTGATATAAAAAGCCTGGTGGGGTCGTCATCGTATTGTAGTTAGGTTTTACAACTACCTATGCAATCAGTACATATAACCACTAAAGTTGTGAGTTCGAATCCTTTTCAGATGGGGTGTTCTCGATACAACGCTATGTAATAGAGTTTGTCAGTGACTTGCGGCAGGTCAGTGATTTTCTCCAAGTACTCTGATTTCCTCCATCAATAAAACCTACCGCCATGATATAACTGAAATATTGTTGAAAGTGGCATTAAACACCATAAACCAATCCAAACCATCAAAAGCTAGGTAAGGACGGACAGACAGGTCTTTCACGAGTGGTACACACCATTGTGAGTATGCTTGATGATACTTGCATAGTTGAATTTGGATTAAACACTACAAACTTTGATGTATATCAATATCTTCACTTAGTTATGTCAACATTTCCAATAATACAACACTTGAGTAAGGACCGTCGTGGTCGTGATCGTATGGTAGTTGGATTTATAGGGGCCGTGATCATATGGTAGTTGGATTTATAGGGGCCGTGATCATATGGTAGTTGGATTTTGAACTACCTATACAATCGGTGCATTAAATAAATAATTACCACAGTAAATGATAGGTCCCACCCTTACCTCTACTCTACGGGAATATCGATTGAGGTTTTACGGGTATATTGGCTATGGGGTTCTGGTCATGAGGGAATTCCTCATACTTTTTTTTTATTTCTTTCTACTATATGAAGGTCACTAGTGGGACTATCTCAGAATTTATAGTGGTAAGTATTTATTTAATAAAAGTAAATTTTACTAAGAAAAAAAATTAAAGTTTGGTTTAATCTGACCCAGTGAGGTCAGAGAAGAAGATGGCCATGTTTGGTAATGGATGTGCACTCTTTAGAGAGGACCTTCCATAGATTCTTCCTACCAAGTTTCAATTCATTTGACCGAGGGTTTTCAGAGGAGAAGATTAAAATGTGAAAAGTAAACGGATGACAGACATCAAGTGATGGCAAAAGCTCATATTGCCTTTGGCAAGGTTTGCTAAAAAGAATATTAAAATGTGAATACCTACTTGTAATGTATAGAATAAACATGTTACACTATATCAGCATTAGTTAATTTCTAAGGGAGATAATGGCAAGAGTTATCTTTCTTTTAACAGTTTAGGCAAGAGTTATCTTTCTTTTAACAGAGGAGAAGATGTTTTAGAAATCAACCAATCAGAAACAAGAATAGCCTGTGGTGGCCATGTTTGTTAACCAATCGGGACAAAATGAGAAACTTTATAGAGGACCTTCCATAGATGCTTCCTACCAAGTTTCGGTTCATTTGGCCATGCGGTTTCAGAGAAGAAGATTTAAAAAAATCGGTCAATCAGAAACAAGAATTGCCTGTGGCGGCCATGTTTGTAAATGAATCGAGACGAAATGAGCAATCTTTATAGAGGATCGCCCATAGATGCTTCCTACCAAGTTTCAGTTCATTTGGCCAAACGGTTTCAGAGAAGAATTTAAACTAGAGGCTCAGGTGAGCCTGTATCACTCACCCGACATAAATAAGCCCTCTTAAGAATGTCTGTATGCCGAATACATCTAAGTTACTATTCAAATCTCATAGGGTTATATGTTAAAACTATGTCTGCTCATGGCAGCCATCTTGGATGCAGGTCGTGGTCACCGGACACAATTTTGAAAGTATACTACCCAAGGACCATCCATGCCATGTTTGCTTTAAATTGGCTGACTGGTTTCAGAGGAGAAGACTTTTAAACAATTTTCCCATAGGGTTCTATGTTAAAACTATGTCCGCTGACGGTGGCCATTTTGGACCGAGATCAGGGTCACTGAACACAATTTTGGAAGTTGACCACCTAAGGACCATCGATGACATGTTTGTTATATTGGCTTACTGGTTTCAGAGGAGAAGATTTTAAAACATTTTTTCCCATAGGGTCCTATGTTAAAACTATGTCCGCTGAAGGCGACCATCTTGGATGGAGATCAGGGTCACTGGACACAATTTTGAAAATTTGACCATTTAAGGACCATCCATGCCATGTTTGCTTTAAATTGGCTTACTTGTTTCAGAGGAGAAGATTTTTAACCATATTTCCCATAGGGTCCTATGTTAAAACTATGTCCGCTGATGGCGGCCATCTTGGATGGAGGTCTGGGTCACTGGATATAAATTTGAAAGTTAACCATTTAAGGACCATTTATGCCATGTTTGCTTTAAATTGGCTTACTGGTTTCAGAGGAAATTTTAAACATTTTTTCCATAGGGTCATATGTTAAAACTAAATCGAGTCATGGTGGCCATCTTGAATTTCCGATCGGCAAACGATTCACAAGTTTAGTACAGGACCACCCAATTGGCTTGGTGGTTTCTGACAAGAAGATTTCTAAAATTTCAGCCAATGAGAAAACATTATGGACCCTGGCAGCCATATTGAATTTCCGATCTACACCAAAAACACAAATCTGGTAGAGGGCCATCCAGTGAACATTTCTGGCAAGTTTGGTTGAAATCTGTTCAGCAGTTTCCGAGAAGAAGAGTTAAATGTGAAAAGCTAACGGACGACGGATGCTTGCCCATGAGAAAAGCTCACATGGCCTATAGCCAGGTGAGCAAAAAATCAGCCAATCAGAAACAAGAGTCGCCTGTGACGGCCATGTTTGTTAACGGATCGGGACGAATTGACCAGTCTTTACAGAGGACCTTCCATAGATGCTTCCTACCAAGTTTCAGTTCATTTGGCCAAGTGGTTTCAGAGGAGAAGATTTAAAAAAATTGGCCAATCAGAAACAAGAATTGCCTGTGGTGGCCATGTTTGTTAATGGATCGGGATGAAATGAGCAATCTTTATAGAGGACCTTCCATAGATGCTTCCTACCAAGTTTCAGTTCATTTGGCTGGGTTTCTGAGGAGAAGATTAAAATGTGAAAAGTTAACGGACGACAGACGACGGATGCCAAGTGATGGCAAAAGCTCACGTTGCCTTTGGCAAGGTGAGTTAAAAATTTAGAAGAAAACAACACACATCTATAGCAATAAAATCTATTTTTAATTTACAACATATTTTGAACAATACATTACTGGAATGGTTTTCATGGTAATTTGTTTGCATATAAAATTGTGGATTATGTTTCTATTCTATAAATAGATAAAATAAATTTCCAATTTTAAATCAGTGGTAATTACATGTATTTTATGATCCAAACACTAATGCTCTATTATTCTATGCAATTCACAAATTGAGTGAATTTCTACTGCTGCATACCAAAATTTTAAATAAATTTCTACTGCAGCATACATGTACCATAATTTTAAATAAATTTCTACTGCTGCATACCAAAATTTTAAATAGCTATATCATTGCGTAATGACCCATTTTTACAGTCTTTTCAAATAAATGAAGTTATTTGGTGTAAAGAAGTCCCAGAATGCACCAGTTTCTGAAATAGCAAATTATAGCTTATGTTGCTATGGAAAACGAAACAAAAGGAACACATAGAATTTGCAGATATCTCTGGCATGTACCCGTGGGTTATTTAATACAATATTCAAAACAAAAACAGTAACTAAAATATTGTAAAAATTGCTATTAAAACTAAAATAATACATTACATAAAGTTCAAAGTGTAAATGAAAAGTATCAAAACAACATTAAGACATATTGACTAGCTTCATTAAATGTACAAATCAATATAAACAGAGACTTGTGGGAGATAGACTGTTGCGTAATTCATTACAATATAAACAAAACAATTGACACAACACATGTCATGAATCAAACAGTTATATATATATTTACACCACTATCTCCTAATAATTCACTTTTAATTTGCATATTGTTTTGCCTTGCATTTTAATGGAAGAAACAGCAAAAGTTTACACATTGATAATTCCATTCTCCTAAGGTGTATTCATTACCTCATTGAGCTAATCATATAGGAAGGCATTTACTTTAAAAATTAAACTAGTAAATACTTCCACAACCATTTTCATATGAAAATAGCTTTAATTTTTTGTGCATGGATTTTGCATTTTATATTTATCTTTCAAAATTATTTGATGAAAGTCTGATTTATATATTTCTATTATTAGAAATTAAACAGATTGAATTAATTTAAGAGAATAATAAAAACAATAAAATGTGGAATCTATTCAGACGTGAGCAAAAGAAACACATATTAATGGTACGGTAGCAACTGTCCCAACTAAAAAATACCTCACCACTTCACATGTACAAGTTCAAATAAATAACAGGTTTGAAAAATATAATGGTGCAAAAAACATTTGTTCTAAACAAAATATCTGCATTTGGACGGAACAATGACAATCTAATTAAAATCATATATCTCACTTGTTCCCCTTTACTGATATGTTGCGGCATGGGAGATTTGAAGAGACTCAATTATGGGTCACATGCGAGTGAGTGGCCTTATGTCTTGAATATATAATGATGATATGATAAATACGGCTATGACTTTTTTTCTCAACCAATTGGTTTGCTTGTAGCATGCAAACCAGTTTAGTAACACTTTCATAATTATCATAGGATGGTATGTAGGGTCATTCACATGTGACCCATAATGGGGTTTCTTCAGATCTCCCACACCGAGACATATCAATAAAGGGGAGCAAGTGAGAGATCCTATTCTAATCAGATTGGAACAACTAGTACCCACAAGATGTAGAGAAATAAAACGAATATCTACACATGTAACTATAGTAACTACATGTCAATCTTAGTCTACTACCAATAACAAGAAACTAACATTGACAATATGGATAACTTATAGTCATTTTTGACAATATGGATTTACAGTACTAACAAGTGAGATTTGAGACATGCACAGATTTGAGCAATTAAGAATGGGAATCAAATAAACTTAACAACAGAGTTGAATACAAGTCAACATATGAAGTCTTCTTGCTTCATATTACAAAAGATAAAAACTAGAGGTTCACCTGAGTCTGTATCACTCATCTGGTTATTCATACACAGTTCGTGCTAATGATAATCAAGTCTAGATTTTGAGAAAAATAATTTTATTTACATGGTTCTCTCATATCACTGAAATGGTAATACAATTTAGCTGCAAAGAATTTGTGGAAACACTTCTGAAAGAGCTGGTTCAAATCTGTTTGAAAGAGCAGGCAGTAAATTTCAGTAAAAGCCATACAAAATCTTTTGGCATACTACAATAAGGAGAATTTTAGGACCTTAAGGAATTTCTTTGTATTACAATTCATATTCAAAGACAAACCAGAGGCTCTCAAGAGCCTGTATCGTTCACCTGGTTATAAAAAGAACCAATTGGTCCTATGTAAAAACTATGTCCTGCAGTGGTAGTCATCTTGGAATTACGATCAACATAAAAAAACACAGTTTGTAAAGGACCTTCCAATGACTGATGCACAGTTTAGGTTCAATCAGTGCAATAGCTTCAGAGAAGAATATATTTCTGTATTTTCCCCATATGGTCCTGTGTTAATACTACATAGATGCCAACCCCTTTTTGGTGCAATCAGTAACAAAAAGTTGAGATGTCAGTAATTTGTGATTTTTTTCAGTAATCATAATTTTTCATAAAATTTTACCATAATCGTACTACAGACTAGGCACAAAGTGATGAGCAAATGATTTCCTTTATTTGTGACAACTAGATGTAAAATTGATGAGCAACAAAAAGAAATAAAAAGTTAAGTTTTAATACATGTATGTTCACTTACAAATATATTCTATGTTTCAACTTACTGTCAATAGAAATGAAAATTTCCTGAAGTGGCCCTCCCTCACCCTCCCATGGAATAATTAATGTCTAATTCTGGAGTGCCTGATATGTTGTTGACTTGGCACTTTTGAACTGTTTTGTTGTACATGTGTGTTCATCCCGACCACCGTGCTGAATGGACAAGTCTTGTTTGCAATATTTGCAATAGGCATAATGTTCCCGTATCGATTTCATAAGGCAAGAGAAGAATATTCGGGACGAAATCGTTGTCCCAATTTTATTTTCTTCGCTGCAGAAGCTTCACTTGTTCCCTCAGACATCGCGAAATTGACAAAAACGTGCTGTGTTCATTAATTACTCGGGATCAAACAAGAAATGGATAGATCGTTTTCTACTATAGATAGTCCCGAGAATCCCTAAAGGATTAAATAATCGAAATCCCTCAAGCGCTTATCATTACGCGATTTTAACATACAATGAAGCGTCTAAATGATCACAATGATATTTAAATGGGGAACGGTTTCGGGCCGGCAATAATCGGAAATCCGTAACAAGTAGACTGTTGACCGTAACACCATAATTTTGGCCTGAAATTCGCAACAATTACGGAAAAATCGTAATGGTTGGCATCTATGATACTATGACCTGTGGTGGCAGCCATCTTGGATTTCCGATCGACATAAAAAACAGAGGACCTTCCAATGATCATTCCTGGGCAGTTTGGTTTCAACTGTCCAAGTGGTTTCAGAGAAGAAGCGTTTTGAAACATTTTTCCCATAGGGTCCAATGTTAAACTAAGTCCTGCCGTAGCCGCCATTTTGAATTTCATATCAGAACAAAAAACGTAAAATTTGTAGAGGACCATCCAATGAACATTCATGTACAGTTTGGCTTTAATCATATTTGTAGTTTCTGAGAAGAAGGCATTTGAACATTTTCCCATAGGGTCCAATGTTAATCTATGTATTGCAGTGGTGGCCATCTTGGATTTCCGATCGGCATATAAAACAACTATTCTGTAGAGGACCTTCCAATGATCATTCCTGGGCAGTTTGGTTTCAATTATCCAAGTGGTTTCAGAGAAGAAGCGTTTTGAAACATTTTTCCCATAGGGTCCAATGTTAAACTAAGTCCTGCCGTAGCCGCCATTTTGAATTTCTTATCGGAACAAAAAACGTACAGTTTGTAGAGGACCATCCAATGAACATTCATGTACAGTTTGGCTTTAATAATATTTGTAGTTTCTGAGAAGAAGGCATTTGAACATTTTCCCATAGGGTTCAATGTTAATCTATGTATTGCGGTGGTGGCCATCTTGGATTTCCGATCGGCATAAAAAACAGCAATTTGGTAAAGGACATTCCAATGATCATTCATTTACAGTTTGGGTTCAGTCAGTTCATTAGTTTCAGAGAAGAAGATCTTTGAAATTTCAGCCAATCAGAGCACATTATTGGCCCTGGCAGCCATATTGAATATCCGACTAGAACGAAAAACAGTAACTTTGTAGAGAACCATCCAAGGAACATTCCTGCTAAGCTTGGTTCCAATCGGCCCAGTGGTTTCGGAGAAGAAGCTTGAAATGTGAAAAGTTTACAGACGACGGATGCCAAGTGATGGCAATAGTTCACCTGGACCTTTGGTCCAGGTGAACTAAAAAAAAACTTTTTGTCTCCTTTTACCTCTTGTTTCTTCATTGATTTCCGATTGAAAAAAAAACAAAAAATTTAATGACTATTCCTACAAAGTTTGGTTCAAATTGTTCTGGAGAAGAAAGTTTATAATATTATGGACAACATGATCAGATGATGAATGCCAAGTGATAGCAATAGCTTACCTGTCAAGGTCTGCCAAAAAAATTGCAATTAAAAAAAATATATGGTCTTTTAAGACTATAAATAAATTATAAAAAAAATTCCAGAGTAAAAAATAATAACAGATTGAGACATATCAAGGTAAAAGCCATTCAATTTATCAAGGAAGGTATTTTTTCAAATTTTTACCAAAAACGATGTGCAAAGTAAATATTCTAACATTGATTTGCTTTGCAAGAATGGGTTTCTTTATTATTTTTATTTTTTTAATTTTCTCATGACACTTTGAGTGAACCTTAATTTTTTTTACATATTTATTGGTTTTAGAATAAAAACAGTTGCATATTATACTCCCATGGTAAATAATTTTTCATGATTCTTGAAAAATTATCTACAACATGAATTAAATAAAAAAATTATATATTTTGTTTCATAATATTATAATATAGAAGATAAGGAATATTATGGAGTGGAAATCAAACTACATGTAATTTAATGATGTTTTACAGAAGACAGATTGCATACAAACATTATCAAACCGGTAACGTTTCAATATCATGTGTAAACTGTGGTGGATCATGCATTCTTTCTTCAGTCTGAATATCATGATTATTTTCTGGGTCCCTCTCATCAACAGAAGGCGTTACTTTAGCTGCATGTCTGCCTTTCAGAGTAGCTAGACTCATAGTTCTTTGAGCTACCCATTCAGTGAGTGATTGATCTTTTGGTCTTTGTTGTATTGTTTGTCTAACACATGCCTTTAATAAAGAAGGGAGTTGACTTGGTTGTGGTTCATTCAGTAATGTATCCCTAAATAATGTCAATATTTTCCCACTTTCCTCAGGCTTTACTTGGTAGAATAATTCCTCAAGTTCAAGACGTTCTAATTGTGGAATTTGATAACCTTTTGGGGTTGTCGTTACCAACCAACTGTAATCAACACCTGTTTTTTGTCTGGTTTTATTCAGTTTTTTCTGGTAATAGATGTTTTCCAGTTCTTTGATATTATAATCTAGTTCAGACATTAGTGAATCAGCCACCATAGATTTTTCATTCCGTACAGGAGGTTTGCTTTGATCGTGAGATACCAAAGTTTTCCATACCGATTTTAACGGAAACATTTCAAATTGAAGAAGCTACAGTTGATCTGTACACCTGAAAATAAACACAAATTCTTAATTAAAGTCACATTTTTTTCTTTCCTTACATGCATGAAATAAATAACATTTAAATTGTCGAGCCGTTATGGTGTTGATCGTATGGTAGTTGGACTTACAACTACCTGTGCAATCAGTGCCTATCACCACTAAAGTCATGAGTTCGAACACCGTTCATGGCGAGGTGTACTCGATACAACATTATGTGATAAAGTTTATCAGAGACTTGCGACAGGTAGAAGGTTTTCTCCGACCCGGAGTGTTTTATCTAAAGCAAAATAGAATGGCGCGACGCCATGCCCCTTTTGATAAAAAAAAAACGTGGCGCCATGTATTGCCGATGTGCCCTTTTTCATTTCTTCAAACGATCCGTAATTTGTCACTTGAATTTTCAAAAAATCGTAAAAAAATGTTTGTAACAATCCATTCTTCTTCATTTGCTGATTAAAACTAATTAGTCACTACAATGACAATTTTATTACATGTTACAAGCCAATCAACGGATTATAGAATTTTTGTTTTGATTGCGTAATCTTTGATCTCACCTGGACAAAGAATTCAATCAACGATAATATTTTTTTTATGGTTATGACATGTACTCAAAATGCCATAGTATGTATTTAAAGTGGACATATTTTTGTAATCGTCATATGGACACAATTTCGCATTGGGAAAGTTGCCGTCAAAATATATAATTAATAGTATCGTATCGTCATTCATTGCACGATTTGTCGATTCATCTCGTCTGCCATAACGAACTATTTTTGCCAAATTTATGAAAATGTCGATATCATGTTTATTGAAATCTATCGTATCCATTAAGTATTTTGAAAGTGATTTTCTCGAAAAGTCATAACTTTGATCAAAGAAACTAAGGACGTGTAGTCCTTTGAAGAAACTAAAAAAAATAAAAATGGTGCGATCAACAGGAGTGATCAACAGGAGTTCGCAATCGACCGAAGCTACTTTTAACCAAACAAACTTTTGATGTATTTATTTTCATTTCTGTGAAATGAAATCTTAGTTCTCATATTTTATATTTCATTTATATGCAAAGGTTGGCCATTCAATTCGTTGAAATGCACTACACGAGGACACATATAAGTTTTTTTTATATATTGATCAGCATCCGGGTAACAATTGCGTTCTATTAATAGAATTATTTACAAACAGACACGTGCCTGCAATTAAAAAAAATAACTAGTATTTTTATTCCAATTGTTGCAATTTTATTATGAGGTCTGAGAAATAACAAGATATGATTATAATCTAACGATTATGAAGTGTCCCAAACCGGCCACAGACAACCGGTTTAAAAAATAAATTAAAAGCTACCTTTGAAATCGAAAACAATGTTGAATTTGTGCGGTATTGTGGCGGCCCTTTTGAAAATGGAGACCGGTAGAAATTGTTCAATGTCGGGAATCAATTCAGGATGTTGAAATCGAACAATGTTGAATTTGTGCGGTATTGTGGTGGCAATTTTTAAAATGGTGACCGGTAGAAATTTTTCGATGTCAGGAATCATTTCGGGACATCATAATCTACCCACATATGAAATGTCGTTGAAATCGGATAATGTTGAATTTGTGCGGTATTGTGGTGGCCATTTTGAAAATGGCGACTGGTAGAAATTTTTTGATGTCAGGAATCATTTCGGGACATCATAATCTACCCACATATGAAATGTTGTTGAAATCGGACAATGTTGAATTTGTGAGGTATTGTGGCCGTCATTTTGAAAATGGCGACCAGTAGAAATTTTTCGATGTCAGGAATCAATTCAGGACGTTGAAATCGAACAATGTTGAATTTGTGCGGTATTGTGGCGGCCATTTTGAAAATGGCGACTGGTAGAAATTTTTCGATGTCAGGAATCATTTCGGGACATCATAATCTACCCACATATGAAATGTCGTTGAAATCGGACAATGTTGAATTTGTGCGGTATTGTGGTGGCCATTTTCAAAATGGCGACCAGTAGAAATTTTTCGATGTCAGGAATCATTTCGGGATATCATAATCTACCAACATATGAAATGTCGTTAAAATCGGGCAATGTTGAATTTGTGCGGTATTGTGGCGGCCATTTTGAAAATGGCGACTGGTAGAAATTTTTCGATGTCAGGAATCATTTCGGGACATCATTATCTACTCACATATCAAATTTTGATGATATCGAACAATATTGAATATTTGCGGTATTGTGGTGGCCTTTTTGAAAATGGCGACCGGTAGAAATTTTTCAATGTCGGCAATCAATTCGGGACATCATTATCTACCCACATATCAAATTTTGATGATATCGAACAATGTTGAATTTTTACCGCCCATTTTTTATACCGTGTTTTGGCAGCCATTTTGAAAATGGCAGACATCTCGAAAAATTTGAAAATGCAGAATTGCTCCTCTAATGGTGACCTATCACTATGTCAAATTGTATGTCTATCATTATTCATTTAGAAGTTATGTACGAAATTTCAACTTTCCCATAGGATTCTATAATAGTAACCCCCACCCCCTTTGAACCCCTCAAAATATGACTTTGACCCCCTTTACCACAAAGCTGAAAACTTTTGGACCAACTAGAAACATATATCTATAACTCCACAAAGTTTCATGAAATTCTGTCCAGTAGTTCCTGAGATCTGCTGTGGACAAGTTCATGGTCTGCAGAAAGAAAGGAGAAAGAGAAAGAAGAATAATAATAATAATAATAATAATAAGAAACGGAGCAAAAACAATAAGTCTTGTTTGGGAGACTTAATTAATTATTTATTTTACAACTTGCTTCAGTTTTATACTGATTTCCTACAAAGAATCTAGATAGAAGTTGGATCATTGGGAAAACTGGCAGAATTTTGTTTTCTGCTGAAGACTACACAAATATGAGTTATTACAATTGTTGTGGTATTAGACCATAGCAGTGATATTTCAAAAAGGGTGGGGGAGGGGGTATTTACAATTTGTGTGGTAATCGACCAAAGCACAGTAATATTTCAAAAGGGGGGGAGGGGGTATTACAATTTGTGTGGTATCGAGATAAAAATAGTGGCAATGTTATGTTTTATCAGTTGGTTGTTAATTTGCAGAATATGTTCCCATCCTAGGAGGTTTTCAATCTCCATTACTAACCAATAAGGCAACGTAACTGTTTAAGCTCATTGTATTCTTGTTTATTCATAATTTAAAAAAAAAATCTGTTCTGCAAAAGTGACTAATGGTCTTAAAATCCTGGCTAAATCCTTGTGTACCTGTGTCATGTGTGTATGAATAAGGCCAGAAAAAAATATATCTATGTTCAAGGTTGCCCTACAGTACCGTCCCTATTTTTTCGGTCTACCCTAGCACATTTTATTGGTATTTTTTGTAAAACGCCACTGAGTCATCACATTTTGGTTAAGTCAAGAAATCAAAATAATTTTGAAAAATAAAATGGTTTTACCTACCTACATGTACCTACCCTATTTTTTCTATGTGCCCTTTTTGGTAAATTCTACGCACAAAGTGCCCTTCTAAAAAGAAAATACCATGCCCCTTTTCAGTCCTAGATAAAACACTACTGGGTACTCCGGCTTCCTCCACCAATAAAACTGACTGCTACGATATAACTGAAAATTGTTGAAAATGGCATTAAACACCATAAACCAAGCCATAACATTTAAATTGTCTCATGTAAAATAGAAATTCTGGTCTTTATTCTTAGTCTTGACATAAAATAATATTTTCATTGTTATTTAACATTTACCTATCCTTATGGAACACTTTAATAAGTGAGTGAGTGAATGTTTGTTGCTTAGCACAATTTTCAGCAACAAATGTACAAATGTACACAGGTGAGAACAAGCTATAATTTGATGAGATGATGATATCTGCTATGTACTAGTCCATCAGACTACATTGGATTTTTATAGTGCTAGCTCATGGAAACAACAGCGTGTGGGTAGACATGTCGCTCCACTCGACACATAATCGTTATTTTGAGCAAATTAGCCTTTGCTCTCACTCCCTAATGCTATGTGTTTAGCAGAGAAGCAGCAAATATCAATTTCATAGTCATTTGTTTGACCGACCAGGACTTGAACCCACCATCTATCGCACTCAAGGTGCGCACACCAAATTATTACACCTCCGATGTGGTTTCCTCTCCTTATGGGACTCATTAATAAGCTTTAATAAATGTCATTTAATAATAATTGATCAACACATAAATATGCTTAACAAGATCCAGAAATATGTGTATGTATATCTGCTTACCAGCATTAGACCACTTTGGTGGAAATTATCGGTTACCGGTATTTCAAAGGATTTTTGTATGAACATAACAGACATTGTCTGATTGTACATATCATTTTACATCTACCTCATTTTAAGAAAAGCAAAACTTAATAATCTTTCTTCTGATATGATACTCGGTAATATGGTTTATGGTGTTTAACGTCACTTTCAACAATATTTCAGTTATTACTTATATCGTGGCAGTCAGTTTATCACATAATGTTGTATCGAGTACACCTTGCCATGAACGGGGTTCGAACTCACAACTGTTACGTGTAGTGGTGATAGGCACTGATTGCACAGGTAGTTGTAATTCCATACGATCACGACAATGACGGCCACTACCCGGTAATAAAAATGTATACTTACTGAAATGACATAAGCCAGGGTATATTTCCCTGTTCTTCATGTGTGTTTAAGTGTTTAAGTTTTTGTTGTTGCTCATTTTTGTGCATAACAAACTATTTCATACTTATGACTGAGTTGTCTCCATCAACTTTTACCTTTTTGATTTGAAGCGATGTGGTAATGCCATTATGAAAAGTGTTTTAAACTTCTTATTAATCATGCACATGTCTTGTTGAGAGAGCTGCCTATTACAACCCTGCATCTACATATGCATATGTTGCACTTATAAATGAGCTGATAGTACTCTGAATTTAGTATGGGTTATATGATTATTGATTGATTTATTGTGTTTAACACCACTTTCAGCAATATTTCAGCTATATCAGCGACCAGTTTTAGTGGTGGAAGAAGCCGAAGTACCCGGAGAGAACCACCAACCATGGGCAAGCAACTGGTAAACTTTATCACTTGCGGCTGCGAGTCGAGTGCACCCTTTTCTGTAATTTACAAAGCCGGGCATGAACCACGTCATATTGGTGATAGGCTTGTATGAGTTGTTAGGTAATCCAACTACCTAACTCATTGAGCCACTCGAGCCCTAGTATGGGTTATATGAATATCTAAAACTCACTATAAGATATGAGTTATGTCCATTCATTATGACGACTGTGTTTTCGCTTGATTTGTTTGAATATTTTTTAGCATCAATAATTCATGTAGGTTATAAATAAAATGTGACATTGGGATAGATCTAAGTCAATCTGATTAAAAGCGTATCTTTCATTTGCTCCCCTTTACTGCTATGTCGTGGCATGGGAGATCTGAGGAAACGCAATTATGGGTCACATGTAAGGCTACGATTTTACTAGTCAGATCAGATGTGTGTCCAGGCTTTTCTCAACAATATGCTTGGTATGTACAATATAGCAGAACAATTACTAGAAGTGATGATAAACACAAATAACACTAAGCCAATTTAATTAATTTCCTATCATGATCATTTGACAAAATAAAATACAAAAAAATATTACCTCATTTTACTCAATCTTGATGGGTCAAAGATGGTGGATGCTGAAATGCAAATTTTAAAAATCCATATTAATTTACATGTAATTGCATTCAATATTGAATTAGGCATGCAAACAATATGTCAGAACTTTTGTTGAGTCAAAGGAAACCAAATAGTACATGTATATGTATCTTTCCTGATAATTGATAATGATGTGCATATTATATTTTTTTTGGGGGGGATTACATTTTTTTTCTAATAAAATCTTTTGAAAAGGACAACAAATTATAAGACTACGTTTAACCATACTGTTGAAAAGTACTGTCACTTGATTGGCTGGTTAAAGCTGTCCAATAGTTCCAGATGACTATCAAAGGTCAAATATAAGTTTTTCAACTTTGCTGTTCCAATACCAATTTTACAGATTGAATTGCTAAACTGGAATTGCAAATTGGTCAGTGTAATTGCTCCTATTGCCTTACCAATCTGGTAAACTAGTCGGGCTATAGGTAATTGTGAACGTAAAAGGTGAAAGTAAACAGTAAAATCATCACTTATAAAAAAAAAAAAAACATCTGTACCCTAAATAAACAAACCAAAATAAATAATGAATGTAAATACTGAATATTTTATCCTAACATACAGTTACGAGATAACTTATTAGTTATGTTTTGGATTCTGTGTCAAAAAATAACTGCAGTTGTCTGTTGTGGTCAATATGGTATGTCTGATTCGAAATTATTTGTGGTTGGTTTGTTACTTGTTCACATTCTCATCAGATCTGAACATGTATCATGCCAGATTTCAAATATTTCTATCGTGTCTCGTATATATTGGTCAATTACTCATTTAAGCAAGTTGTTGATATTTAGTTAAGACAGTTTTCCTTTCAAGAGTCACATATATATTAATTATATAGTATAGTACTAAGATCACTGTAGCTGGGTGGTTAAACAGAAGTTTTCAAAACTTAAAAGCAGATATTAAAAGGCTAGCAAGGGTTCGATACCCACAAGTTCCAAAATATCTGAGACACGTTTATAAGCCTAAAATGGTAAAAGGTTAAAGTTCATATACACAAGAAAAAAAGATTCTTAAAAAATAATTCACTGACTGAACAATAGTGTGACGCTAGAGAAATGACGAATTTTATGTACGCAGTGTTTCTGCTCTTGATTGCAACATGGTGGTATTATTCTATATTCAACCTCTACCCATATTTTTGTTAGACCGCATCGGTGGTGTAATTGGTAGCGTGCTCACCTCTGCGAGTGCAGTAGATCGTGGGTTCAAGCTCTGATCGGGTCAAACCAAAGACTACAAAATTGGTATTTGTTGCTTCTCCACTTAGCATGCAGCATAAAGGAGACTGGGTGGCAGGCCTCTACATTAACATATTTTTCAACTTGTCCCTTCGGACAACTAACTAAAAAAAGTACTTGTCCAACTCAATCTTTTAGTTGTCCGAAAAAATTAATAAAAATTACAAAAACTAGAGAATAATTATCCAGGTTCAGAGAGCTCACAGGGAGAAGTGGGAGACAACAGAGAGAAGTCAATTGCGATTAATTGAAACATTGTTTCGTGACCCCTCTGACGTTACCCTACCCAAATTTAGTAAATAGTTAAAGCTGCCTGAACTGATTTGTTCTGGGTTTGTCTTAATTCCTAACTACATGTACCTTAAGGACATATATTCAATGTCACATTTTTATTTCTGTGTACCTTGATTGGAGTCTTGCATACCAGTGACTTTTATATGTAAACCCCCCCCTTTTTTTTTCTTTTTGAAATATTACTGTGTTGTGATCCAATACCACACAAATTGTAATAACTCATATTTGTGTTATATAAATCTTTGTTTCTGGTAAAAAAAAATATACCTAGATACTATATATACCAGCATCTAGGTATATTTTTTTTACCAGAAACAAGTGATATAAATAAAGCAAAGTATTTTATTTAAATTCACAGAGAAATAAAAATTTTAGTGGATCTTTTCAACCAGATCAGGAAAAAGCTTGTAATATTTGTCCATTTCAAAGGTTTCATTATTTCCCAAAAGCCTAAATCAAGTCCTCTATCGTATTTTGCACAAAAGACAAGTTTAAATTTGGCGCCAAATTGATATCCGATAATTTTTACGTGTCCGTTCCAGAGTGATTCTTGTTCTTATATTTCAAATACTGATATTTCCATTCATTAAAGCGTTTCTGAGATTGCGACTTTAATTTTGTCAATGTCCTTGAACTTCATATGGAGGAACGATAAATGATACAATAAAAGAGTTTTGATATGGCGTTTCACTTTAGTTTTAATCAAAATAAATTATGGACAAATTGGAGATCAAACAGGGCTCTTTTATACAACAAACCCAGTATTTTATACCAGTGGAAATATATTTGTCCGTCGTACCGGCACGTTTGGAACCTCTGATTTTTTCACTTGTCCGACGTCAGTTTTCACTAGTACCGGACCATCGGACAAACGTTAAAGTCGAGGCCTGGGTGGCTTGGAATCAGGATAATGTGCCCGAGTGGAGCAACATGTCTACCGGCAGACTGTTGTTTCAAATCAGTGAGCTTGCACTATAAAAATCCAACTAATCGTGTTGGTCTAGAACAAAGCGCACCTCATCATCTCATTGAAAATTAACTTGTTCTCGCCATGATATAGATGACAAATTGCTAAGGTGACATTAAACAACATTCACACACCATATTTTTACTTAAAAATATTCATGTGTTTAATTAACGGATAGTTTATTTCTTAACGCCCAGCGGAAAATATTTCATGCATTGTTATTTGAATCCGGGTCGTTTCGCCCTCATTTATCAATAGTGCTTTAAAAAATGAAATATGGAAAATACCATTGCAAATATTCGTATTTTGGATGTTCATGCTTTCTTGACGTGTTTAATATTATGTATGGCTTCACTTTCATTGCTTGACACCTAAAATTTCTTTGAATAATACAGTAATAAATTAGTATGTATGTATTGTTTGTTCTGCATGCCTTCAAATTACAATATTCTGCCAAAAGTATTGCAACATGTAAAAAAATCCCTATAAAATCAACCAAAACCATATTTTTTCAAAAAAATATTGTGAAGTCATTTCTCGATAGATCTTAACAAATTTTACACCAAAACATTCAGAATTGTTTATAATCTGATTGTTTATTTGCTCATTATGTTTATGATGCATTTTCTATTAACTGGTATTCTTTTAGAAAAAAAATCTTTCATTTCCATACGTGCAATTTTCTAGACTGCATGCTGAACATAAACTCGTTCAAAATACCATTGGTACATTAATATTCTTTTATTTGTCTTTGTTTGTTTTGGGTTTTTTTTGTACTGTAAGTGTTCATTTATTTATACATGAATGCTGATGCAGGGTTTGTTTAGTGTTTTAAATAATCTGTACCAGTGGCTACATGTATTAGTCTTTTTTTTATATAAAATTGATACCAAGTCTCTGAACCTTACAGTGTGTTGGTTTTTACATTATTTTCTAATTGTATATATATATATATATATGATTTCTTGTGCGGTACTGGTAGTGTGTGGTAAATCGTGGCGCCGAATTAGTAATCAACAGATCAAAGAATAAAAATAATTACAATTTTCAATTTTTTATTAATTTCTCTTCTATTTTTTTGCAGTTTAATTAGTACATGTAATAATTGACCAATAATTATTAAATATTATAATATAACATCATGATGATGTTAACTCGGTTGTTTATCATATATTTTTATTATTTTGATTTTATTTTTATGTAATTTTTTTTTGTATAAAACTAATAAATAAATAATTACCAAAAAATTCCCGAAAAAGACTAATATTATATAAAAGCGATTAAGTGGGACGAAACGAAAAAAATACAAGAACGAGCCCTACGCTTTGTTTATAATACTTACACAAGTAACTATGAAGAACTACTACATTTGTCAAAGTTACCATCACTAAAGGTGTGTAGACTAAGATTAATTGCACTGGAAACATTTAAAATTATTAATAAGAACTCTCCATCATATTTGTATAATCTAATAAATATTAAGAAACATCAATATTCTTTCAGATACAGTAACACAACTGAATTACCCCAGGTTAGAACTACTAGGTACGGTATTAACTTTTTTCGTTATACCGTTTCAAAACTATGGAATGAATTGCCAGAACATTTTCGAAATGAAACAAATTTTAATCAATTTTCAAAATTAATCAGTACATGGACTGGCAATTCATGCCAATAGCTTTGCTCTGTAGTGCTATAGTTTCAAGCTTTAAGTATTGCTATTTTTAAATTAGTGCTTAAATGCATAAATTGTTTGTGTTTGTGCTTAATTATCTTTGTCGCTTCATATGCAATGCCTTATTTATTAGTAAGTATGCATGATATAGCTACATGTGCTATAATATTTAATGTTGTAATGTCTTATCAGGTCGATCCGGTCCCAAGTCGTTGCGGCCCTACTATAAAATTAATATTATGTTATAAACTAGCAAACCTGAACGTCAAACAGAAAGTAACTGGTTTCCACAGGAGTCACACTCTAGAGCTTGCTGCCGCTGTCTAACAGGTCTGGAACACACTACACATGGGGAAGACATCATGGAAGGAATGAATGAAAGCTATAGTCAATTTTATTAGTCATAGTTCCTTTTATATAGCCACAGTGCGGCAGAACAAAGACTTTCAAATTTCTCACATCCTAAAATTAGCTTGGGTTTTGAGTTCTTGTATGTTTTTACTACACTTGATTTTATAAATTGTTCAAATTAATTGGCGATATCAAACAATAAAATTAGCTTGGGTGTAGCTTAATTTAGAGTACAATCAAAGACTTGTACACTAATCTATAATCATCATTTAATTGTAATAAATATATTTATTTAACGAGTACATCGATTTCTTGATTACACACAAAAAATTCTAATGTTTGAATTTTTAAAATTAAAATCGATCAAAAACATTTTGAAATGATAAACACTTGCGTATTTCAGTTCAAAAGTATTTAATTTCAATGGGGTCGAATCGACTTGGGCCGGAATGAACCACAGGCGCTTGTGTAGAGTCAAAAATATGCTCGCTATGCACCTAAAATACCACAAGGCCGGACTCACTCCTACTACCCCTGTCATTTCAACCACTATTTCCCCTGTCAAAATGTCGATAGGACACAAATCGCTTACTAATTTGCGTAGTGAAATGATTTTTCTTCAAGGAAAACCCGTTTTTTATATCTTCCTACCATCTACACCCCCATACTGACAGATAATCCTCAGATTTTGTTGACAATGGACACCGACGTGGCTGCAAAAGGGAAAGTAGGTCACGTGACATCTTCCGCCTTTCGGTCGTTCATATTTGGGCGCCTTGTAATTTGAATTTCGAATTTCTAGTGTTTAGTATTTATATATGATAAAACCAATTCCAATTAATGGAAATTATAATGTTGTCAACAAATATGGGTAATAACAAAATTATTGAACACAAAGGCTCTGGTCTGAAGGGAAAGGCATAAAACCATCGTCCATAAACAGACCAAATCTAAAATTCACAACTGGAAAACTAATGGCCCTGACTTGGTACAGGCTTTTCCAATGGAAAAGGTGGGTTGAATTGTTTTTTTCTGTGCCAAACCTCCTGCTTCCACTATTTCATAAGGTTTCAGTTGTAACAATGAAGAGTAGTATTCCTGATATTTTTTTTAATTCTTGCTTTAAAAATAATAGTAAAAAAAATGGGTTCGATTTGAAAAATGTTCATATTTCACAAAAAAAAATTGGAAAACAAATATGTTACCATAGCAACCATGATAATATGTGTATAACATTTTTTGAGCATTCCTGATATTTGTTTTACATTCTCGCTTTAAAAATAATAAAAAAAAAAAAAAATGGGCTTGATTTGAACAATTTTCATTTTTCACAAAATTTTTGGAAAAAAATATGTTGCCATGGCAACCATGATAATGTGTAAAATATTTTGTGAACATTCCTAATATTTTTTTTTTAATTCTTACTTTAAAAATAATAATAAATAAATTGATTTGAACATTTTTCATTTTTCACAAAAATGTTGGGGGGAAATATGTTGCCATGGCAACCATATGTGTAAAACATTTTATGAACATTCTGGATATTTTTATTAATTCTTGCCTTAAAAATAATGTAAGAAAAAAAAAGGATTTTTTTTTTCATTTTTCACAAAAATCTAGGGGGAAAATATGTTGCCATGGCAACCACGATTAAATGTGTCTCCAAAGTTTTGAAATTTAAAGTATACTCAACTAACATCATTTCCTGTAAATATTGAAGTAATATCTACAAGGATTTTAACTACAGAGCAAAGACAAAAAAAATGCTAAATTTTGTGATATTTCTTCAAAACAATTCAGCATACAGGTAATATCTTGTGTATACAATTCAGCATGGTAAGGGTTAAATAAAGCTTTTGAACTTTGAACTTGAACGACCCGGTACCTTGTTTGTATCATGGGATTCATGGTCATGGACTGTGTTTTTAATTAGTCAGTGCCCTTCAAGGGGGCGCAAATTAAGATCAATTATTATCACTTCCGTCCTATCTATAGGCCGTGCCTACTAACATTATTTTTCTGCTATCAGTATTATATCTCACAATATATGGCTCTGAAGAATCTTCATGCAATCATGGTCAACATAAAGCAAACCGTTTTCTCTCCATCTTCTTGACAGATAGGACATAAAACAACTTCTGATTGGATAAAATGAGATATGGGAATTTTAAGCCAATCAAAGGACCTTTAACATTCGATTGCGGAAATAAATTATTTGTCAACAATGGCTCAAACTGGACAAGCTCATCAGAGACCAATTCAACAAGATTGGGCGAATAGAGAATATATTGAAGTTATTACTGGAAGCATAAAGAAAATTTCCGATTTTCTAAATTCTTTTGGTAGGATTTTCTGCCATCATATAAAATATAATTACGATATTATAATTCATAAATGCCCCGACTCATGCCGTCATGGCCATACTCAGCTGATAATCCACATGTATTGAATAAATTTTTGGTACCGGGTCGTTTCGCCCCTATTCCTGGTCGTTTCGCCCTCATTTATTAATAAAGGACGAAGTCCTTTTAACGGTAAGCTGTCCGATTATTCCTTCTATATTGATAGCCAAAAATCTGCTCACCGGAAGTTTAAAAAATAGATCAATTGATAATTTAGAAACGCAAAAGAAATCTATTTCAATGAAAAATTCCCAATTCTTTGATTATTTACTCTATGCAAAATCGAAATAAACTTTGAATAAAATTCTAATAAAAAAATCTCTTTCTACGAAACTCCCGATGGAAGAGCGGCGTAGGTAAAATGAACGCCATAACAAATCGGCTACACAATTCATTCAAAATAAAAGATAATAGCCTCACCGGACGCAATTATGAACGAAATAAAAAGTATGATAATGTCCCCTAATTGTTCCTTCAAAACATGAATTAAAAAAATGCTTTTATAAATAGATACCCCGCTAAATTACTCGTGTTTTGGGAGAAAATTATTCATGCGCAGTTGTTGAATGTTGCAGACGACGGTTTTTCATATTTGTAAACAGAAAACGATCGACAATTGCACTTGGAATCTATCACTAAAATTCATTGAGGTACGCATATTTTGTTATCTTATGCCTGTAATTGGAAAGAATATGATCTCCTGGTTCTATGCATATGTAGAACACATTGAAATTAAAACAAAAACAGTCAGCATAATACATTTTCCTTACCTTGATCTATCCCATAATGTCAAAATCCGTGATGTACCTTATTCATTGAAGAGTCCAAGGAACTCCGAATGCAAACTGGCACACATTGTATGAATAAAGGAAAGGTTTTTATGTCATGTGTATTATATACAAATGGATATGTGAACGTAAATGAATGAATGCTCTTTCAATTTTAACAGTTAAATAATTTACACTAGAAAGGTTATTATGATGTCGTTCGAAATTGTGTCCGGATCTAGGTTACAGAGTGACTAGAACGGGGTTATGAATGTCTGTTTAAAACCTGTAACAATGCATTGAACAATATATGGGCTATGATTCAAAATGAATATATTTTATTGGTGTTAAATATGAAATATGAACATGCAGTCAGCTTCATCAATTTGGTCAAATTTATTATCAAATGTCAATATCATCGAAATTGTTCGTAATTGCGTCCGGTGAGGCTAATGTGTACGGATCATCGTATTATTGAAATTTTAGGACTTCGTCCTTCAAACAGGTTGCCTGTCTCATATTAGTGCTTTAAAAAATGAAATATGGAAAATACCATTGCAAATATTCGTATTTTGGATGTTGTAAGGCTTGTTCATGGGCGGTGATACTAAACAGAGTCGACTGGAGTCTACTACTGAAATAACGCAAAATAAACATGTAAAAGTATTGCATTACTTTGTAAATGATATTTATAAGTTAATTTTATTGATGTTTTAGTTCTCACCGAGTGAAAATATACAAGAAAGATCGGTGCGATGTACTTCCGGTTTACCAAAATAGAGACGAGTAACTTTTATACTGAATACTTTTAAGAACTCAATAAAAAAATGTTTTTTGTTATGAATAAAGGTTTATATTACACAACACAGTGAATTTCAGCTTTTTCTGGTCTGAAGTTTTAGCTATTTATTTGTCTTTTCTTCAATTGAGCTGTACGGCTGTGTTATTTTGCTTTGACAAACATGAATCTGACCTAAATTTCAACATGCATGTGCTTTAAAAATATGATTTAATACCCAAATACCACTTATGAATTATTGACAAACATGATATTTCATATCTCAGTCGAAAAGGACTATAAAAGTTACTTGTCTTTTTTTGGGTAAACCGGAAGTAAATCACGCCGATCTTTCTTGTATATTTTCACTCCATGAGAACTAAAACATCAATAAAATTAACTTATAAATATCATTTAAGTCATTTAATATCATCTACAAAGTAATGCATTACTTTTACATGTTTATTTTGCGTTATTTTAGTATTAGACTCTAGTCGACTCTGTTTAGTATCACCCTTCCTCATAATTAACATGCTTTCTTAACGTGTACGGTGTATAATATTATATATTGCTTCACTCTTTGTTTGACATCTGATTAAATTTATACTATTTTAGCATTTGATGCGTAATTCATTAAAAAAAGAGGTTATTTGCGCACTTGTACAGCATCTTAGTCATTTCATGCACTTTTGGGTTGGTACAAAAAAAAAACCTTTTTACTGTTCTTGTGTGTTTTTTGTTAATTTTGCAAGAAAAGTTTCGCTTGAGATCTTTGACAAAAGTAAACCAAAATGAATGAATTATTATTTCGTTTGTATACAACTAATAAATAAATAATTAAAGTAGACTAAAATGAATGAATTATTATTTTTTTGCTTACAACTAATAAATAAATAATTACCAAAAAATTGTCGAAAAACACTTCATCTATTATAATATAATTGCAATTAAGTGGGGAGAATCGACTCACTTTCCGGGGCGAAACGACCCAGATTCAAATCTTTGTATGCCACAGTATGGTAAAATTAAGAGACATGGCTTGACGTTAAGGCTTGATCACGTACACTAGACATTATATCAGTATTAATTCTATAAGATAAATTGGAAGAAAGAGAAGAAGACACATTAACATACAGACAATATCAATATTTTCTTCTCATTCGTCATTGATATTTATTATTTCAAGCTGATATACATTTCAGGGGCAGATCCAGGATTTCAAGTTAGGGGGGGTGCACAGAGCGGAGGATGTGGATCTGATAAGAAATTATGCTTATCTCTTAAGTGATCAGGTCGTAATAAAAGGTCATATCCTGTTATTAATTTCAAGTGCGGTGTTGTCTTATTTGATATTACACAAAGTATCTTAATGCTCGAGTAAGCACCACATGGAGATTATCCTCGCCTGTCAATCAACACTAAACAGTAACACACACCTGGCTGAAATGTAGAAAAGCAATTTAATGACGAGCATACCTTTTAATGGGTTATAATCCACATGCAAATATTTGTGAATGATTTGATTTTGAATGCATGTGTAAAAACGACAGAAATGTTTATCTGTGAAAAGATTTTAACAACTTCCGGTAAAAAAATTACTTCCAACCCATACACTAACGGTGACACACTTTTAAGTGCTGTATAAATATTTCTCTTTTAAATTATATCACCCTTCAATAGTATAAGTTAACTGTACATTTGCCCCGGGGTCAGGATTAATTTTGTGAGACAATTACGAGTGGTTTCAATCCGAGACAAGGCAGGCCTCGACATTAACGTTTGTCCGATTGTCCGGTACCAGTGAAAACTGATGTCGGACAAGTAGATCTTGTATTACGGTTGTCCGACGGGACAAGTGAAAAAATCAGAGACTCCCAAACGTGCCAGTACGACAGACAAATATATTTCCACTGGTATAAAATACTGGGTTTGTTGTATAAAAGAGCCCAGTTTGATCTCCAATTTGTCCATAATTTATTTTGATTAAAACTAAAGTGAAACGCCAGATCAAAACTCTTTTATTGTATCATTTATCATTCCTCCCTATGAAGTTCAAGGACATTGACAAAATTAAAGTCGCAATCTCAGAAACGCTTTAATGAACGGAAATATCAATATTTGAAATATAAGAACAAGAATCACTCTGGAACGGACACGTAAAAATTATCGGATATCAATTTGGTGCCAAATTTAAACTTGTCTTTTGTGCAAAATACGATAGAGGACTTGATTTAGGCTTTTGGAAAATATTGAAACCTTTGAAATGGACAAATATTACAAGCTTTAAATTTTCCTGATCTGGCTGAAAAGATCCACTAAAATTTTTATTTCTCTGTGAATTTAAATAAAATACTTTGCTTTATTTATATCACTTGTTTCTGGTAAAAAAAATATACCTAGATACTGGTATATATAGTATCTAGGTATATTTTTTTACCAGAAACAAAGATTTATATAACACAAATATGAGTTATTACAATTTGTGTGGTATTGGATCACAACACAGTAATATTTCAAAAAGAAAAAAGGGGGGGGGGGGGGGTAGACAGAAATAAAAATGTGACATTGAATATATGTCCTTAAGGTACATGTAGTTATGAATTACAAAAACCCAGAACAAATCAGTTCAGGCAGCTTTAACTATTTACTAAATTTGGGTAGGGTAACGTCAGAGGGGTCACGAAACAATGTTTCAATTAATCGCAATTGACTTTTCCCAGAAGTCTCCTCACTTCTCCCTGTGAGCTCTCTGAACCTGGATAATTATTCTCTAGTTTTTGTAATTTTTATTAATTTTTTCGGACAACTAAAAGATTGAGTCGGACAAATACTTTTTTTAGTTAGTTGTCCGAAGGGACAGGTTGAAAAATATGTTAATGTAGAGGCCTGCAAGGGTAATGAAAGATCGAACTTGTTGAAGTACAATCTGTCATTGGAATCAAAATAATGAGAAAAAACTAACTTTATTGTTCTTTTTTTAGTTGTGAAAAACAAAAATTGAAAATAAAATGGAGATTAAATATTTGTAAAACTATATATTGAAGGAAATTACTAATGTATGTGCTCGTAAAGTAATTTCAGATGCTTTTTTTTATTTTCAAATTCGATAAAATAATACTGATCTATAACTATGAAATTCAAAAGCTGATTTTGTTCCACGATTATTTAGGGTTGTATAATGCACAGGATTTTGCCCAGATTCTTTATTTGGTAGGAGGTGTGTGCATTATAAACAGGAACAATGTGTTTCACTCTTTCCCAGACCGGAAAACGCCAATAAAACCCAATACATTTAATAATTTGCAACTTTATTGAAGATGAAAAGAGATAAATGGTTCTAAAATTCTCCCAGCAAATGAAACATGCTCAAAGGACTGAAAAATATATACCACTAATATTTAATTCTTACATTTCCGACGACGATTTTTTTCAAAAGTCCATGCGCATTATAGACACGAACTATTTTTTTTCTGGAGATTTTCAAGGCCAAGAGAGGGTGTGCATTATGCAACCCTAAATACGGTAAATAAAAATGAGAAAATTAACACGTTATTATCCACGTTCCACTTCTGATTACATAATTCTACGGCTCATTTGTCTTAATGTATTGAAGTTTTCTCAAAGTTTTGAAACCCAGTGAAACTTGTTATGTTGAAAATATAAAATCAACAAATTTTATTTTGGTACAAACACAAAATCCACGAATTTAGGAATCCACGAACTTGTAATTTTTAACAAAACCACGAAGAAAAGTACATTCATAGCGTGTTGGCATTAGATAATATGCAAAACATGAAGTGTTTGGTGGTGATCTGCCACATACTGTGAATGGAAATTCTAAACATAACATAAAACTCAGAATTTAAAATACATAAATATATTTCTAAAAAAAATTCATAAACAGATATCTTGGAAACGTTTGAAAATGGTAGACAGGAAATTGTATAAGATAAGATTTTGTTGTCCAATCAAGGTTCCTGCAAGGGGCAGAGTCATGTAAATGTAAAGAAAAAAACACTGTCAAAATCTGACTCAAAATTTAAGTAAAAAATTTTGGGTGCTGGTCCCATAATGACCCTCCATATGTTTTGCAAAATAATGACTTGTCAGTTTCATTCGATGTTATTTCGTCGCAAGGGTAGATGAAAAATATTTTAGTTTCTCATCAATCTAATTAAAATTATCTCCTGTCCCTCTTTTTTTTTATCGCTGTGTGCACTTGCTCCCCCTTTTTTTTTTGGTGATACACGCAGCAACACAAAAAAGGGAGGAGGAGCAAGTGCATAGAGCTAATTTTAATTAGATTGGTTTCTCATCGATCTAATTATATAAAAACTTAATAAATGCCCGATTTTTATTTCATTTTATTTTTAAAGAGGCTAGATGCAGATGAGAAACTACAATATTTTCAACTACCTTACATTCCTTGTCGTATGGTATCTGGTAATGAAATAAAGTTATGTTTAAAATATTTTTGTTTACCAATTTATTTTGTACATTTGGAAATTTCATTAACCTTTATATCACCCAAGCCGAGCCCCAAGCCATCAGATGTTCAATTACTGTCAACTCGGCACGTGACTAAAGTTCACCTGTTATAAAAGTTTCAAGATCCCCAAAAGCACGCTTTGATCGATAATATATTACCAATATGTAGAAACCTTTCTAGATTCTCATTCACGTGATAAATGTGTGTACAAATGGAAATGTGTATCCACTTTTGTTAAAGGTAAAACGACACATGGCTTGCAAGGGGATTAACGACATACAATGTACAAAAACGAAAAAGCACATTTAGATAAAAATTTACATCGATTTTTTGTTCAATCCTTCTCGGTTTGTTTTTAAATAAATCCCTCAGCCTCAGGTAACTGTATTTGACCTTTTAGTGACCGAGTTCAATGTGTGCACTACATAAAAATAGACACACCCGTACATAGATAAAAATACAGGTGATTACCAACTCGTGAGAGAGAAAAATAACACCTATGTAAACCAATCGAAATGTTTACATAATATGCAAAACAAGATGGGTGCTCATATATCCTATAAATAAAATATACGTATGCCATCCCTGAAAAAAAACCGGAATCAAATGATCAACTGCACAAATAAATTTCAATGTGCATATTAATTAAGATTACGAACAGAAGCATTGTGATGACAAGGAATAAACGATTGCAGGTACAATCATGTGTAGTATTCATTATGAATGAACATTTCAATAATTACAATCCGTGATGGCCTCGTGAAGACATCGCGTTCTGTCCGTCATGTCCATGTTTCGCGGACCGTCCACATATACACACGGACTTCTCGTTAATTCTGTGTTGCGATAATCCTCGAAAAGACACGGACTTTGCGTTTTCCGTTTGAACTGCACTGTAGGGGAAAAAAATTAAGACAGAGACGTTTACCTGCCATATTTTTTTCAATTTTTTATTGAGATATATAAGTTAGTTGTTTGTATAATCACCACAATGTAATTGTAAACAATTTTAGTTATATGTCATAAACAAGAAGTAACAAATGATTTCAACTTGTTATTTTATTTTTATGCAGAAATTATGTGAAAACAATACTTTGTAACAGTAGAGCATGCTTTATCTCCGAAAAATGCAATGTCTTTGATGGGATTTGATCCCAGGACCTTTCGCATTGTAACATACCCGTATATACCGCTCTACCAACTGAGCTAAATGAGATCTCCACTTACACCGTGAGCAGAGGCAATTATGAACCTACATTGTACTACAGTTCCTATAACCTTAGGTAGGGGAATGTTCTCGTTGCACTTGTATAATCAAGTACTAGTACATGTATGTATATGATATCATCATACTTTGCTATAGTATAGCAACTGAGTGAAAAATAAATATGTTGTTTTACTGGTTTTTTTTGGTCAGAGTCCAGAAATAACTAATTATTCCTGGGGCATACTGCACGTAGCACTAAAAAATGTTGGGGAATATGCACATAGCAAAAGATAACTTTGAATTTGGTGTGTACTGGTAACTTCATGTGTTGTCTTAATAAATACACGCCTTTGGTGATTATAAGTGGAGGGTTTAAGTGACTTGGGTTTAGCTGGATGTGTGGTGAATTTCAATGTCCATGTCAATACAAAATTATTAAACCTAATACAGGGATTTAGCTAGGATTTTGAGACCATTGGTCACTTTTGCGGAACAGATTTTTTTTTAAAATTATGAATAAACAAGAATATAATGAGCTTAATCTTATAATCAGTTACGTTGCCTTATTGGTTAGTAATGGAAATTGAAAACCTCCTAGGATGGGAACATATTCTGCAAATTAACAACCAACTGATAAAACATAACATTGCCACTATTTTTATCTCAATACCACACAAATTGTAATACCCCCTCCCCTTTTGAAATATTACTGTGCTTTGGTCTAATACCACACAAATTGTAATACCCTCCCCCTCCCCTTTTGAAATGTTACTGTGCTTTGGTCTAATACCACAACCATTGTAATAACTCATATTTATGTAGTCTTCAGCAGAAAACAAAATTCTACCAGTTTGACCAATGGCAATGGTCCAACTTCTATCTAGATTCTTTGTAGGAAATCAGTATAGAACACACTTCAAAAAAAGTTGTAAAATAAATAATTATTTCTCAGACCTCATAATCAAATTGCAACAATTGGAATAAAAATACTGTAGTTATTTTTTTTTAATTGCCGACACGTTTCTGTTTGTATATAGTTCTATAAATAGAACGCAATTGTTACCCGGATGCTGATCAATATATAAAAAAAACTTATATGCGTCCTCATGCAGTGCATTTCAACGAATTGAATGACCATCCTTTGCATATAAATGAAATATAAAATATGAGAACTAAGATTTCATTTCACAAAAATGAGAATAAATACATCAAAAGTTCGTTTGGTTAAAAGTAGCTTCGGTAGATTGCGAACTCCTGTTGACCGCGCCATTTTTATTATGTCCCCCAAACTAAGTTTGGGAAACATATTGTGTTTGCTCCGTTTCTTCTTATTATTATTAAGTCTCCCAAACAATGTTTGGGAGACTTATTGTTTTTGCTCCGTTTCTTATTATTATTTTTATTATTATTATTACATCACCCCGACTGCTGTCGGGTGATGTATTGCTAATCTACGTTTCTTTTTCACTATTATTATTATTCTTATTATTCTTCCACACATTTTTGTCCGCTCGATTTCTCGGAGATGCCTTGATCAAACTTTATGAAACCTTGTAGGAATATCATATGCCATGCAAAGTTGTGCTGTTAAGGGTTGATTTTTTCAAAATGGTTGCCATTGCCATGGAAATGGCCAAAACGCTAAAAAACTGAAAAACACAAAATTGATCATAGCAGGTTACTCGCCGAACAGAAGTTGATGAAACTTGATAGGAACAACATCCACATCTAGTGAAACGAGATAAGCCAAAAAAATCGGAATCAGTTGAACAAACTTTGCCACAGTTGCCATGGAAGCAAAAAAGGGGGGATTTAAAAAAATTTTGGATTCCTTTCATCAAACTTCATGAAACTTTGTAGGAATATCCACCGTAGTGTGTGGCAGCTTTTGGAGGGTTGAAAAAAATCAAAATGGCGGCCGTTGCCATGGTAACCAAGGTGCAAAAAATGTTAAATTCACTCCAAGCTTCACAAAGTTTTGCAGTAATGTTTCCTGTCACATCCACATCTAGTGGAACGAGATAAGCCAAAGATATCGGAATCGGTAGGGCAAACTTTGCCGCAGTTGCCATGAAAATAAAAAAAGGGGGATTTAAAAAAAAATTTGATTTCTTTCATCAAACTTCATGAAACATCGTAGAAATATTCACCGTAGTGTGTGGAAGCTTTTGGCGTGTTGATAAAATTCAAAATGGCATTACCATGGAAACCGAGGTACCAAAATAATGGGGTGGGATGATGTCCGCTATTGCTTTGCAATGACAAATTCTAGTTCTTATTCTCTTTCTCCTTTCTTTCCGTGGACCATGAACTTGTCCACGGCAGATCTCAGGAACTACAGGACAGAATTTCATGAAACTTGGTGGAGTTGTAGATATATCTTTCTAGTTGATCCTAAAGTTTTCAGATTTGTGGTAAAGGGGGTCAAAGCCATATTTTTGGAGGTTCAAAGGGGGTGGGGGTTACTATAGAATCCTATGGGAAAGTTGAAATTTCGTACATTAATGTTGATAACTTCTAACTGGATAATGATAGAGGCATAAAATTTGACATAGTGATAGGTCACCATTAGAGGAGCAATTCTGCGTTTTCAAAATTTTCAAAATGGCTGCCAAAACACGGCATAAAAATGAGGGATAAAAATTCAACATTGTCCGATATCATCAAAATTTGATATGTGGGTAGATAATGATGTCCCGATATTGAAAAATTTCTACCGGCCGCTATTTTCAAAATGGCCACCACAATACCGCAAAAATTCACCATTGTCCGATATCATCAAAATTTGATATGTGGGTAGATAATGATGTCCCAAATTGATTCCCTACTTTGAAAAATTTCTACCGGTCGCCATTTTCAAAATGGCCGCCACAATACCACACAAATTCAACATTGTCCGATTTCAACGAAATTTCATATTTAGGTAGATTATGATGTCTCGAATTGATAACTGACATCGAAAAATTTCAAGCGATCGCCAATTTTAAAATGGACGCCACAATACCGCACAAATTCAACAGTGTTCGATTTCAACGAAATTTCATATGTTGGTAGATTATGATGTTCGCAATTGATTCCCGACATTGCAAAATTTCTACCGGTCTCCATTTTCAAAATGGCCACCGCAAAAAATCAAGCTCAGAATTTGTCACAATGCAAAGTGTTCATTTAAACTGTTGTCAGTGGCCGGTTTGGGAGACTTCATAATCGTTTGATTTTAATCATATCTTGTTATTATTATTATTATTATTCTTCTCTTTCTCCTTTCTTTCCGCGGACCATGAACTTGTTCACAGCAGATCTCAGGAACTACTGGACAGAATTTCATGAAACTTGGTGGAGTTATAGATATATGTTTCTAGTTGGTTCTAAAGTTTTCAGCTTTGTGGTAAAGGGGGTCAAAGTCATATTTTGAGGGGTTCAAAGGGGGTGGAGGCTACTATAGAATCCTATGGGAAAGTTGAAATTTCGTACATTAATGTTGATAACTTCTAAATGGATAATGATAGAGACATCAAATTTGACATAGTGATAGGTCACCATTAGAGGAGCAATTCTGCGTTTTCAAAATTTTCGAAATGTCTGCCATTTTCAGAATGGCTGCCAAACACGGCATAAAAAATGGGTGGTAAAAATTCAACATTGTACGATATTATAAAAATTTGATATGTATGTAGGTAATAATGTCCCGACATTGGAAAATTTCTAGCGGCCTCCACAATACTGCACAAATTCAACATTGTCCGATTACAACGACATTTCATATGTGGGTAGATAATGATGTCCCGAATTTATTCCCGACATTGAAAAATTTCTAGCAGTCGCCATTTTCAAAACGGCCGCAAAAATTCAACATTGTCCGATATCATCAAAATTTGATATGTGGGTAGATAATGATGTCCTGAATTGATTCCCAACATTGAAAAATTTCTACCGGTGGCCATTTTCAAAATGGCCACCACAATACCGCAAAAATTCAACATTGTTCGATTTCAAAGGTAGCTTTTTATTTATTTTTTAAGCCTGTTGTCAGTGGCCGGTTTGGGAGACTTGAGACTTCATAGTCGTTAGATTATAATCATATCTTGTTCTTATTATTATTCTTTTCCTTTCTTTCTTTCTTCCGTCAAAAGTTTGTCCGACACATTTCTCGGAGATGCCTTGATCAAACTTTATGAAACCTTGTAGGAATATCATATGCCATGTGAAGTAGTACCTTTAAGGATTGATTTTTCCAAAATGGCTGCCGTTGCCATGGAAACGGCCAAAATGTTAAACAAATGAAAAACACAAAAATAATCATAGCCAAACAGAAATTGATGAAACTTGATAGGAACAACATCCACATCTGGTGGAACGAGATAAACCAAAAAAATCGGAATCGGTTGGACAAACTTTGCTGCAGTTTCCATGGAAACAAAAAAGGGGGGATTTAAAAAAAAATTTGATTCCTTTCATCAAACTTTGTAGGAATATCTACCGTAATGTGTGGCAGCTTTTGAGGGGTTGAACAAAATTCAAAATGGCGGCCGTTGTCATGGTAACCAAGGTGCAAAAAAATGTTAAATTCACTCCAAGTAGCGGATCCTTTTGAAACTTGACACAAAAATAGATCGTCACTCAAAGTTGTGCTCTTTATTTTTAAAATTTTCAATATGGCTGCCATTTCAAAATGGCCACCAATATAAAAATTAAAAAAATCGTTTAAAAATTCTAAGATGAAAAGATTTCAATGGAAATGGATATTTATAGGAAGTAAGACATGCTGCACCATATTGCTACCATTTCGGTTTGCTATGGTGGCCATTTTGAATCCAAAATGACTGCCAAAATACAAAAATTCTCCGATTTGGACGAAATTTGGTACTACTGTAGACATGATAGAGTAAAAAACTGGGCTCTAATTATTTCTTGCTATGTTCTTACACTATTCTTCATTCATACCATTAGTACTTGTATTGTTCGTTTGGGGGACATTTGTAACGCTCTGCGTTACAGTAACCAATATTTTTTTATTAGTTTCTTCAAAGGACGTACACGTCCTTTGAAGAAACTAATGAAAAATAAAAACTGTATACACGTCCTTGGTTTCTTTAATCAAAGTTATGACTTTTCGAGAAAATCACTTTCAAAATATTTAATGGATACGATAGATTTCAATAAACATGATATCGACATTTTCATAAATTTGGCAAAAAATAGTTCGGTATAGCAGACATTGAGACGAATCGTGCAATGAATGACGATTACTATTAATTATATATTTTGACGGCCACTTTCCCTATGCGAAATTGCACCCATATGACGATTACAAAAATATGTCCACTTTAAATACATATACTGTGGCATTTTGAGTACATCCCAGGTGAGATCAAAGATTACGCAATCAAAGCAAAAATTCTATTATCCGTTGATTGGCTTGTAACATGTAATAAAATTGTCATTACAGTGACTAATTAGTTTTAATCAGCAAATGAAGAAGAATGGATTGTTACAAACATTTTTTTATGATTTTTTGAAAATTCAAGTGACGAATTGGGTTCGGGAAACACTTTCATCATTGACGATTGATTTTCGAAAAAGACGAGCGCTAGCTAATACACTGCTAATATCTGATACAATAGACCATTTGTATATTTCCTACTTGATTCTAAAATTATACATTTTTACATGTTTTTCTAGAAGTTATTTCTCTTTAATGCTGACAAAATGGTCCCATTTCATACAAATTTCAACAAAAATAACCTATTTTTCCCATAATCTGTACAAGATTATTATTTTAATGTTGTAATAACTTATTTGCTGTATATTATCCTCTTTTTTTACAAGATTTAATAAATATATGCAGGTTATTAGAAAACTATACTGAAATAGACATTTTGCATTTCCAATTGGATTCTAAAATTATACATTTTTCTATATAAGTTATTTTCCTTACAACTGGCAAAATGGTACCCAGTCTAGCAAGAGCAATAGAAAGAACAAGGAATTTTAGTATAAAAGTTTTTACAACATTCATTTTTTTACATATACTGATGTTTTTTTCAATGAACTGCACAAAATTGGACCTTTTTCCCAACTCAAGGGAAATAATTCCTGTGAAATCATGTGAAAAACGTATACTTTTTTTTGTAATTTTAGAATCAAGTCGTCAATGTGAAAATGGTCTATTCTTTGTCCTTTTCGTTGTTTTTGTTAGAAATGGTACCATGTTGCCAGTTGTAAGAGAAATAACTCCTTTTAAAACTGAATAAATTTAGAATCAAATTGGGAATGTGCAAAATTGGATTTGTTAGTCTCTTTATTGTATTAAAAGGTCTATTTAAAATGAATTTGTTAGTCTCTTTATTGTATTAAAAGGTCTATTTAAAATGGATTTGTTAGTCTCTTTATTGTATTAAAAGGTTACCTGAAAATTAATTGTTGCACAGTGCATTCAATACAAACACACATTTCTATCCTTTAACATTGGTCTGCTGCTTCACTTTGGCCTAGTGCAGTATAATAATACCATTATGTTCTCCATGAAAAGTTGATTTGGGCTTATGGAAATAATTCCTCAATTTGATAATTATGGATATCATTTTTTCATGAAGTTCATAATTGTATAATATTGAAGAAAAAAAAATGACAGAAGGAAACCTAGTCTTTTGTGTAAATTCAAAGGTTTAGTTCACCTTACTTATACAAAAAAATAATTTATACATACAGAAGATGTGGTAATGACTGATATGACTTCACAGGTCAACAGACCGTCATTGGTTATTGAGATTGAAAAATATTCCCTGCTAAAATGTCAGAAATTTTAATAAAAGCATATACAGACTGACGTTTTTATTTATAAATGTAATGTATACTTACATGATTAACAATCATATTACAAGGCCATACAGTACTATTTACTTCTTATATAAATACATTGTATTCTTACATAATTAACAATCATATTACAAGGTCATACAGTACTATTTACTTCTTATATAAATACATTGTATTCTTACATAATTAACAATCATATTACAAGGTCATACAGTACTATTTACTTCTTATATAAATACATTGTATTCTTACATAATTAACAATCATATTACAAGGTCATACAGTACTATTTACTTCTTATATAAATACATTGTATTCTTACGTAATTAACAATCATATTACAAGGCCATACAATACTATTTACTTCTTATATAAATACATTGTATTCTTACATAATTAACAATTATATTACAAGGCCATACAGTACTATTTACTTCTTATATAAATACATTGTATTTTTTTTATTTTTTATTCCCAGATACTTCATGTAGATCCAGATTAGCCACATTAAATGAAAAGCTGACACAACTAGAGAGAAGAGTGGAATATATAGAAGCTAGGGTAATAAATTATAGACAGACATCTACATGTACATGTAGTACATTTGTAGTAATTGCATCGGTGTTGTAATGGTTAGCGTGCTTGCCTCGAGTGTGGTATATCGTGGGTTTGAGTCCAGATCGGATCAAACCAAAGACTATGAAATTGATATTTGTTGCTCCCTCTGCTAAGCATGCAGCATTAAGGAGAAAGAGCAAAAACTGGTTGGCTCGGAATCAGGCTAATGTGTCCGAGTGGGGCAGCATGTCCATCTGTGGACTGTTGGTCAAGTACAAAGCTGATCTCATCATCATCATCTCATTGAAAATTAACTTGTTAATGCCATGATATAGCTGAAAAATTGCTGAGTTGGCATTAAACTACATATTGCTCACTCACTCTACATGTAGTATTAAAGAGGGGGTATTTTTTTGGTAGAGATTAACATTGAACATCTTTTTACATAGAGGTTACTGAAACTATATACCAGTGCATCTTGAAATAGTCCTATTCACATCCACTCTTTAAATTCAGAACAATTACTTATGTTATAATATTTTTGATAAACAATTGATTAGTAAAAAAAAAAAGAATCTGAATGTAAACGAACATGAGATACCACTGAACACTGCACTTAGACACAAATTAATGTAAAGGATTAATGTAAAGGAATAACTTTTTTTTGTTTATTGACTTTCCATATTATATTTCATGATAAAGTTTATCAGTCACAGGTTGGTGCTTTTCTCTGAATACTCTGGTTAACTCAAACAATAAAACAGACCTCCATGATATATCTGAAATATCGTTGAAAGTATAAATTAACAATAACACTTGTCTAAACCAATGATTTGTTATTGGTTTTTTTTTGTCATTGTTGATGTTTGCCTTAATTTTATATGACAAGAAAGTGTATACCGTAGTTGTACAAAAGTTTTACAATATTGTCTGTTAACAATTAGTTTCCATACTGGACATAGAACTTCATATTTTCTGGCATACTCTTTCTGTGGCATTCTTTTACACTTTGAAATTATGAAAAAGAAAATAAGGAAATAAAAAAAATGAGAATACTGTCTTTCCATCTCATTGTATATAGCTAGTTTTAGATCAAACTAAAGGAGTTAATTCCCTTTTTAGCTCACCTTGGCCAAAGGCCATGTGAGCTTTTGCCATCAGGTTTCGTCCATCGTCGTCGTCCTTCGTCTGTCGTTAGCTTTTCACATTTAAATCTTCTCCTCAGAAACCACTGAGCCAATATAGACCAAACTTTACTGGAATGGTCCTTGGATGTCCCCCTTCCAAAATTGTGTCCGGTGATCCTGACTTCCAACCAAGATGGCCACCAAGCTAAAAATATAAAAAAGGGGGGATGAAATTTTAATTGTCCATTGCTGCTTTAGTATAAGTCAAAATGAGCTCAAATTTTAACTGCAGCTACATGGCAAGGAGTAGTTTAACATATATTCCACGTTTGTCTGTGAAATTTGTCTTTCAGCCGATTCATAGCGATATATGCAAATTAGGCATATTTTGATAAAAGATCACATTCAAATTTTCTCCTCTGAAACCGCTGAACCAAATTACACCAAACCTGGCAGGGATGGTCCCTGGATGGGTCCCTTTCAAAATTGTGTCCGACAGTGCTAGCCCCGCCCTCCATTCAAGATGGCTGCTGTTACTGAAAATAGAAATTTCTTCAATTGTCCATTGCTGCTTTACTATAAACCAAAATGAGCTCAAATTTTAACTGAAGCTACATGGCAATGAGTAGTTTAACATATATTCCGGGCTTTTCTGTGAAATTTTTCTTTCAGCCGATTTATACCGATAATGCAAATTAAACATATTTTGATAAAAGATCACATTTAAATCTTTTCCTCTGAAACCGCTGAACCAAATTAAACCAAACCTGGCAGGGATGGTCCTTGGGTGGGTCCCTTTCAAAATTGTGTCCGACAACCCCACCCTCCATTCAAGATGGCTGCTGTTACTAAAAATATAAATTTCTTCTATTGTCCATTGCTGCTTTAGTATAAACCAAAATTAGCTCAAATTTTAACTGCGGCTACATGGCAATGAGTAGTTTAACATATAATTCGGGTTTTTCTGTGGAATTTTTCGTTCAGCCGATTTATACAGATTATGCAAATTAGGCATATTTTGATAAAAAATCACATTTAAATCTTCTTCTCTGAAACCGCTGAACCAAATTTGGCTGGGATAGTCCTTGGGTAGTTCCTTTTTAAAATTGTGTCCGACTGCTCCACCCTCCATTTGAGATGGCTGCTGTTATTAAAAATAGAAATTTCTTCAATTGTCCATTGCTGCTTTATTATACACAAAAATTTTTCTTTCAACCGATTTATACCGATTATACAAATTAGACATATTTTGATAAAAGATCACATTTAAAACTTCTCCTCTGAAACCGCTGAACCAAATTAAAGCAAATTTGGCTGGGATGGTCCTTGTGTGGTCCCCTTTCAATATTGTGTCCGACAGCCCCGCCCTCCATTCAAAATGGCTGCTGTTACTAAAAATAGAAATTTCTGTAGTTGTCAATTTCTGCTTTATTACAAATCAAAATGAACTCAAATGTTAACTGCAGCTACATGGCAATGAGTAGTTTAACATATATTCTGGGATTTTCTGTGAGATTTTTTCAGCCAGTTTATTCCGTTTAGGAATATTAAGAGATAAAAATCACATCAAAATCTTTTGCTCAGAAATTTGAGTTGAAATGATCTTTGGGTGGCCCACTTTCAAAATTATGTGTAACACCCCCATTTTCTATCAACTTTAGATGTCAAATTGAAAACCAGATGAGCGATTACACAGGCGCTCGTGGCACGGACCACCACCCTTTTTTCTAACTTTCTGTTTACAAATTTATTTTCAATCAAATTTCTTTATTTCTTTATTATTTCATCTCTTTTTCCTTATTTTAACTTGTTCATGTCAATATTCATACAATCTTATGTTAACATCAAATTGCATGTGTCGACCCTATATAGATACTATGTGGATTATAGTATCTATATAGGGTCGACACATGCAATTTGATGTTAACATAAGATTGTATGAATATTGACACGAACAAGTTAAAATAAGGAAAAAGAGATGAAATAATAAAGAAATAAAGAAATTTTTATTGAAAATAAATTTGTAAACAGAAAGTTAGAAAAAAGGGGGGGGGTTCATGCCACGAGTGCCTGTGAGCGATTACAGGCTCATGGAAGCTCTAGTTCCTGTTCTTAGCTTGTTTAACCAATTGGTTAAATTCTCATCATATTTTTATTCACCATGGTGGTTAAATTTCTTTCTGAGAATTCCTGCCAAATTCTCTGTGACAATGATTAATGACTTAAATTAACAACTTAAAAATATTTTTGATGTTTTGGCCATAGAACAATCTAATTAAAATATGATCTCTACACTTGCTCCCTATTTTCTATCAGTTGCTTGCTAATCACAGCATGGGAGATCTAAAAACACTTCTGTTAGAGGTCAACATGAATGGATTAATATTTGACCAATCGGCGACTCTTCTACATACAATGTAATCTAGCAGATAAGACAAGCATATGTGTTTTGGAACGCACCTGATAGATACCAAATGTATTGTGTTTACTCTAATCATTCTGATTTGGTGTTACTGTTGTATGGAATCTATGTGGCTCATATATAAATAAGAAACAATATCCTAAATGTATTTCTAAGGACAAACTTATTGATTATTTATTTATACATAATCATTTTAGTGTACCGAGCATGAATTACAGGATAATAGTGATAGTAATTCATTGGAAGAGTTGTCATAGAGAAGTAAAATTTATTTTGTTTTTCTGGTTATTTTACTGGCACATTTATCATGCTATACAAAAAATACTGAATGAAATGTAATGCACAGTTCATGTTCAGTGAAATGTTCTCAGCACAATTATTGAATGGTTATGGAAAAAGTATGAGAGTTGTAGATCACATATTCAGGGCTCACCACACTTGCAAAAAATAGGGAGACTTGACTTCTCCCTCAGAGAACATGAGGGAGAAGTGAACGCCTGACAGGGAGACTTCCAACAGCTTCATGTTTCTGCAAAAAAAAAAAAAATTCACATCATATTTTTTATATTTGCATTTGAAGTGTGCCTTTGCGGATATCTTGTTAATATCCTTTATATTCAACTTTATATTCATGTTTTGTTTTTGTTTTATTATTAATATTATCTTATATTTTTGTTTGATGATTTAAGTTTTTCAAATACCGGTAGACAAGGAAATCATGAATGTCACTTTTTGGTTTTTGATTGGGTTGCACAAAGTGCAAATCATGTCATGTACATGTAGTATGATGGAATGACAGACGGGCAAAGAAAAATTATACCTACTTTTAATCAAGTCCTCTCACAGTTTACCACCAAATGATTTCAAATCTAAACACAACTGTTAAAGACACAGTAAACATACATGTATGTGTGTGACTTTTTGGTGATGATAATCCAATTTTTACAGAAATTATGACTGTGAACTTTAATTTTTCAACAACATTTTCAGTAGAGGATACTTGTTTTGTGTTCTTTTAAACATTTACTACCAGATATTTCAAATCTTTACACAGTTGTTAGAGACATATTGCAGATGTACATGTGACTTTCTATTGATGATAATCTATTTTTTTTTTAAATAATGACTATTAATTTGAACTTACCCCTAGTCATTTTTCAACAACATTATTAGTACAAATGTAGATACATTGTGTAGTTCCAATTTTGTGGCATTCAGGCGAAGCGTACTCAATACAACAGTATGTTGATCAAGTTTGTCAATGACTTGCGACAGGTCAGTGATTTTTCTCCTGGTACTCCGGTTTCCTGCACCAATAAAAACTGACCGCCATAAATTAATATAGCTGAAATATTGTTTGAAAGTGGCATTTTACACCATAAAACCAACCAATTTTTTGAAATCAACACCTCTTAGTCTTACAATTTTGAGAGCAGGTATTTCAAATTTTGCAGAATATTTACACAGATATTGAAGATACATGTATGCACCTGAGATTATGGATATTCTTTTGATTATTTTTTTTCATTTTCACCCCCAATTTTTGAAACATGGTCACATTTTAATAACATGTTCAACTACATGTACCTATTTAAAACATGTACAAAGTAGCTATGGTCACATTGAAGATGTGCATGTGACTTTTTAATGATGACTGTAATTTAGTTTCCATCATTCACTGCATGATATCAGATCATCATTTTTTTGTAAGGAGAACTTCAATATGTATAACTCGCCTAACGGGACCTGAAGGGTCATGTGAGCTGTTGCCATCACTTGGCATCTAGTTTGATCTGTCATTAATCTGTAAACTTTTCACATTTTAATCATCTTCTGCAAAACTTTTGAACCAAACTTGACAGGGATGGTCCTTGGAAAGAGGAAATTCAGATTTGTTCCAATGAAGTTGTTCCTACATGAGGAAGGACTATTAGGGAACTTAAAAGGGGGAATTTAAGTAAATCTTTAAAAAAAAATTCTTATGGAATTTGCAATAGAAATGCTACAATAATTGGTGTGCATCGTTATTGTGATATGTGGACAAAGACTTGCTCAAATGAAGGTCACAGAGTCTAAGGGGCCATATTCTTGGGGGTCCAAAGTTAAACATACCGTAGTCTCCATTGTGGAAAATAAAAATAGAAAAGATTTTCTTAAGAACCGGTAATGGAAATGCAAGTACATGTGCATTATATGGCATGAATCATCATTTTGATGAAAAAAAATCAATCTATCACAAATTAAGATCTAATGGTCTTTGGGGGTCTAAAATTGTACATCAACTGAAAGGAAAACATTTAAAAAAAAACAGTGTTCTCAGAACCAGAAAGGGGAATTTGATTATATTTGACTTGAAGTTTCCATTTGAAATGGAGATTCAATCTTGTACTAATTAATGACTCAGAGTATATGGGGTCCAATCCTTGAGGGTTCAAATGTTAACATAGACTACAACGGGGATACTTTAAAAAAACATTTCCTAAGAACCAGATATGGAAATGAAATTGTAGATTGGATGAATCATCAATGTTATATGTAGATTCAAGCTTGCACTAATTAAAGCTCTGATTTATGATGTCTGTGTCCTGTAGGTCCAAAATTAGATAGCAATAGGGAAAATTAAAAAAAAAAAGAAAAAAGAACCAGTTGTAGAAATGCTACTGTAAATGGCGTGAATCATCATTTTGTAATTCAGATTCAAATATTAACAAATGAGGACCCAAAAGTCTATGGAGTCCAAACCCTGGGGTTTAAGGATCAACATAGACTGCAATGAATAAAATAATAAAAACAGTATTAAAAAAAAATAGCTATGGAAATGAAATTGTATTTAAAATGAATTATTGCAAAATTGAGATTCAATCTTCTTCAAAAGAAGAGTCCACGTTCCATGGTGTGTGAGTCCTCGAGGTCTGAAACATAGACTGCTAAAGGGAAAATGTTTTAAAAAATCAAAATGACATAGTAATTTGTATTTCTCCAAAAATGGCTTGTCACAGCACTTTAATTGAATCTACAAACTATGTTGATGTAAGTTATTTGAGATAAAAAGAACTTATTACTACTTCTAAAAGGCCACAATTTAATTTAATTTATCAAAGAAAATAACAATAGAAAATACTTTGGGATTGATTGTCTCTATAATTTGTATTATATTGGGAATATATCTATGCAGGAGAAAATGCTGTGTACATAATTTTTATTATGAAGGGTTAGGGTTATGGTGTTTAAAGCGGCTCGTCACTTTCAATGATATTTCAATTATATCGTGATGGTCAGTTTTATTAGTGGAGGAAACCGAAGTACCCAGAGAAAATCACTGACCTGTCGCAAGTCACTGACAAACTTTATCACATAATGTTGTATTGATTGCACCTCGCCATGAGCGGTATTCAAACTCACAACTTTAGTGGTGATAGACGCTGATTGCACAGGAAGTTGTGAATCCAACTTCCATACGATCATGACGGCCCCTTTTTTATTATGAAAAGAAAGTTTAAACACCTATACTATAGTCAACAGTTCCAGCAATATCAACATATGAACAACCACTTCTCCTTGAACCATTGAACATAAAAAGGCCACAGCATATGGTGTTGGAAATCCAGGTCCTGGCTTGGAACAGACATAAAAATATGGTGTGTCAAACTGGTTAACAGGATTCTAACTCTCCCCTCTTGATAATTAGATCTCCAATGACAACATAAATATAAAAAAGCAATAAAAAACCCTGCACAGATTCACATCCTCAAAAGGACCAAATGCTATCACATAAATGAATAACAACATAAAAATGGACAGTACAATAGTAGGGTCAGTGCATACTGGTAATTTGTAGTGTTTAATATTTATATTGTTGTTTTGCAGGTTACAAAAGGAGAAACATTACAGTGATGTATGGTAGATATAATGTATTATCTTGGTGGCATGTCCTTGGAATTCCATGTATATATGATGCTGTTGTACATTCATGTGTTTGACTGTTATCACTAAAAATGTTTCTAGACAAACTGTATGTCAAATCAAATTGACACAATATAGATCTAGACAATGTCTTTTCTCAAGCCCTTTTCTTTTACTGTAACAATATATATAGCTGCAGAAATCTCTCCTCATGTTGTTAAAAGTACTTTATCCTGCACTGATTCTATTTGAGCAGTCAAATTGCATTGACTGGATAAATTTTTGTTACATGCCGTCACTGACTAAGATAGTTCTGGTAATTGATTTATGTTGAGCGACGGTAAGAAACGGTAATATTATAAAAACGCAGACTTCACAAAGGACACCATCAAAAACGACTTGTTTCTGCTGTTTTTAAACAATTTGGAAGTTGATTGAGGTTTTTTGACATAGCAGGATAAATACAACATATGTACATTGTCAGGAAAAATAAAATTAATTTGCACTCACTGCGAAACAGTTTCTAAAGCTCATACACATAAATTTTATATTTTCTGACAATGCACGTATAAGGAGATTGAAAGGAAGTGGTTATTGTATATTTTATTATTATTAAATACACAATTTAGCTACATTTTTTGTTTGTTATGTACTTGATAAGACAAACCAACACAAATAATTTGATTAATTTACACTGATAACACTGTTGACTTAAAAAAAAGACACATTTCTGCAATAATGTACTGTGTACAATTTTAAAGTGATAGATAAACAGAAAAAATTGACGTTATATTTTAATTATCATTGACTGTGAAAGACAATGCAATTCAGAAAAATAGAATTGAAAAAAAAAGGAAATTCTACATTGTGTTAATTTACAACTATTGTTTGTCTTGAACTATGTAATAGTTAGTATATATTTTAGTAAAATTTTAATGGTTAAGAAGGGGCGGAGCGAGCTCAAGCGAGTGAGTCCCTTCTTACCCATTCAAATTTTACTAATATATACTAACTGACTTAGAATGTAACCTACTTTTTCATTGGTTCAATGTTCCAGACATTTCTTACGTCACACCCTAGACGTCTGCTGGAAAGTGTGCGGCACGGATTTTACTACGGCATGATGATGGAGGACGTGTTGAATGACGAAAGCGAAAATATATTTGTCTCAACTACTTGACATCCCCACATAACAGCTCATACATGAAGAGGTTCAACACAATAACTGGTTTTTAGCACCTGTGTCGTACAGTGAGTTACAAACTTAAAATTGAAGTGCCTGACAACGTAAGGAAAATTGTGATCGTAAAAGGTGATAAAAATAGATTTTTTTCATTATTTTTTTTCATGTTTAATGCTTGGTAAAGCTCATTGAATATTGTTTTGACCACCAGATATTTGTAATAATAAAGTTGTCTCGAAAGTACATAATGTTTATTTTTTTAGCAGCAGTTGTCAATCAAAGCAGTCACCTGATGTCTATTTCAGCTACGTCACTTTGAAAAACTTAATGATTAAGTGTGGCACTTAATGGGTCACTTCTCGAAATCTGATTGGTCGAAAAAGTAGGGTATATTCTAATAAAAATAAGACTATGTTCTCTGTTATTTTTCATGCACATGTAATTGTATTAATCTTATACGATTGGAAAAAAGCTATGTTTCCTGGTTTTTTTATATCATAATTGTGAAATTTTAAACTAAGCCATGTTGTATTAATCTTGAACTATTGAAATAAGGCCATGACCCCTGTATTTTTTTTATTACAATTGCAGTAAACTTAAACAGTTTGAAGTAAGAATCTATTTATTTATTACTCTGAGGTGTTGACTTAATGTGTTTAGCGTGTTTTGCTGTATGTAATTATATAGAATCTTAAAGAGAAGAAATGTTTAAATGATAGTCAATTATCATTCAAAATTTATCTTTCTGAAACAAATCTAGTTGTCTCAATTTACAAAAAAAAAAAGACAAAATTTGTCTTGTAGTGTAGCCCTTCATTTGCTACATAATATGTTTCTATCCAGTATTTTTAAATAGTTTATAGTACAATTATCTTCATTTTCCCCCAATTATTGCTTGTACCAATAATTTCTATGACTAAATACAAAAAAAAGGGGGAGGTACACTGTCCACATTCATATCAAAAGTATATATATATCATGCCATAATTCATAATTTTTGTTATACATGTTTCTCTTTTTATGAATGAAGTGAGATCTCATTTTGAATCATGTATTTAACTTGCCGGTACATTGTATTTTAGATCATTAGTTCAAATTTGTGTACAGTTGTTATGATGTACATTTTATATTGTTTTAATTGTAAATTATAGAAAGTTATTAAAGGTAGATATAATATATATATATAAAAATGATGGAATTATTTTTTTCTTTTCTTTCTCAGTATTTAAAAACAATATTATCATTACTGTCATGTCCTTATAATTACTTGTTTTAACAAGAATAGCAATATTGAAACAAGTACAAAGAATATTGACCCATTGTTGTGGTTTGGTTTGGTTTATGGTGTTTAATGCCACTTCCAACAATATTTCGTGGCGGTCAGTTTTATTGGTGGATGAAATCGGAGAAAAACAATCGACTAGCCGCAAGTCACCGACAAACTTTATCACATAATGTTGTATCTAGTACACCTCGCCATGAACGTGGTTCGAACTCACAACTTTAGTGGTGATAGGTACTGATTTCTCAGGTAGTTGTAAATCCAACTACAATACGATCACGACAGCATTAGTGGTGTAATGGTTAGCATACTTGCATCAAGTGTGGTAGATTGTGGGTTTGAAATCCAGTCATGTCAAATCAATGACTATAAAATTGGTATTATTGCTTCTCCCAGCATGCAGCATTAAAGAGTAAGAACAAAGAGCAGGATGTGTCCCTTCCTTCCCAGCGACATGTCTACCAGTGGACTGTTGTTTCAATTAGATAGCATTATAAAAATCCAACTAAGCGTGTTGGTCTAGTACATAGCAGATATCATCTTGTCGAAATGTAGCTTGATCTTCCCATGATATACATGTAGCTGAAAAATTGCTAAATTGGTGTTAAACAACAATCACTCGCTCACTCACTCTCGATTTTCCATACATAAATAAAATGAACTAGTAATTCTTTGCCCTCTCTATACACACAAGTAAATCAGTCACTGATTCTCCACTATAAAAAGTAAACCTGTAACCAGGAGTCACTGATCCATGGCTTTTCCATTTGTAAGGACAAATCCTGGTAATGCATGTTTACACTTTTACTTTGTCATTATGTTTGCCTTTTTGTTCTTTAGTTGATAGCCACATCAAATCTCCAGAAATCTACCAATTCATATTAGATTGATTGATTGATTTATTGTGTTTAATGCCACTTTCAGCAATATTTCATCTATATCATGGCGACCAGTTATAGTGGTGGAAGAAGCCGAATAACCACCGACCATGAGCAAGCAACTGGTAAACTTTATCACTTGCGACTGCGAATCGAGTGCACCTTTTTTTGTAATTTATAAAGCCGGGTGCGAACCCATGCCATATTGGTGATAGGCTTGTACGAGTTGTTAGGTAATCCAACTACCTAACTCATTGAGCCACCCGGGTCCTCCCAATTCATATTAGAATGAACCATGCCAAGTTAAAGTGGGATGTATATAATACCAGAGGTTCTTTAGACCCTGTATCACTCATCTGATTGAAAGCAATAAGAAAAGTTCCATAATGGATATGAAATATTTCTAAACCTACCATTTAATAATCAAGAAGGTACAGGTCATTTTCTGAAACATTTTGACCCCACACGATTCTCCTGATTCCTTTGTTTGATAGAGGTAGCCAAACAGCACAAAAATGTTTGATTCAACCATCATCATGTACATTTTGTCTTTAAACAACAGTGGTTTCTGAGAAGATTTTTAAGCATTTTTCCTACATGCTATTTTAAATTGTATCCCTTGAAATGGCCATCTTGGATTTCAAATTGTCACCAAAAGACACTTGATTAAAGACTATCCAATGAGCATTCATGTACAGTTTAGGTTAAAACAATTCATTGGTAATTTTTTTAATGTGATGTCTGCTGGTTGTCAGGGATGAATAGCATACACAAATTGTCTTTAGGATGTGATCTACCTCGTGTGTGGAGAATTCATCACATCTTGCATGTAAAAGACAACCTACAACAACTCATAATGGGCAACAGTTGGCATGGTCGTTCGTATCCGGTTGAAAGGCAAAATTTCCTAACCCAATCCATCATAACATGAATAACTGATCCTTTGTGCTTGATTTACTTAATGGAAAAACTGGTACAATGGACCCTGTCTAATCCGACACACCGAGGGACCAGGGAAATGTGTCGGATCTATAACAATAAAATGTACCTGAAAATTAAATACTCAACCTGATTAAAACCACATCTCCCTCTTGCTCCACTTTACTCAGGGATGATCCTGGTTAGAAAATAAAATAGTCAAACCTGCTCATGAGGTCACCTCTTAAGTCAAACCTGCTCATGAGGTCACCTCTATTAAGTCAAACCTGCTCATGAGGTCACCTCTATTAAGTCAAACCTGCTCATGAGGTCACCTCTATTAAGTCAAATCTGCTCATGAGGTCACCTCTATTAAGTCAAACCTGCTCATGCAATCACCTCTATTAAGTCAAACCTGCTCATGAGGTCACCTCTATTAAGTCAAACCTGCTCATGAGGTCACCTCTATTAAGTCAAACCTGCTCATGAGGCACCTCTATTAAGTCAAACCTGCTCATGAGGTCACCTCTATTAAGTCAAACCTGCTCATGAGGTCACCTCTATTAAGTCAAACCTGCTCATGCGGTCACTTCTATTAAGTCAAACCTGCTCATGTGGTCATCTCTATTAAATCAAATTGCTCATGAGGTCACCTCTATTAAGTCAAACCTGCTCATACGGTCACCTCTATTAAGTCAAACCTGCTCATGAGGTCACCTCTATTAAGTCAAACCTGCTCATGCAGTCACCTCTATTAAGTCAAACCTGCTCATGTGGTTACCTCTATTAAGCAGTCACCTGTATTAAAAGGTCACCTTTTTCTTGTCCAGTCATAGAAAATTTCATATGAATTGAACCTCTTTTAAAGTACTATTACACCAGTTTTGGGTGAAGAAAATTTTTCCCTGAAAATTCAATTTGGAATACGGCGGTACCTTTACTAAGCTATTCATAAATGTTTCAAGTCGAAATACGTTCCCAACAACTAGAAATCTGTGTGCTTGTTTATCATTCTCGCCATTGTTGTGGAGACTGATTAGCTTTCGGTTGTTTTGTTCCGATGATTGCTGATCATGACCTTGTGAAGAAAAGTTTTGGTCCGATGATTGCCGATCATGACCTCGTGAAGAAAAGATAAACAATCATGTTCAAATTCCGTCGGAGTTCCTGAATTTAATTTCCATGATACAATAACAAACCTACTGCATAATTCTTTGGCTCATAGCACAAAGCAAACATACGAGAGAGGTTTAATGGCCCTTTATGAATTCAGACAAAGATTTGCTTTACCACATATTTGGCCAGTTCCCTTAGTTGATCTTTGTAATTTTGTTGCATATCTTTTTCAAGCTCAACTATCGGAATAAATTGCTACTTGTCGAGTATAAGTTTTCTCAGTAAAATCAATGATTTAGAGGATTCAACCCAAAAGTTTGTGGTCAGAAAAATGCTGGAGGGTGTTAAACGTTCAAAGAAGAAAAATAAGGTTTCTCGTTTGCCGGTAACTCTGAATACATTGAAGATGATTTTGAAAAATTTACATTTAGTATGTAGTTCCAAATATGAGACAACATTGTTTAGTGCAGCCTTCTCTTTTGCTTATTTTGGTTTTTGTAGAATCAGTGAAATTGCTGTAAGCAATGCAGAGGCAAAACATATAATATCTGTGAATGACATAACATTTGCCCAAAATTTCATAAAAGTGCGTATTTCCTCATCTAAAACAGACCAAAATATACACTGATCTTACAAATGCAACCCGAACCTGAAATATGTCCTTATTTACTTAGCCGTATTTATATTCAGGATAAGTCAAAATTTGCAGGCCCCCTTTTCTGTCATTATGATGAAACTCCTATTACACGTTACCAATTTACTGCAATGCTAAAGAAATCTCTGCTGAGAGCAGATATAGACTGTAAAGCCTTTAGTTCACATTCTTTCAGAATCGGGAGGGCAACTGATTTGGCCATTGGGGACATGTCCAATTCTGAAATTATGCAGCTCGGTCGGTGGAAATCCAGCCCATATAAAACTTACATTCGACCTATCAGTTTTTAAAGATATTAGATAACTAAATCAACAATTTATCTTTAGGTACTCCTGAACAAGTTTGGATAGTTGGAAGTTCTTTGATTAAGAATGCATTCATTCAATCGAGACATCGCCCTGGTGGTGTAAACTTAGGCCTGCAAAGATTAAACCTTCAGATTCGGTGGCAGGGACGAAGCGGTATGGTAGTTAATCGTCTTCGTGATCAAATCCACACCATGCTGAGGTTTGAAGATCCACCTAAATTTTTGATTCTTCATGTAGGCGACAATGATTTGGGTTATGAAAAGGTCGGTCACTTGAGAAATTAAATTAAACTGGTATTACGTTGTATTTCCCGAAAAATGCCTCAGACTAAAATTTTATGGTCCCAAATACTACCACGTTTTTCATGGCGTTACTAAGATAATTTCGAGGCATTGGAAAAAAGCAGGAGCAGATTAAATGACTGTATTGCTTCGTGTGTTCTGAAATCAGGAGGCTGCTACATTCGATATCCAGACTTAAAACACACTGCAATTTTTAAAGATGATGGGGTGCATCTTACGGAGTTAGGGAATGCGAATGACTTCTAAATAATATTCAGGGAGCTATTGAAACATTTAACAGACATTTGAATATGTCTATGACATTTCCCGATCAATAAATTAGTGTGGTTACAACAGAAGGATTGTATGTTTGTAAATATTGTAAATATGTTAATTTGAATTGAAACACGTGACATATTGTAACCTTTGTTGATGCGCTTTGCACGTTTAGCTGAATTTTTGGGTAAGGGCCTACAGTTCATGCCGCAAATCCCCCCGGCCATTCCATGGCGGTTGACAGTTTTTTGTTACTGTCAACATGGCAAATTTGCGGCATGTTTTAGACTAGTGCTGTGCTAAGAGCTTGTTTAAGGGGCTTGGATCTCTCACCTGTGTATCCCACGGTGATTAAAATCTATTTCTTTCATGTTACCACGATTTGTGGTGACAAATAGTTGAATTTGAATTTCGTTGCCATACCAGCATTTTGCGGTAACCACTTTGACAATTTATGTGATGTTGAATTGATTTGCCTGCGATTTGCAGATATTATTAGTTGACTTTAATTGATTTTTGCATTGAATTATTGTATATTGAAAGCTTCTATGTATCATATTAAACTGTGAGGTGTCTTCAACCTATGCCAACATTTTGAAATATCATATTCAAGGTATGCCAACAAACATTTTATGACAGGTGTTTATATAACAATTAATGATAGTTACAGGTAAGTAAATTTGGAAATGCAGGTCTCAAAAGTGAAATTTATAATAAAGAAATTGCTTTTTTAATATAAAAATATAAGAATAAGTCTGTTAACATTTAACAAAAAAGTTTTGTATATAAAAATCTAAATTTATAAGATACGAATAATTCTTTAAAAAAAATAAGTGATTGCTAACTGGAAAAAAATATAAAAATATTAAGTTTTGTAAAAATTTATATATAAAATAATAAGTCTGTTAAAATTAAACAAAAATCTGTAAATGAAAAGGAATAGATGAAAATCTAAAATTTTTGAATAATTTAAATAAACAATCTTTTAAAAAGTCTTAATTTAAAATATTATATGATACTTATGCAATTGAATAATTTTCTTAAGATCTAGAAGATTTTGGATAATATTTAATTATAGTAATTAACGAAAAATGATCACTACCAAGCTAACAAAGGATTTATTTTCATAAAGTTTGATATTAGAATATACATGTATGTGCTTATAATGTCCTGGTTTATTTTCATAAAGTTTCATAATAAACTATATGTCCTCATTATGTCCTGATTTATTTTCATAAAGATTGATATTCATATATATGTGCTGATATACTGATTAATTTTGTTATTCACTCAATACTCACACAAAAACAAGATGGTGAGGACAAGATCTTCGGAAAAAGAATCGGATATTGATACAACAATGCACGAGGCTCTCCATTGAATCATGTAGAAGAGACAGGAGAGGCACCTGGAAGTGGGATGGCTTCTGGTGGAAGTACTACTGGAACATCTGGGCCAACATTGACACCAGTTCCTGTGACAGACAGCAAAGTTACTGCTAGTAATACTACAGTGCAGAATGCACCATCAGTGCTGCCTGTTAATAATCCAGAAGTGGTGCCACACTATCAATTCCAGGTGCCACCACACTTGATGCCAGCGAAAAAATTTAATGGCAGAGGGTCTGTGATTCAGTGGTGGACGGCATTCATCACTTAGATGATACAGAACATTACAGATGCAATGATTTGCACATTCTTCCCTAGCTATTTAGAAGGTGATGCAGAGCAATGGTATCATAGCGTTAGTGATACCATGAAAACGTCTGTGTCTAGGATAAAGGATGTCCTGTTTACCGGATACTGTCCATCAAAATTAAGTGTGGAGCTTATCGATATAAATCAAAGCGAAACTGAAACAGTTGATGAGTATATATATGTTACAGTACAAATTGGAATCCAGTAGGATCCGGAATCCTACTAGTACAAATTGGAATTCCAAATTCTACTAGGACAAATCAGGATATCCAGATTTGTACTAGGAGGATCCTGGATCCTACTAAACTTTCAGTTGGATTCAGAATATTACTGAATTTAAAGCTTAGTACGATTCTGGATATTACTGAATTGAAAAACATAAAATTATGTAAAATTTGTGAAATATAAAATAAGTCTTGTGCGATAATTTAATTACAAATAGTGAGAAAAATGCATTTTAATACAATTTTGGATTAAGTTTCCTATTTATTACAACATTTGGCCAAAGTTTGTTTGTGGCATTTGCTTGAACAAGGTATCTTAAATTTGCGGCATGAACATCGCATTGTATTACATTTTCCAGGACAGTTACATGTGAATACCAGATTAGCAGTTTCATTTACTGTCCGGTTTTTCTGGCAAGCTTGAATGTGAGAAATTTCCAATAGCAAATTAGGGTCAATATAATTTAATCCTGGGAAGCAAACTGTTCTTACGTCAACTAGGTCTTCATCTGAATAATAGGTTTTCAATATTCCATCTTTTGAAAATATTTTGCAAACGGATTTGGAATCGGTTACTTTTTTTTACTTCAAGGACTTTGCATGGCATTATGTTTGAGTCAGTGTTAGTTCTGTCTATTTTGTGAATTCTTATACGGACAGTGTCACCAATTGAATATGTTTTTCTGATAAATGATGGTTCTGATTCATGTCGAACACGTCTCCGTTTAGCTTCTTGCATATAGTTTAAACAAGGGCAACGCAAAGCATGGCATATCCCCTCACCTACAAATTTGACCCGATGACCTTGACCTTTGACCTTGAAAATCAATAGGATTCCAGATTCTCTTAACGACTAAGTATGTACCAAGTTTGGTCAAAATCCATTGAAGGATGTTGATTCTAGAGTATTCACAAGGATGTTACGGAACGACGAACGGACGGAAGGACGGATGGACGGACGGACGGTAGCGTTACTATATCCCTTCGCATCTTCGTTGGCGAGGGGATAAAAACTTGACCCGGTGACCTTGACCTTTGACCTATGACCTTGAAACCTAAGGGACATAAAACAGGAGATTTGTATTAAAAAAGTGTTCATATTTATTTTTTCATGTTTCTCCTTTTCTCAATTTTTTATTTCAGTAGGATCCTGGATCCTCCTAGTACAAATCTGGTTATCCTGATTTGTTCTAGTAGATATTGGAATTCTGATTTATACTGGTTTAAATCCAGTACAAATCAGAATTCCAATTTCTACTAGTAGAAATTGGAATTCCAATTTGTACTAGTAGGATTTTGGATCCTACTGGATTCCAATTTGTACTGTAACATATACACAGAGTTCTGAAGCAATGTGCAGACACGGACATGTGTGTGTAACCATACCAATAATGAATGTAATTCTATAAATAATATGGTAAATTTTATACATTTCTTACATGCTTCTATTGAATCACAATTATTAGAAAAAATAAGGTCAATTCATGCATTAGTGCCACAATCAGCTTTATATTCAGAATCTCGCCTTGAACGTGTACTGTTGTCGTTCATTGGTTCATTGGCCAAAGGTATTGTTGGTACAGCCACAATAGGGGGATGTCAACCTGTTAGCAAGCCACATAAACTCATTAAATACAAATTGCAAATGTATTACATCAGCATGGTTCACACTTGTCTTCTTTCATGAACCTGATGGACAACAGAACATCAAATTTAATGAAAGGGATTCAACAAAATACTGCACAAATAAATGAAATAACGTTCTCATTTTCAAACACATTAAAAGCTTTTCAGCAGTCAATGAACAAAATTTCCATGCTTTTGATTAATTTAGTTAACAATGGTTCCATTTTGAGAGAAAACCTTAATCAACTGCAGTCGAGCATTCAAAGCTTAGTTGAAGGTAGAATCTCACCCTTCCTTAAGCTTATCTTAACATAAGCTCTTCAAAAAATCCAGAGAAAACTAACAAAATCCTATCCAGGGTTTTATTTAACACATTTTGAACCTTCTTAATATTACACACACTCTAATTTTATGCTTGCACGAAATCATTCTACACTTTGCATTACTCTTCGGTTTACTGTTTCTTCATGTATCAAACCGCTTAACTTGTATAAAATAATAACCATGCCTGTACCTGTTAATCACACTTCAAAGCATACTACCAAGCTTGTGTCACTTCCTAGTTACCTTGCACTTACTAATAACCATGATTACTATTTAAGTTAAACCACTGAAGATCTTACTAATTGTGTGCACGTTTCAACAGTTGTTTGTCCTTTTAACAATCCTCTCATTCCAATTTCAGTACCTGACTGCACAATTTTCTTGTTTACTAACAAAGTGAAATTGGTTAGCTTGCATTGTGACTTCCGAATCTTTCCAAACCATTTAACACCTACAATTACTGAATTAACACCTAACTCTGCTTTAGTTTACCACAATAACGATAGTTTAACACTTAACTGTCCGGATAGTCAAAAGTTAATACCATCTTGTTCATTTTGTATTGTTAACATACCTTGCATGTGTTCATTGTCATCCAAAACAATTTATTATGCACCAAGGTTAGTTCAGTGCTACACTAAACAACCATCTTTTGATGTTCTACATCTGATTTTTCAGTAGTTCATCCAACAAACCTTGCATTGTTGACACAGTTTTTTGAACAAGATAAATTAAGCAATTTGCTAGGCGACACTACATTTTCAAAACAGGTCACTCTTAAAGTGTCTGATTTTAAACTTTACTCACACAACATGACAAGTATTTAAGTGGCAAACCAAGAGCAACATCAAAGTCTTACAAAAATGGCTCGAGCTGCAATAAAAGATGAACGAATTTTTAAAACTTTGACAGAACCTCTGCTAACAGGCGACATCCAGCTACAATCTGAATGGCCAGATACCAATGCTAGTTTGATTTTTATTTCATTAGGTATAGAGATATTTGTATTTTTCATTTTGTGTATACTTATTTCTCAAAGTAAGAAAAATGGCTACTGCCATGTTTATTTTGCAACAAGTATCACAAGCAAAATTACAATAAGTACCATCATTTATTCATAATGCAGAAACTACTACTGAATAAAATGATGAGGCACTGCCTAATATATCAGATTTTATATCCTCGGAATTATCATGGATGCATGCATCAGTTATTCTAAGTGTCACTGTTTTAATAATGTTAGTTACTATTATTATTTTTTATTACAAAAATAAAGCAAAGAATAAGACTACAATGATTGCTTTAGAAATTACCTCAGGGGGTAGTTGTGTTATTCTACCCATTATACCCTTGTCTCTGTGCCCACCCTACTAGGATATTACTACACCGCTTATAAAGAAAATTACTATTTCTTCATTTCCATTTTGCAAATTGTTCACTGTATGGAACAATTTTAAGGTAGCAAAAAACTTATTAAGTTTTATTTGAATATTTTCAGCCATCAACCAAGGACAACTTGTCATTTCTGTTGGTCGGCTAAAAAGACTCTACCGAGCATTCCCCAAGCGAAAAGCTTAAATACGTTATTATTCTTCAACAGAATGTGCAAATATTCAAACAAAAAACATATTTGTGAGTTGCTAATCATGTATTTCTTTTTTTCCATCCAAAAAATGTTGGTACTATAACTAAATATAGAAAATGTGATAAATAGCTTTAAATATCCTCACAAGAAACGGAGTAATACATGTAATTTGATGTATATTCAACTATGTATGTTATCTCCCTGAATGTTAAGTGTCGCAAATACGTGGCAATGTGGAATAATAAAGAGTGACACGTGAGAAAAATAATTGAGGTAGACAATGACAATGAGTATTTAGTTACATTTTTGCGTCCAAGTCAAGAAAACCAAGAGAATCCACTTTACAAGTGGCCCAGTAATGACGATGAATTATGGTTGCAACCTTTAGACTTGCTACACTTATGACGTACAAGAATCCGAAAAAGTTGGCAGGAGTGGCAGAAGCTACGCTTTTCGGCCAAACGATCTTGAATTAGCTTCACGGTCGATGAAAGCTACGTTACCAAATTACCAGTAGACATAAACAGTTTGGCAAACAGTTTACTTCATTTGTTTTCAGTAAACGAACATTCTTTTACTTTGTTCCATTTTTGAAAGCTACGTTATTTAAAAATGTAATTTACGTTATTCAATAAACATAACTTGTTGCAATTTAATTATACTATGGCTAATTGACGAGTTTCATTATCAAAAATATGTCACGAATGAGCAAATAACGCAGTAACTCACGAATGCGCGCAGCGCATGAGAGAGTTACAACGTTATTTGGTCATGAGTGTAAGCCGAAAATGTGCAGTAAATCACGAGACATGCAACAATTTAAGGCTACAAATGCATGCTTAAAAGCCGAATGTCAATATTGTTTGTGAAAGCTTACCCCCTCACTTTCCGATCTGCTCTTAAAGTTTGTCCCCCACTTCTCGGTCCATTTCAAAAGCTGGCCTCACTTTCATGTCCACCCAGGGCCGTCTTAACAGCAACATAGCCCCCCCCCCCCTCAAGCAAAACAAGTGCACATGGCCCCTATATATATATATACACAACCACTCACAGGAATAAATATGTAAATGGTCGATAAAATTAAACAAATATATTTATTGTATTGGGACTTCCAAGAATACCAGTGTTTAATCATTAAAAAACACTGATGCCTACACAACATACATAGATTTTACTTGCATTTATCTCTATACAGATTTTTTTTAAATCTTCTCCTCTGAAACCGTTTTGCCAAATGAACCGAAACTTGGTAGGAAGCATCTATGGAAGGTCCTCTGTAAAAATTGCTCATTTCGTCCCGATCCGTTAACAAAAATGGCTGCCATAGGCAATCCTTGTTTCTGATTGGCTGATTAAAAAAATTCTTCTCCTCTGAAACCATTTGGCTAAATGTACCGAAACTTGGTAGGAAGCATCTATGGATAGTCCTCTGTAGCGATTGCTCATATCGTTCCGATCCGTTAACAAACATGGTCTCCACAGGCAATTCTTGTTTCTGATTGGCCTATTTTTTAAAAATCTTCTCCTCTGAAACTGCTTGGCCAAATGTACCGAAACTTTGTAGGATGCATCTATGTTTTATCTCTGCCCGTCCTTCCGTCCGTCCTAAGATATTTTTCGTCGCATTTTTCTCAGCAACTATTGATGCCAGAAATCTGATATTTGGTCACAAGCTTCATATAGGTACACCATATTGTGGAAAGCGTTTTTGGATCCGTCACATTCCTACGTCCTGTTTGCCGACTTGGTTGGTTTTTATAGTTGAACATATATGTGGGGGTATCATAAGTGAGCATTAGTTCACAGTTCATCTTGTTTAATTATGAGTTTAATAATTCAAGTATAAAAATGTGTAAAGAGCTTCAAATTACAAATATTTATCCAAAATTGAAAATGAAAATTGTTCAGAAATAAAGTTTTATGTCCATTTGAAACTGTTCAAAATTTGCTTTGTTTCCTACGAAAATGTTTATTCTTATATATATATAAATATCCTTAATAATTTGGTCAGCTAAGAACAGTCTGGACCAAAAACCACTAGCCCTATGCCCCAGTGTAGTAAGAATTGGTTTGGGCTTGTAAAAATTGCATAAAATTTGCTTAACCAAATAGAAACAAATTTTCAAAAATGCTGTTTGGGCTAATTTGTCAAAATGTTTTTGACACAGACTAAGAAACCAGTTCCATGTGTTGATGTTGTACAAAGAATGTAGCATTATGTCTTCACAGGGCTCTACAATGTGACCAACAACACTCATTTGCGAGTTACAAGCTTTCCAACTATATAATTGTCTTTTGACAGAAATTATTATGAAGAGAATAATTTGACATCAAAGACGAGAACACTGATAATTTTCTCGCCATTTTGTTCCACTAAAAAGTCCGTCCAGTCAATATTTTGAATTCTTCTTTCAGTATTTCCAGATAAACTTTATATCAAAATAAAGCCTATTGTACAAGCTTTCCAAATATATAATTATCTTTTGACATAAATTATTATGAAGAGAATAATTTGACATCAAAGACGAGAACACTGATAATTTTCTCGCCATTTTGTTCCGCTAAAAAGTCCGTCCAGTCAATATTTTGAATTCTTCTTTCAGTATTTCCAGATAAACTTTATATCAAAATAAAGCCTATTGTACAAGCTTTCCAAATATATAATTATCTTTTGACATAAATTATTATGAAGAGAATAATTTGACATCAAAGACGAGAACACTGATAATTTTCTCGCCATTTTGTTCCGTGAAAAAGTCCGTCCTGTCAAGATTTTGAATTCATCTTTCTGTATTTCCAAATAAACTTTATATCAAAATAAAGCTTAATGTACAAGCTTTCCAAATATATAATTATCTTTTGACAGAAATTATCATGAAAAGAATAATGTGACATCCAAGAAGAGAACACTGATAATTTTCTCGCCATTTTGTTCCGCTAAAAAGTCCGTCCTGTCAATATTTTGAATTCTTCTTTCAGTATTTCCAGATAAACTTTATATCAAAATAAAGCCTATTGTACAAGCTTTCCAAATATATAATTATCTTTTGACATAAATTATTATTAAAAGAATAATTTGACATCAAAGATGAGAACACTGATAATTTTCTCGCCATTTTGTTCCTTGAAAAAGTCCGTTCTGTCAAGATTTTGAATTCATCTTTCAGTATTTCCAAATAAACTTTATATCATAATAAAGCTTATTGTACAAGCTTTCCAACTATATAATTATCTTTTGACAGAAATTATTATGAAAAGAATAATTTGACATCAAAGACTGATAATTTTCTTGCCATTTTGTTCCTTGAAAAAGTCCGTCCTGTCAAGATTTTGAATTCATCTTTCAGTATTTCCAGATAAACTTTATATCAAAATAAAGCTTATTGTATAAGCTTTCCAAACATATAATTATCTTTGGATAATATGAAGCAGCCGGCCGCGATACTGGTATTACCAGTATTGTAATATTTACAATACTAGTATTACCAGTATTATAATATTCACAATACTGGAAATACCAGTATTGTAACACTGTACAATACTAGAAATACCAGTATTGTAATGTTACAATACTGGTAATACCAGTATCGTACATATACAATACTGGATGTACCAGTATCGTGCATTTACAATACTGGAATACCAGAATCGTTGATCTATGCACAATACCGGAAGCTCCAGTATTCTTCATCCAACAATACTGGTAATACTAGTATTGTAAAACACACGATACTGGAAGCTCCAGTATTCTTCATCCAACAATACTGGTAATACTAGTATTGTAAAGCACACAATACTGGAAACTCTAGTATTCTTCATCCAGCAATACTGGTAATACTAGTATTGTAAAACACACAATACTGGAAGCTCCAGTATTCTTCATCCAGTAATACTGGTAATACTAGTATTGTAAAACACACAATACTGGAAACTCTAGTATCTGGCAATTTGACACGAGTGGGCAGAGCCTAATTCTAGCTGTAAATCACAGCTCATTGTATTTACCGTTAGTATTAGGCTCCGCCCAGTCATGTCAAATGACCTTACCAATATATATCAAACTCTAAGGGACCATGCAGAATATTTTGACATTACAGGGCTTTTGCCTCTTATGTTATGTACAGCAGAAATGACGTATGAGTATGAATTGTATTCAATTCTTTTAGTATAATGTAGACATAAAAACACGGGTTAACCGGAATTCTACCTAATCTTCCAATATCTGCAATACTGGTATAACCAGTATTTTCCAGTATCTGCAATACTGGTATTTCCAGTATTTTCCAGAATCTTCCAGTATCTGCAATACTGGTATTACCAGTATTTCCCAGAATCTTCCGGTATCTACAATACTCATATTTTGGCAATGACCAGTATCTTCTAGTATTGCAGATACTGGAAAATTCTGGAAGATACTGGAATACTAGTATTTACCAGTATCTGTACCAATATTGCAGATACTGGAATATACTGGTAAAATACTGGTATTACCAGTATTGTAGTACCAGTATCGCGGCCGGCTGCTTCATATTATCCTTATCTTTTGACAGAAATTATTATGAAAAGAATTATTTGACATCAAAGACTGATAATTTTTTCGCCATTTTGTTCCGTGAAAAGGTCCGTTCTGTCAATATATTGAATTCATCTTTCAGTATTTCCAAATAAAGCTTATTGTACAAGCTTTCCAAATATATAATTATCTTTTGACAGAAATTATCATGAAAAGAATAATTTGACATCAAAGACGAGAACACTGATAATTTTCTCGCCATTTTGTTCCTTGAAAAAGTCCGTCCTGTCAAGATTTTGAATTCATCTTTCAGTATTTCCAAATAAACTTTATATCAAAATAAAGCTTATTGTACAAGCTTTCCAAACATATAATTATCTTTTGACAGAAATTATTATGAAAAGAATAATTTGACATCAAAGACTGATAATTTTCTCGCCATTTTGTTCCGTGAAAAAGTCCGTCCTGTCAATATATTGAATACATCTTTCAGTATTTCCAAATAAATTTTACAGCAAACGTCAGATATTTATTTCTACTTTACAAATAATTTGACATTTAAAAGAAAGCTCAAGAAATAAAAAAGTTATGTCTAAAAATGTATCAAAATTTGCCCGTCCTGTTTTCCTCAGTCCTGTTTTTAGACCAACCCGATTATTAAGCTGTTCCGTCATTTGATTTACACTCCCACTAGAATAATATCTAAATTATATTTTATTTGGAATTATTTTCTCAATATTGCAATTTAAATTACATTTCATTGATGACTTTTTGCTAAAAATAAGGTGCCACAAAAGCATTTTTTAGATTTCCACATAATTGTTTATAGGTACTTCCGGTTTACAATTGATCATTTCCGCCATGGGAAATTCGATACACTTGCATTTAGGTGATTAGCGATTAGGGTGCTTGTGCGTGAGTAAAGCGGTAAGTTCTTCACTGAATTAATGTAATACCTCATGATTTATACATGCATTCTTTAAAATAAACCACAATCACAGACAACATACCGTATGTGATAAAATGTTAGTTGATTTGTAAATTTTGTTTTAACTTTTAATATTTTACAAACTTGTTTTTATAGTAATAGTAATGTCAGAAATAATAGTACTAGTTCCATTCAGTATACACACGAAGTTATTTATCTTTCGTTATCTTTCAAATCAACGGATTAAAATATCTTGCACTATCAAATGCAACTGGCAACTCCTAATGATAGGCTAACAGTAAGCTTCTCATTGTTTTGGCATCGGCGGCTTATATTAGTTATAAGTTTTATTTTCTTACTTTGTCTTTATGTCCAAGACTAAATGCAATCTAAGCATAAAAAAATATGTTGTTCACATTTCCCCCATTGTTACTGTCAGAACAGAAAAGATTTGCCATGTGTTTTCAAGAGGTTAGAGACACCCTTTCATTTAAAGGCATACAGTAACTCAAATCACAGTATCTTGACGTTTTATCTAGCGAAATAGAGAAAAATCTGTATATTATATATATAAAGACACAAGTAATGAAACAAGTTTTTCCCTCCAAAGGTTGTCTAACTGTGTAAATAACTAAATTTTTGTAACCTTCGTTAGCCCGTAAAATAATGCTACGTTGGAATGTTGGAAGGTAAATCCCTTTCATGCATAGTTTATTTGTACCAAACATTGCTTTGTTCCCTACCTATTTGTCTTTTTTCACAGCAGACAAGACATTTTTGTTTTTAAAATTTAGCCAATGTGGCCATAACTTCCGGTTCGGCAGCAAATAAAGTTGACAAATAAATTATTTGCTTTACGTATATCAAAAAATAATTGAAGGTAAGTAGCATTCGTAATTTATTTTTACTTAATGTTTTTTGTATATAATTTTGTAAGATATCAACTTCAAATTGGTAGATTGAAATGAAATGAAATGTCTAAATATTTGGACCTACTAGCTTGGTATGTGTACACGTAGTGTCAACTATTTCTATTACATACTGCCTTTAAGAAAAAGAATGACAGAAGATTGCAAAAGGAAGGGGATGCATAAAACCATGTTGTGTCAGCTCCTGAACCCGGAAAATTTTTCAGGTCATTTCCGTTTTTGGAATAGTTTTATTGTCAACTTTATTTGCTGCCGAACCGGAAGTTATGGCCACATTGGTTAAATAAAACTTGTTTCATTACTTGTGTCTTTATATATATAATATACAGATTTTATACAGAATTTTCTCTATTTTGCTTGATAAAATGTCAAGATACTGTGCTCAAATTGATTTTTTTTATTTATATTTAAAGTTGCCAATATTCGATGTTTTATACTAATAAAATATTCTGAACAAGAAGCCAGGCTTAAAAAATATGCTATAATGTCGTAATTAGTGAAAAGAATTTGAATGTCTGTTAGTAAAATCGCCATTAACACACCTAATTATAAGTCGGTTTATTTTCCGAAGTTTGCCGGACACTGATAACTACTATAAATAACCAGGAAGGATGCTTTTCATGTAAATTCGTTATAATTAATATAATTTAAGAAATATATACATATGAAATTGGATCTGAGGTTAAACAGTGAGTTAATATTATATAATGGTAGTTAGTAAGAATGGCACTTAAAATCTGAAATACGTGATGTAATCAATAAAAACAAACCCAAACTCTGCAAAGGGGCCTGATAATGGGAAAATTGTAAACAAATTGTATTGCATAGTATTGACAACACTTGATTATATTTTTTTCGAAAAAAAAAACAGTCATGAAGTTCATTATTTTAGTCTCTAATTTAAAAGAGATATCACCTAGCGTTTCCTCCTGAAAAAAAAAGAGAATAATGTAAAAAACGACGATGCAATTCTACTGTCAAAATACGATTTGGTCGTAAAAAGATACCAAATTATGCTTACCGTATACGTGTTGAAAAATGGAATAGGTCGGTATAACACTTTTTTTTTAATTTTTACATGAAGCTTGCTAAATCCTCATATTTGTGTCGTTTTCGTTTTTCTTTGTGTCATACGTGTGCTTTTCCTTCTGCAAATAATTTCGCACATGTGCAAACGCTTTACCGAATAGGTTCACTTTGTAGGTCACAGAATATATGAATAATACAATAATAATATGCGGGTATACAATGAATGTTTTACTGGAAGCAAGAAAATCTAACAACGACATGTTTCCTTCGTTCTAGGCTATTTACGTATGATATAATGAAAAATTTCAACTGCAATTAGTATAAAACATCGAATATTGGCAACTTTTGATATAAAAAAAAATGAATTTGAGCTACTGTATGCCTTTAATCTCGTTGAGATTAGGATTCCGAAGAAATTTTCTGTCAGTATCTTCATCCTAATCTCGTTTCAAGGGTATTCTGGAAATTTAAATTTTGACCTTCCGGTGCATTCCGATGGATATTTTGGCATGGACGGATTGTATCAGATCAAGTGCAGGTAAGATTTCATATATAGACATATTTTCTAGTTCAAATCTGCAAAAATATTGATATTTCCTTACCTTTTACAGCATATATCCGATGAAATAATCCAAAATCCACTTCGAACTGTCCCAGACATGGGGTAATCATAATTTGTAATCGTTATCGATTACATTTTTCATGTAATCGAATGTAAAATCTGTAATCAGACATTTTTTAGATTACATGTAATTGTAATGTTATCGATTACATTCATTTTAACCCTGTAATCATGGTTACTTTCTGATTACATTCAGATTACTTTTCATCATTTTGATTTATTTTGTCTTAACTGAAACATACCTGTATATCTCCTTAGATATTTAATGTATGATTTATGTAAATGAATGTTCTTCATGAAATTTATTAAACAAATAATGTAGATATTATTATATGCTTAATTGCAATTAAAACTATCACAGCTACAAAAAATATTAAGTATAAATTATGACTTCAAAGACTTGATATCCAAACAAATAATATCTCAATTTCAATTTCTTTAGGGTTTCAAAAATTCAGTGAAAACAGTTTGTCGGCTTGTGTAAAACACAACAAGCTCTAAAATTTTAAATTATCTGACACAACTTTCAAGATTTCATATATGAAATTGCTTTTAGGCCAAAAAAAAAATGTGTTTCCGATCGATCATTTTTATGCCAACAATAATAATAGATCGGCAAAATCCATCTCCGTTTCCGACTTCAACAATAGACGCTTGACTGTTGCGATATTGACACTTTCTGATAAGCGTTTAATTGAAACGGATTTATTAAAGACCGGTTTCCTGTTTGAATTTTCTTCATGTCCTTGTACAATACATTTGATCGATGTTTCAGCTTCATAATTATTCAGGTGTAGAAATAAAGAATGGAGAATACACACAAGTCATAACAAAAACATTGTACTGCATGTCAAATAATTAATAAGCTGTAGTAAGAAAGAAAGAAACAAGTTTGGGTGATTTTAGAGGAAGGAGAATACTTGTAGGTTTCAAAAAAAAAACCAAACAAAAATCCCTACCTACCGACCCTAATTTTGAAGAACATGCAATCGGAAACACACATTTATTTTTTTGGCCTTATGAATGACTATCACCATGTCCTCATGATTCGCATAAGATAAAGAAATATTTTATATAAACCAAAACATAGGTACATTGTATCTAATCTCGTGAAGATTTCTTATACAAGTTTAAAAAGAGATTTAAATTTCAATAAAGATATTATATAAAAAGCAAAATGTAAATTATAATTTTCAGAAACATTTATTTATGATGCTTGTACATATATGTATATTACAAATTAACTGATAAATAGCAAGTTGTAATATTTGTAAAATTTTTGATTTTTTTTTATCAGGTAATTAACTGCTAGTTTATTATCCCCAATAGACTTTCACAGGATGTTTGAAATTATTTGATATATATTATTAAAATGTGCAAATGTATGTTATAATATTTACTAATAGTATAAGATGGAATCAATATTGGTCATATACAATATAATAATAAGAGAAGACATATTTTATGAAAATAAGAAAATGAGAATTGCTGTTTATAATTTACAATGTACTGTTTGGTATTGCATGTAATGATCACATTACAACTGAATTGTAATTCATGGTTCTGATTAAGAAATACATTAAAAAAAAAGAGAGATATTGGACAGATGCACATGAGACAAAATAACATAAAACAGGGTTCGACATTAACTTTTTGACCAACTTGTCCATTCGGGCAAGTGCTATATTGATTTTACATGCCCGAAACTGTAAACTACTAGCCCGAATTCTTAAGTGCCATATATGCATGTAGTGCAGAACTATGCAATCTACAATGACCGTTCATAGAGTAGAATAACCCCTCATATTAATTATTTACACCTTATGATGTGGGCATAGTGTTAGTGCATCATTTGGCTATATAATTACGTACCTATTAATTTGGGGGAATATGACAGTTTAATAAATACGGGTAATTGATGAGGATTTCTAAAAAAAATTTGTTAGAAAATTTAAGTATAAATGTTCCTTATCATAGACTGACAACAACTGTATAGCTTGTTTGAATTTTTATTCCAGTAATCTATCACGCTTTCAATATTTTGATCGCAAAGGCAATACACATCAGGGATAATTTTCTAAAATTAGAACACCGCAAATAACTCTAGCTTTTCATTGGCCGACAAAAATAAATACAAATGTACGATGTTGATGTTAATTAGGCATTCGCGATTGGCTAATATAAATAACACGATCTTTATTTGAGAAAGAGGAATTGCGTAGTCAACAAAATAAAACAAAATGGTGTAAAATACACGATACATACGACGCATTGTTTAGGTAAAATTCGCCGCGACTTCCAACACTGAATAATTCAATATTAATCATTTTGCTCTTCAGGAATTGAACATATCACAGAATCATTTTCACTTGCCCGATCGGACAAGTTGGGTGCCGTTTTCACTTGCCCGAAGACACATTTCACTTGCCCCGGGCAATCGGACAACCGTTAATGTCGAACCCTGTAAAACACTAATATATTGGTTGTCGTGACATTAAATGTAATCAGTAATGTAATCGATTACATTTACAAAGTGATTGTAATTTAATCGATTACATTTGAAAATTGATGTAATCGTAATGTAAATATGTAATCATGAAAATTGCAAAGTAATTGTAATGTAATCGATTACATTTGAAAGTAATTGACCCCAAGTCTGAACTGTCTGCCATTTTAGTGAACTCATGAACTAATTGGACGGATGCACACGAGACAAAATAACATAAAGCACTAATATATTGGTTGTCATGACATTAAATGTAATCAGTAATGTAATCGATTACATTTACAAAGTGATTGTAATTTAATCGATTACATTTGAAAATTGATGTAATTGTAATGTAATGTAATCATGAAAATTGCAAAGTAATTGTAATGTAATCGATTACTTTTGAAAGTAATTGACCCCAAGTCTGTAGGGTTCACGAAATTGCATATGGGTTTGGTGGTCCTAGTGAAAACAATGTCAGTCCTCATTAATTTTCTATTGTAAAATACCAATCTTGTGTCAGTCCTTAGCAGAATCTGCCCAAATTTTGCTGGTCATGTCTGACAGGACTGACACATTTCGCGAACTCTTGAGTCTGAACTGTCCGCCATTTTAGTGAACTCATGAACTACACCACATGATCAAAATTGTCACAGATTTTGTTACAGCCTGTTTCTAGATTCAATATGTTGATGTCAAATATTTTATTATAATTTAAAAATCCCATATACATTGGCTTGAACTTTTTTAATTTTGCTATAAATATTTTATTAAAACCAATCAACAGCCCATAAAGGATATGTTTGCATACATATATACACAATAAATATTTGACATCGATCTTTAGTTTAGAAACAGGCTGCATCCATATAATATAATGTCAAGTTCATATATGGATATGAGACCTCATCACATATCATTTAAAACGTGAAATATAAAGTAAATTTAATACTATTTTGAATCTGGATTAATTAATGAAATCTTCAGATTATTTATGTAGTGTACTTAAATAGTATTCAGTATTTTAGACTAAGGTCATTGAACTTATATTCTTGCTCAAAATTGTGACAGGTTGGTGGTTTTCTCAGGGTAACTGGATTCCTCCACCAATAAAACTGACTACCATGATATAACTGAAATATTGTTGAAAGTGGCATTAAATACCATAACCCTTTCTCAAAAACTACAGACTGACTATTTGTAAATGCATACGAAAATTAAAAAAAAAAGATTATTTCATGACAAGAAAATATGGTAAAACAAACCTAATTTCTTACATTGTATATAACAATGAGTAATTTGAGCCTGAAGAGTTTATATTTTTCTTGATAAATGGAATTTATTCATGCAGATCACACATTATTTTCTACAGGTTGTTGTAGCCTTATTTGATTAGTCATTGGTGTAGCACCCTAATGCCATCCAGCTGATTGCCTTACAACCTGTGTGGATTTTAGTCTTTATTTTAAGTAAAAAATTCATGGATTTATCAGAAACTTAGATGACAACTTTATATACGTCTTTCATTATGGAGTGGCAGCTATCACAGATTTTGGTTTTAATTTTAATTCTTCAAGGTAAGTGTTCTTCACATATTGTACATTGTACTTTAATAATAAGTTTCATGCTGTTTTGAAATTGAATTTTCTTCCATATAATTGGAATGGGTTTGGTTCCCTTCAAAATATAAATTTTCAAGAAAATCTTTTCCAATTTTATTACCATTCATTAAATAGTTTATTTTGATTCAATGGACTTGTTTCCTGTCAAATTACATTGTATATATTCTGTCAATTCATATATTCTTATAAAATTGTTTCTTTCATGTACAATGTATGTAACCCTGATTTAAATTTCCCTACAAAATATGCTGCTACAAAAGGACTCGATATACCAGTATGTAAAACGTGACTTCAGAATTTGAAATACAGAAAATTTTATTGTTTCAACACATTCCATTAAACTTACATGATATTTTACCACTTAATTCAAGAATTTCATACTCTAAATATGTACAATGTATAAATAGCATAGATATAATAAATCGTGAATGTTGTTAGATTTCAAAACTTCAAACTTGTGAGAAAATCACTATTGAAACAATAGGTCTTATTGTACATAAATAATATTCAGTATTAATTTGTACTCATGTTTGAAGTACATTTTGTATATACTGTATATAAACTACTAAAATTCAAGTACAAAATAACTTGCTACCGGTAATGTCTTGTAGTTGTTATGAGCTAACAAAGCATATTTTCTGATGATTAAAAGAACAGCTGTTTTCAGAATATTTCATGTATCCATTGCTATCTAGATGTTGAAGGCTGTTTATCCTTTGATATGTTATAATATACAGTGAAATCTGTATCAACTGATCCCTGATCCAATAAACCATGTAAATATCTTGGGGGGGGGGGGGGTTATGGTGTTTAAAACCACTTTCAACAATATTTCAGTTATATCGTGGCGGTCAGTTTTATTGGTGGAGGAAACCTGAGAACCCAGAGAAAACCACATAAATATCTTGTGTGTTTCATTCATTAGATATAGATTAAATATTTAAAGTACCTAATAAATACAACATATCTAATCTGAACCCATGTCTTGTCCAAACAAATAAGTTAGTTCCAAAGGTGTTTGCTTTAGATAGGTTTTCACTGTAATGTCTGGCATTTTTTTTATACCCCCGCTCCCCGAAGGCAGGGGTTTCAAAGTTTTTTATAATAGGAGGTACTTCTTAAATTTTAGGAGGTACCTAAAAAATTAGGCTGAGGACCAAAAAATGTACTTCAGAGACTGCAAAACATTAAATGTTTTTGAAAAAAAAATCCCATTAACTTTAGAGTTCAGATTTCACCAAGAGTGAAGACCATGCATAATGCCTGGATTTTCCCCCCCAATTTCTTTATTGAATATTTCAGTTTACAGACTTCAGCCAAGATTATTCATAGATAGTCTGCCATATCTTAAAAAAAACCAAAAGGACCATAAAGAGCTACGGTTCCGCAGCTAGGCTTGACCAAGCCATTGTTATCAAAGCTTAAACTTCTCAAAATTCTTTTGTTGGCTTTGTCCTTTTCTTTTTCACAATACCTTGGCTTGTGTGTTTTTTTTACTTTATTACCAGTAATTAAACTCATCAAAGACCATTGGCAGGATCAAGACATATAAGTGTCATAATTAATGAAACCAAGGAGGTATATAGAATATGTCCTTGATGAAACATATAAATTTAATTTGCAATCATCAATCTTTAATAAAATTTATAATTTTTTAATAGATCAATACAAATATAATTAAGCAAAAACAATATATATTGTTACTTTCACGACTTATGTGCAAAAAAAAATGTTCGAACAAAAACGATTCGCGGGAAGACATTTATTAACATTTGAATCACAAAAGTTAAATTATTTTGGAAAAAAAGGGGAGGCCGTTGTTTTGACATTAAAATGTAATTCGTATTTGAGCCATGTCCGGTCCTTTTTCAAGATTTCTAGTAATTTTCTATCCCTTATTTCCTCGTATCCCCTTTTAAAAATGTTTTTCAGCACACTTTCATTTCTGTGAACAACCGCGGTAGGGCCCCGTCAAAATATGTAAATAAATTAGCCATAGGTTTTTATTTTTTTATACCGGAAGTTAAACAATATGGACGGAGTTAAGCAACAAGACAGTACGCCCCAGAATGATTCGACCCCGGGTTTTAAATGGATAAAAAAAATCGCACAAAATATTGTGTAGTGAAAGTCATATATTCATAATACATAATGATCATACTTATATTACTGGAGATTACACTAAATTGTGTTTGAACATAATTTGTAATCGGTCATTTTTTTATTTTGAAATGATGTCAGCTTTATTCCGGTCTGAGTTTTACACAAGGATGAAAAGATATTGGGGCGAAAACATATCTATTTACCGCATGCGCAAACTGCTATTTACGATTCTAAGGTAATGTTATTTTTAAAACAGGGAATATCCCATCAACTTGGTCGTGACGCAGTTGTTCAAGATTTGAATGTGAGAATTCAGAAATTGACGTGATCATTAATTTTTTATGAAAAATATTCCACAAGCCTATCGACCATCGTACTTGTGGTTTTGACCACCGCTAATTTTGGGGGGTTCAGTAATTTCTGCCGGTACTATACACGATCTCAGGCGGGTAAAAGTACCGGGTACCGGCCCACTTTGAAACCCCTGCGAAGGGGGAGGGGGTATACTGTTTTACGTCTGTCCGTCCTTCCGTCCGTCCAAGATATTTTTCGTCTCAATTTTCTCAGTAACTGTTGATGGCAGAAATCTGATATTTGGTCACAAGCATCATATAGGTATACCATATTGTGGGTAGCGTTTTTGGACCCGTCAGATTCCTACTTCCTGTTTGTCGACTTAGTTGGTTTCTATACACATTGAACATATATGCTCATTTTTCGTCACATTTTTCTCAGCAACTATTGATGGCAGAGATCTGATATTTGATCACAAGCTTCATATAGGTACCCCATATCGTGGGAAGCGTTTTTTGACCCGTCAGATTCCTACTTCCTGTTTGTCGACTTTGTTGATTTTTATACACATTGAACATATATGCTCATTTTTCGTCGCATTTTTCTCAGCAACTATTGATGGCAGAAATCTGATATTTGGTCACAAGCTTCATATAGGTACCCCATATCGTGGGAAGTGTTTTTTGACTCGTCAGATTCCTACTTCCTGTATGCCGAAGAGCGGGGGTATCATAGGTGAGCTAATCTTGTTTTATTTGGTCCTTATAATTATACAGGTACAGATTGTCATCTGAAACTACTTTACAAATGTAAAACAATTAAAATAAAAATGTAATTAACAAGTATAAAACAAGTTAACTGTTTGATGTCAATGAAAGATTGAATTTTTCGTATAGACTGCTTTAATATGAATTGTCCATATAAAATGTCTCATATATTTCTTAGTGTTATGAACTCACTTAAAACATTGAATGAAGAAATACACATTGGTCATGGTACGTGTATGTAGGTTTTGAAAATTGGCATATGAGCTAGACATGTTTTGAGTTCGAATCCTGTCTATCACAATAATAAAATGCATCAAATATAAATGAAAATAATTATTAATGAATTTCAGAAATTTTTGTTTGTAGAGTTTTCCATTCCATAAGTGTGTAAATCTTTTTAGCTCACTTTGCCAAAGGCAATGTGAACTTTTGCCATCACTTGTCGTCCGTCGTCTGTCGTCCATTAACTTTTCACATTTTAATCTTCTCCTTTGAAACCCCTCAGCCAAATGAACTGAAACTTCGTAGGAAGCATCTATAGAACATCCTTTCTAAAGATTGCACATTTTGTCCCAATCCATTAACAAATATGGCCACCACAGGCAAATATTGTTTCTGATTGGCCAATTTGTTTAAATCTTCTCCTCTGAAACCGCTTGGCCAAATGAACCAAAACTTGGTAGGAAGCATCTGGAAGGCCCTCTATAAAGATTGCTCATTTTGCTCCCGATCAGTTAACAAACATGGCCACCACAGGAAATTCTTGTTTCTGATTGGTTGATAAATTAAAAAAAAATCTTCTCCTCTGTTAAAAGAAAGATAATTCTTGCCATTATCTCCCTTAGAAATTAACTAATGCTGATATAGTGTAATATGTTTATTCTATACATTACAAATAGGTATTCACATTTTAATATTCTTTTTAGCAAACCTTGCCAACTTTTTTAGGCAATATGAGCTTTTGCCATCACTTGGTGTCCGTCGTCAAAACGGTTTGTCGTCTGTCATCCGTTTACTTTTCACATTTTAATCTTCTCCTCTGAAAACCCTCAGCTAAATGAACTGAAACTTGGTACAGTAGCAGGGGTTAAAAAATCTTGGACCACCTCACTAGCCCAGGGCTAGCATACTCCCAAATATTACTAGTCCGAATCTATGAACCACTAGTCCTGGTCAATACCGTGATTTCATGAATCCGACTTGCAGACTTGAACCCTTGTACAACATGTACAATGTATATTAGTTTAACTATCTTTCTTTTCAGATCTGGTATTGCGTTTTATTTTCACTTATTTTCCACAGTTCAGGTCACTGTAAGGCCCAAAAAATATGTGTGTTTATGGTCACATGTCAAAAAAATCTAGGATCGGTCGGCATTAAAAAAAATATTTTTTAACTATCGGCAAAACCGGAAATAGTTGTTCCCGGTTCCGGAATCCTATTCCGGTATTTCATTTTCGAAATTTCCGGTAAGCCGTCATTTGTTGAAGCTGTTTTATGACGAGAATACACAGTTTTTCTACCTTTTTGCTCTCAATTTCGACAAAACGCTAGCGGTTGAATAAATAAAACATTGCTGCTGATTAAACAACATATAGCATATATGAATATAAGTAGATATGCGAATATTGACAAGTTTGTCAATATTATCCGATATATATTTTTACTAGCCCGTCGGGCATACAGCTGATTATTTCAGCTAGCCCAAATGTGGAAATTGCTATCCCCGGGCGTTGGGCTAGGGGATTTATTAACCCCTGAGTAGGAAGCATCTATGGAAGGTCCTCTCTAAAGAGTACACACATTTTGTTATGATCCATTACCAAGCATGGCCGCCACAAGCAATGCTTCTTTCTGATTGGCCGATTTTTTAAAATCTTCTCCTCTGAAACCACTGGGCCAAATGAACCGAAACTTGGTAGAAAGCATCTATGGAATGTCCTCTATAAAGATTGCTCATTTCGTCCCGATCGATTAGCAAACATGGCTACCACCGAAACTTGGTAGGAAGCATCTATGGAATGTCCTCTATGAAGAATGCTCATTTCGTCCCGATCGGTTAGCAAACATGGCCACCACATGCAAATCTTGTTTCTGATTGGTCAATTTCTAAAAAATGTTATCCTTTGAAACTGCTTAGCCATATGAACCGAAACTTGGTAGGAAGCATCTACATGTACATTGTGTATGGAAGGTTCTGTATTAAGTTTCCTCAAAGCAGAATGAAAGGTGAGCGACACAGGCTCAGCCCACTGAGCCTCTATTTTTTACCTTTCATGTTTGGGATGACTTAATTACTAAGAGACCAGACTTTAAGATTAAATAATCAAATTTATTTTGGAATTTACATGTATTAAACATTTCTGAAGAAAATGAAAAAGACAATTTCATAAATTGTAAAAATAAGAAGTCAGTTTCAGCAGAAACAGTAATATATATACGGTACATTGTAGGTAATATTGTACTGTAACTAAGAAACCAGTTAAATTTGTGTTAATCTTAATTGTTTTACATAAAAAACACAGATTTTTGCTATAAAGCTCAACTCCTGCATACATGTAAGATGTATTTAAATCTAGTACAATATTCAAATTTTTCAGCTTTAAATTTTATATAGTACATCTAGACATTGTATAGATTGAATGTCTTCTACTATCAACTGTTTTGAAGTATTTGACATAGATAAATTTGTGGGTTTTATAGTCCAGTTTAAATATGTCAGGACTATTACAAAGAGGAAAAGTGTACCTTTACTGTACATGTTCTGTATTATAAAATATTTGTATTGTAAAAGTGAGAAGATTTGGTAATTTGTCGTCAAATACCTATATTCTGGACATTTTGAACTTTATTAAAGGACATTTGTTTACAGGCTTATATGATAAAAATAAAGTCTTATTACATATTTGTATGCATTCTTACATGTATGTGGTGACAAAAACATTTTATAAGTCACACAATCTTTCATTCATTAAAAAAAACATTTCTGAATGATATCCTGATCTTTTAAGTTTTATTTTTTTATTCTGCCAATTTTTATTAACCCTGGCCTAATTTTACACTTTAAGCTTGAACAACTACCTTACAATTTCCATTGTAAATTGACCATTTGACTGGTAATTGTAGAAAACAAGAAACAGTTCATGTCAAAACTTTCACCCTGTAGATCCAGACAGATATCTATGAAATCTCCTACATACACTAATAGTTTTCTATACACCAGTCTACAAATGTTAAATGCATACCATATTGTGTATTCAATCATACATGTGCTTTATAACAGTTCACCACCACAATATACATGTAGTTATAACAGTTGTTAATATTTAAATCAATTACAATAATTTTCATCAGTAATTATTGTTAATTTTGTGAAATGAACTTACAATAATTTTCATCAGTACTTATTGTTAATTTTGTGAAATGAACTTACAATAATTTTCATCAGTACCTATTGTTAATTTTGTGAAATGAACGTGACATTAATTTTCATCAGTGATTATTGAAACCAATTTTTAATCTTGTGAAATGAATGTTTTTATGTGAAATAATTGTTTTTCTTGTGAAATGAATGTTTTTCTTGTATATTATAATGTATGTTAACTGATGCAAGATGTTAATGTTTATATATTTTTTTACATAAATCAAAATTTTAAGTATTTCTTTTCCACATTTTTTTTTCCATTTCATTAAATCTTTAAGTTATGAATGTCTTAAAAGTTTTTAAACAGAAAGATTTTTAACCTGTTATGACCTTTTCAAAGCCTCATTTAAGTTGATTTAACCAAGTTAAATGTTATAAAAATTCTTTAAACCAATTGATTCTGTTGACATTATAAATAGTGTGAAATTAAAATCCCATAGAAGATAAATATTTTAAATCTTCTTTAAATAGGGTGTAAATCTTCAGGGTTGAATACAATACAAGTAATTTGTCTTGTTTACCAGATAATGACACTGGGGTTGGTAAAGATTAGGTGATTATAAGTTAGGAGGGATACATTTTTTGACAAGTGTATCAGATGTACTATTGTCATTTAGGAGTGATATACAATACAGTAATCCGATCTGACCTTTTGTCTGTTGATAAAAATTTACATTGGGATTTTTAATCATTGTTATTGTTACGCTGTCAGAAATGACAATTTTTAGTAGCTTCTGTGTCAGATTTAAATGTTATCTCACATCATCAAATTTACACTCATATAACTTTTAGTTTTTTTCCACAGGAAACAAAAATCGGATTATTTTGTTTCACATGAAAAACCAATAATTTTTCTTTTTAAACAAACTGCAGCGTCAGATTATTTATTTTTTGACCACCAGTACATGGACATTGTAGTTCAGGTCAAGATATTTTTTGATATAAAATTTAAAAATATATATACCACCCCCGTTCAGTGGACTGTGGTGCTCCTTAATGTATGTTTAAAAGTATAATTCCATTTATACACAGTAGTTCAAATTAAGTCCACCACTACCACTTATTAATAATCATGATATATGCAAATTTTGTATGAAATGTTAAAGATATGAATGACATATTGAAAATATAAGATTTCTCTTTATACAAGATTTTGACTAAGGCCTTTGACCCAAAAGTATGTCAGTATGTTAAAGTGACACTAATCAGGTAGACTGGGGTCTTGTAAAAACATATTTAAATAGTTGTCTTATCTCAAATTTTATCTCTGTCCTTTAAAAAGAAAAATGATATATCTGTGGACCGACCAGGCCATATTAAATGATTGCACAGTTTATCATAATTTTTATGCACTCGTCAATATGACAGAATTTATTTGTATTATTGCATGTTTTATTCTCATCCATACATGTTAAGAGCCGTCGTACATGTGGTCGTGATCATATGGTAGTTGGATTTATAACTACTTGTGCAATTGGTGACTATCACCACTAACGTTGCAAGTTCGAATCCCGTTCAGGCGAGGTGTACTGGATACAACATTATGTGATAAAGTTTGTCAGTGACTTGCCACAGGTCGATGGTTTTCTCCGAATACTCCAGTTTCCTCCACCAATAGAACTGGCCACCAGGATATAACTGAAATATTGTTGAAAGTGGCATTAAACACCATAACCCTAACTCCATTACATGTTACAAATTGTCAAAGATGGTTCTGGTGAGCTATTGTTATCACTTGGTATATACACATGTACATTGTATATATATCTCCATAAATTTTTCACATTTTAATAACCACCTTAAAAACCACTGGATCAATTGAGCCAAATCTAAAAATAATATTTTCATACAATGTGCATTTAAAAGATCTTAAAAGATCTTAGAACTCAAATTTAATTTTACTTAAACTGGAAACTACAAATTAAGTAATTAATGAAATGTGCATAAGGAAAAATTCTCCCACATGTAAATTTCCATACATTTTATAGTGCATGTAGATGCATGTAATACAGTGATCATACAAAATTTAGAATTCAATCCATTAAAAAAAAACATCCATGAATATAAACATAACATTTTATTATGTTAGACAATTGGAAACAAGTCGCCAGCTACATATTGTGCATGTACCAGAAACTATTTCAGGACAGTCAGTGGTTGTAATATTTGTAGACATAGCAATTGCAAATTCGATAGATTTATTTATAATCGTGATAATAGAAAATCTAAAACACTGTGTGTACTTTGTGCATAGAAATAAATGTGTGACCATTTAAGTTTGTTGTTCTTCATATTACATAATCACAATTATCCAATTTATACCTTTATATTTTCTTTATTAAGGCCTAAATTTGTTGTTTTTTAACTTTTTAACCAGTGCCTGGTCCTTAGCTAGTTGGTAAATTTCATCATCACATTTTCTCATTGCTTTCATATTGTTTATAAATTAGTGTACATATATACTTGAATAATATAAAGTATAATTTCATATTGTTTATAAATTAGTGTACATATATACTTGAATAATATAAAGTATAAAGTTCAAGATTATGATTTTTAGTAATTTACGTCACGATAACTGATGGTCACGTGACAATTTTTCAAATCAGATTACAGACGCTGATAAAGCTTGTCGGTCAAGCGAAATATCCGTCGATTTAATTATAATTATAGTCTTTTTGTAGACTTATAGTTATTTTTGTTACATTTTAACATCTTTTTTTGATATCGCTGTTAACATTTTAGACGTTTATATATATATACATAGGAGTGGATGTGGTTAAGTGGTCTAGGGCACTGGACGTAAGGCTAAGCGAATGGTGCTACAGTGTATCAATGGTGTGAGTTCAAATCCCGTCGAGGGAAGAACAAAAATTTGACAGCTCTAAAATCTAATTCTAACACTGCTTGGTTTAACTTTCAGACGTGTATATATATATATATATATGTATAAACATTGAAAAGATGGTTATTCATAAATTAAAATTGCTTTCTTTTGAGGGACAATAGGCCTGGGTTTTAATAATGTATTAATTTTGATCACCTTGTACACAGATCTGACTCTTAATGAAATTTCTGTAAATTTTCTCAATTGAATCAATATGGACTAGAATGATTGAAAACTTAATACGAGTCATTTAAAATGCAAAAAATGTACTGAATACAATTCATGTATACTATTTAACTTAAGTATTAGGTAATAGATCTAATTCTTACCTCAGAATCAAACAGCCCATAGAAAATTTTAATATCAGTAGTTCATGTTATAATGTCTATCTTTTTTTTTCATTGTGAGATGAAAATTTTCATTTTGCTATTCCTCCTTCTGCATCCCCCCTGCAAAAAAGAAAAAGGAAAAACAACTAAGATTTCATAGAATATTTTTTTATCATACATGGAGCAAGATTGACAATATATCCCACGATATAGCTGAAATACTGCTAAAGTTTGGCATTAAACACCATAACCAAATTAATTTGTTTGTGTATAATACACATTCATGTACAATATGCAACAGTACACGTCTCATGAATATAAAAACTGATTGTGCATATGTATATGTCTAACTTTGTTGGTCAAAAACATTTATTAAAAGAAGTGTGTATTATACACGGATTATTATGGTAATTAAATATTATATATCTTTTCATCATGACATGAATTACCAGTTAGTATTTATTTTGACTGGTACATTTTGTGTTCTATATAGCTGTAAGTGATCTGTGAATGTGTAACTTTATGTAGAAGATTATTCTGTAAGATTGCCATGCTTGCATTCTTACTCTATGCCAGTTTGGTGTAGATTGGAGGTGACAAGACTTACATGTACCTGTAATCTACTGATACATGATCAGATGTAAACAACCTATAAATTGTGAAATACAGTGTATATTAGTAAGTCAGGTGCACGTCAAAGTCTCTAGGCATCTTACTCTAGTTTTTGGTGTCTTTTCCTTGGAAATACTACATTGACTTGTCTTGCCCCGACCTCATTTTGGCTTTATACACACAGAGGACTGCCAAATCTTTTGGTGTTCTTCCCGTGTTCTTGCAGTAATTCAACGTTTTATGCATGCTAATAATGAGCTTTATAAAGAAACGAGTACATTGTACATGTATAATTATAAAGAGAGCTTATTAAATTGTGTAAGCAAATTATCTGGTTGATTCTGGTAGGGAATTATAAAACATCATGTACAGTTCCCTGTCATCAGTAGTCATCTTGGTCATTGACAATGTAGGTTATGCTATTATCAATAGCTGATAATTACATGATTTGTACATTTTTTAGGTTTGATGACTTAGGAAAATAACCCTTTCTAATGACAATTTATGCATTTTTCCTTCGATCTCATTGAGGGATACATGGATTATCAGTATCAATGTACTCTAACTGGCTGTGATACTGAAGATTATCAGTCAGTGTGACGTGGAACCTATTATGACATTACCTATAAAAAACATTTACAATAACCTCATGTTTGTAGGTCTATACATACAACAACCTCATTTTGGTAGGTCTCGACATACATTTACCACTAGCATCACAGCTTGTCCTGCCAGACTCACAGCTATTGTTGCCAATAATTTTTGTCTCGACCTTCTTAACTGCTGTTATATATTCTATATATATCATCCCAGGATCATCTTAAAAGACATGATATGAATACTGCATTTTTTTCACCTGTTATGAAACTTAAGGTCTGAGTCGTGGTTGAAGTGTTTCACCTCAACCCTATTAATTGGCTCTGTCTGTTTCTACTGTGTAGATCAGCGAGTACATGATTGCTATAAATATTAATTATAAGACCATTAAGGTTATTGCCTGACCAACACCTGTTTATTTAATTAACAGACAGTTACCACACACAAAATATAACCTTTTATCTTCCTTCTATAATATAATTATAATTATATACCATGTACATGAGTTGTAAAAGGCCTAGAAAGCTTAGCATTATGTTTGGCTTTGGCAGTATATCTCAAAAATATAAATTTGTTGAAGGAATATGTGCACATATTATTAAAAATTATGTACCATGTTAATAGTACATTTACTAAAAAAGGATGAGAATATCAAACAAAATGAAAGTGAAGAATGAATGCTTTTATTGTTGTTCTGCATCTCACTTTTACCATAGAGTCTTCAATAATGAGCATAATTAATATTCATATCCTAATATGAGTGTGAAACAGCCCTTAGTCTGCACTAAGTGGTACTCTTTCAGTTGTTTCTTCTAGATAATACTACATGCACACAAGTCTTACAAGGGTCGAGATCGTATGGTAGTTGGATTTATAAATACAATGTACCTATGCAAACAGTGAGTTCAATTCCCACTCCGACAAGGTCTATTCGATGCAACATTTTGTGATAAAATCAGGACTTGCCGCAGGTCGCTGGTTTTCTCCGATTACTCTGGTTTCCGCCACCAATAATACTGACCGCCACGATATAACTGAAATATTGTTGAAAGTGGCATTAAACACCATAACCCCACCCCTAACCTATAGGAATCTTGAGACAACTTCATTCATAATGAAGCAACTCTTTAGCTCTCTGACACCAAAGATCATTTGTACAATTTAAACCATATACAGGTATAGGTATGGTCCTTGAATTGTATCAATCAGACCCCCTCAAAGGCTTTTAATCCAAGTACCTTTTACATTTAAATCTTAAATTGGCTGAAATTCAAACTGTGGAACGTTTCTATGTGATCATTGCTTTTCAAACAAACATTACAAATTTTGTAATTTTCACAATTTCTGTGATGGTGAACATTTTTGACCAAATTTATTCCATATTTTGGCTAAATTATTTGTTGAAAAATCTCTATTTTTAACTGGGTCAAAATCCTGAAATATTATCAGCAGTTATATCTATAAAGAAAATTCCACTACCCCATAACAATTGCATACATTTTCTAAAAATCATCAAGAATCAGACAAGAAACCTTGGCAACTGTATGTTTATTTTGTGTGATAAGTTATCAGAGGATAACCCTGTGGATAAAGTATAGTAGAAACATACATACTGTGTGAAGAATGTACTTTATTGCATAATACAAACAAAGGAGGAACATTTAGCTTCTGTTACCCTGACTATGCTCCATGCATGTAGTAATGTACCAATTCTTATCAATTTAGAAATTCATGTACCAATGTACATGTACAGGTACCTACATGTATGTATAAAAAACTCTTAAGTATTAGCTAGTGAAGTACGGATATACACAACAACTTCTGTTGATGAAGATACATACTTGTAATCAAGCACTGTCTACAAAATGTTAATAGACATCTAATTGAAGATGTTTGATTTATCTTATCATATCAGATATTGAGGGTATCAAAATACAGAGTGATTTTTAATATCTCTTACATTATTGATGAAGCCTGTATTCTAGAGTATTCTCATTGCCTGCAAATTCATCTGGCCCACTTTCTGGCTCAATATAGGTGTGTATTGTGATGTCATTATGCAACTTACTTAAAGTAATATTACACCAGTTTTGGGTGAAGAAATTTTTTTCCTGAAAATTCAATTTAGAATACGGCTGTACCTTTACTAAGCTATTCATGCATGTTTCAAGTCGAAATATGTTCCCAACAATTAGAAATCTGCAAATCCGTGTGCATGTTTATCGTCCTCACCATTGTTGTGGAGACTGATTAACTTTCAGTTGTTTTGTTCCGATGATTGCCGATCATGACCTTGTGACGAAAAGATAAACAATCATGGATGCTGAGGTAAGCACGCACACATTACTGACAATGATTATTGAGGAATCTGTCTGTTTCATGTCGTGTGAACCATTTTTTTTGGTCCACTATTCTTATGTGGTACACACGGAATATATTTTTACTTGCATCCGACATATTTTTCATCATCATAATAGTTATGAGCATGAGCGATAATCTCCCCGAAAGAGTTCAAATCTTGGGTCACGTGCATACATGTATCATTTGCATTACTCTATGGGAAAACAGAATTATCTGCTGTCAAAATATTTTGCGATTTGCTCTTATAATCTGTTTTTGAGTAGATTTTTAATGTTATGCCAGAGTTCACGAAATTGGATATGGATTTGGTGGTCCAAGAGAAAAAATGTCAGTCCTCATTAATTTTGTATTGCAAAATACCAATCTTGTGTCAGTCCTTAGCGAAATTTCCCCAAATTTTGCTGGTCATGTCTGGCAGGACTGATGAATTTCGCGAACTCTGTTATGCAGTTGATTTTAGTTAAAATTAAGTGACATATTAAGTGAAAATATTTAATCCAAAAATTCCACGATAGTTGCCATCCATATTACTTTAAGACCGGTGATTGCTTGCCTGTCATTAGATAACTATCATCCCGCCCAGTAGTCAGTGTTTCGGCACTGACATGGTTTATTAGAAATATTTTTACTAATATTTACAGTTCCTAAATAATGTAATTATAAATAACACTAAGGTCCTCCTCCCTCAGACATATATAGGTGATCTTGTTTATGTTCTTTGGTTTTATTGCTCCCAAACACTTTTAAAATTATTTCCAATCTTTCGGTTTTGAGCATACCTGATGAAGGTTATTCCAGAAACGTGTTGTGTACACTAAATTTGATATCTACATTTTTAGCTCACCTTGCCAAAGGCAATGTGAGCTTTTGCCATCACTTAGCGTCCATCGTCCATTAACTTTTCACATTTTAATCTTCTCCTCTGAAACCCCTCAGCCAAATGAACTGCAACTTGGTAGGAAGCATCTATGGAAGGTCCTCTATAAAGATTGCTCATTTTGTCCCGATCCATTAACAAACATGGCCGCCACAGACAATTCTTGTTTCTGATTGGTTGATTTCTAAAAAATCTTCTCCTCTGAAACCGTTTTGCCAAATGAACCAAAACTTGGTAGGAAGCATTTATGGAATGTCCTCTATGAAGATTGCTAATTTTGTCCCGATCCATTAACAAACATGGCCGCCACAGGCAATTCTTGTTTCTGATTGATCGATTTCTAAAAATCTTTTACTCTGAAACAACTTGGCCAAATTGACCGAAGCCTGGTAGGAAGCATCTATGGAAGGGCTTCTATAGGAATTGCTCATTCCGTTTTGATCCGTTAACAAACATGGCCACCATAGGCAAATTCTTGTTTCTTATTGGTCGATTTCTAAAACAGCTTTCCCTCTGAAACTGCTTGGCCAAATGATATGAAACTTGGTAGGAAGCATCTATGGAAGGTCCTCTATAGAGATTGCTCATTTCATTTTGATCCATTAACAAACATGGCCCTCACAGGCAATTCTTGTTTCAGATTGGTTGATTTCTAAAAATCTTCTTCTCTGAAACTGCTTTGCCAAATGAACCGAAATTTGGTGGGAAGCACCTTTGGAAGGTTCTGTATTAGTTTCCTCAACGCAGAATGAAAGGTGAGTGACACAGGCTCAGCCCACTGAGCCTCTAGTTATTTCAAAACATCTATACATAGAATTAACATTAAGAATAACATTAAGTTTGAGACAATAATTGAATAATAAATCCATTCGCTAATTAGTTACTGATCAAATTCTTTCCCTGTATTATCTGTTTACAGAACTAGTACTATTCTTATATCAGCCATTGCCTCAGGAAAAGAAAGCATTTACATAGCTGTAGGGAAAGAAATCTCTTACATAGCTGTAGTGAAAGAAATCTCTTGCATAGCTGTAGGGAAAGAAATCTCTTACATAGCCATCGGGAAAGAAATCTCTTACATACATGTAGCTGTAGGGGAAGAAATCTCTTACATAGCTGTAGGGAAAGAAATCTCTTACATAGCCATAGGGAAAGAAATCTCTTTCATAGCTGTAGGGAAAGAAATATCTTATATAGCTGTAGGGAAAGAAATCTCTTACATACATGTAGCTGTAGGGGAAGAAATCTCTTACATAGCTGTAAGGAAAGAAATCTCTTACATACATGTAGCTGTAGGGGAAGAAATCTCTTACATACATGTAGCTGTCGGGGAAGAAATCTCTTACATAGCTGTAGGGAAAGAAATCTCTTACATAGCTGTAGGGAAGAAATCTATTACATAGCTGTAAGGAAAGAAATCTCTTACATACCCTGTATATATAGCCATAGGGAAAGAAATCTCTTTCATAGCTGTAGGGAAAGAAATCTCTTACATAGCTGTAGGGGAAGAAATCTCTTGCATATCTGTAGGGAAAGAAATCTCTTGCATAGCTGTAAGGAAAGAAATCTCTTACATGTACATAGTTGTAGGGGAAGAAATCTCTTACATAGCTGTAGGGGAAGAATTCTCTATAGCTGTAGGGGAAGAAATCTCTATAGCTGTAGGGGAAGAAATCTCTATAGCTGTAGGGGAAGAAATCTCTTACATAGCTGTAGGGAAAGAAATCTCTTGCATAGCTGTAGGGAAAGAAATCTCTTACATAGCCATCGGGAAAGAAATCTCTTACATACATGTAGCTATAGGGGAAGAAATCTCTTACATAGCTGTAGGAAAAGGAATCTCTTACATAGCCATAGGGAAAGAAATCTCTTTCATAGCTGTAGAGAAAGAAATATCTTATATAGCTGTAGGGAAAGAAATCTCTTACATACTGTAGCTGTAGGGAAAGAAATCTCTTACATACTGTAGCTGTAGGGGAAGAAATCTCTTGCATAGCTGTAGGGAAAGAAATCTCTTACATACATGTAGCTGTAGGGGAAATCTCTTACATAGCTGTAAGAAAAGAAATCTCTTACATACCCTGCATATATAGCCATAGGGAAAGAAATCTCTTTCATAGCTGTAGGGAAAGAAATCTCTTTCATAGCTGTAGGGAAAGAAATCTCTTACATAGCTGTAGGAGAAGAAATCTCTTACATATCTGTAGTGGAAGAAATCTCTTGCATAGCTGTAGGGAAAAAAATCTTTTACATAGCTGTAGGGAAAGAAATCTCTTGCATAGCTGTAGGGGAAGAAATCTCTTATATAGCTGTAGGGGAAGAAATCTCTTACATACAGGTAGCTGTAGGGGAAGAAATCTCTTGCATAGCTGTAAGGAAAGAAATCTCTTACATAGCTGTAGGGGAAGAAATCTCTTACATAGCTGTAGAGAAAGAAATCTCTTACATACTGTAGCTGTAGGGGAAGAAATCTCTTACATAGCTGTAGGGAAAGAAATCTCTTACATAGCTGTAGGGGAAGAAATCTATTACATACCCTGTATATATAGCCATAGGGAAAGAAATCTCTTTCATAGCTGTAGGGAAAGAAATCTCTTACATAGCTGTAGGGAAAGAAATCTCTTACATAGCTATAGGGGAAGAAATCTATTACATAGCTGTAGGGGAAGAGATTTCTTTCATAGATTTAGGAAATGTACTGTTTATAGAAATGTGAAGGAATTCAGTATTGGGACAAATGGAGTAGTCAATAAAATGTTTTTTTCTGACTTAATGTTTTAGTTCTGATTGTGAACCAATGCACATTACATTACATGTACATCATTGAAATAAAACTAAAAAAAAATTGATGAAAAGGTGAAAAAACTGATGTTTGACAATCATTTTCCCCCACAAAATCCACAAAATTTGTGACATTTGCAACATGGGTTGCTATAATTTAACTATTACAAGTAAAAATAGTGGCACTTTTGAAAGTGCCAGCTTATTTGGACAGAAATATTGAATATTCTCAGGAAGATATAAAATCAAATTTATTTATGTATAAGGTTACAAGTGTTCGTATGTAACGGTGTCCACATGATTAATCATTCTTAAGTCGAAGATATGAATATTTATTTTTAAATTTTTAACGGTATTTTACAACTGTTATATATAAGGTTATTACTGATTACAAAAGGGGTCTTTTAAATATATACAACAGTCTATAAAAAGCTGCATTTGGACACTGTTATGAATGCAACAGACCTTGGACACTGATGCATCAAAAAATTATGAGAAAATGGGTACAGAATTTATCTTGCCATTGCTATTTGATGAAAATATAGACATTTTGCTTTGCAAAAACTCTCAAGGATCTTTTAATGAAAGACTCATTTTTTACTTATAATGTCACACTTTATGTCCCAATATAGAATTCCTCCACAAATACATGATGTTTAATGCATGCAGATATTTTTTTGAAGTTTAAAAAAAACATGTACATGGACAGTGACAGAATATTAGATAATTAAAAAAAGAACATGGCATGAGTTGTTTCTAACATACAATGTACATGTGTATGTATACTTATATTATCCTGCAATCAGTACATTTGCTGTACAAATATGCTATACGAATACATTTTTGCTTTATTCGTACTAGATGAATAAACTTTTCGTACTATACGAATAAACTTTTCAGCCTACGAATAAACTTTCCTGGTACCCTGTAGCTATGTACAGCGGAGGGCGCAGACAAGTATGAAACTGGTACTAATGTAACGCGGACCACGAAGAAGACACCCTTGACAACATTTATGAAAGGCGAGGAATGACCCTTGTTTCTGTCCTTTTTGTCTAAATCTGACAAGTTTTCCGACTTTTTTGACATTGCAGGATAAACACAAAATACGTACATTGTCGTTAAATATAAAATTAATTTGTACTCGCTGCGAAACAGGCCTGAAAAGCTCGCCAAAGGCTCGCTATTCCGCCTGTTTCTAAAGCTCGTACAAATAAATTTTATATTTACCGACAATGTACGTATATTGTATATGTATCTGTGTTAATAAAATTGATGTAAAGCTTAAATCAAATGCTTTATACACATTTACATCTAATCATTTCTTGCTATGTATATATTTGCTTTGCTGTAACCAACCGTTCCACCAAAACTGCCATTACCCCAAAATTTGTATTATGAATTCAAGGGAGGAAAAAAAGAACAAGATTCTTTTGCTTTAGATTAATCTCTTTGCTAGACATTTGAAATAAAAAGAATACAATATTAAAATGATCTAAATCCATAAGGCTCTCTTGACTACTGACATTTATCAGTAAATTTATGAAAGTACACATATATTGTTATGGTCCATATGACACTCAAAATATTTAGATATTTTTATGATGCTAGTCATTGGATACAATGTACCCCACAGTGACCTGAAAATGATTATGAACATTTAGTAAATAAAAGCAGTTTTCTTTAATGTATGATTTTTACTACAAAATCCCTTTTCATTCAATATTTTTTTTTTTTCAGGAATAAATTTGCAAAGTATACGACAGCCAAAATGTGAGCAAAACAGCTGTTATCCTGCGACAGGAGATTTATTAATAGGTCGTGAGGATTCTCTATCGGCAACATCCACATGTGGAATGAACAGACCTGACCGTTATTGTATAGTTAGTCATTTAGAAGAGGATGCTAAATGTTTTGTATGTGATTCTAGATATGATAGAGATAGTCATAACATTACGAACATTGTGTGGTCTTATGGCAATGTCTATACCCGTTGGTGGCAAGCGGAAACAGGAAAACAACAAGTTTCAATACAGTTAGATTTAGAAACAGAATTTCATTTTACTCATTTAATCATGACATTCAAAACCTTTAGACCAAAAGCTATGTTAATAGAACGGTCTTTTAATGGAGGAAAGAATTGGGGAGTTTATAGATATTTTGCGGAGGACTGTCAAGCTTCTTTTCCAGGTATTAAGGAATGGCCACCATCAACATTAAAAGATTTGGTTTGTGACGATTCATATTCAGATGTAGCACCATCTACACAAGGAGAGGTAATTATAATGTAAATTAAACCTGCCTTAGAGGGTACCTCTATATAGCAAATCACTGTCACTAAGCAGTCAAGGAAATTGGCACCGGACCGACGGACTGCATCCGATAAATTTCCCGGCGGCCCAGTAGTTTTCGTTAACTCACCGGACCGACTGTCCGGTAAATTGTTTTGTCAGCCGCTGCTTTTAAGAATATATAAATCAAGGTTCTTGGTAAATTGAACTTAAAAATATTTCAAATTCTCTTTTATTTGTTATTTTTAGATCAAGAAAAATCTAAAATAATCACGAGTTTTGGCAAGGACACTAACTATTTACGACAGTTATTGTTGTAATATTTTGATGTTGTAAAATATTTCGTGTGACTACAGTGATCGTGGTACAGGGGTTAACAAATCTTGGACCACCTGATTAGCCCAGGGCTAGCATACTCCCAAATATTACTAGCCCGAATCTATGAACCACTAGTCCTGGTCAATACCGTGATTTCATGAATCCGACTTGCAGACTTGAACCCTTGTACAACATGTACAATGTATATTAGTTTAACTATCTTTCTTTTCAGATCTGGTATTGCGTTTTATTTTCACTTATTTTTCACAGTTCAGGTCACTGTAAGGCCAAAAAAAAAAAAAAATGTGTGTTTATGGTCACATGTCAAAAAAATCTAATTATTTAAAAAAAAAAAAAAATCTTTTACTATTGGCAAAACCGGAAATAGTCGTTTCCGGTTCCGGAATCCAATTCTGGTATTTTCGAAATTTCCGGTATGCCGTCGTTTGTTGAAGCTGTTTTATGACGAGAATACGCAGTTTTTCTACCTTCTTTGCTCTCAATTTCGACAAAAAGCTAGCGGTTGAATAAATAAAACATTGCTGCTGATTAAACAACATATAACATATATGAATATAACTTATAAGTAGATACGCGAATATTGACAAGTTTGTCAATATCCGATATATATTCTTACTAGCCCGTCGGGCATACAGCTGATAATTTCAGCTAGCCCAAATGTGGGAATTACCAGCCCTGGACGTCGGGCTAGGGGATTTGTTAACCCCTGTGGTATTTCGGAAAAATATTATTCTCTAGAGTTTTCATCATTAACAATCGTCGTTAATTCGAAACATTTTATCACTTCAAAACACGGTGGTCATGGCTTTCTTGCAGTATAAGACAGAAACCATATCAGGAAAGCCATTAAAGAGAAAAGTAACACAAGAGGAGATGAGAGAACGGAAGAAACAGTATGAAAAAGAATGAGAACGTAAATTTATTAATTCTTGGAAGCAGGACCGACCCTTGGCTTTATCACAACGTTGAACAAAATGTTATGCTGGTGCATCGAAGCCAATGGGCCAAAAGAGCTATATAAATATATTCTTTTGTAATTCTAAATTCTGGTTTCTAATTATACTTTTTCTGGTAGCATAGAGCTATTATTTTATTCAATTTTTTTTTTACATATAAGGATTCATTTGTTTACATGTACATGATGTAGATAGAATGAATATTTCATTTAGTAATTTTTAATGTCACAAATAGTTTTGTAATTTTAAAGTGGAAATATACTTTAATGAATATGATCATGCTGTATGCAATAATATATTTATGGACATAGTGTCAAATTGTCATCCTACTTGGACACATTATACTGATTCAGAGCCAACCAATCTTTGCTCTTTCTCCTTAATGCTGCATTCTTAACAGAGAAGCAAAAAAATACAAATTTTATAGTCTTTGGTCTGACCCAACCGGAGCACGAACCCATGATGAGCACTCGCACGCTAACCTTTGCGCAGCTATCTAATTGTAGATATTGCTGTTTGTGATTGTAAGTTTAATGCAATCAATATGTGACACTTAAATAAAAATAAATTTATTATTTAAAAAAAAAATCATTATTTTATTGTCGGTCCTGTAATTCCTCACAGTTTACAGGACCGAATGTCCTGTGGATTCAAATTCCTAATTTCCTTGACTGACTAAAGGGTAGTGATCTCATATTCCCCATTAATGAACAGTGCATATAATTTTAACCTGTATATAAAGGACTACTGCTCATAAAGGGCACATTTTCAGGTTCCCTAGCATTGAGTGGCCTTTATAACTGTACGTGGTTATTATGCTATTTACAATACTCTGTGTTAATATAAAGTAACCACAAAAATCAATGTAATCCTTTTGGGTTGTCCTACAAATACATATGAAGGAGATGGTAGCCACTGCCCATAAATGAAATAAAAATCCTGAATGCTTTCCAATACATGTACTTGATTTTCTTGAATTCCAAAATTGTAGCAACCACTTCTAACAAACTTGCTCATTAATTAGGAACTTCTTGAAGTTGTTTCTCATGTGCAAAGAGCGTGGTATTCTCCAAGCACAAGGCACTCATTTACACCCTTAATTACCTAAGGAAGAAACTGGCTGGTAGGTTCTATATCTATACCCTAGGGTTCCATTGGAGGTAAAAAATAGTGTCCATTAAACATTTCATGTGCATGTACCAGGTACAATAATAATTTTTTGCAATTTTATTAGAATTGAATTTTGCAGACTCGTTAATTAATTGCCATTAGTTGGCATAATCAAAAAAATTCGCCACTCAAGCAAGTAGTATTTCTATATTGCAATAACAGTTAATTGTATCAATCATGTTGGCAGTGTGCCAGTCAATTCATGAATGTATTGGTACTATATAATAGAAAGATTCTCATGATTGTTAATAATTAGCCAATAACATTGATTTACTGACTCCACCCTCTTATATGTTATGTATAAAATCTGTGTACATGTGTGTGTGTTCTTGTCCTCTGACCTGGTTATCACAGGTCAAGCACCTGTGAATTTACATGCTGGACTGAAAACTATAATTATGTTATTAGTATGTGAGCTACATGTAGTTATTTTTTCCTTTTTACATTGGAAAGTTTAGGTCATGCATGTCCTGCTTTTGACCTCGAATGAGTCGAAGGCAGACTGGGAATGTTAATTGAATACTGTCATTTGACATCAAGTAAACCATTTACAAAAGTCAGACAAACAACATACATGTATAATAATACTAACAGAACAATAATTATCAATCAGAACATTCCAAATTTTGGATGCTTTTTAGCTCACCTTGCCAAAGGCAATGTTAGCTTTCGCCATCACTGTTAACTTTTCACATTTTAATCTTCTCCTCTGAAACCCCTCAGCCAAATGAACTGTAACTTGGTAGGAAGCATCTATGGAAGGACCTCTCTAAAGAGTGCACATTTTGTTATGATCCATTACCAAACATGGCCTCCACAGGCAATTCTTGTTTCTGATAGGCCGATTTTTAAAAATCTTCTCCTCTGAAACCGCTTGGCCAAATGAACCAAAACTTGGTAGGAAGCATCTATGGAATGTCCTCTATGAAGATTGCTCATTTCGTCCCGATCGGTTTACAAACATGGCTACCACCGAAACTTGGTAGGAATCGTCTATGGAAATGTCCTCTATGAAGATTGTTCATTTCGTCCCGATCGGTTAGCAAACATGGCTACCACCGAAAATTGGTAGGAAGCATCTATGGAATGTCCTCTATGAAGAATGCTCATTTCATCCCGATCCATTAACAAACATGGCCACCACAGGCAACTCTTGTTTCTGATTGGCTGATTTTTAAAATTCTTCCTCTGAAACCGCTTAGCCATATATGAACCAAAACTTGGTAGGAAGCATCTACATGTATGGAAGGTTCTGTATTAAGTTTCCTCAAAGCAGAATGAAAGGTGAGCGACACAGGCTCAGCCCACTGAGCCATTAGTTTGAAGTAAAAGCTTCTCTGAGATGAAAATTACATTCCAAATCTTTAGGTACAACAAAAGTCTGATATACATGGTGACTATGATTTGCCTTGATCCATTTGCCGATATGGATCAAATGTTTCACATCCATAAGAAATGCATTATGGAGAAATACATACACCTTACGGTACCAGCAATGAACCTCAAAGTGATGTAAAATTTCTTTGATTGAGATAAGTAATTAAACAATTCTATATATGACAGATGGTGGTAACAATCATGATTAATGGATAAAATGGAAAAGTTTTAGATGCTTATATATAATTATATCATAGAAAAAAGAACTTGTTTTTAACTGTCTGACAATTTAAAGTAATCAAGGACACATGTACTGTCCTTGAATTTGAAGTAGAGCTATACTAGATTGGTGATTTCTAATTTTATCATAATACGTCACCTGAAATGTCACCCCTTACTCGAGTTTCGTTTCGTCAGACCTTTACTGTATGGGTTACATCTGAAAAGGGGGAGCCAGTGAATTGAATGGTAGAAAATAACATTTTTCTGTAGATTAATCCCTGTTTCAGTAAATCAGATTCTACTGCAGACATATACTTACAAAACATAATCTTTTAATATACAAAAGTACATTTGTAGTCAAAAAATTTAGAATTATCCGTAGATATCCTGCTTGTGCCAATTATTATTTTTAGACGTCTGGAATTAATTGAATTTTGAAAAAAAGATGACTATCAATTTACACTAAATTTGATTAGACTATTTATTTTCAAGGACTTCTTCAATTTGACTGAATGATAACACAGGAGTTGTTTATTAAAGGGAAACTTCACGATTTTTGACATGTTAGCTAAATATATTCCTGGTGATATAAAATACATATTCACAAAGTTTTATCGACATATTTCCACAAATAACGAAGCAAATCGCAAATTTGTAATTTTAATTTCTAATTTTTCAACCAGGCTGTGACGTTTTAACCTGATAATGCATTGTGGGATTGAAATTTAAAGTATGGGTCGCTGATGTTAAATTCGCTTCATTTAAAGCGCTTAGAGGACTGTAATTTAAATCTAATAACCGTTGGAAAATTAATTACTGAAGTGAACAGCTACGTACCTTTTTGACAAACAACTATTTTAAATGAACAAAATGTTTCATTTCCTTTATATTTACAACGGAAAGAGTGTTTTACAACAATCACCTATATTCACTATATGTAGGATCCCTTTTACAATTATGTTCATTTTGTTTCACTGCTAATGTGTTGAAAAATATAAGGGATAATTTTGACAACGCGTAACTTGTGTATTGATTGGATTAATAAAATGGGAATTTTAATACACACTATTTGCTTTCCAAGACGAGTTGGTAGATCGTTTTTTATTTATTAAAGATAAAATATTTTTAAGACATTAGAATAAATATAATGTTGAAATAACAGGAACAATTATAATTGTAATTATGTTTTAGATGATAAAAAAGTATACACCATCCTTGAAATTATAAGTTTTCATTATTAGAGGCGCCAAATTGGTCTAATTATATATAACTGTCTCATCATAATTAATATGTATTCACAATTTTAACGATCGATGTTCATAAAAGATGTTTTAATTTTAATTAAAGAACTAAAAATTAAAGGTTAGGAGATCGGGTGGCAACTGAGTTTACAAAGTGAGTGTTTAAAGAAAAAAAACCTATTTGCTCAGTGATTCCCAGAAGGCACAAAACCTAAATATATGATTTTTTTCAGCTCGGAACCCCGTAAGCAAACTTGACCTATAATTTTGATATCCACTGATATTCAATCAGACAAAGTTCGGAAGAGATCATGATCATGAGCGGTATAAACAGATGTAGAGCAGTCAAAATATACAGAGATTAGGCCACACCAAATTTACTTCTTGTTCTTCGGATTTTGTGCTAAAAACGTTGGAGCGAGCAAGTGATTTAAAAATGTTAATTTCTTTTCCTTTTAATGTTTGTTTGTCATTTTTGATGAGCGAAACGTAAAATATGATGCGGAAAATATATTTCTTATATTTATCATGTATTTTCAGAAGCGAGAGACCATATTTTATTCTTCAATAAATTAAGGCAAATAATTCCTGAAATAAGAAGTGAAAGGTGGGATTTACTTATCTTTATTTTCATTCTGAAAACGACAGGTACATTCACACCGGTTCACTCGGCAGGGTACCTAATATTGCGTAATGAGTTTAGGTCCACACAGGAAGTCGCCAGGCAGAATATACAAGTGTCATTTTACATCCGGTCGATGGGACTCTGACCAAATACTTGAATACACGTGTCACAATCTTTGGCAATAATCAGAAACACAATACACATTTTGCGACCCGTTAACGCTACCCATGACTAGAATAGGAGATGCAATACACATTTTAAAGGTTCTAATAGGTGATCAAAATACATGACCCTGATCAAGTATACATTAGGAATGGGTGCATATTAATGCACACTGGCGGATCAAGGGGTGTTTGACAATTTAGTAAAATTTGTGTATAAATTGGGTAAAAATTGGCAAACAAGAGCCTGGGACCCCGTTTTCAAAACTGCTGGATCCACGCCCGATGCAGCAATGATTCTGAGGCTATTTTCACCAAAAAATCTTAAGATTAACATTGATCGTAAGTTATATTGAATTGTTCATTTTTATCTTGATTTTTTTTGTGCCTCATCAGAATGATATAGCAACAACCAAAATTATGAAGTAAAGCAGGGTGAATAGGGCAGGATAGAAAATTCTTCTTGCAAACCCCAAAAAGTAAAATAGACAAAAACCATTCGTATGCAATTTTTCCTTATTAAAACAACAACCATATTTTTTATGACTATTCTGAGATTAATCAGAAGGGTCCGCCAGTTCGAAAGACGTGATTAAAATAAGCAAAACATGTTTTCTTTGCGCAGAGACATAGTATATATTACGCTTTGTTCAAATCAGAAATGGTTATGAAAACAGATTAATCTTTTTTACTGTTGGTGAATACGAATATTGTATTTCCATAAACAAATTATTATATTACGTAAGAGATGTATCCTGAAGTTTTGTAAAACTTTAAAAGTATTTATAATACTCATCGTCTAATTGTCAAATGAAAACTATTACAAATTATATGTTTACATAATCCTCTCAATTTTATGGCTTCCTACCCTGTAACTTTCTGTGCTTTTAGCCAAGAAACAGAGCTTATGTGTAGCTTTATTGTAGTGCATGAACGATCGATTACAAAGTGCAATCTTATAAATAATATCATTAAAACAATTTTGCCCCGTAGTATAGGCCTATTTTTATTTTTTTTACGAATTCATGGCATTGTTCCGATGTCCATTCTTTTTTTTCACATAATTTTGTAGTTTTTCGAAAAAAATCTTTTGTAGATGTGTCTCATTAAAGACGGACCATTTTCTCTGATTCGTTTGTTTTGCCATAAGTATATAGAAGCAAAAAGTGATTGTGTAATAAATTCATATATTTAGAATAATAAGAAAAATAAAAAGAATTACGCCTGACAAGCCATATCGACACTGAATGAGGACCCCGGTTTGTCACGTTTGTTTTGGGGCGTGATGGTATTTAGACATCACGTGATAATTGGTATCGAGATGCTATCAAAATGGCGCCATCCAACTATCGTTGACCGAATTTTAAAATCGATTTCATTCCCTTATCCATCATAATAAAACACTAATATACATATAGACATCCATATTTATACATCAGGAAAAACATATAAAAAAATATTTTTTTTGCGAAGTTTCGCTTTTATGAAACCATATGTTCATATTTAATCCACATGCACAATTCTTGTAATCGAGTTTACACAAAATTGTTATGGAATGTTTTTTTTTAAAATAAAGGTTAGCATATACTGAATGAATCGGTCTCACTCTCCTGGTAAAGAAGATTCATTGAACAATTGCCTATCGTAGCATTAATATTTTTTGAAAAAAATTATCCCAATGGATTTGAACCCAATAGACCATGGGGAATTAATTGAGACATGTGCAAAATTGAATCTATGAACAAATGTACCTATCACAATATTACTTCATGTACAATAACATGTAAAATACAATTATATTTCTATTCCTGGTGGTTTTTAAGTAGATTTGATTATATATTTTTTCCATTTGTACTTTTGTAGCCTTCTGTGATCTCAAAGTCCATGTAGTGGACTTAAACAACTTTTGGTTTTGTATTATATATGTACAAAAGTTTTTTATACCACTGTCAAAGAAAGGACATGGAATAGTATGCAATTGTCTGTCCACTCTACTGATGATAACTCAAGTTGGCTTTAGAAAAAAATAGCACAATTTTTGCACAACCTTATCAGGATTGATGAAAGTATGTTTATGATCTTATGATTTTCGCTTTTGCTGTTGAAGAGTAAGCAGGACTTTGTAAGCAAAAAAGGACATTTGTCTACACATTCAGTAAATGTCTGGTGATAACTCAAGTTTGTTTTGAGCAAATATTCATGAAATTTATATGCATTGGAAAGATTGGTCAAAGTAAGCACTCTTTCGATTTTGACAATTATTTCCAGTGTTATAAAATTTTGTTAAAATAGGCACTTTTTAAGATTTCATAACTGTTGCGGGACGGGGTATCGTGCACTTATGTGCACAGTGGTTTATTAAGTATTGTATTCACATCATTTTTAAAGTTTTTAAAAAAATATTTCAGGTAGTTTTCAGAGTACTCCCACCCTTCATACCTATAGATGATCCATACGACCAGACAGTACAAGATTTACTCAAACTTACAAATCTACGAATTAACTTTACAGAGTTACACACTTTAGGTAAGATATACTTACCGGTACTCTAAATAATGATATGTGAGTTAACTTTACAGAGTTACGCACTTTAGGTAAGATACTTACTCTAAATAATAATATGCAAAATAGCCTAATTATCTGTGTCTACAAAGCTGATAATACTATTATGTGAAATTCCAGAACAAAACATGAATGTGGATGTCCTTGAGCCTATAGCTTGTTTCTTGTTTCTGAAACAAGGATAGACAAAATAGTATATTTCAAAATTAATGTGTTGTAAAAAGGAACTAATTTTGCAACACAGTCTTAATTTGGTCTTACATATGTATATAAATATATATTTGTTTTTGTTTTTGTTTCATGTGTTTTTGTTGTTAATTAAAAGAATACTTTTTTTTCGTATTTTCCAAGTGAAGAAACATGATTAGCAAAGAGGTGCATGTCTCAATATAATATAATAATCACAATCATCAGCTGTCATAAAATAGAACACTGTAAATTAACAAACTAGACTGATCTCTTCTTTACATGCCCATAGTGAAGTAAATATTAAAATGATGGGATACAGATCTAGCATTGTGGTATGAAGGATAAAAACAACAAAGAGAAATATAAAGAAATTGTTTTGTCACATTAAAAAAAAATGTTTTTCTGTTTTACATTTTAATATTTATGAGGAAAAAAAATATTAAAAATTAGGGGGCCGTCATAGTCGTGATCGTATGGTAGTTCACTGTTGGATTTACAACTACCTATGCAATCAGTGCCTATCACCACTAGCGTTGTAAGTTTGAATCCCGCTCAAGCGAGGCATACTTGATACAACATTATGTGATGAAGTTTGTCAGTGACTTGCGGCAGGTCAGCAGTTTTCTCCAGGCACTCCAGTTTCCATCAATAAAACTGACTGCCACAATACAACTGAAATATTGTTGAAAGTGGCATTAAACACCATAAACCTCCAAAGTATCGATAGCAAAAATTTCATATATATTACATATAATATATGAATAAAAATGTATAAAACACTCATTATTAAGTGATTCTATACAATAAGTAGTATCTAAGTATAATCAGATTTTGTGATTAAAATAACAAAATAACATTTGTATTACAGGTGATACTTTGGTAGACAGCCGAACAGAAATTTCAGAAAAATATTACTATGCGATGTATGGAATGGTTATTGGAGGAAGCTGCAGTTGTTATGGACATGCCTCTAAATGTGTTCCTATTGATAAATATAAGGATAAAGAAAATCTACCCAATATGGTACAGTTTTTTTTCTCACAATACAGTCTATTTCACTTATAATGTAATTTCGGGGGCCGTTGTGGTCATGATTGTATTGAGTTGGATTTACAACTACCTGTGCAATCAGCGCCTATCACCACTAAAGTTGTGAATTCGAATCCCGCTCATGGCGAGGTGTACTCAATACAACCTTATGTGATAAAGTTCATCAGTGACTTTTGACAGGTCAGTGGTTTTCTCCACCAATAAAACTGACTGCCACGTTATAGCTGAAATATTGTTGAATGTTAACCATAAACCAAACCAAACCACTTATGATGAAATTTTAGAGGACAGGACATCTTTTTATTGTAGCCAAAATTCATTATAACCAGACCCGCAAGATATATTTTAAAGGGGAGTAACTTACTTGACCTACGCCTTTTTACCCCTGGTTGTAGCATAGGCTGCTGACAATCCCTCTCCATTGCACTCTTCAAGAGTCTCTTGTCTTCGCATGCTGGTTCAGGGTGTTCTTAGGGCTTTTCACTACTTTCAAATTAGAGGAAGGAGTGACATTTTCATAAATGACACATGGCAAAAATATGCGGGTGACATAGGGTGACTATTCAAAATTAGTCTTGAACTTCGCTTTTGACCAACAAGAAAGCGAAGTTAACCCTCACAAGGCGACTTCTTTGCCCGAATTGACCTGTAGCGTGAGCCCTGGTTCCGTATATAGCCTTCTCTTTCCATTTCTTTTTCAAGGGGGTTTTGATGTGGATAAATGATCTGTTCAATATAACCAATTTTTCATAATAAACGTTTTCATTATAAGTAGACTGGACTGTATTTTTAGCTCGCCTGGCCAAAGACCACGTGAGCTTTTGCCATCACTTGGCGTCCGTCTGTCCGTCCATCCGTCCGTCGTACGTTGTAAACTTTAATCTTCTCCTCAGAAACCACTGGGCCAATTGCTACCAAACTTTGGTGGAATGGTCCTTGGATGGCCCTCTTCCAAAATTGTGTCCATTGATCCCGACTTCCAACCAAGATGGCCACCAAGCTAAAAATACAAAAAAAAAAAGGTTTTCTGTGAAATATTTCTTTCAGCCGATTTATACCAATTATGCAAATTAGGCATATTTTGATAAAAGATCACATTTAAATCTTCTCCTCTGAAACCGCTGAACCAAATTAAACCAAACCTGGCAGGGATGGTCCCTAGGTGGGTCCCTTTCAAAGCTGTGTCAGACAGCCCTGCCCTCCATTCAAGATGGCTGCTGTTACTAAAAATAGAAATTTCTTCAATTGTCCATTGCTGCTTTAGTATAAGTCAAAATGAGCTCAAATTTTAACTGCAGTTACATGGCAAGGAGTAGTTTAACATATATTCCAGGTTTTTCTGTGAAATTTTTCTTTCAGCCGATTTATACCGATTATGCAAATTAGGCATATTTTGATAAAAGATCACATTTAAATCTTCTCCTCTGAAACCGCTGAACCAAATTAAAACAAACCTGGCAGGGATGGTCCCTGGGTGGGTCCCTTTCAAAGCCCCGCCCTCCATTCAAGAATGACTGCTGTTACTAAAAATAGAAATTTCTTCAATTGTTCATTGCTGCTTTAGTATAAGTCAAAATGAGCTCAAATTTTAACTGCAGCTACATGGCAAGGAGTAGTTTAACATATATTCCACGTTTTTCTGTGAAATTTTTCTTTCAGCCGATTTATACCGATTATGCAAATTGGGCATATTTTGATAAATATCACATTTAAATCTTCTCCTCTGAAACCACTGAACCAAATTAAACCAAACCTGGCAGGGATGGTCCCTGGGTGGGTCACTTTTAAAGTTGTGTCAGACAGCCCCACCCTCCATTCAAGATGGCTGCTGTTACAAAAAATAGAAATTTCTTCAATTGTCCATTGCTGCTTTAGTATAAGTGAAAATGAGCTCAAATTTTTCCTGTAGCTACATGACAATGAGTAGTTTAACATATATTCCAGGTTTATCTGTGAAATTTTTTCAGCCAGTTTATTCCGTTTAGGAATATTATGAGATAAAAATCACATGTAAATCTTTTGCTCAGAAATTTGAGTTGAAATGATCTTTGGGTGGCCCACTTTCAAAATTATGTGTATCGCCCCCATTTTCTATTAACTTTAGATTAAGATGTCAAATTGAAAACCAGGTGAGCGATTACAGGCTCCTGGGAGCCTCTAGTTTAAATATAGATACACCAGTGTAGTAATGTATACAGGGTTATTATAAAGCTGAAATTATTCCAAGAAGTAATATTTGTAGAATACCACTTTGATGATATTTTGAAAATTGAAAAATTCCTGTAGTTGTATGTTATCACTTGGAAAAGGTAGTCAGATAAACTATTTATCCCATGGAGAAGATAGTCTGATAAATTATTTATCCCATGGAGATGGTAGTCTGATAAACTATTTGTCTAGCGATTCTAGCAGTTAACATTAGTTGACATTGATAATTCTGGAGCATAATCTATTACGATTTAACCTTATCAAACAAAATTGTCAAGATTTATTCCTTATATTGGAATTTTATAACAGTTCTCCTGTCAGAGTGTCAATGGTTGAAAAATTTAAATTCAACGACAATTGCTGATTATTTTTGAAGATTTCTATTTTTCTTTTTTCTTTTTCTTTTTGTTTGTTTGTTTGTTTAAGCCTTCATAATCTAATCCTTAAAATGAATGCAATAGAAACAGTTAAGGATAATGAAAAAAACATCTATGTAAATATTAAGTAATTCTAATCCTTCTTTCTCTTTGTTAACAAATGAGCGCGTTATCCATTCGGTATAATCTCATTAGCACTTGCGCCGGTGAATGTGACTGATTTTTCCATTGGCAGCATAAATTGTGTGCGACATTTTCCGCAGACGTAAATATAAATTACCGTCTTCCAATCAAAGTATACTACCGTATTTGTACTCTTAGACATATCAGAATCAAAATAAATCATGAAAGCCAGAATGTGTTAGCCAGAACGCTTCTGACTCGGGATGAAATACTAATATCCGCCAATCCATGTTAATACTCCCAACACATTCTGGCTCCCATGATTTATTTCTTAAATATTTTTGTTAGTACATTAACCCCTCTTTTTATTACAGTACTTGTACCAAGCCAGGAAAGTTAGGGGTATCCATTTTGACTCTTTTTCTTCAATTTTTTTTATTGAATTTGGAATTGTTCCAACAGTGTGGTATTATATTTTTCATTTTATTGATAAATTTATTAAACATGTTAAATGTTGTGATGTATTTTCAGGTTCATGGTAAATGTGTGTGTTCTCACAATACTCAAGGTTATAACTGTGAACGATGTAAGGACTTTTACAATGATTTGCCGTGGAAACCTGCACAAAAAAATGCTCCCAACGCTTGTCAGAGTAAGTAGAAAACAAATCCCCTGACAAATGGTGGCCTAAATGAAGTATGTAGGGGATGGAGTTATGGGTCCTTAATGCCACTTTAAACAATATTTCATTTATTTTGTGATGGTAATTTTTATTGATGGAGGAAACCAAAATATATGGAGGAATATCGCTGACTTTTTTTTTATCAACCACCTGTAAATGTATCATAATATTGTAATGTATACATGTACACCACGTCATAGATCGGACTTGAACAGACAAACTTTTGTAATGATAGCACCAATTTTATACAGATATAAATCCAACTGCCATATGATAATGTCCAAGGAGGCCCATAAAAAATGTAACCAACCCAAGTAATTCTTACATCCTATTTTCCATTGTAGAAATATATGCTGTCTGTCTGTTCTATATCCCTAAATAGAATAATGAAAACAATTATCAGTTTAAAGCAGTTTAACAGTAATGGATGGATATATAACAACACAAATCACTCTTTTGGTAAACCTTAAAACTCAAACACACCCAAAAGACAACAACATGAAACAGTCTTCTGGTAAACCTATTACTCAAACACTCCCAAAAGACAACAACATGAAACAGTCTTCTGGTAAACCTATTACTCAAACACTCCCAAAAGACAACAACATGAAACAGTTTCTGGTAAACATAATACTCAAACACTCCCAAAAGACAACAGCATGAAACACTCTTCTGGTAAACCTATTACTCAAACACACCCAAAAGACAACAACATGAAACACTCTTCTGGTAAACCTATTACTCAAACACTCCCAAAAGACAACAACATGAAACACTCTTCTGGTAAACCTAATACTCAAACACTCCCAAAAGACAACAACATGAAACACTCTTCTGGTAAACCTATTACTCAAACACTCCCAAAAGACAACAACATGAAACACTCTTCTGGTAAACCTAATACTCAAACACTCCCAAAACACAACAACATGAAACACTCTTCTGGTAAACCTATTACTCAAACACTCCCAAAAGACAACAACATGAAACACTCTTCTGGTAAACCTAATACTCAAACACTCCCAAAAGACAACAACATGAAACAGTCTTCTTGTAAACCATAAAACTCAAACACTCCCAAAAGACAACAGCATGAAACACTCTACTGGTAAACCTATTACTCAAACACACCCAAAAGACAACAACATGAAACACTCTTCTGGTAAACCTATTGCTCAAACACTCCCAAAAGACAACGACATGAAACACTCTTCTGGTAAACCTATTACTCAAACACTCCCAAAAGACAACAACATGAAACACTCTTCTGGTAAACCTAATACTCAAACACTCCCAAAAGACAACAACATGAAACACTCTTCTGGTAAACCTATTACTCAAACACTCCCAAAAGACAACAACATGAAACAGTCTTCTTGTAAACCATAAAACTCGAACACTCCCAAAAGACAACAGCATGAAACACTACTGGTAAACCTATTACTCAAACACACCCAAAAGACAACAACATGAAACACTCTTCTGGTAAACCTATTACTCAAACACTCCCAAAAGACAACAACATGAAACAGTCTTCTGGTAAACATAATACTCAAACACTCCCAAAAGACAACAGCATGAAACACTCTTCTGGTAAACCTATTATTCAAACACACCCAAAAGACAACAACATGAAACACTCTTCTGGTAAACCTATTACTCAAACACTCCCAAAAGACAACAACATGAAACACTCTTCTGGTAAACCTAATACTCAAACACTCCCAAAAGACAACAACATGAAACACTCTTCTGGTAAACCTATTACTCAAACACTCCCAAAAGACAACAACATGAAACACTCTTCTGGTAAACCTATTACTCAAACACTCCCAAAAGACAACAACATGAAACACTCTTCTGGTAAACCTATTACTCAAACACTCCCAAAAGACAACAACATGAAACACTCTTCTGGTAAACCTAATACTCAAACACTCCCAAAAGACAACAACATGAAACAGTCTTCTTGTAAACCATAAAACTCAAACACTCCCAAAAGACAACAGCATGAAACACTACTGGTAAACCTATTACTCAAACACTCCCAAAAGACAACAACATGAAACAGTTTTTTGGTAAACTTAATACTCAAACACTCCCAAAAGAAAACAACATGAAACACTTCTGGTAAACCTATTACTCAAAACACTCCCAAAAGACAACAACATGAAACAGTCTTCTTGTAAACCATAAAACTCGAACACTCCCAAAAGACAACAGCATGAAACACCACTGGTAAACCTATTACTCAAACACACCCAAAAGACAACAACATGAAACACTCTTCTGGTAAACCTATTACTCAAACACTCCCAAAAGACAACAGCATGAAACACTCTTCTGGTAAACCTATTACTCAAACACACCCAAAAGACAACAACATGAAACACTCTTTTGGTAAACCTATTACTCAAACACTCCCAAAAGACAACAACATGAAACACTCTTCTGGTAAACCTATTACTCAAACACTCCCAAAAGACAACAACATGAAACACTCTTCTTGTAAACCATAAAACTCGAACACTCCCAAAAGACAACAGCATGAAACACTACTGGTAAACCTATTACTCAAACACACCCAAAAGACAACAACATGAAACACTCTTCTGGTAAACCTATTACTCAAACACTCCCAAAAGACAACAGCATGAAACACTCTTCTGGTAAACCTATTACTCAAACACACCCAAAAGACAACAACATGAAACACTCTTTTGGTAAACCTATTACTCAAACACTCCCAAAAGACAACAACATGAAACACTCTTCTGTTAAACCTATTACTCAAACACTCCCAAAAGACAACAACATGAAACACTCTTCTGGTAAACCTAATACTCAAACACTCCCAAAAGACAACAACATGAAACAGCTTCTTGTAAGCCATAAAACTCAAATACTCCCAAAAGACAACAGCATGAAGCACTCTTTTGGTAAACCTAATACTCAAACACTCCCAAAAGACAACAACATGAAACACTCTTCTGGTAAACCTATTACTCAAACACTCCCAAAAGACAACAACATGAAACACTCTTCTTGTAAACCATAAAACTCAAACACTCCCAAAAGACAACAACATGAAACACTCTTCTGGTAAACCTATTACTCAAACACTCCCAAAAGACAACAACATGAAACACTCTTCTGGTAAACCTATTACTCAAACACTCCCAAAAGACAACAACATGAAACACTCTTCTGGTAAACCTATTACTCAAACACACCCAAAAGACAACAACATGAAACACTCTTCTGGTAAACCTAATACTCAAACACACCCAAAAGACAACAACATGAAACACTCTTCTGGTAAACCTAATACTCAAACACTCCCAAAAGACAACAACATGAAACACTCTTCTGGTAAACCTATTACTCAAACACTCCCAAAAGACAACAACATGAAACACTCTTCTGGTAAACCTAATACTCAAACACACCCAAAAGACAACAACATGAAACACTCTTCTGGTAAACCTAATACTCAAACACTCCCAAAAGACAACAACATGAAACACTTCTGGTAAACCTAATACTCAAACACTCCCAAAAGACAACAACATGAAACACTTCTGGTAAACCTAATACTCAAACACTCCCAAAAGACAACAACATGAAACACTCTTCTGGTAAACCTATTGCTCAAACACACCCAAAAGACAACAACAGAAATAATGAAAATCTAGGACCTCGTTTAGGACACGCATCCCTCTTGATCAATAGGTCTCCAGCGATGAAGCAGATATATACAACTTAATGAATTATCACCTTGCATTGTACTGAGCATTGATACTTTATTTCTGCAATGCATAAAAATGAAATTATGCATTTCATTGGTAATTTAAGAAAAATAAAATTTAGAAAGGAGATCACAGTGATATATCTAATTATAATGACTGTTCCATCAAAAAAATATTCCACCTAGTTTCAGTTCAAAATCATATGCCTTCCATGACACATTTCTAATTTTTTATTTTTAATTTGTCCTTTGTGTAACATATTTTCTTGAACAAGTCTATAAGAACTGTAGGTCTAAATGGTGTATAAATCCATAGACTTGTAATAATTAATAGATAGAAATATGTTTTTGAAGTGTACATTTTTAGTGCAGTGTTATATAATATAGTACTATTTAATGTTTCAGAATGTAACTGTAACAACCACGCTACAGAGTGTAAATTTGACCCAGCTGTATTTGTGGCATCAGGGGAGATAAGTGGAGGTGTATGTAATGACTGTAAACACAACACTAGAGGAAGGAACTGTCAGGAATGTAAAGACTACTTTTTCCAGGACCCAAACAAAGATATAAGAGATCCTGAGATTTGTCTGCGTAAGTTTGTTAGGCTATAACAAGTGGTTAATTGTTTAGCCATTCTTATTTAGTTTTGCAGTATTCAAATTTATACCGTGACAGATACAAATTATATTAGTTCTACACATGTATTTTTAGCCGAGTTGCGACGAAGTCTAACTCAGCTTATAATATGATGAATGGCGTCTGGGTGGCGCAATCGTTTGCGCACAATATCTTAAGAATGAAATGTCTGATCTAAATGAAACTTGGTACACACATGCCAGGTGGTGAGAGGAGGATGCCTATTGCTAATGAGGTTTGTAGGACAAAGGTCAAGGTCACAACTTCTAAAAATAGAACAAAAAGTTTATACTTTTTTCGTTTTCCGCACGATATCTTAAGAACGAAATGTCAGATCTAAATGAAACTTGATACACACATGCCTGATGGTGAAAGGAGGAAGACTATCGATATGGTGTCTTCAACCTATGCCAACATTTTGAAATATCATATTCAAGGTATGCCAACAAACATTATATTACAGGTGTTTATATAGCAATTAATGACATTTACAGGTAAGTAAATTTGGAAATGCAGGTCTCAAAAGTGAAATTTATTATTTAAAAAAAAAACAAAGCAAAACAAAAAACAATCTAAAAATGTAAGAATAAGTCTGTTAAAATTTAATAATTACACAAAAATCTGTAAATAAAAAAGATGAAAATATAAAATTTTAGAATAATTTAAATAAACAATCTTTCTAAAACGTATGAATTTAAAATATTATATGATACTCATGCAATTAAGCAATTGTCTTAAAATCTAAACTAAAACGTTTTTAATAATATTTATTTATAAATTTAGAATTAGCATAATTTCTATGTTAATCCAAAATCTAAGACAATTGTATTTTTAGCAATTTGTAATGTGATTGTGTATATACTGATTGTTTTTGGTTATTTTGATAAAGTATGATAAAAAAAATATCTGTGCCTATAATATCTTTAATTTATTTTCATGAAGTATGATATAAAAATATTTATGTTTATAATATCCTATTTTATTTTCATAATGATTGAAATATATGTGCTTATAATAATATCCTAATTATTTATATTAAGTTTGATATTAAATATATGTGCTGATATACTGATTTTTTGTTTGTTATTTCCATAAAATATGATTTTAAATACGTACTTTCTACTTACTATTCATTAAAAATTGATTGTGGACTTGGGAGTACATTGACATCTCCCCAGATTTTACACTAATTAAACATGACTAGTCATGTTTATATAACAATTAACCTATTCATTCTATGCCAACAATCTTTCTTACCTTTTTATATATATTTTTTAAAATGTTGGCATAGGTTGAACCATCGATATTGAGGTTTGTAGGACAAAGGTCAAGGTCACAACTTCTAAAAATAGAACACAAATTAGATACTTGTTTTGTTTCCGAACGATATCTTAAGAACGAAATGTTGGATCTAAATAAATCTTGGTACACGCATGCCTGATGGTGAGAGGAGGAAGCCTATCGATATTGAGGTTTGTAGGTCAAAGGTCAAGGTCACAACTTCTAAAAATAGAACAAAAATTAGATACTTGTTTTGTTTCCGCATGATATCTTAAGAACGAAATGTCGGATCTGAATGAATCTTGGTACACACATGCCTGATGGTGAGAGGAGGAAGCCTATCTATATTGAGGTTTGTAGGTCAAAGGTCCAGGTCACAACTTCTAAAATTAGAAAAAAAATTAGATACTTGTTTTGTTTCCGCACGATATCTTAAGAACGAAATGTCGGATCTAAATGAATCTTGGTACACACATGCCTGATGATGAGAGGAGGAAGCCTATTGATATTGAGGTTTGTAGGTCAAATGTCAAGGTCACATTGTCTATCCACATGTTCGCAACTCCGCTTTCACACCTTTGGTGCGTTACTGATTTTTATCAATTAGCCGATTCAAAAAAGTATGTTTGGGAGAAATGAAAACAATTGATTTGCATTGTGGGTTATTAGTGTTAAACACCACTTCTAGTAATATTTAAGCTTTATTGTGTTGGTCAAGTTTTATTGATAAAAAAACCAGAATAGTCAAAGGAAACCACAGAACTGTCGCAAATCACTGACAAACTGTATCACATAAAGTTATATCAAATCAAATTTGTTGCCAACTTGAACCAAACTTGGCCTAAGTCATCATTTGATATGCTGTCAATGATACCACCAACCAACCCCACAACACGACTGCTTTTACAGTAAATAGAACATTTAAACTGGACCACATGTCCATTGGCTAATTCTTGTTAATTTTATACACTGTTTTCAAATTTGAAGAAGGCTTTGCATAATTATTTTCAATTTATATTATACATTGTAGAATACAAATATTTATAACTATGGGTACCATTTACAAAACTAATGGATTTCTTCATGTTATCTTGGTAAATAACTGTCAGAGAATACCGAAGGGGCAATCACAAATGGACAATTCAGAGAAAGTGGCAACATATAGGGTACACGAGACGAAGAGAAATAAAGCAAAAACGCAACATGTGTTGGACACCACTATACGCAAACAAACACAAATAACCTAAATAAGACATGAGCCCTCCTACAAACAACTGGAGGTAAAGATGAACCGAACATCGTTTTTATGCATAAAATGGCCATCACAACACGGAACTCAGAACGTAAAGACACATAATAGGACAATACAAAAAACTAAAAAGATGAGCAACACTCATGCATATGTTGGTGTAATATTTTATTTATTAAGTCATTATTATTAAACCTAATACATTTATAATAATGCATAAATAAATGATATAATTTACAGCTTGTGATTGTGATCCTGGTGGTTCAGAGAAAGATGGACGATGTGATGATCATACTGATACTTACTTTGGTCTTGAGGCTGGGAAATGTCGGTGTAAGCCTAACGTAGAAGGAAAACGCTGTGATACATGTGTCGATGGATACTGGAATCTTAGTGAGGATAATCCTGATGGGTGTCAAAGTAAGATAAAGTTAAATCTCTTTTACATGTAAAGTTTGCTTAGCAGGTAGATATTGGAATTTTAGTGAGAATAATACTGATGGGTGTCAAAGTAAAATTAATTTAAATCTCTTTTAAACGTAAATTTGTTTGTTTGGAATCTTAGTGAAGATAATCCTAATGGCTCTCAATGTAGAATTAAGTTGATTTAGAGGGTAGATATTGGAGTCTTATTGAGGATAATCCTGATGGGTATCAATATAAGATTAAGCTAAATCTGTTTTACTTCTAAATGTTTTGTAACAACAAAGCACTAATATCCTGATGCTGATACAGTGGAATAACTAAAATCCAATGTTTTATTTAAGCTTTCCATATTTTATTGTTGTAAAGCTTGTGACATAGATGTAGTTTTATAATGGAATAGCAGACTTTTTGAAAAAAAAATTCAATATGCAGGACATAGGTCCTGCACCCAATAATTTTCTGCAGGACCTACTGAAATTGTGCAGAACCGGAATTTACAAAATTCTAAAATTTAAATGGATTCAATGATGGGAACAATGAAAACCCGACCCGCCATGTTTTCAAATATAAACACGAAATGGTCGCGTTGATGCATCACAGCCAGTTTAAACTATAAAAGTACAATGATTAATAGAATTACCATGGAAACAGTTGCATGTTTAAGAAATAAATATCATTTGAAGCAGAATCTAATTCTGAGTTGACCGTGATCGTTCCGGCATACCAGTTGCATTTCCGATTTCCCCGGGGTCAATTTACCATGGGGCTCAAAATACCATATGACACCGGTATTAACAAGAAAAAAGTCTGGGTTATTTTCACTAAAATTCTCTCAGAAGAGAAATATAGAATATTATAGGTGATATAAAATCTATACCAGACTTTTTGAAATTCATTAGACCGAGCGGGCAGAAAAACACAAGGACCGGCAAAAATGAAGTTATAGTTTTTATTATATATATATATATATATTCTCCTTCAGTTGCTCGTGGGTTAGGATATTTCTTTTCTCGAGAGAGTTAAATTTAAAATTTTAACCACAAGCCGTCAGGCGAGTGGTTGAAATTTTTTATTTAACTCTCGAGAGTGGGAAAATATCGTAACCCACATAGGCAACTGAAGGAGAATTAATATAAACATCTAAAATGTTAGCACAACGATACTTTAGACATTTATTTATCATTTTTGTTTGTTTGCACAGTATCGTTAACACTTGTTTCCGATCCAACATCTCGTAGGTTCATACGTTGGCTACTTTTTCAGACATTTATATATATATATATATATTTCTCCCATTATTACGGCGTTTTAACCCCGTTGAACCAGTGGTGGAAAAATCTGTAATCCTCTAGAGGATTAAAATGTCTTGTGCCTTTCCCCGCATGTTGTCAAATCGGTAATATATATATATAATAAAATGAAGTTATAGTTTTTATTATATATATATATATATATATATTTTTTTTTAATAATTTCTTTTATTATATATATATATATATATATATAAGAGAATGGCAATTTTTCTACAACAGTGGCTGGGTTTTTTTCAACGTACATTTTGTAAATATTAAATCAAGCTGTAAACACATGTTTTATGATCTAGTATTAATTTGTTTAAAGAAAGACAGAAGAGTAAATTCTGGTATACAGAAGAAAAAAAGAGAAATTCAAGATGATAAGATAGTTTCTACATGTCTAGAATAAAAAAAATATTTAGATATTGAAATTTGTAAACAGTTTATTTCAAGCAGTCATTTAGAACCTATATATATGTATGCATGTAAATTATCAACTTTATATCAAATAATATTTTTTAATCTAAAAATCAGCTCAAATAAGTGTTATATTATAATTGTTTTTTTTTATCTTTTATTTTCAGTTTGTGACTGTCACTTATTGGGAACAATAGACAATGCAGGTTGTGATAAACAAGATGGTGCTTGTTTCTGTAAAAGATTTGTTACGGGACATAGATGTGATGAATGTTATGTGAGTATTTTCTCTTAAATATTGTAATTGTTTATGAATCTAAACTTTGGTTGAATAACAATGTTCAATGGTAAATGCAACCATTTTGGAAATGATTATTTTTGCTCCATACATGATTACTTTAATTTCCTCATGCTAAAATAATATAATAGTCAATAGTTAAAACTTTTCAGAATGCTCATTTAATATACTAACTGATTATCTCCCTTAAATTTCCTAGTTGACATGCCATTTGTGTTTTATATAACATATGATGGATTAGATTAAATTTTTGGTGTTTGACATCAATTTCAACAATATTTCACTACATTATGATGTAGATACACAACACAAATGATACAAATAATGAAATTTTATAAGGGAAGATAATTCAGTAACATTGGACAACTCTTTTTTTAAACTTTTAGTTTTGACAGAATCTAAAAAAAAAACAATTTAATGAAATGATGAAAACATTAATATCTAATTTAGTGTGTACAACACGTTTCTGGAATAACCTTCATCAGGTATGGTCATAGATTGGATAGCCAAATAATTTAAATGTCTAAGAGCAAGAAAACCAAAAGGGTCTAAACATTACCTATCCCTGAAAGAAATTGACTTTAGTTTTAATTAACTGCATTATTAAGGAACTGTAAATTTCAAACATAAATATATCTAATAAACCATGTCAAGGAGAATGCATAGTTACTGTTATAACATTTTCTACCAAAAACTAATTACATAATTAACTTAAAAAATTATATTTTAGCCTGGATATTGGGGATTGAGTGCAGACATTAGTGGATGTCGCCCATGTGATTGTGATGTAGGTGGCGCCACTTCAGAAGAATGTGATGCTGGTAATGGTCAATGTTCTTGTAAGCCAAACATCGTTGGTCGACAGTGTGATCAGCCACGCCCAGAATACTACTTTGGAAAGTTAGACTATTTCCTTTATGAGGCAGAAGAGGCTCTTGGTATTGGCGTAAGTAATATCGATAGATATAGAAGAAGTACAGCAATTTTCATATCCTATGTATCAAAAAGAAATGTCTTTTTGATTTAGATGACAGTCTTCGCGCTAACCCACTTGCCCGAAGCCCAGGACAAGTAAAACTGGATTTGGACAAGTGAAAATTATGAAAGAATTTGTTTGAATAGATAGAATTTTTTCTAAATTTGGCTTTAGGGCAAGTAGGTGAAAAACATTAAGGCAAAGACTGAGATGAACCTCATATTTTATCAAATACATGATAATATCTGGAGTCTTCAGTAATTGGACATGGCAGCTATTTTATTGCTAGACTTTTATTTGAGTTGGGCAGATGTAATTAACATAGTGATTTAATTAAAAAAATTATAACAATCCAATTTAATACCTGCATCTGGGAAATAAAATGATATTCACCAAATAGTATAAAAAAACGACAGGTACTCAGATGTAGTGTTTAGTGACAAAAGTAAAGAGTACCACTAACTGAAGACTTGGGGCCGTTTCACACTCGTTTTAGGTTAGGACTTACTCTTATTATTGAAGACCCTACTGTCACTGAAATGTAGGACAGCAATAAAAGCACTGTTCCTTGACTTTGATTTGTGTTTCTGTGTTATGCTGGGATAGTCTCTTATATTTATTTACATCTGTATCCTTTCTTACTAACTTCACATTAATCAAAATATTTTACACAAGTTCCATATATGATTTGGATATTATGGCCCATCAGTATAAATTAAGACAGCCTTGAAGAATCACTAACAGAATATTAGAGGGAGTTATTTTATTATTGTTTTATTTTTTCCATTTAAGAACACAAGACCATACATTAGAGAGCCCAGACCAGGAGGAGTACAGAGCTGGACTGGAGATGGATTTATGCAGATAATGGAAGGCGATATTTTAGAATTTTCAGTTAATAATATTGTCTTTCCCATGAACTATGATATAGTGATCAGATTTGATCCTAGAGTAAGTAATACAATCATATAAGTTATGTATATATTAGTTTAGCTCTATAGGAGAATACTTGTGTAATTTATTAGGTTTGAATACTTTAGCATAGGACATGTAATAATTGTTGATAAATGAAAGACACAGTAAATAAATGTCTGTTATTTTGTTCTAATTTATTTAATACAAGAAAAAATGTGCAGCCAAACCTGTTTAAGTGACCACCTCTATTAAGCAATAATAACTTCTATTATATGACCTTAATTTTATGCTCCCTTCACAGTGCATTTCATATTAATTAAGCCTGCATTTAGCGAACTCCTGTCTTATCTGACTGTTTTAATGTTTTCTTGGAATGTCTCTATGTTATTGCATTTTTAAATTGAGATAAAGGTTATCTTTCTTTTTGGGGAAAAACAGCAAATTTGATAGTTTTTGCTTAAAAAATAACATATATTTTAGGGAGGATATAAAAAAAATCAAGAAATTGAATGAAAATGTAGTGTCAATAATATCATATTAAATATTTACTTTTGCCAATAATAGATAAAAACATTTAAATTTGTATAAAAGATAAAAAGACTGTTGTTTTGACTTTAGATTTAGTATTTCTTTATTTTCTAATTGCCTCCAGGATTACGGGTAAGGTATTGTACTTATGGTGTTGGCTTTAGATGTACTGGACTGTTTCTAATATTAGAAACAACGTCTGCAAGTTAATTTTGTCATCGGTAACAAATTCAGGGTCATGGGTTATAAAAATTGTGTTGAATGGGGTAACAAATTCAGGATCATGGGTTAAAAATGATCATGAATGTGGTAAAAAATTCAGGGTCATGTGTTAAAAAATGGTTATGAATGTGGTAAAAAATGCAGGGTCATGGATTAAAAAATGGTCATGAATGGGGTAACAAAATCAGGGTCATCGTTTAAAAAAATGGTGTTGAATTGGTAACAAATTCAGGTAGTAATTTTAAATTGATATTATTGCTGTTTTATTATATAGATGTACTGTTTATAGTGGTGTAATAGCAATAATTACGTCACCCCGACTCCAGTCAGGTGACGTATTGCTATTCTACGTTTCTTTTTCACTATTTATTATTATTCCACACATTTTTGTCTGCTTGATTTTTCGGAGATGCTTTGATCAAACTTTATGAAACCTTGTAGGAATATCATATGCCATGTAAAGTTGTGCTTTTAAGGATTGATTTTTTCAAAATGGCTGGCATTGCCATGAAAACGGCCAAAATGCTAAAAAATTGAAAAACACAAAAATTATCATAGCAGGTTACTCGCCAAACAGAAATTGATGAAACTAGATAGGAACAACATCCACATCTAGTGGAACAAGATAAGACAAAAAAATCGGAATCGGTTGGACAAACTTTGCTGCAGTTGCCATGGAAACAAAAAAGGAGGGATTTAAAAAAAAATGGATTCCTTTCATCAAACTTCATGAAACTTTGTAGGAATATCCACCGTAGTGTGTGGCAGATTTTGGGGGGGGGTTTGAACAAATTCAAAATGGCAGCCATTGCCATGGTAACCAAGGTGTTAAAAATGTTAAATTCACTCCAAGCTTCACAAATTTTTGCAGTTGCCATGCAAATAAAAAAGGAGGGATTTTATAAATTTTTTGATTTCTTTCATCAAACTTCATGAAACATCGTAGGAATTTTCACCGTAGAGTGTGGAAGCTTTTGGCATGTTGATAAAATTCAAAATGGTGGACGTTGCCATGGTAACCAAGGTGCAAAAATTGTTAAATTTATTTCAAACTTCAAGAAACTTTACAGTAATGTTTTTTGTCACATGCAGATTTGCAAACAGAGATATTAAGTTTCAAAATGGCTGCAGTTAGTTTGTGGAAGCTTTTGACGGGTTGAACAAATTCAAGATGGGGTGGGGTGACGTCCGCTATTGCTTTGCAATGGCAATTCTAGTTTTCATTCCTATGCTTGTTCCTTTGTAAAAATGTTGTATTTCTAACTAGTTATAAAATTCAAATCAAAATTATGTCCTTTTTTCAAAGACTTTACCTGTAATTGATTATTTGAAGAATTTATTTAATTGGGTCTGTGTCAATTTCTATGTAAATCTATTTAATAAAACAGAAAATTTATTTAGACTTTCAAAATATGAGTAATAACTGAACTGGTGACTGGAAAATGCCTTAAGCTGGTTCATGATATGGCATGCTAGAAAATGCATTGAGCTGATACATGCTATGGGCATGCTAGCTTTCAAAGCCATTTTCCAGTACATTGTGAAAATATAAACAATATTTTGAAACTCCAAATAGATGCCCTTTCTATGTATTATTTTGTAATGTATGTTTCATGGAATTGAAAATAGGGTATATATGAATTTGAATAAATCAGTATTGAAATGTAAATCCAATGCGAAGTAAGATTAATAGAATTTTATCAGATGGAGAGGAATTACTAGAATAAATATGCAAAATATATTTTATAGTATAACTTGTCATCTAATAATTATTATACCCCCGCTCCCCAAAGGGGGAGGGGGGTATACTGTTTTACCTCTGTCCGTCTGTCCTTCCGTCCGTCCAAGATATTTTTCGTCGCATTTTTCTCAGCAACTATCGATGGCAGAAATCTGATATTTGGTCACAAGCTTCATATAGGTATGCCATATTGTGGGTAGCGTTTTTGGACCCGTCAGATTCCTACTTCCTGTTTGCCGACTTAGTTGGTTTTTATACACATTGAACATATATGCACATTTTTCGTCACATTTTTCTCAGCAAGTATTGATGACACAAATCTGATATTTGGTCACAAGCTTCATATTGGTACCCCATATCGTGGGAAGCATTTTTGGACCCATCAGATTCCTACTTCCTGTTTGCCGACTTGGTTGGTTTTTATACACATTGAACATATATGCAGGGGTATCATAAGTGAGCATTAGCTCACAGTTCATCTTGTTTGAATAATTGTTGAAAATAGATATCTTTTTATAATAAGGATTTAGTTTGTTACACAAATTCTCATTGGTTCTTCAACCATGAATGTCAGCATATATTCGGAAAACAGACAGGGTATTTATTTCAGTCTTCTAAAAACAATAAAAATTATGCTTCACTAAATCAATAGCATAATATGGATTAATAAATGTATTTTTACCAAATTAAAGGCTGTTTTTATCCTCAAAACGGCTGTATGAACAAAAAATATTACAACAGAAAATTCCTCACAAATACTAGATCGATTCAGCAAACTCCTATGTTCCACGGCTGTACCATAGCATACTGAACATCACAATAAACAAAGCGTTGAGCCTTGAAAACTTTCGACTTCATGGGGCCACACCAAGGTTTTGTTTACATGTTGTAAGCATTTAAATTATTGAAATTGTTTCACAAACCCGTTGTTTTGTTATGTGATATATTAATGTTATATTTATAAAGTTTATAAAATTTACTACGTATCAAATTGTGTTGAATTAGAAATTAAGTACAGAATTTTCCTTCATGAGATATGACGTGACACACATGTGATTTCATTGTAGAAAGAATGTCAGAGGTACACAAAGGGACATCTAGAAATATGAAAAACGAGAATAAAAAACACAAATATATGTAATACAGTTGGATTCTGTATTTAACTAAAAACCAATGGTTAAACCCATAATATATCTGTTATTCAGCTATCAGACAGGGTATATAATGTGACATTCCGGGCTTATGATATATATATTCTCTGCGGCTGTGGCTCGGGGAATATATAACCTAAGCCGGGAATGTCACATTTATATACCCTGTCTGATAGCTGAATAACATATAATATTACATTTGTTGAGTTTTAAGGGTTTTTCATTTATCTAGTGAATCAAGGGTACATGCAGAATTATCTATAATTCACAACATCTACTAATATCCAATTTTCAGATTAAAAAAAAAAATGATGTTATTTTAAAATGAAATTAAACATACCATATTTTTGGGGATTTTAGGTCTAGACTTTAAAAGAATAGGATTTTTTTTTTAGATATAGGTTATATGGTGTATAACGTCACTTTAAACAATATTTCAGTGATATCGTGGGATATTGTTGCAAGTCGCATTAATCACCTTAAAACCTATATTTTTAGATTAAAACTTTCTGTTAATTGTTAAAACACAATTAATCTTAAATTACATTTGTTAAAAAAAAGAAACTTTCTGAAAGATTTTTTTTTTAAAATGGGTATATCTTCATAGTTTTGAATAATGTCAAACTTACATTATTTCTTTTACAGATGCCAGAAATGTGGGAAGATATAAGGGTGAATGTGATTCGTTCACAACCTGTAGATCAAAATGGACCATGTGCAAATCATCGACCAGCTGATGATGATAAAACTACAGTTTTAGAACCTGGTACAGTCATTTCTGATATATTTTAAGAAGTATATAAAGAAACATTGTGTGAATTGTAATTGCATGTGTTTTGTGATTTGTAGGGATTTTTGTTTAAGAATCAAGCCATTGATTATGTATGGATTCAAATCACAGCATTAAGATGATAGAATTTATATTTCTCAATCATCAAATATTTTTGGACTGTTTACCAGCACCAACTTTGAAAATAAAAGACCTAACTAGCAAAACAATTTGTGTGTAGGCTTACAAGTTCTGTCATTATCAAATAGTGAAAAAATGCAAATATCCTGGTATAAGCATTGTATTTTCATATTTATGTCCATAAAAAACAAAGAAATTCTAAATATGAATCAAAGTTTGTTACGATCTATGTACTACCATACATGTCAAACTCTTAAGATTCCAAACTTATCAGGGGTTTCAAAGTTTTTTTATAATAGGAGATACTTCTTAAATTTTAGGAGGTACCTACAAAATTAGGCTGAGGGCCGTAAGGGGCCCAGGGGGCGGAAGCTCCTGAAATCTAGCATTTTGTGGACCAAAAAATGTACTTCAGAGACTGCAAAACATTAAGTGTTTTTGAAAGAAAAATCCCATTAACTTTAGAGTTCAGATTTCACCAAGAGTGAAGACCATGCATAATTCCTGGATTTTTCCCCCCAATTTCTTTATTGAATATTTCAGTTTACAGACTTCAGCCAAGATTATTCATAGATAGTCCGCCATATCTTAAAAAAACCAAAAGGACCATAAAGAGCTACGGTTCCGCAGCTAGGCTTGACCAAGCCATTGTTATCAAAGCTTAAACTTCTCAAAATTCTTTTGTTGGCTTTGTCCTTTTCTTTTTCACAATACCTTGGCTTGTGTGTTTTTTTTACTTTATTACCAGTAATTAAACTCATCAAAGACCATTGGCACAGATCAAGACATATAAGTGTCATAATTAATGAAACATATAAATTTGATTTGCAATCATCAATCTTTAATAAAATTTATAATTTTAATAGATCAATACAAATATAATTAAACAAAAAAAATATATATTGTTACTTTCACGACTTATGTGCAAAAAAAATGTTTGAACAAAAACGATTCGCAGGAAGACATTTATTAACATTTGAATCACAAAAGTTAAATTATTTTGGAAAAAAAGTGGGGCCGGCGTTTTGACATTACAATGCAATTCGTATATGAGCCATGTCCGTACCTTTTTCAAGATTTCTAGTAATTTTCTATCCCTTATCTCCTCGTATCTCCTTTTGAAAATGTTTTTCAGCACACTTTCATTTCTGTGAACAACTGCGGTAGGGCCCCGTCAAAATATGTAAATAAATTAGCCATAGGTTTTTATTTTTTTTATACCGGAAGTTAAACAATATGGACGGAGTTAAGCAACAAGACAGTACGCCCCAGAATGATTCGACCCTGGGTTTTAAATGGATAAAAAAACCGCACAAAATATTGTGTAGTCATATATTCATAATACATAATGATCATACTTATATTACTGAAGATTACACTAAATTGTGTTTGAACATAATTTGTAATCGGTCATTTTTTATTTTGAAATGATGTCAGCTTTGTTCCGGTCCGAGTTTTACACAAGGATGAAAAGATATTGGGGCAAAAACATATCTATTTACCGCATGCGCAAACTGCTATTTACGATTCTAAGGTAATGTTATTTTTAAAACAGGGAATATCCCGTCAACTTGGTCGTGAGGCAGTTGTTCGATTTGAATGCGAGAATTCAGCAATTGACGTGATCATTAATTTTTTATGAAAAATATTCCACAAGCCTATCGTACTTGTGGTTTTGACCACTGCTAATTTTGGGGGGTTCAGTAATTTCTGCCGGTACTATACAAGATCTCAGACGGGTAAAAGTACCGGGTACCAACCCACTTTGAAACCCCTGAAATCAATATTTAAATGAGCAGGGGCATGAAGTGAGCTGCTAAATATTTGAGTAATTCAACAAATATTCAAAGAGAAGAATATAAATTTAGATGTTATATAATGATTGTTTTGGGAATATTTTGATTTTGAATGTTTAGTTAGATTATTGATCATTTAAACTGTAAATTATAAATGTATTTTGTGTTACAGGAAGTCGATACACAGTAGTTAGACCTGCAGCCTGTTTAGAACCAGGTAGAGACTACAAGATCAGAGTTCACTTCAATCATTATAAGACTAATGTAGCTACTCCAGATGCTACTACTCTCATAGACTCAGTAAGTTTATTATCTACTACTCTCATAGACTCAGTAAGTTTATTATCTACTACTCTCATAGACTCAGTAAGTTTATTATCTACTACTCTCATAGACTCAGTAAGTTTAATAGCTACTACTCTCATAGACTCAGTAAGTTTATTATCTACTACTCTCATAGACTCAGTAAGTTTAATAGCTACTACTCTCATAGACTTGGTAAGTTTATTAGCTACTACTCTCATAGACTTGGTAAGTTTATTAGCTACTACTCTCATAGACTCAGTAAGTTTATTAGCTACTACTCTCATATAGACTCAGTAAGTTTATTATCTACTACTCTCATAGACTCAGTAAGTTTATTATCTACTACTCTCATAGACTCAGTAAGTTTATTATCTACTACTCTCATAGACTCAGTAAGTTTAATAGCTACTACTCTCATAGACTCAGTAAGTTTATTATCTACTACTCTCATAGACTCAGTAAGTTTAATAGCTACTACTCTCATAGACTTGGTAAGTTTATTAGCTACTACTCTCATAGACTTGGTAAGTTTATTAGCTACTACTCTCATAGACTCAGTAAGTTTATTAGCTACTACTCTCATATAGACTCAGTAAGTTTATTATCTACTACTCTCATAGACTCAGTAAGTTTATTAGCTACTACTCTCATAGACTCAGTAAGTTTATTATCTACTACTCTCATAGACTCAGTAAGTTTATTAGCTACTACTCTCATAGACTTGGTAAGTTTATTAGCTACTACTCTCATAGACTCAGTAAGTTTATTATCTACTACTCTCATATAGACTCAGTAAGTTTATTATCTACTACTCTTATATAGACTCAGTAAGTTTATTATCTACTACTCTCATAGACTCAGTAAGTTTATTAGCTACTACTCTCATATAGACTCAGTAAGTTTATTATCTACTACTCTCATAGACTCAGTAAGTTTATTAGCTACTACTCTCATAGACTCAGTAAGTTTATTATCTACTACTCTCATAGACTCAGTAAGTTTATTAGCTACTACTCTCATAGACTTGGTAAGTTTATTAGCTACTACTCTCATAGACTCAGTAAGTTTATTATCTACTACTCTCATATAGACTCAGTAAGTTTATTATCTACTACTCTTATATAGACTCAGTAAGTTTATTATCTACTACTCTCATAGACTCAGTAAGTTTATTAGCTATTACTCTCATAGACTCAGTAAGTTTATTAGCTACTACTCTCATAGACTCAGTAAGTTTATTATCTACTACTCTCATATAGACTCAGTAAGTTTATTATCTATTACTCTCATAGACTCAGTAAGTTTATTAGCTACTACTCTCATAGACTCAGTAAGTTTATTAGCTACTACTCTCATAGACTCAGTAAGTTTATTAGCTACTACTCTCATAGACTCAGTAAGTTTATTATCTACTACTCTCATAGACTCAGTAAGTTTATTATCTACTACTCTCATAGATTCTGTAAGTTTATTATCTACTACTCTCATAGACTCAGTAAGTTTAACAGCTACTACTCTCATAGACTCTGTAAGTTTATTAGCTACTACTCTCATAGACTCAGTAAGTTTATTATCTACTACTCTCATAGATTCTGTAAGTTTATTATCTACTACTCTCATAGACTCAGTAAGTTTATTAGCTAATACTCTCATAGACTCAGTAAGTTTATCAGCTACTACTCTCATAGATTCTGTAAGTTTATTATCTACTACTCTCATAGACTCAGTAAGTTTAACAGCTACTACTCATAGACTCTGTAAGTTTATTAGCTACTACTCTCATAGACTCAGTAAGTTTATTATCTACTACTCTCATAGATTCTGTAAGTTTATTATCTACTACTCTCATAGACTCAGTAAGTTTATTAGCTAATACTCTCATAGACTCAGTAAGTTTATCAGCTACTACTCTCATAGATTCTGTAAGTTTATTATCTACTACTCTCATAGACTCAGTAAGTAATAGCTACTACTCTCATAGACTCAGTAAGTTTATTATCTACTACTCTCATAAGACTCTGTAAGTTTATTAGCTACTACTCTCATAGGCTCAGTAAGTTTATTAGCTACTACTCTCATAGACTCAGTAAGTTTATCAGCTACTACTCTCATAGACTCAGTAAGTTTATTATCTACTACTCTCATAGACTCAGTAAGTTTATTAGCTACTACTCTCATAGACTCAGTAAGTTTATCAGCTACTACTCTCATAGACTCAGTAAGTTTATTATCTACTACTCTCATAGACTCAGTAAGTTTATTATCTACTACTCTCATAGATTCTGTAAGTTTATTATCTACTACTCTCATAGACTCAGTAAATAATAGCTACTACTCTCATAGACTCAGTAAGTTTATTATCTACTACTCTCATAGACTGTAAGTTTATTAGCTACTACTCTCATAGACTCAGTAAGTTTATTAGCTACTACTCTCATAGACTCAGTAAGTTTATTATCTACTACTCTCATAGATTCTGTAAGTTTATTATCTACTACTCTCATAGACTCAGTAAGTAATAGCTACTACTCTCATAGACTCAGTAAGTTTATTATCTACTACTCTCATAGACTGTAAGTTTATTAGCTACTACTCTCATAGACTCAGTAAGTTTATCAGCTACTACTCTCATAGATTCTGTAAGTTTATTATTTACTACTCTCATAGACTCAGTAAGTAATAGCTACTACTCTCATAGACTCAGTAAGTTTATTATCTACTACTCTCATAAGACTGTGTAAGTTTATTAGCTACTACTCTCATAGACTCAGTAAGTTTATTAGCTACTACTCTCATAGACTCTGTAAGTTTATCAGCTACTACTCTCATAGACTCAGTAAGTTTATTATCTACTACTCTCATAGACTCAGTAAGTTTAATAGCTACTACTCTCATAGACTCAGTAAGTTTATTATCTACTCTCATAGACTCAGTAAGTTTATTATCTACTACTCTCATAGACTCTGTAAGTTTATTAGCTACTACTCTCATAGACTCAGTAAGTTTATTATCTACTACTCTCATAGATTCTGTAAGTTTATTATCTACTACTCTCATAGACTCAGTAAGTTTAACAGCTACTACTCTCATAGACTCTGTAAGTTTATTAGCTACTACTCTCATAGACTCAGTAAGTTTATTATCTACTACTCTCATAGACTCAGTAAGTTTATTATCTACTACTCTCATAGACTCAGTAAGTTTAATAGCTACTACTCTCATAGACTCAGTAAGTTTATTATCTACTCTCATAGACTCAGTAAGTTTATTATCTACTACTCTCATAGACTCTGTAAGTTTATTAGCTACTACTCTCATAGACTCAGTAAGTTTATTATCTACTACTCTCATAGATTCTGTAAGTTTATTATCTACTACTCTCATAGACTCAGTAAGTAATAGCTACTACTCTCATAGACTCAGTAAGTTTATTATCTACTACTCTCATAGACTGTAAGTTTATTAGATACTACTCTCATAGACTCAGTAAGTTTATTAGCTACTACTCTCATAGACTCAGTAAGTTTAGTATCTACTACTCTCATAGACTCAGTAAGTAATAGCTACTACTCTCATAGACTCAGTAAGTTTATTATCTACTACTCTCATAGACTGTAAGTTTATTAGCTACTACTCTCATAGACTCAGTAAGTTTATCAGCTACTACTCTCATAGATTCTGTAAGTTTATTATCTACTACTCTCATAGACTCAGTAAGTAATAGCTACTACTCTCATAGACTCAGTAAGTTTATTATCTACTACTCTCATAAGACTCTGTAAGTTTATTAGCTACTACTCTCATAGACTCAGTAAGTTTATTAGCTACTACTCTCATAGACTCAGTAAGTTTATCAGCTACTACTCTCATAGACTCAGTAAGTTTATTATCTACTACTCTCATAGACTCAGTAAGTTTATTATCTACTACTCTCATAGACTCTGTAAGTTTATTAGCTACTACTCTCATAGACTCAGTAAGTTTATTATCTACTACTCTCATAGACTCAGTAAGTTTATTATCTACTACTCTCATAGACTGTAAGATTAAACCCCAGCATTTTAAATTTGATTTGATTTGATTTATTGTATTTAATGCCACTTTCAGCAATATTTCAGCTATATCATGGCGACCAGTTTTAGTGGTGGAAGAAGCCGGAGAAAACCACCAACCATGTGCAAGCAACTGGTAAACTTTATCACTTGCGGCTGCGAGTCGAGTGCACCCTTTTTTGTATTTTACAAAGCCGGGCTTGAACCCATGCCGTATTGGTGATATGCTTGTATGAGTTGTTAGGTAATCCAACTACTTAACTCATTGAGCCACCCAGGCCCTCCATTTTAAATTTGAATAAAGTTATTTTATTATATATTGTAAAATCAGAAATTTTTGTGATGTTTTTATTAATGCGAAAAATGTGAGCGGACGAAAATCGCAATAATATTAACCGTTCATTTTAAAAGACATTTTTGTGGTTTCATTCAAATTTATTGATTTGTCTCCCTTTGATTCAGGGTTTCCCGGGGAAATGCCCTTGAAAATCGAGAAAACGGAAGTCATTAGATAACATTGAATTACTCCCCTTTGAACATTGTTCTTTCGTTCTTTTAAAATTTCGGACCAGTGAGGTCTGCAGCATATCATTAGTTCAATAGATATGGGTACCAATGACTTTGGGACGAGTATTGAAAGGGAGAAACAGATCGTGAATTCTGTTTCATATGCACGTTTGTAAGATAAGGATTTTCAAGGGTATTTTGAATAACAACGATCACCAAAAACATGTGATGGAGATGATGCCGTGATGTCGTGTTAAGTTATCTATTTCACAGGCAGATATGACAAACATTCATGTATCTGCACAACCATATATGGACAATAATGTTTATCTTACCATAGAGGCTATAGCATCATTGAAAAACACCCATTTGGTCCATCTTTCGCTAGAAAATTGTCATCAGTTGACCCAGTATTCTGAAGCTGTGAGTGAAATCTTATTGACGCTAAAATATGTCAGAGGTGGTATGTATTCAAAGATCAGTGTATCTTTATCCAGAACAAGTTCTAACCATTCTGAACTGTTGTACCTTTTTATTAACATTGCACTTTAACCCTGCTTGGAAAAGAGACAGTTTTCCATGGATAAACCTATATGTAAAATACAGAGATATTTTAAGTGGATCTGACTTTAAAACCTTGTATTGCAGATTAAAGTATTCATTCACCAGTGAGGATTTTTTGACATTGTTTGACTATGCATCACAATGGGCAGGGGCCGTCGTTGCCGTGATCGTATGGTAGTTGAATTTACAACTACCTATGCAATCAGTGCCCATCACCAGTGATGTTGTGAGTTCAAATCTCGATCAGGGCGAGGCATGCAACATTATGTGATAAAGTTTGTCAGTGACTTGCGACAGGTCGGTGGTTTTCTCCAGGTCCTCCGGTTTTCTCCACCAATAAAACTGAGTGCCACGATATGGCTGAAATATTGTTGAAAGTGGTGTTAAGCACCATCAACCAAACAACCACAAAGGGCAAGGTAAGATCTGTTATCTGATACTGAGGATTCATGCAGTGATTCTGATAGGGATATGTCTGACATATTTCAGTACGATACATTTTCCTCCCTCAGTTAAGCTTGATTCTGATATATAGCTATATTGAATGTAAAGGATTCTAGATGTGCTTTGCAGAGACGGATCAGACCCCTTTCTAAAGTCAAGAAAACCGCCAACCTTTTTCTCTGAAATCACCCTTGAAAATTGAAAAAATTCCTGGAAAATACCCTGGAATTTTATGCTGAAATTTGTGTGGGAACCCTGTTAATTGTGTATAATCAATAACACACTGGTATGTATAAGTTCATGTTCTGGATTGAGGTCACCTGGTGTTAATTATTGATTGGTGTGTTAACAGTTTCCTGCTGAAAATGTGTCACAATAAAGTAAAAAAATGAAATTTTGTATATTTCTTTTTATCTGGTATACAATTTCATACAATAAGAACTGAGTGAGGACAGCTACCATAAAGTTTACGCTGTTGAAATCTTTATGGAGGATTATGGGCAGCTATGGAATACATGAAAAGCTTATTAAAATGACTAAATCGATGTATGAGGACAGTGAATGTGCAGTAGTGGACGGATCGGGAACAACAGAATGGTTTAGAGTAAGATCTGGTGTCAAACAAGGGTGCAACATGTCAGGCTTCTTGTTTCTCCTAGTTATAGACTGGATAATGAGAAAGACAACAACAGCTAATAACAACACGGGCATTAGATGGAAAATGACAACAAAACTAGATGATCTAGACTTCGCAGATGACATTGCACTTTTATCCAGCAGTAAAGACCATATGCAAAACAAATTAAACTCCCTGAACAACTATGTTACTCAAACGGGTTTAAAAATCAATGCAGGAAAAACAAAAGTAATGTGGCTCAATGCCAATAACAGCCAGGCAATCACCATCAATGAAAAGGACGTAGATGATGTGGAAGATTTTATATATCTTGGCGCAACCATCAGCAAAACAGGAGGCACAAATGAAGACATCAGAAGAAGAATTGACCATGCTAGAGTAGCCTTCAACAAACTGCATAAGATCTGGAGCAGCAACCAACTCAACAGAAAGACCAAGGTGAAACTTTTCATTTCAAATGTAATTGCTGTACTTTTATACAGCAGTGAATCATGGAAAATGACAAAAGGAGATGAAAAACTGCTAGACACCTTCCAACACATGTGACTAAGAAAAATACTTAGAATTTACTGGCCAATGAAAATATCCAATGAGGAAGTAAGAAAATCAGCAGGGGTAGCCAAGACCAGCTCCTTAATTAAGAAACGTCGCTGGCAATGGATAGGCCATGTACTAAGAATGGATGCCAATTCTCACCCGTGCATAGCACTGAGTTGGACACCAGAAGGGAAGAGAAAAAGAGGAAGACCAAAAGAAACATGGAGACGTACCATCGAGAAGGAGAGGAAAGAGTTTGGTTTCGAATCATGGACAGAGGCAGTAAGATCAGCCCAGGACAGAAGCAAATGGAGAGGACTTGTTTCCAGCCCTATTCTTCACAAGGAGAGAAGGAATTAAGTCAAGAGGACAGCTAATTTTTATTGAATAAAAACATTTATAGTACAAAATATTGAAACAATATCAATTGCCATTATTGTGCTTGTATTTTATTCAGTATTGAAGTTATATCTTGCCAAATAAAAATTGGCCTACATACGTTTTTACAAGCTACAGGTTTGGAAAGTTGAACCTGAAACTTTTATATACCATTGTATTTTGTCTATTTTTAGATGATATTGACACCAAATGTAGATAGCATTCCAATATTCCACGGCATTGGATATCCAGAATACATCAAAAATGAGTTTATCAGATACCGCTGTAGAGAATCACAATTGTCTGTATATCAACAAGAATTACAAGACTTCTGTAGAAAACTGACATTTAGTATCTCATCCATCATTCACCAACAAGCTCTTGGTAAGTCTAGTCATTTGTATGTTTTAATTTCTTTGATGTAAGGGGGTTAGGGTTATGATATTTAGCACAACTTTCAATAATCTTTCAGTTATATCGTGGCGGCCAGTTTTATAGATGGAGGAAATCGGAGAAAACCACCAACATGTCACAAGTCGCTGACAAATTTATCATATAATGTTGTATCAAGTACACCTTGCCTGAGTGGAATTCGAGCTCACAACGTTAATGGTGATAGGCACTGATTCTACAGGTAGTTGTAAATCCAACTACCATTCAATGGCCCCTTTTGAAGTAGAAATCATATACCACTTTACATTATTGTATTACATTAGAACATTGTTCTCTCAAACCAGAATAAGTCTTTTTCTTTGAATAGTTCAGAATTTCATTCGTTGTTCTTATTTGCTCAATTTACTCCAGATAACTAAAATAGTTGCTAATTCAAAGTAAACCGGTTTCACCTTAGAAACCATGTATGGTTAGAAAATGATTGTTCTGCCCCCTCCGCCATACTTCGATAGCATTCCTTAGAAGCTATATACAGTTAGAGAATGATTGTTCTGCCCCCTCCGCCATGCTTCAGTTGCACTCCTTAGAAGCTATATACAGTTAGAGAATGATTGTTCTGCCCCCTCCGCCATGCTTCAGTTGCACTCCTTAGAAGCTATATACAGTTAGAGAATGATTGTTCTGCCCCCTCCGCCATGATTCAGTAGCATTCCTTAGAAGCTATATACAGTTAGAGAATGATTGTTCTGCCCCCTCCGCCATGCTTCAGTAGCATTCCTTAGAAGCTATATACAGTTAGAGAATGATTGTTCTGCCCCCTCCGCCATACTTCGATAGCATTCCTTAGAAGCTATATACAGTTAGAGAATGATTGTTCTGCCCCCTCCGCCATGATTCAGTAGCATTCCTTAGAAGCTATATACAGTTAGAGAATGATTGTTCTGCCCCCTCCGCCATGCTTCAGTAGCATTCCTTAGAAGCTATATACAGTTAGAGAATGATTGTTCTGCCCCCTCCGCCATGCTTCAGTAGCATTCCTTAGAAGCTATATACAGTTAAAGAATGATTGTTCTGCCCCCTCCGCCATGCTTCAGTAGCATTCCTTAGAAGCTATATACAGTTAGAGAATGATTGTTCTGCCCCCTCCGCCATGATTCAGTAGCATTCCTTAGAAGCTATATACAGTTAGAGAATGATTGTTCTGCCCCCTCCGCCATGCTTCAGTAGCATTCCTTAGAAGCTATATACAGTTAAAGAATGATTGTTCTGCCCCCTCCGCCATGCTTCAGTAGCATTCCTTAGAAGCTATATACAGTTAGAGAATGATTGTTCTGCCCCCTCCGCCATGATTCAGTAGCATTCCTTAGAAGCTATATACAGTTAGAGAATGATTGTTCTGCCCCCTCCGCCATGCTTCAGTAGCATTCCTTAGAAGCTATATACAGTTAGAGAATGATTGTTCTGCCCCCTCCGCCATGCTTCAGTAGCATTCCTTAGAAGCTATATACAGTTAGAGAATGATTGTTCTTCCCCCTCCGCCATGCTTCAGTAGCATTCCTTAGAAGCTATATACAGTTAGAGAATGATTGTTCTGCCCCCTCCGCCATGCTTCAGTAGCATTCCTTAGAAGCTATATACAGTTAGAGAATGATTGTTCTGCCCCCTCCGCCATGCTTCAGTAGCATTCCTTAGAAGCTATATACAGTTAGAGAATGATTGTTCTGCCCCCTCCGCCATGCTTCAGTAGCACTCCTTAGAAGCTATATACAGTTAGAGAATGATTGTTCTGCCCCCTCCGCCATGCTTCAGTAGCATTCCTTAGAAGCTATATACAGTTAGAGAATGATTGTTCTGCCCCCTCCGCCATGCTTCAGTAGCACTCCTTAGAAGCTATATACAGTTAGAGAATGATTGTTCTGCCCCCTCCGCCATGATTCAGTAGCATTCCTTAGAAGCTATATACAGTTAGAGAATGATTGTTCTGCCCCCTCCGCCATGCTTCAGTAGCATTCCTTAGAAGCTATATACAGTTAGAGAATGATTGTTCTGCCCCCTCCGCCATGCTTCAGTAGCATTCCTTAGAAGCTATATACAGTTAGAGAATGATTGTTCTGCCCCCTCCGCCATGATTCAGTAGCATTCCTTAGAAGCTATATACAGTTAGAGAATGATTGTTCTGCCCCCTCTGCCATGATTCAGTAGCATTCCTTAGAAGCTATATACAGTTAGAGAATGATTGTTCTGCCCCCTCCGCCATACTTCAGTAGCATTCCTTAGAAGCTATATACAGTTAGAGAATGATTGTTCTGCCCCCTCCGCCATGATTCAGTAGCATTCCTTAGAAGCTATATACAGTTAGAGAATGATTGTTCTGCCCCCTCCGCCATGATTCAGTAGCATTCCTTAGAAGCTATATACAGTTAGAGAATGATTGTTCTGCCCCCTCCACCATGCTTCAGTAGCATTCCTTAGAAGCTATATACAGTTAGAGAATGATTGTTCTGCCCCCTCCGCCATGCTTCAGTAGCATTCCTTAGAAGCTATATACAGTTAGAGAATGATTGTTCTGCCCCCTCCGCCATGATTCAGTAGCATTCCTTAGAAGCTATATACGGTTAGAGAATGATTGTTCTGCCCCCTCCGCCATGATTCAGTAGCATTCCTTAGAAGCTATATACAGTTAGAGAATGATTGTTCTGCCCCCTCCGCCATGCTTCAGTAGCATTCCTTAGAAGCTATATACAGTTAGAGAATGATTGTTCTGCCCCCTCCGCCATGCTTCAGTAGCATTCCTTAGAAGCTATATACAGTTAGAGAATGATTGTTCTGCCCCCTCCGCCATGATTCAGTAGCATTCCTTAGAAGCTATATACAGTTAGAGAATGATTGTTCTGCCCCCTCCGCCATGATTCAGTAGCATTCCTTAGAAGCTATATACAGTTAGAGAATGATTGTTCTGCCCCCTCCGCCATGATTCAGTAGCATTCCTTAGAAGCTATATACAGTTAGAGAATGATTGTTCTGCCCCCTCCGCCATGCTTCAGTAGCATTCCTTAGAAGCTATATACAGTTAGAGAATGATTGTTCTGCCCCCTCCGCCATGCTTCAGTAGCATTCCTTAGAAGCTATATACAGTTAGAGAATGATTGTTCTGCCCCCTCCGCCATGCTTCAGTAGCATTCCTTAGAAGCTATATACAGTTAGAGAATGATTGTTCTGCCCCCTCCGCCATGATTCAGTAGTACTCCTTAGAAGCTATATACAGTTAGAGAATGATTGTTCTACCCCCTCCGCCATGATTCAGTAGCATTCCTTAGAAGCTATATACAGTTAGAGAATGATTGTTCTGCCCCCTCCACCATGCTTCAGTAGCATTCCTTAGAAGCTATATACAGTTAGAGAATGATTGTTCTGCCCCCTCCGCCATGATTCAGTAGCATTCCTTAGAAGCTATATACAGTTAGAGAATGATTGTTCTGCCCCCTCCGCCATGATTCAGTAGCACTCCTTAGAAGCTATATACAGTTAGAGAATGATTGTTCTGCCCCCTCCGCCATGCTTCAGTAGCATTCCTTAGAAGCTATATACAGTTAGAGAATGATTGTTCTGCCCCCTCCGCCATGATTCAGTAGCACTCCTTAGAAGCTATATACAGTTAGAGAATGATTGTTCTGCCCCCTCCGCCATGATTCAGTAGCACTCCTTAGAAGCTATATACAGTTAGAGAATGATTGTTCTGCCCCCTCCGCCATGATTCAGTAGCACTCCTTAGAAGCTATATACAGTTAGAGAATGATTGTTCTGCCCCCTCCGCCATGCTTCAGTAGCACTCCTTAGAAGCTATATACAGTTAGAGAATGATTGTTCTGCCCCCTCCGCCATGCTTCAGTAGCACTCCTTAGAAGCTATATACAGTTAGAGAATGATTGTTCTGCCCCCTCCGCCATGATTCAGTAGCATTCCTTAGAAGCTATATACAGTTAGAGAATGATTGTTCTGCCCCCTCCGCCATGATTCAGTAGCATTCCTTAGAAGCTATATACAGTTAGAGAATGATTGTTCTGCCCCCTCCGCCATGCTTCAGTAGCACTCCTTAGAAGCTATATACAGTTAGAGAATGATTGTTCTGCCCCCTCCGCCATGATTCAGTAGCATTCCTTAGAAGCTATATACAGTTAGAGAATGATTGTTCTGCCCCCTCCGCCATGATTCAGTAGCATTCCTTAGAAGCTATATACAGTTAGAGAATGATTGTTCTGCCCCCTCCGCCATGATTCAGTAGCATTCCTTAGAAGCTATATACAGTTAGAGAATGATTGTTCTGCCCCCTCCGCCATGATTCAGTAGCATTCCTTAGAAGCTATATACAGTTAGAGAATGATTGTTCTGCCCCCTCCGCCATGCTTCAGTAGCATTCCTTAGAAGCTATATACAGTTAGAGAATGATTGTTCTGCCCCCTCCGCCATACTTCAGTAGCACTCCTTAGAAGCTATATACAGTTAGAGAATGATTGTTCTGCCCCCTCCGCCATGCTTCAGTAGCATTCCTTAGAAGCTATATACAGTTAGAGAATGATTGTTCTGCCCCCTCCGCCATGCTTCAGTAGCATTCCTTAGAAGCTATATACAGTTAGAGAATGATTGTTCTGCCCCCTCCGCCATGCTTCAGTAGCATTCCTTAGAAGCTATATACAGTTAGAGAATGATTGTTCTGCCCCCTCCGCCATGATTCAGTAGCATTCCTTAGAAGCTATATACAGTTAGAGAATGATTGTTCTGCCCCCTCCGCCATGATTCAGTAGCATTCCTTAGAAGCTATATACAGTTAGAGAATGATTGTTCTGCCCCCTCCGCCATGATTCAGTAGCATTCCTTAGAAGCTATATACAGTTAGAGAATGATTGTTCTGCCCCCTCCGCCATGCTTCAGTAGCATTCCTTAGAAGCTATATACAGTTAGAGAATGATTGTTCTGCCCCCTCCGCCATGCTTCAGTAGCATTCCTTAGAAGCTATATACAGTTAGAGAATGATTGTTCTGCCCCCTCCGCCATGCTTCAGTAGCATTCCTTAGAAGCTATATACAGTTAGAGAATGATTGTTCTGCCCCCTCCGCCATGATTCAGTAGTACTCCTTAGAAGCTATATACAGTTAGAGAATGATTGTTCTACCCCCTCCGCCATGATTCAGTAGCATTCCTTAGAAGTTATATACAGTTAGAGAATGATTGTTCTGCCCCCTCCACCATGCTTCAGTAGCATTCCTTAGAAGCTATATACAGTTAGAGAATGATTGTTCTGCCCCCTCCGCCATGATTCAGTAGCATTCCTTAGAAGCTATATACAGTTAGAGAATGATTGTTCTGCCCCCTCCGCCATGATTCAGTAGCACTCCTTAGAAGCTATATACAGTTAGAGAATGATTGTTCTGCCCCCTCCGCCATGCTTCAGTAGCATTCCTTAGAAGCTATATACAGTTAGAGAATGATTGTTCTGCCCCCTCCGCCATGATTCAGTAGCACTCCTTAGAAGCTATATACAGTTAGAGAATGATTGTTCTGCCCCCTCCGCCATGATTCAGTAGCACTCCTTAGAAGCTATATACAGTTAGAGAATGATTGTTCTGCCCCCTCCGCCATGATTCAGTAGCACTCCTTAGAAGCTATATACAGTTAGAGAATGATTGTTCTGCCCCCTCCGCCATGCTTCAGTAGCACTCCTTAGAAGCTATATACAGTTAGAGAATGATTGTTCTGCCCCCTCCGCCATGCTTCAGTAGCACTCCTTAGAAGCTATATACAGTTAGAGAATGATTGTTCTGCCCCCTCCGCCATGATTCAGTAGCATTCCTTAGAAGCTATATACAGTTAGAGAATGATTGTTCTGCCCCCTCCGCCATGATTCAGTAGCATTCCTTAGAAGCTATATACAGTTAGAGAATGATTGTTCTGCCCCCTCCGCCATGCTTCAGTAGCACTCCTTAGAAGCTATATACAGTTAGAGAATGATTGTTCTGCCCCCTCCGCCATGATTCAGTAGCATTCCTTAGAAGCTATATACAGTTAGAGAATGATTGTTCTGCCCCCTCCGCCATGATTCAGTAGCATTCCTTAGAAGCTATATACAGTTAGAGAATGATTGTTCTGCCCCCTCCGCCATGATTCAGTAGCATTCCTTAGAAGCTATATACAGTTAGAGAATGATTGTTCTGCCCCCTCCGCCATGATTCAGTAGCATTCCTTAGAAGCTATATACAGTTAGAGAATGATTGTTCTGCCCCCTCCGCCATGCTTCAGTAGCATTCCTTAGAAGCTATATACAGTTAGAGAATGATTGTTCTGCCCCCTCCGCCATACTTCAGTAGCACTCCTTAGAAGCTATATACAGTTAGAGAATGATTGTTCTGCCCCCTCCGCCATGCTTCAGTAGCATTCCTTAGAAGCTATATACAGTTAGAGAATGATTGTTCTGCCCCCTCCGCCATGCTTCAGTAGCATTCCTTAGAAGCTATATACAGTTAGAGAATGATTGTTCTGCCCCCTCCGCCATGATTCAGTAGCATTCCTTAGAAGCTATATACGGTTAGAGAATGATTGTTCTGCCCCCTCCGCCATGATTCAGTAGCATTCCTTAGAAGCTATATACAGTTAGAGAATGATTGTTCTGCCCCCTCCGCCATGCTTCAGTAGCATTCCTTAGAAGCTATATACAGTTAAAGAATGATTGTTCTGCCCCCTCCGCCATGCTTCAGTAGCATTCCTTAGAAGCTATATACAGTTAGAGAATGATTGTTCTGCCCCCTCCGCCATGATTCAGTAGCATTCCTTAGAAGCTATATACAGTTAGAGAATGATTGTTCTGCCCCCTCCGCCATGATTCAGTAGCATTCCTTAGAAGCTATATACAGTTAGAGAATGATTGTTCTGCCCCCTCCGCCATGATTCAGTAGCATTCCTTAGAAGCTATATACAGTTAGAGAATGATTGTTCTGCCCCCTCCGCCATGCTTCAGTAGCATTCCTTAGAAGCTATATACAGTTAGAGAATGATTGTTCTGCCCCCTCCGCCATGCTTCAGTAGCATTCCTTAGAAGCTATATACAGTTAGAGAATGATTGTTCTGCCCCCTCCGCCATGCTTCAGTAGCATTCCTTAGAAGCTATATACAGTTAGAGAATGATTGTTCTGCCCCCTCCGCCATGATTCAGTAGTACTCCTTAGAAGCTATATACAGTTAGAGAATGATTGTTCTACCCCCTCCGCCATGATTCAGTAGCATTCCTTAGAAGCTATATACAGTTAGAGAATGATTGTTCTGCCCCCTCCACCATGCTTCAGTAGCATTCCTTAGAAGCTATATACAGTTAGAGAATGATTGTTCTGCCCCCTCCGCCATGATTCAGTAGCATTCCTTAGAAGCTATATACAGTTAGAGAATGATTGTTCTGCCCCCTCCGCCATGATTCAGTAGCACTCCTTAGAAGCTATATACAGTTAGAGAATGATTGTTCTGCCCCCTCCGCCATGCTTCAGTAGCATTCCTTAGAAGCTATATACAGTTAGAGAATGATTGTTCTGCCCCCTCCGCCATGATTCAGTAGCACTCCTTAGAAGCTATATACAGTTAGAGAATGATTGTTCTGCCCCCTCCGCCATGATTCAGTAGCACTCCTTAGAAGCTATATACAGTTAGAGAATGATTGTTCTGCCCCCTCCGCCATGATTCAGTAACACTCCTTAGAAGCTATATACAGTTAGAGAATGATTGTTCTGCCCCCTCCGCCATGCTTCAGTAGCACTCCTTAGAAGCTATATACAGTTAGAGAATGATTGTTCTGCCCCCTCCGCCATGCTTCAGTAGCACTCCTTAGAAGCTATATACAGTTAGAGAATGATTGTTCTGCCCCCTCCGCCATGATTCAGTAGCATTCCTTAGAAGCTATATACAGTTAGAGAATGATTGTTCTGCCCCCTCCGCCATGATTCAGTAGCATTCCTTAGAAGCTATATACAGTTAGAGAATGATTGTTCTGCCCCCTCCGCCATGCTTCAGTAGCACTCCTTAGAAGCTATATACAGTTAGAGAATGATTGTTCTGCCCCCTCCGCCATGATTCAGTAGCATTCCTTAGAAGCTATATACAGTTAGAGAATGATTGTTCTGCCCCCTCCGCCATGATTCAGTAGCATTCCTTAGAAGCTATATACAGTTAGAGAATGATTGTTCTGCCCCCTCCGCCATGATTCAGTAGCATTCCTTAGAAGCTATATACAGTTAGAGAATGATTGTTCTGCCCCCTCCGCCATGATTCAGTAGCATTCCTTAGAAGCTATATACAGTTAGAGAATGATTGTTCTGCCCCCTCCGCCATGCTTCAGTAGCATTCCTTAGAAGCTATATACAGTTAGAGAATGATTGTTCTGCCCCCTCCGCCATACTTCAGTAGCACTCCTTAGAAGCTATATACAGTTAGAGAATGATTGTTCTGCCCCCTCCGCCATGCTTCAGTAGCACTCCTTAGAAGCTATATACAGTTAGAGAATGATTGTTCTGCCCCCTCTGCCATGCTTCAGTAGCATTCCTTAGAAGCTATATACAGTTAGAGAATGATTGTTCTGCCCCCTCCGCCATGCTTCAGTAGCATTCCTTAGAAGCTATATACAGTTAGAGAATGATTGTTCTGCCCCCTCCGCCATGATTCAGTAGCATTCCTTAGAAGCTATATACAGTTAGAGAATGATTGTTCTGCCCCCTCCGCCATGATTCAGTAGCATTCCTTAGAAGCTATATACAGTTAGAGAATGATTGTTCTGCCCCCTCCGCCATGATTCAGTAGCACTCCTTAGAAGCTATATACAGTTAGAGAATGATTGTTCTGCCCCCTCCGCCATGCTTCAGTAGCACTCCTTAGAAGCTATATACAGTTAGAGAATGATTGTTCTGTCCCCTCCGCCATGATTCAGTAGCATTCCTTAGAAGCTATATACAGTTAGAGAATGATTGTTCTGCCCCCTCCGCCATGATTCAGTAGCATTCCTTAGAAGCTATATACAGTTAGAGAATGATTGTTCTGCCCCCTCCACCATGCTTCAGTAGCATTCCTTAGAAGCTATATACAGTTAGAGAATGATTGTTCTGCCTCCTCCGCCATGCTTCAGTAGCATTCCTTAGAAGCTATATACAGTTAGAGAATGATTGTTCTGCCCCCTCCGCCATGCTTCGGTAGCATTCCTTAGAAGCTATATACAGTTAGAGAATGATTGTTCTGCCCCCTCCGCCATGATTCAGTAGCATTCCTTAGAAGCTATATACAGTTAGAGAATGATTGTTCTGCCCCCTCCGCCATGATTCAGTAGCATTCCTTAGAAGCTATATACAGTTAGAGAATGATTGTTCTGCCCCCTCCGCCATGATTCAGTAGCATTCCTTAGAAGCTATATACAGTTAGAGAATGATTGTTCTGCCCCCTCTGCCATGATTCAGTAGCATTCCTTAGAAGCTATATACAGTTAGAGAATGATTGTTCTGCCCCCTCCGCCATGCTTCAGTAGCACTCCTTAGAAGCTATATACAGTTAGAGAATGATTGTTCTGCCCCCTCCACCATGCTTCAGTAGCATTCCTTAGAAGCTATATACAGTTAGAGAATGATTGTTCTGCCCCCTCCGCCATGCTTCGGTAGCACTCCTTAGAAGCTATATACAGTTAGAGAATGATTGTTCTGCCCCCTCCGCCATGATTCGGTAGCACTCCTTAGAAGCTATATACAGTTAGAGAATGATTGTTCTGCCCCCTCCGCCATGATTCAGTAGCATTCCTTAGAAGCTATATACAGTTAGAGAATGATTGTTCTGCCCCCTCCGCCATGCTTCAGTAGCATTCCTTAGAAGCTATATACAGTTAGAGAATGATTGTTCTGCCCCCTCCGCCATGCTTCAGTAGCACTCCTTAGAAGCTATATACAGTTAGAGAATGATTGTTCTGCCCCTTCCGCCATGATTCAGTAGCATTCCTTAGAAGCTATATACAGTTAGAGAATGATTGTTCTGCCCCCTCCGCCATGATTCAGTAGCACTCCTTAGAAGCTATATACAGTTAGAGAATGATTGTTCTGCCCCCTCCGCCATGCTTCAGTAGCATTCCTTAGAAGCTATATACAGTTAGAGAATGATTGTTCTGCCCCCTCCGCCATGATTCAGTAGCATTCCTTAGAAGCTATATACAGTTAGAGAATGATTGTTCTGCCCCCTCCACCATGCTTCAGTAGCACTCCTTAGAAGCTATATACAGTTAGAGAATGATTGTTCTGCCCCCTCCGCCATGCTTCAGTAGCACTCCTTAGAAGCTATATACAGTTAGAGAATGATTGTTCTGCCCCCTCCGCCATGATTCAGTAGCATTCCTTAGAAGCTATATACAGTTAGAGAATGATTGTTCTGCCCCCCTCCGCCATGATTCAGTAGCATTCCTTAGAAGCTATATACAGTTAGAGAATGATTGTTCTGCCCCCTCCGCCATGATTCAGTAGCATTCCTTAGAAGCTATATACAGTTAGAGAATGATTGTTCTGCCCCCTCCACCATGCTTCAGTAGCACTCCTTAGAAGCTATATACAGTTAGAGAATGATTGTTCTGCCCCCTCCGCCATGCTTCAGTAGCACTCCTTAGAAGCTATATACAGTTAGAGAATGATTGTTCTGCCCCCTCCGCCATGATTCAGTAGCATTCCTTAGAAGCTATATACAGTTAGAGAATGATTGTTCTGCCCCCTCCGCCATGCTTCAGTAGCATTCCTTAGAAGCTATATACAGTTAGAGAATGATTGTTCTGCCCCCTCCGCCATGATTCAGTAGCATTCCTTAGAAGCTATATACAGTTAGAGAATGATTGTTCTGCCCCCTCTGCCATGATTCAGTAGCATTCCTTAGAAGCTATATACAGTTAGAGAATGATTGTTCTGCCCCCTCTGCCATGATTCAGTAGCATTCCTTAGAAGCTATATACAGTTAGAGAATGATTGTTCTGCCCCCTCCGCCATGATTCAGTAGCATTCCTTAGAAGCTATATACAGTTAGAGAATGATTGTTCTGCCCCCTCCGCCATGATTCAGTAGCATTCCTTAGAAGCTATATACAGTTAGAGAATGATTGTTCTGCCCCCTCCGCCATGATTCAGTAGCATTCCTTAGAAGCTATATACAGTTAGAGAATGATTGTTCTGCCCCCTCCACCATGCTTCAGTAGCATTCCTTAGAAGCTATATACAGTTAGAGAATGATTGTTCTGCCCCCTCCGCCATGCTTCAGTAGCATTCCTTAGAAGCTATATACAGTTAGAGAATGATTGTTCTGCCCCCTCCGCCATGATTCAGTAGCATTCCTTAGAAGCTATATACAGTTAGAGAATGATTGTTCTGCCCCCTCCGCCATGATTCAGTAGCATTCCTTAGAAGCTATATACAGTTAGAGAATGATTGTTCTGCCCCCTCCGCCATGCTTCAGTAGCATTCCTTAGAAGCTATATACAGTTAGAGAATGATTGTTCTGCCCCCTCCGCCATGCTTCAGTAGCATTCCTTAGAAGCTATATACAGTTAGAGAATGATTGTTCTGCCCCCTCCGCCATGATTCAGTAGCATTCCTTAGAAGCTATATACAGTTAGAGAATGATTGTTCTGCCCCCTCCGCCATGATTCAGTAGCATTCCTTAGAAGCTATATACAGTTAGAGAATGATTGTTCTGCCCCCTCCGCCATGATTCAGTAGCATTCCTTAGAAGCTATATACAGTTAGAGAATGATTGTTCTGCCCCCTCCGCCATGCTTCAGTAGCATTCCTTAGAAGCTATATACAGTTAGAGAATGATTGTTCTGCCCCCTCCGCCATGCTTCAGTAGCATTCCTTAGAAGCTATATACAGTTAGAGAATGATTGTTCTGCCCCCTCCGCCATGCTTCAGTAGCATTCCTTAGAAGCTATATACAGTTAGAGAATGATTGTTCTGCCCCCTCCGCCATGATTCAGTAGTACTCCTTAGAAGCTATATACAGTTAGAGAATGATTGTTCTACCCCCTCCGCCATGATTCAGTAGCACTCCTTAGAAGCTATATACAGTTAGAGAATGATTGTTCTGCCCCCTCCACCATGCTTCAGTAGCATTCCTTAGAAGCTATATACAGTTAGAGAATGATTGTTCTGCCCCCTCCGCCATGATTCAGTAGCATTCCTTAGAAGCTATATACAGTTAGAGAATGATTGTTCTGCCCCCTCCGCCATGATTCAGTAGCACTCCTTAGAAGCTATATACAGTTAGAGAATGATTGTTCTGCCCCCTCCGCCATGCTTCAGTAGCATTCCTTAGAAGCTATATACAGTTAGAGAATGATTGTTCTGCCCCCTCCGCCATGATTCAGTAGCACTCCTTAGAAGCTATATACAGTTAGAGAATGATTGTTCTGCCCCCTCCGCCATGATTCAGTAGCACTCCTTAGAAGCTATATACAGTTAGAGAATGATTGTTCTGCCCCCTCCGCCATGATTCAGTAGCACTCCTTAGAAGCTATATACAGTTAGAGAATGATTGTTCTGCCCCCTCCGCCATGCTTCAGTAGCACTCCTTAGAAGCTATATACAGTTAGAGAATGATTGTTCTGCCCCCTCCGCCATGCTTCAGTAGCACTCCTTAGAAGCTATATACAGTTAGAGAATGATTGTTCTGCCCCCTCCGCCATGCTTCAGTAGCATTCCTTAGAAGCTATATACAGTTAGAGAATGATTGTTCTGCCCCCTCCGCCATGATTCAGTAGCATTCCTTAGAAGCTATATACAGTTAGAGAATGATTGTTCTGCCCCCTCCGCCATGATTCAGTAGCATTCCTTAGAAGCTATATACAGTTAGAGAATGATTGTTCTGCCCCCTCCGCCATGATTCAGTAGCATTCCTTAGAAGCTATATACAGTTAGAGAATGATTGTTCTGCCCCCTCCACCATGCTTCAGTAGCATTCCTTAGAAGCTATATACAGTTAGAGAATGATTGTTCTGCCCCCTCCGCCATGCTTCAGTAGCATTCCTTAGAAGCTATATACAGTTAGAGAATGATTGTTCTGCCCCCTCCGCCATGATTCAGTAGCATTCCTTAGAAGCTATATACGGTTAGAGAATGATTGTTCTGCCCCCTCCGCCATGCTTCAGTAGCACTCCTTAGAAGCTATATACAGTTAAAGAATGATTGTTCTGCCCCCTCCACCATGCTTCAGTAGCATTCCTTAGAAACTATATACAGTTAGAGAATGATTGTTCTGCCCCCTCCGCCATGATTCAGTAGCATTCCTTAGAAGCTATATACAGTTAGAGAATGATTGTTCTGCCCCCTCCGCCATGATTCAGTAGCATTCCTTAGAAGCTATATACAGTTAGAGAATGATTGTTCTGCCCCCTCCGCCATGATTCAGTAGCACTCCTTAGAAGCTATATACAGTTAGAGAATGATTGTTCTGCCCCCTCCGCCATGATTCAGTAGCACTCCTTAGAAGCTATATACAGTTAGAGAATGATTGTTCTGCCCCCTCCGCCATGCTTCAGTAGCACTCCTTAGAAGCTATATACAGTTAGAGAATGATTGTTCTGCCCCCTCCGCCATGCTTCAGTAGCACTCCTTAGAAGCTATATACAGTTAGAGAATGATTGTTCTGCCCCCTCCGCCATGCTTCAGTAGCATTCCTTAGAAGCTATATACAGTTAGAGAATGATTGTTCTGCCCCCTCCGCCATGATTCAGTAGCATTCCTTAGAAGCTATATACAGTTAGAGAATGATTGTTCTGCCCCCTCCGCCATGCTTCAGTAGCACTCCTTAGAAGCTATATACAGTTAGAGAATGATTGTTCTGCCCCCTCCGCCATGATTCAGTAGCATTCCTTAGAAGCTATATACAGTTAGAGAATGATTGTTCTACCCCCTCCGCCATGATTCAGTAGCATTCCTTAGAAGCTATATACAGTTAGAGAATGATTGTTCTGCCCCCTCCGCCATGATTCAGTAGCATTCCTTAGAAGCTATATACAGTTAGAGAATGATTGTTCTGCCCCCTCCGCCATGCTTCAGTAGCATTCCTTAGAAGCTATATACAGTTAGAGAATGATTGTTCTGCCCCCTCCGCCATGATTCAGTAGCATTCCTTAGAAGCTATATACAGTTAGAGAATGATTGTTCTGCCCCCTCCGCCATGATTCAGTAGCATTCCTTAGAAGCTATATACAGTTAGAGAATGATTGTTCTGCCCCCTCCACCATGCTTCAGTAGCATTCCTTAGAAGCTATATACAGTTAGAGAATGATTGTTCTGCCCCCTCCGCCATGCTTCAGTAGCATTCCTTAGAAGCTATATACAGTTAGAGAATGATTGTTCTGCCCCCTCCGCCATGATTCAGTAGCATTCCTTAGAAGCTATATACGGTTAGAGAATGATTGTTCTGCCCCCTCCGCCATGCTTCAGTAGCACTCCTTAGAAGCTATATACAGTTAAAGAATGATTGTTCTGCCCCCTCCACCATGCTTCAGTAGCATTCCTTAGAAACTATATACAGTTAGAGAATGATTGTTCTGCCCCCTCCGCCATGATTCAGTAGCATTCCTTAGAAGCTATATACAGTTAGAGAATGATTGTTCTGCCCCCTCCGCCATGATTCAGTAGCATTCCTTAGAAGCTATATACAGTTAGAGAATGATTGTTCTGCCCCCTCCGCCATGATTCAGTAGCACTCCTTAGAAGCTATATACAGTTAGAGAATGATTGTTCTGCCCCCTCCGCCATGATTCAGTAGCACTCCTTAGAAGCTATATACAGTTAGAGAATGATTGTTCTGCCCCCTCCGCCATGCTTCAGTAGCACTCCTTAGAAGCTATATACAGTTAGAGAATGATTGTTCTGCCCCCTCCGCCATGCTTCAGTAGCACTCCTTAGAAGCTATATACAGTTAGAGAATGATTGTTCTGCCCCCTCCGCCATGCTTCAGTAGCATTCCTTAGAAGCTATATACAGTTAGAGAATGATTGTTCTGCCCCCTCCGCCATGATTCAGTAGCATTCCTTAGAAGCTATATACAGTTAGAGAATGATTGTTCTGCCCCCTCCGCCATGCTTCAGTAGCACTCCTTAGAAGCTATATACAGTTAGAGAATGATTGTTCTGCCCCCTCCGCCATGATTCAGTAGCATTCCTTAGAAGCTATATACAGTTAGAGAATGATTGTTCTACCCCCTCCGCCATGATTCAGTAGCATTCCTTAGAAGCTATATACAGTTAGAGAATGATTGTTCTGCCCCCTCCGCCATGATTCAGTAGCATTCCTTAGAAGCTATATACAGTTAGAGAATGATTGTTCTGCCCCCTCCGCCATGCTTCAGTAGCATTCCTTAGAAGCTATATACAGTTAGAGAATGATTGTTCTGCCCCCTCCGCCATGATTCAGTAGCATTCCTTAGAAGCTATATACAGTTAGAGAATGATTGTTCTGCCCCCTCCGCCATGCTTCAGTAGCATTCCTTAGAAGCTATATACAGTTAGAGAATGATTGTTCTGCCCCCTCCGCCATACTTCAGTAGCACTCCTTAGAAGCTATATACAGTTAGAGAATGATTGTTCTGCCCCCTCCTCCATGCTTCAGTAGCACTCCTTAGAAGCTATATACAGTTAGAGAATGATTGTTCTGCCCCCTCCGCCATGATTCAGTAGCACTCCTTAGAAGCTATATACAGTTAGAGAATGATTGTTCTGCCCCCTCCGCCATGCTTCAGTAGCATTCCTTAGAAGCTATATACAGTTAGAGAATGATTGTTCTGCCCCCTCCGCCATGCTTCAGTAGCACTCCTTAGAAGCTATATACAGTTAGAGAATGATTGTTCTGCCCCCTCCGCCATGCTTCAGTAGCATTCCTTAGAAGCTATATACAGTTAGAGAATGATTGTTCTGCCCCCTCCGCCATGATTCAGTAGCATTCCTTAGAAGCTATATACAGTTAGAGAATGATTGTTCTGCCCCCTCCGCCATGCTTCAGTAGCACTCCTTAGAAGCTATATACAGTTAGAGAATGATTGTTCTGCCCCCTCCGCCATGATTCAGTAGCATTCCTTAGAAGCTATATACAGTTAGAGAATGATTGTTCTGCCCCCTCCGCCATGATTCAGTAGCATTCCTTAGAAGCTATATACAGTTAGAGAATGATTGTTCTGCCCCCTCCGCCATGATTCAGTAGCATTCCTTAGAAGCTATATACAGTTAGAGAATGATTGTTCTGCCCCCTCCGCCATGCTTCAGTAGCATTCCTTAGAAGCTATATACAGTTAGAGAATGATTGTTCTGCCCCCTCCGCCATGATTCAGTAGCATTCCTTAGAAGCTATATACAGTTAGAGAATGATTGTTCTGCCCCCTCCGCCATGCTTCAGTAGCATTCCTTAGAAGCTATATACAGTTAGAGAATGATTGTTCTGCCCCCTCCGCCATACTTCAGTAGCACTCCTTAGAAGCTATATACAGTTAGAGAATGATTGTTCTGCCCCCTCCGCCATGCTTCAGTAGCACTCCTTAGAAGCTATATACAGTTAGAGAATGATTGTTCTGCCCCCTCCGCCATGCTTCAGTAGCATTCCTTAGAAGCTATATACAGTTAGAGAATGATTGTTCTGCCCCCTCCGCCATGCTTCAGTAGCATTCCTTAGAAGCTATATACAGTTAGAGAATGATTGTTCTGCCCCCTCCGCCATGATTCAGTAGCATTCCTTAGAAGCTATATACAGTTAGAGAATGATTGTTCTGCCCCCTCCGCCATGATTCAGTAGCACTCCTTAGAAGCTATATACAGTTAGAGAATGATTGTTCTGCCCCCTCCGCCATGCTTCAGTAGCACTCCTTAGAAGCTATATACAGTTAGAGAATGATTGTTCTGTCCCCTCCGCCATGATTCAGTAGCATTCCTTAGAAGCTATATACAGTTAGAGAATGATTGTTCTGCCCCCTCCGCCATGATTCAGTAGCATTCCTTAGAAGCTATATACAGTTAGAGAATGATTGTTCTGCCCCCTCCACCATGCTTCAGTAGCATTCCTTAGAAGCTATATACAGTTAGAGAATGATTGTTCTGCCTCCTCCGCCATGCTTCAGTAGCATTCCTTAGAAGCTATATACAGTTAGAGAATGATTGTTCTGCCCCCTCCGCCATGCTTCGGTAGCATTCCTTAGAAGCTATATACAGTTAGAGAATGATTGTTCTGCCCCCTCCGCCATGATTCCGTAGCATTCCTTAGAAGCTATATACAGTTAGAGAATGATTGTTCTGCCCCCTCCGCCATGATTCAGTAGCATTCCTTAGAAGCTATATACAGTTAGAGAATGATTGTTCTGCCCCCTCCGCCATGATTCAGTAGCATTCCTTAGAAGCTATATACAGTTAGAGAATGATTGTTCTGCCCCCTCTGCCATGATTCAGTAGCATTCCTTAGAAGCTATATACAGTTAGAGAATGATTGTTCTGCCCCCTCCGCCATGCTTCAGTAGCACTCCTTAGAAGCTATATACAGTTAGAGAATGATTGTTCTGCCCCCTCCACCATGCTTCAGTAGCATTCCTTAGAAGCTATATACAGTTAGAGAATGATTGTTCTGCCCCCTCCGCCATGATTCAGTAGCATTCCTTAGAAGCTATATACAGTTAGAGAATGATTGTTCTGCCCCCTCCGCCATGATTCAGTAGCACTCCTTAGAAGCTATATACAGTTAGAGAATGATTGTTCTGCCCCCTCCGCCATGCTTCAGTAGCATTCCTTAGAAGCTATATACAGTTAGAGAATGATTGTTCTGCCCCCTCCGCCATGATTCAGTAGCACTCCTTAGAAGCTATATACAGTTAGAGAATGATTGTTCTGCCCCCTCCGCCATGATTCAGTAGCACTCCTTAGAAGCTATATACAGTTAGAGAATGATTGTTCTGCCCCCTCCGCCATGATTCAGTAGCACTCCTTAGAAGCTATATACAGTTAGAGAATGATTGTTCTGCCCCCTCCGCCATGCTTCAGTAGCACTCCTTAGAAGCTATATACAGTTAGAGAATGATTGTTCTGCCCCCTCCGCCATGCTTCAGTAGCACTCCTTAGAAGCTATATACAGTTAGAGAATGATTGTTCTGCCCCCTCCGCCATGCTTCAGTAGCATTCCTTAGAAGCTATATACAGTTAGAGAATGATTGTTCTGCCCCCTCCGCCATGATTCAGTAGCATTCCTTAGAAGCTATATACAGTTAGAGAATGATTGTTCTGCCCCCTCCGCCATGCTTCAGTAGCACTCCTTAGAAGCTATATACAGTTAGAGAATGATTGTTCTGCCCCCTCCGCCATGATTCAGTAGCATTCCTTAGAAGCTATATACAGTTAGAGAATGATTGTTCTGCCCCCTCCGCCATGATTCAGTAGCATTCCTTAGAAGCTATATACAGTTAGAGAATGATTGTTCTGCCCCCTCCGCCATGATTCAGTAGCATTCCTTAGAAGCTATATACAGTTAGAGAATGATTGTTCTGCCCTCTCCGCCATGCTTCAGTAGCATTCCTTAGAAGCTATATACAGTTAGAGAATGATTGTTCTGCCCCCTCCGCCATGATTCAGTAGCATTCCTTAGAAGCTATATACAGTTAGAGAATGATTGTTCTGCCCCCTCCGCCATGCTTCAGTAGCATTCCTTAGAAGCTATATACAGTTAGAGAATGATTGTTCTGCCCCCTCCGCCATACTTCAGTAGCACTCCTTAGAAGCTATATACAGTTAGAGAATGATTGTTCTGCCCCCTCCGCCATGCTTCAGTTGCACTCCTTAGAAGCTATATACAGTTAGAGAATGATTGTTCTGCCCCCTCCGCCATGCTTCAGTAGCATTCCTTAGAAGCTATATACAGTTAGAGAATGATTGTTCTGCCCCCTCCGCCATGCTTCAGTAGCATTCCTTAGAAGCTATATACAGTTAGAGAATGATTGTTCTGCCCCCTCCGCCATGATTCAGTAGCATTCCTTAGAAGCTATATACAGTTAGAGAATGATTGTTCTGCCCCCTCCGCCATGATTCAGTAGCACTCCTTAGAAGCTATATACAGTTAGAGAATGATTGTTCTGCCCCCTCCGCCATGCTTCAGTAGCACTCCTTAGAAGCTATATACAGTTAGAGAATGATTGTTCTGTCCCCTCCGCCATGATTCAGTAGCATTCCTTAGAAGCTATATACAGTTAGAGAATGATTGTTCTGCCCCCTCCGCCATGATTCAGTAGCATTCCTTAGAAGCTATATACAGTTAGAGAATGATTGTTCTGCCCCCTCCACCATGCTTCAGTAGCATTCCTTAGAAGCTATATACAGTTAGAGAATGATTGTTCTGCCTCCTCCGCCATGCTTCAGTAGCATTCCTTAGAAGCTATATACAGTTAGAGAATGATTGTTCTGCCCCCTCCGCCATGCTTCGGTAGCATTCCTTAGAAGCTATATTCAGTTAGAGAATGATTGTTCTGCCCCCTCCGCCATGATTCGGTAGCATTCCTTAGAAGCTATATACAGTTAGAGAATGATTGTTCTGCCCCCTCCGCCATGATTCAGTAGCATTCCTTAGAAGCTATATACAGTTAGAGAATGATTGTTCTGCCCCCTCCGCCATGATTCAGTAGCATTCCTTAGAAGCTATATACAGTTAGAGAATGATTGTTCTGCCCCCTCTGCCATGATTCAGTAGCATTCCTTAGAAGCTATATACAGTTAGAGAATGATTGTTCTGCCCCCTCCGCCATGCTTCAGTAGCACTCCTTAGAAGCTATATACAGTTAGAGAATGATTGTTCTGCCCCCTCCACCATGCTTCAGTAGCATTCCTTAGAAGCTATATACAGTTAGAGAATGATTGTTCTGCCCCCTCCGCCATGCTTCGGTAGCACTCCTTAGAAGCTATATACAGTTAGAGAATGATTGTTCTGCCCCCTCCGCCATGATTCGGTAGCACTCCTTAGAAGCTATATACAGTTAGAGAATGATTGTTCTGCCCCCTCCGCCATGATTCCGTAGCATTCCTTAGAAGCTATATACAGTTAGAGAATGATTGTTCTGCCCCCTCCGCCATGCTTCAGTAGCAATCCTTAGAAGCTATATACAGTTAGAGAATGATTGTTCTGCCCCCTCCGCCATGATTCAGTAGCACTCCTTAGAAGCTATATACAGTTAGAGAATGATTGTTCTGCCCCCTCCGCCATGCTTCAGTAGCATTCCTTAGAAGCTATATACAGTTAGAGAATGATTGTTCTGCCCCCTCCGCCATGATTCAGTAGCATTCCTTAGAAGCTATATACAGTTAGAGAATGATTGTTCTGCCCCCTCCACCATGCTTCAGTAGCACTCCTTAGAAGCTATATACAGTTAGAGAATGATTGTTCTGCCCCCTCCGCCATGCTTCAGTAGCACTCCTTAGAAGCTATATACAGTTAGAGAATGATTGTTCTGCCCCCTCCGCCATGATTCAGTAGCATTCCTTAGAAGCTATATACAGTTAGAGAATGATTGTTCTGCCCCCCTCCGCCATGATTCAGTAGCATTCCTTAGAAGCTATATACAGTTAGAGAATGATTGTTCTGCCCCCTCCGCCATGATTCAGTAGCATTCCTTAGAAGCTATATACAGTTAGAGAATGATTGTTCTGCCCCCTCCACCATGCTTCAGTAGCACTCCTTAGAAGCTATATACAGTTAGAGAATGATTGTTCTGCCCCCTCCGCCATGCTTCAGTAGCACTCCTTAGAAGCTATATACAGTTAGAGAATGATTGTTCTGCCCCCTCCGCCATGATTCAGTAGCATTCCTTAGAAGCTATATACAGTTAGAGAATGATTGTTCTGCCCCCTCCGCCATGATTCAGTAGCATTCCTTAGAAGCTATATACAGTTAGAGAATGATTGTTCTGCCCCCTCCGCCATGATTCAGTAGCATTCCTTAGAAGCTATATACAGTTAGAGAATGATTGTTCTGCCCCCTCCGCCATGCTTCAGTAGCACTCCTTAGAAGCTATATACAGTTAAAGAATGATTGTTCTGCCCCCTCCACCATGCTTCAGTAGCATTCCTTAGAAACTATATACAGTTAGAGAATGATTGTTCTGCCCCCTCCGCCATGATTCAGTAGCATTCCTTAGAAGCTATATACAGTTAGAGAATGATTGTTCTGCCCCCTCCGCCATGATTCAGTAGCATTCCTTAGAAGCTATATACAGTTAGAGAATGATTGTTCTGCCCCCTCCGCCATGATTCAGTAGCATTCCTTAGAAGCTATATACAGTTAGAGAATGATTGTTCTGCCCCCTCCGCCATGATTCAGTAGCATTCCTTAGAAGCTATATACAGTTAGAGAATGATTGTTCTGCCCCCTCCGCCATGCTTCAGTAGCATTCCTTAGAAGCTATATACAGTTAGAGAATGATTGTTCTGCCCCCTCCGCCATGCTTCAGTAGCACTCCTTAGAAGCTATATACAGTTAGAGAATGATTGTTCTGCCCCCTCCGCCATGCTTCAGTAGCATTCCTTAGAAGCTATATACAGTTAGAGAATGATTGTTCTGCCCCCTCCGCCATGATTCAGTAGCACTCCTTAGAAGCTATATACAGTTAGAGAATGATTGTTCTGCCCCCTCCGCCATGATTCAGTAGCATTCCTTAGAAGCTATATACAGTTAGAGAATGATTGTTCTGCCCCCTCCGCCATGATTCAGTAGCATTCCTTAGAAGCTATATACAGTTAGAGAATGATTGTTCTGCCCCCTCCGCCATGCTTCAGTTGCACTCCTTAGAAGCTATATACAGTTAGAGAATGATTGTTCTGCCCCCTCCGCCATGCTTCAGTAGCATTCCTTAGAAGCTATATACAGTTAGAGAATGATTGTTCTGCCCCCTCCGCCATGATTCAGTAGCACTCCTTAGAAGCTATATACAGTTAGAGAATGATTGTTCTGCCCCCTCCGCCATGCTTCAGTAGCATTCCTTAGAAGCTATATACAGTTAGAGAATGATTGTTCTGCCCCCTCCGCCATGCTTCAGTTGCACTCCTTAGAAGCAATATACAGTTAGAGAATGATTGTTCTGCCCCCTCCGCCATGCTTCAGTTGCACTCCTTAGAAGCTATATACAGTTAGAGAATGATTGTTCTGCCCCCTCCGCCATGATTCAGTAGCATTCCTTAGAAGCTATATACAGTTAGAGAATGATTGTTCTGCCCCCTCCGCCATGCTTCAGTAGCATTCCTTAGAAGCTATATACAGTTAGAGAATGATTGTTCTGCCCCCTCCGCCATGATTCAGTAGCACTCCTTAGAAGCTATATACAGTTAGAGAATGATTGTTCTGCCCCCTCCGCCATGCTTCAGTAGCACTCCTTAGAAGCTATATACAGTTAGAGAATGATTGTTCTGCCCCCTCCGCCATGATTCAATAGCATTCCTTAGAAGCTATATACAGTTAGAGAATGATTGTTCTGCCCCCTCCGCCATGCTTCAGTAGCACTCCTTAGAAGCTATATACAGTTAGAGAATGATTGTTCTGCCCCCTCCGCCATGATTCAGTAGCATTCCTTAGAAGCTATATACAGTTAGAGAATGATTGTTCTGCCCCCTCCGCCATGCTTCAGTTGCACTCCTTAGAAGCTATATACAGTTAGAGAATGATTGTTCTGCCCCCTCCGCCATGCTTCAGTAGCATTCCTTAGAAGCTATATACAGTTAGAGAATGATTGTTCTGCCCCCTCCGCCATGATTCAGTAGCACTCCTTAGAAGCTATATACAGTTAGAGAATGATTGTTCTGCCCCCTCCGCCATGCTTCAGTAGCATTCCTTAGAAGCTATATACAGTTAGAGAATGATTGTTCTGCCCCCTCCGCCATGCTTCAGTTGCACTCCTTAGAAGCAATATACAGTTAGAGAATGATTGTTCTGCCCCCTCCGCCATGCTTCAGTTGCACTCCTTAGAAGCTATATACAGTTAGAGAATGATTGTTCTGCCCCCTCCGCCATGATTCAGTAGCATTCCTTAGAAGCTATATACAGTTAGAGAATGATTGTTCTGCCCCCTCCGCCATGCTTCAGTAGCATTCCTTAGAAGCTATATACAGTTAGAGAATGATTGTTCTGCCCCCTCCGCCATGATTCAGTAGCACTCCTTAGAACCTATATACAGTTAGAGAATGATTGTTCTGCCCCCTCCGCCATGCTTCAGTAGCACTCCTTAGAAGCTATATACAGTTAGAGAATGATTGTTCTGCCCCCTCCGCCATGATTCAGTAGCATTCCTTAGAAGCTATATACAGTTAGAGAATGATTGTTCTGCCCCCTCCGCCATGCTTCAGTAGCACTCCTTAGAAGCTATATACAGTTAGAGAATGATTGTTCTGCCCCCTCCGCCATGATTCAGTAGCATTCCTTAGAAGCTATATACTGTTAGAGAATGATTGTTCTGCCCCCTCCGCCATGATTCAGTAGCACTCCTTAGAAGCTATATACAGTTAGAGAATGATTGTTCTGCCCCCTCCGCCATGCTTCAGTAGCATTCCTTAGAAGCTATATACAGTTAGAGAATGATTGTTCTGCCCCCTCCGCCATGCTTCAGTAGCACTCCTTAGAAGCTATATACAGTTAGAGAATGATTGTTCTGCCCCCTCCGCCATGCTTCAGTAGCATTCCTTTGAAGCTATATACAGTTAGAGAATGATTGTTCTGCCCCCTCCGCCATGCTTCAGTAGCACTCCTTAGAAGCTATATACAGTTAGAGAATGATTGTTCTGCCCCCTCCGCCATGCTTCAGTAGCATTCCTTAGAAGCTATATACAGTTAGAGAATGATTGTTCTGCCCCCTCCGCCATGATTCAGTAGCACTCCTTAGAAGCTATATACAGTTAGAGAATGATTGTTCTGCCCCCTCCGCCATGCTTCAGTAGCATTCCTTAGAAGCTATATACAGTTAGAGAATGATTGTTCTGCCCCCTCCGCCATGCTTCAGTTGCACTCCTTAGAAGCAATATACAGTTAGAGAATGATTGTTCTGCCCCCTCCGCCATGCTTCAGTTGCACTCCTTAGAAGCTATATACAGTTAGAGAATGATTGTTCTGCCCCCTCCGCCATGATTCAGTAGCATTCCTTAGAAGCTATATACAGTTAGAGAATGATTGTTCTGCCCCCTCCGCCATGCTTCAGTAGCATTCCTTAGAAGCTATATACAGTTAGAGAATGATTGTTCTGCCCCCTCCGCCATGATTCAGTAGCACTCCTTAGAAGCTATATACAGTTAGAGAATGATTGTTCTGCCCCCTCCGCCATGCTTCAGTAGCACTCCTTAGAAGCTATATACAGTTAGAGAATGATTGTTCTGCCCCCTCCGCCATGATTCAGTAGCATTCCTTAGAAGCTATATACAGTTAGAGAATGATTGTTCTGCCCCCTCCGCCATGCTTCAGTAGCACTCCTTAGAAGCTATATACAGTTAGAGAATGATTGTTCTGCCCCCTCCGCCATGATTCAGTAGCATTCCTTAGAAGCTATATACAGTTAGAGAATGATTGTTCTGCCCCCTCCGCCATGCTTCAGTTGCACTCCTTAGAAGCTATATACAGTTAGAGAATGATTGTTCTGCCCCCTCCGCCATGCTTCAGTAGCATTCCTTAGAAGCTATATACAGTTAGAGAATGATTGTTCTGCCCCCTCCGCCATGATTCAGTAGCACTCCTTAGAAGCTATATACAGTTAGAGAATGATTGTTCTGCCCCCTCCGCCATGCTTCAGTAGCATTCCTTAGAAGCTATATACAGTTAGAGAATGATTGTTCTGCCCCCTCCGCCATGCTTCAGTTGCACTCCTTAGAAGCAATATACAGTTAGAGAATGATTGTTCTGCCCCCTCCGCCATGCTTCAGTAGCACTCCTTAGAAGCTATATACAGTTAGAGAATGATTGTTCTGCCCCCTCCGCCATGATTCAGTAGCATTCCTTAGAAGCTATATACAGTTAGAGAATGATTGTTCTGCCCCCTCCGCCATGCTTCAGTAGCACTCCTTAGAAGCTATATACAGTTAGAGAATGATTGTTCTGCCCCCTCCGCCATGATTCAGTAGCATTCCTTAGAAGCTATATACTGTTAGAGAATGATTGTTCTGCCCCCTCCGCCATGATTCAGTAGCACTCCTTAGAAGCTATATACAGTTAGAGAATGATTGTTCTGCCCCCTCCGCCATGCTTCAGTAGCATTCCTTAGAAGCTATATACAGTTAGAGAATGATTGTTCTGCCCCCTCCGCCATGCTTCAGTAGCACTCCTTAGAAGCTATATACAGTTAGAGAATGATTGTTCTGCCCCCTCGGCCATGATTCAGTAGCATTCCTTAGAAGCTATATACAGTTAGAGAATGATTGTTCTGCCCCCTCCGCCATGCTTCAGTAGCACTCCTTAGAAGCTATATACAGTTAGAGAATGATTGTTCTGCCCCCTCCGCCATGCTTCAGTAGCATTCCTTAGAAGCTATATACAGTTAGAGAATGATTGTTCTGCCCCCTCCGCCATGATTCAGTAGCATTCCTTAGAAGCTATATACAGTTAGAGAATGATTGTTCTGCCCCCTCCGCCATGATTCAGTAGCATTCCTTAGAAGCTATATACAGTTAGAGAATGATTGTTCTGCCCCCTCCACCATGCTTCAGTAGCATTCCTTAGAAGCTATATACAGTTAGAGAATGATTGTTCTGCCCCCTCCGCCATGATTCAGTAGCACTCCTTAGAAGCTATATACAGTTAGAGAATGATTGTTCTGCCCCCTCCACCATGCTTCAGTAGCATTCCTTAGAAGCTATATACAGTTAGAGAATGATTGTTCTGCCCCCTCCGCCATGATTCAGTAGCATTCCTTAGAAACTATATACAGTTAGAGAATGATTGTTCTGCCCCCTCCGCCATGATTCAGTAGCATTCCTTAGAAGCTATATACAGTTAGAGAATGATTGTTCTGCCCCCTCCGCCATGCTTCAGTAGCATTCCTTAGAAGCTATATACAGTTAGAGAATGATTGTTCTGCCCCCTCCGCCATGCTTCAGTAGCATTCCTTAGAAGCTATATACAGTTAGAGAATGATTGTTCTGCCCCCTCCGCCATGCTTCAGTAGCATTCCTTAGAAGCTATATACAGTTAGAGAATGATTGTTCTGCCCCCTCCGCCATGATTCAGTAGCATTCCTTAGAAGCTATATACAGTTAGAGAATGATTGTTCTGCCCCCTCCGCCATGATTCAGTAGCATTCCTTAGAAGCTATATACAGTTAGAGAATGATTGTTCTGCCCCCTCCGCCATGCTTCAGTAGCATTCCTTAGAAGCTATATACAGTTAGAGAATGATTGTTCTGCCCCCTCCGCCATGCTTCAGTTGCACTCCTTAGAAGCTATATACAGTTAGAGAATGATTGTTCTGCCCCCTCAGCCATGATTCAGTAGCATTCCTTAGAAGCTATATACAGTTAGAGAATGATTGTTCTGCCCCCTCCACCATGCTTCAGTAGCATTCCTTAGAAGCTATATACAGTTAGAGAATGATTGTTCTGCCCCCTCCGCCATGATTCAGTAGCATTCCTTAGAAGCTATATACAGTTAGAGAATGATTGTTCTGCCCCCTCCGCCATGATTCAGTAGCATTCCTTAGAAGCTATATACAGTTAGAGAATGATTGTTCTGCCCCCTCCACCATGCTTCAGTAGCATTCCTTAGAAGCTATATACAGTTAGAGAATGATTGTTCTGCCCCCTCCGCCATGATTCAGTAGCACTCCTTAGAAGCTATATACAGTTAGAGAATGATTGTTCTGCCCCCTCCACCATGCTTCAGTAGCATTCCTTAGAAGCTATATACAGTTAGAGAATGATTGTTCTGCCCCCTCCGCCATGATTCAGTAGCATTCCTTAGAAACTATATACAGTTAGAGAATGATTGTTCTGCCCCCTCCGCCATGATTCAGTAGCATTCCTTAGAAGCTATATACAGTTAGAGAATGATTGTTCTGCCCCCTCCGCCATGCTTCAGTAGCATTCCTTAGAAGCTATATACAGTTAGAGAATGATTGTTCTGCCCCCTCCGCCATGCTTCAGTAGCATTCCTTAGAAGCTATATACAGTTAGAGAATGATTGTTCTGCCCCCTCCGCCATGCTTCAGTAGCATTCCTTAGAAGCTATATACAGTTAGAGAATGATTGTTCTGCCCCCTCCGCCATGATTCAGTAGCATTCCTTAGAAGCTATATACAGTTAGAGAATGATTGTTCTGCCCCCTCCGCCATGATTCAGTAGCATTCCTTAGAAGCTATATACAGTTAGAGAATGATTGTTCTGCCCCCTCCGCCATGCTTCAGTAGCATTCCTTAGAAGCTATATACAGTTAGAGAATGATTGTTCTGCCCCCTCCGCCATGCTTCAGTAGCACTCCTTAGAAGCTATATACAGTTAGAGAATGATTGTTCTGCCCCCTCAGCCATGATTCAGTAGCATTCCTTAGAAGCTATATACAGTTAGAGAATGATTGTTCTGCCCCCTCCACCATGCTTCAGTAGCATTCCTTAGAAGCTATATACAGTTAGAGAATGATTGTTCTGACCCCCCCCCCCCAGACTACTGCAACATTAAGTTTTACCTATGTCTGAACATACGTCTACGTTCTGCTTTTGGTTTCCACTCAATATCCTTAGTTCCCCTTAATTAAATCCTTTACAATTTATTCACAAGGTCAGGGACCATAAAAGGCTGGCCTAATTTAAGGTTTGTGAGTATAACTCTCACATGTTTCAAGGTGTTCTGGGTACAGCCTTATGTGATAAAAGTGTTTGTAATGACTACATATACTTTGGTTTCCACCACCAATCTAACTGAAAGAATGGTGAGAGTGGCATTTAAACTGTCACAGTCCTAATCTTTTATGCCAAATGTATATGAAAAAGAAAGTTAAAATTTCATCATTATCAACAAAACAAACAACCACCTCTCACTTCAAACCGTTGAACACAAAAAAATATTATGACATGTGGTTTTGGAAATTTCTGGCTTGGGACATGTACAAAAATGTGGTGGGTTTAAGCCAGTTTATGGGGTCCCAACCCCTCCCCTCTGATTATAGGATCTACAACAACAACACAATACAAAAAACCTTCACAGATTCGCTTTCACTCCAAAAGTGTTGAGTTGGCTGTATTTCCAACTAATTGTACATTTAAATTACAGAATGCCAGTGTGACCCTATGGGATCCCTGAGCAGTGAGTGTGAACCAGCTGGAGGACAATGTACATGTAAACCTAATGTAGTTGGGCGTCGCTGTAACAGATGTGCTCCTGGCACCTATGACTTTGGACCTGATGGCTGCAAACGTGAGTTGAAGGTTAAGAGGGCAATGTGACATATATTTGGATATCACTTTGTACAAGATATGGTAAAGATAAGATTACTGTGAAAATGATTTGATAGAAAAGAGTTTTTTTTTTTCAGTTTTAATATGTAGGCACTCTGTTGATGAACAGAAAAGGCCAGCAAAACAATATACATTGCATATGTGTATTTCACAATCAAATTCACATTTTAGGATATGATTTTTAATCTTTTGTATTTCATTTTTTTGTGTGTGCAAAATAATTGCATAATTTAGCTCAATTATGTTTTATTGATACTGTTACACAAACCATATCTGTGGTGTAAAGGTCAGTGTGCTTGTCTCGAGGTTGGTAGATCATGGGTTCAAGTTCCTGTCTGGTCAAAACAAAAGACTACAAAATGGTAGTATGCTGCTTCTCTACTAAACATGCAGCATTAAGAAATAAGTGCAAAGATTGGTTTGCTAGGAATCAGAATAATGTACTTGAGTGGAGCAACATGTAAATCACAGACATATCGAAAACCCAAGACAACTTGTCTGACATTCGGTCAGGCAATTTAAGAAAAACTGTCTGACCGAATAAAAACCTAAAATACTACCACATATTCCGCATCGCCATTAAAAACTCATTTATTTGTTTCACATGTTTACTTCAAGAATAATTTTTATAGGTATTCAGTTATCTCGTGACATTCTCAATATTTGTTTAAAATTGAAAAAAGTCATCCTGGAAATCATAACATTCATCTTCATAATCATCATCATCATCAATGTCTGTGAAAAAAAATTCTGTTCAGACATTAAATTCACCTCTCCCTCTTTTTTCCACCTAAGATAAGAAAATGATGGTTTACCAATACAAGAACACTTTTTAGTTCACCTGGACCAAAGGTCCAGGTGAACTATTGCCATCACTTGACGTCCGTCGTCTGTAAACTTTTCACATTTCAAGCTTCTTCTCCGAAACCACAGGGCCAATTGGAACCAAACTTAGCAGGAATGTTCCTTGGATGGTCCTCTACAAAGTTACTGTTTTTCGTTCCAGTCGGATATTCAACATGGCTGCCAGGGCCAATAATATGCTCTGATTGGCTGAAATTTCAAAGATCTTCTTCTCTGAAACTAATGAACTGACTGAACCCAAACTGTAAATGAATGATCATTGGAATTTCCTTTACCAATTTACTGTTTTTTATGCCGATCGGAAATCCAAGATGGCCACCACCGCAGGACATAGATTAACATTGGACCCTATGGGAAAATGTTCAAATGCCTTCTTCTCAGAAACTACAAATATGATTAAAGCCAAACTGTACATGAATGTTCATTGGATGGTCCTCTACAAACTTTAGGTTTTTTGTTCCGATATGAAATTCAAAATGGCGGCTACGGCAGGACTTAGTTTAACATTGGACCCTATGGGAAAAATGTTTCAAAATGCTTCTTCTCTGAAACCACTTGGATAATTGAAACCAAACTGCCCAGGAATGATCATTGGAAGGTCCTCTACAAAGTGTGTGTTTTTTATGCCGATCGGAAATCCAAGATGGCCACCACTGCAGGACATAGATTAACATTGAACCCTATGGGAAAATGTTCAAATGCCCTTCTTCTCAGAAACTACAAATATGATTAAAGCCAAACTGTACATGAATGTTCATTGGATGGTCTTCTACAAACTTTACGTTTTTTGTTCTGATATGAAATTCAAAATGGCGGCTACGGCAGGACTTAGTTTAATATTGGACCCTATTGGAAAAATGTTTCAAAACGCTTCTTCTCTGAAACCACTTGGACAGTTGAATCCAAACTGCCCAGGAATGATCATTGGAAGGTCCTCTGTTTTTTATGCCGATCGGAAATCCAAGATGGCTGCCACCACAGGTCATAGTATTAACACAGGACCATATGGGGAAAATACAGAAATATATTCTTCTCTGAAGCTATTGCACTGATTGAACCTAAACTGTGCATCAATCATTGGAAGGTCCTTTACAAACTTTGTGTTTTTTATGTTGATCGTAATTCCAAGATGACTACCACTACAGGACATAGTTTTTACATAGGACCAATTGGTTCTTTTTATTACCAGGTGAACGATACAGGCTGTTGAGAGCCTCTGGTAATATTTTTATAGAATGTTATTTTTAATGTGGTCATGAGTAAATAAGGTATTGTTTGTTTTCCTTGCGGACTAACTCTCTGAAAGAGATGCCGACTCAAATGTGTTTTGGCAATTATCTTTCGGTTTCAGGTTCGTCTGTATTGTATTTATCAAATCATGAATCTTTCGTACCTAACCATGTCGAACCATTACGTTCCGATTCTTTTTACAAATGACAATGTACCAAGAAATTATGTTTTAAGAACATATTTATTGAAGAATACAAACTTTATCAACCCAAAGAAACTTATGAATATATATTTTCAAAATACAAATAGTTAAAATGATAATCGGTTTGGTTTATTTTAAAGACCGATCAAGTCGAATGCCGATCTATATTTGGGACGAATTATATTTCTTTAAGGGAAGTTACTCGATTAGGATTACACAATGGTCAAGTTATTCACAGAAAATGCTTATTTAAAAAAATAAACATACTATTGCAAGAAAGATTGACTTTTAAAGACACTGCTTGATGGACCGACAAAGAGAAAATTGTTTCCTGGCCGAAGTAGAGCAAATTTTTACATGATTCGGACCGATATGCCGAAAACATTGTCGGACTGGCTTGATTTTTACCTGTCGGGTCCAACGTTCCGGCATATTTCGATATGTCTGAAATCATTAAGAAATAGAAATTGGAATGCTATGATTAAATGTTCATTTGTTTTCGTTCTTCAGCTTGTAATTGTCATGAATATGGAGCACGGGATAGGTTTTGTGATGCAAGAACTGGTCAGTGTAACTGTATCAGTAATGTGGGTAAAAGAATATGTGATAGTTGTCAGGACGGTCACTGGGGATTCCCACGCTGTAGACCATGCCAGTGTAACGGCAATGCTGATACCTGTGATGACCTGACAGGACATTGTATTGGTTGTAGAGATTTTACTGGTGGGGAGTATTGTGATAAGTAAGTACTTAATTTGTACTGTCTGTTGGCTTAGATTATCAATATTTCACACTAAAGAAAAAAAATTTAAAAGCTTGAAGTAAAGATTACTAAGGTACACAATTTAGACATAATTGTAGTTTTTAATTTGTGCAGTATTAAATTTTATCTGTAATTAATACATTTTTACTTTGATCTCACTAAGGAATATTGTATCAACAAACTGACTGATACTGAAAATTTTTAAATGACTAAAAAAATTGGTTTTCTTGATTGGTCAAAACCATACATCGCCTTTTTGAACAAACATTATGATCACCTCACAATCTTGCACGAGAGGTGGACAATTAGTGTGTCATAGATGTCAAGTACCCAAATATAGATTTGGGAAATCCTGATGGTTTTCGGATAACAAGTCATTTAATAAACCAATTGTTGACTTTTGATATCAGTTGACATGATATTTATCAACCCAAGAAATGATCAATTACATCGAATGTTTGCCTTGGTCATTATCTTTTGATAGCTTTTTTTACCATGCCTTAGTCATTATCACTTCTTCTGGGTTGATAAATTATTGTGTCAACCTTATCAAAAGTCATTAATGTATATTATTAAATGACCATGAATTTTCTTAATTCTGATTGGTTTAGAAGGTTCATTGCTTCCTCTAACAGAACTACATGTCCACCGCGCAATTTTGCGCATGAGGTTAATAAATCTCATGTCGCAGTTAGTACGTACCCAAATATAGTAACAGGGGAAAACCAGTAGACTGATTAATATCGATAAATTTGATTGGCCGACATTTTGAACATCAACCAATCAGAGGCGTTCTTGCTAACGAACTTCGGTAATCAGCAGGCGACTGTTAGTAAACAAAAATGAACGAAGCAGCTTCGTCAGTAGAACCAGAAGTTAAGACACGTTACTGAAACTGTGATATTTTATTTGTTAAAATTTTGAAATTGTATTCGTTTTTTCTTAATCAATTTTATTGTTTTGAAACATTAAAAATGTCAAGCTTTAAAAACTGGTGTTTGTTGGTTTGAAGCAGCTACATATAAAAAAGAATAAATGGAAATATCTTAGAAACAGCAACAATTCACAATTTTCAACCTAAAATTACTCTTAGAATGTGTCATTTAATAAAACAATTGATGACTTTTCATTTTGGTGGACACTGATTTATCAACCCCTTGGAAGTGATGTTTACCTCAGCCGTTGGCTTCGGTGAACATCACTTCCTCGGGGTTGATAAATCACAGTGTCCACCTTATGAAAAGTCATTAATTGTATAATATCGATCAGTCACTCAGTGTGACGTCAAACACATTATGACATTACCAATATAGACAATAACATCAGTTTTGAAGGTCTTGACATACTGTAAATTCATTTAATTTCGTTGGTACCAATTTTCGTGGATTGGAAAAAAAGGTATTTTGTGAGATAGTTAAATTCGTGGATTGCCGATTACAAAAAAAAAAAGGGGGGTTTTGAAATACTTAAATTCGTGGATTTTCACTTCAAATTCGTAGATTTTGCGTGTCGCGATTCTACAGTAAAGTATTCATTTTAAGTAAATTTACAAGTACGCCAAACAAATATGGATCATTGTTGTACATTATCAGCTTGTTACAATTTTGATAATTATTTGATTGCATAATTAATACTTCTTTGAAGAAGCCCACAAATTAAATCAATAACATCCAATCAGAAATAATTTGTAATCATCGAAAGATGATCAAAAGATAAGAAGCGGGCATACAATGTTTGCATCTCAAGCCGTGAATCTACTATTGAGCAACTTGTCATAAATACCGAGAAAAAAATGGTTTCTCTCATAACACAATGTCTCTACAACAGTGGTTAAAGTCTGGTAGCGTTAAGGTGAAAGCTCCCGTTACGCCGTGACTGCCTGATCCGTCAAAAGGGTATTTTTTTTTGCTAAACTTCACACTAGGAGTCAAAACTTAAATTATAATTCTTTGTACTCTACGGGAACATGACATGCCATAAATGATACATATAAAAAAGTTGCATTAAACGGTTAAGAAAAAAGGTGTGAAATTTTATGTCACAGCAGTTAAACATCACGTGTCAACAAATTAAAATCCTGACCTCTGGGCATATATGATACCAGTATACCGTTAATCCGATTATTATCACCAATAAACTTTATGATTGTCAATCAAAATGTTTATACAGCAATTATAAAAGGTGACAATAATGTTAGTATTATCGATTGAAATTTTACCAAAAATGTTTTGTATTTGTGTGTATTGATGTTATATGTGCAAGCAATTTAATTTCTTTTTACTAATTTATCCTTTAATTTTCTTTATTAATCAACACTTCATTAAACAATACAAAAATACTGGAAGTTATTACTGCAAAATGTTTTCATAAATGTCACAACAATAAACAATTTATTCCAAGATACCTTAGAGTTTATATGTTTATCAATCACAAAATGACACACATGTACATCTATTTTAGATTCACAAGACATGCATTACAATTACATCATGTAACAATGTTGAATTACCTACATGGCTACAAACGTTTGTGTTGTCAAAACCTTGCTTACCGCCAAACGGAAATCAAATGGTCATTTTTCGTCGAACATTTAAATTCATGGTTTGCTGGCACCCACGAAAACCACGAAAATTGGTATACCACGAATAAAAATGAATTCACAGTATATTATAAACAGTATCACAGCTTGTCATATCAGACTCGCTGCAATACTAGCAACAATGTCTGTCTCTACATTCATTACTGACATTATTCTGTATTCATCTGCTGTCAGATAATTGGCTTTGAATGTCAATATTTCTTTAAAAAAAATGTAGAAGCTTAATGAGGCACAAAAGTTATACTTCTGTATAACGACTTCCTTTCTTGCCAAACCTTATTTATTCCCTCTCAGGGTTTTCCAGTGAATTGATCTTTAAATAAAGACTTCCTGTTTAATGGAACTAACGACTGTGTTCTTAGGCTGACATTCCTTCATATAAAAACTATTAGAAGACTTGCTATCAGACTGGATAAACACTGTCTCGTAGAAAACAAGATTTGATCAAATAAAATTGTAATCTCATTAAGAATGTGATTTTCTACATAGCCATGCTGAGTTTGGTTTAGAAAACTCATTTGCAAAAACTCCTTAAAAATTGTAAAGTACATGAATTTATTAGTGGCAGAGTCGAAGTCAACAACTTCACAAAATATATTACTGAACACAGAAATATATTGAAGATGGCAACACATTTGTGTTATTAACTGAAAATAAATAATGGTGTAAACTGAAAAGTTATATTGAAGTAAAATCTGGAAACAGATCGAACCATTGGATATGGATTTGGAGGGGAAAAAAGCGAATTGCAAAATATACAAGGATATTTCACTGAAAAAAATATCAGCATGAAAATTTATTTATACCAATAACCAGAAACTGGTCAAATTAATAACTTGTCTCTATTTCTCATTTGTGCATCAGTTGATTGCTTAAAATATTCCAGAAAGATGTCTGTTGGATATTTATTGGATATGGAAAATAAATAACTTACAAAATAGAAGTTATCTTCTACCTCTAACTTGATTTTAAAAATAGAATATGTGTATACACAAACAGTAAAAACGTAAACACATGGAGTATTTTGTATTTTTTACTAGAACATTGTACAGAAAACTTTATTGGGATAATAATTTATACTATTTAACTGAAAAAACCCAAAACAAAATATGTACTGATAGCTTTATGTTTGCAATCTTGGACTCCTTAAAGTCCAATAAACTCATGGCAGCCATAAAATGTAATAAATTATAATAATTATAATTTCAGGTGTTTTGATGGTTACTATGGTGATCCTCGTATCAATTACCGTATTCCATGTCGACCATGTATGTGTCCAGGGGGACCAGACAGTAGTGTACAACATGCAGACTCCTGTTATGAAGATTCACGTTTACAAACTGTTGTCTGTAACTGTAATCTAGGATTCCAAGGTATATACCTTTACAATTACGGTCATATGACAGCACAGTAGTCCCCTTTTAATAAGACACACCAGCCTCTCTTATCGGGTCAAATTTCAGATGCACAGAAATTGTAAAATACTACTAAATTTCCTCCCTTTAGAGAGGCCACCCCTCTTAGGCCATTTTTCATTGCAGAAGGGGTATAAGAGGGAGACTACTGTATATGTCAAATGTTTCATTTTCTAACATGTGGTTTTCTTGCTTTTAACTTTTATTTTCCCCCAAACAAATAGATAAATTGTCATCATGTGCCTTGCAGATGAATTTTCCATAGAATTCTATATTTGTCCATGCAAGTTTCACTATTGGTAATTATCAGTATGACATTTTATATCAGCATGTGCCTTGCAGCGTATAATCACACGGAGGAAATTTTTCGTAGAATTCTATATTTGTCCCATTTTTCGCTATTGGTAATTATCAGTATGACATTTGTCAGCATGTGCTTTGTGGCGTATAATCACATGAAGGAAATTTTCCATAGAATTCTATATTTGTCCATTTTTCGCTAAATGGTAATTGGCTGTTTGACATTTCATTTCAAATGGAAGTTGAAGGTTATCTTGACCTAGTCATCATCACCAAACTTATTCCTAAGAAATAAGTCAATATCTATTCAATGCTCACAACACTTTCTTGGAATAATATTCATCAGGAACACTCATAGTCAAAAGATTACTACAGTAGACCAAATGTTTTAAAATATAAATTATTGCTGTCTTCCAAAAAGAAATCGGAGCCGATCAAGCTTAACAAATTCATTAAAGACATAAATAAAACTGTATGTATACTCCAGGCTTAATCTATTGAATTGTTCCTCTTTGTACGTTTTTAGTTCACCTGGACCAAAGGTCCAGGTGAACTATTGCCATCACTTGGCGTCCGTCGTCTGTCGTCTGTAAACTTTTCACATTTCAAGCTTCTTCTCCGAAACCACTTGGCCGATTGGAACCGAACTTAGCAGGAATGTTCCTTGGATGGTCCTCTACAAAGTTACTGTTTTTCGTTCCAGTCGAATATTCAATATGGCTGCCAGGGCCAATAATATGCTCTGATTGGCTGAAATTTCAAAGATCTTCTTCTCTGAAACTAATGAACTGACTGAACCCAAACTGTAAATGAATGATCATTGGAATTTCCTTTACCAAGTTTCTGTTTTTTATGCCGATCGGAAATCCAAGATGGTCGCCATCGCAGGACATAGATTAACATTGGACCCTATGGGAAAATGTTCAAATGCCTTCTTCTCAGAAACTGCAAATATGATTAAAGCCAAACTGTACATGAATGTTCATTGGATGGTCATCTACAATCTTAAGGTTTTTTGTTCCGATATGAAATTCAAAATGGCGGCTACGGCAGGACTTAGTTTAACATTGGACCCAATGGGAAAAATGTTTCAAAATGCTTTTTCTCTGAAACCACTTGGACAATTGAAACCAAACTGCCCAGGAATGATCATTGGAAGGTCCTCTAAAAAGTGTGTGTTTTTTATACCGATCGGAAATCCAAGATGGCCACCACCGCAGGACATAGATATAACATTGGACCCTATGGGAAAATGTTCAAATGCCTTCTTCTCAGAAACTACAAATATTATTAAAGCCAAACTGTACATGAATGTTTATTGGATGATCCTCTACAATCTTAAGGTTTTTTGTTCCGATATGAAATTCAAAATGGCGGTTACGGCAGGACTTAGTTTAACATTGAACCCTATGGATGAAATGTTTCAAAATGCTTCTTCTCTGAAACCACATGGACAATTGAAACCAAACTGCCCAGGAATGATCATTGGAAGGTCCTCTACAAAGTGTGTGTTTTTTATGCCGATCGGAAATCCAAGATGGCCACCACCGCAGGACATAGATTAACATTAGACCCTATGGGAAAATGTTCAAATGCCTTCTTCTCAGAAACTACAAATATGATTAAAGCCAAACTGTACATGAATGTTCATTGGATGGTCCTCTACAAACTGTACGTTTTTTGTTCCGATATGAAATTCAAAATGGCGGCTACGGCAGGACTTAGTTTAACATTGGACCCTATGGGGAAAATGTTTCAAAACGCTTCTTCTCTGAAACCACTGGGACAGTTGAAACCAAACTGCCCAGGAATGATCATTGGAAGGTCCTCTACAAATTTTATGTTTTTTATGCCGATCGGAAATCCAAGATGGCCACCACCGCAGGACATAGATTAACATTGGACCCTATGGGAAAATGTTCAAATGCCTTCTTCTCAGAAACTACAAATATGATTAAAGCCAAACTGTACATGAATGTTCATTGGATGGTCCTCTACAAACTTTAGGTTTTTTGTTCTGATATGAAATTCAAAATGGCGGCTACGGCAGTACTTAGTTTAACATTGGACCCTATGGGAAAAATGTTTCAAAACGCTTCTTCTCTGAAACCACTTGGATAATTGAAACCAAACTGCCCAGGAATGATCTTTGGAAGGTCCTCTACAAGGTGTGTGTTTTTTATGCCGATCGGAAATCCAAGATGGCTGCCACCACAGGTCATAGTATTAACACAGAACCATATGGGGAAAATACAGAAATATATTCTTCTCTGAAGCTATTGCACTGATTGAACCTAAACTGTGCATCAATCATTGGAAGGTCCTTTACACACTTTGTGTTTTTTATGTTGATCGTAATTCCAAGATGACTACCACTGCAGGACATAGTTTTTACATAGGACCAATTGGTTTTTTTTATTACCAGGTGAACGATACAGGCTCTTGAGAGCCTCTGGTTTTTTTCATTTCTACTTTATTATATACGTACTAAAGTACATGTTATTATATATATTGTACATACATATTTCTCTATACCTTGTCAAATTATGATGCTTTATTGAGAATAAAAGATATAGAATAGCGTATATAGGAAACAGAATAATATAAAATCTTTGAGAGCAAGTAAACTCATAGATCTAAACAGGATAACCAATGTTGGCTAAGACTACTTCTACCTGAGTGAAATTGACCTTAGTTATTATTAATTATATTATTTACATGCATAAATTATTTATGTAGCTCACCATGTTATAGCTGAATGATAATATTGATTCTAAGATCCCATGTTTATTTGTTAAATTATTTATGTAGCTCACCATGTTATAGCTGAATGATAATATTGATTCTAAGATCCCATGTTTATATCTTAAATCATTATTATGTTGTTATTTTTCTCTGTACCAATGTATTTGGCTATATGAGAATAAAGATATATATTTATATATATGGTAATTATTGTCTATTTTTAGGTCCAAACTGTGATACATGTACAGACAATTATTTTGGAAGTCCTAAGGACGTAAATGGTACCTGTGAACCGTGTATCTGTAATAATAACATTGATCCTAACATTCCTGGCAGCTGTGATACATCCTCTGGAGAATGTCTCAAATGTTTGTTTAATACAGAGGGATTTAACTGTGAACAGTGTAGTACTGGTTTCTATGGTGATGCTACAATTCAAAATTGTGCACGTAAGTTTAATATAAACAGGATTAATATATGTCTGACAGTGTGACAGTGAAGCCTATTTTCTCCAATATAATGGTTAACATGCCTGTCTACTGTAGTAGAACATGGGTTTGAGGCCTGGTCTGGTGAAACCAAGCACTATAAAATTGGTATCTGTTGCCTCTCCACTAAGCACACAGCATTAAATAATAAGAGCAAAGAATGGAGATAATGTGTCCCAAGAGGAAAGACATTTCTACCTGTGGAATGTTGTTTTAATGACCTAGCACAGTGAGTAACACTATAAAAATCCAACTGAGAGCATGTTGGTCTAGTACAAAACAGACATGATCATCATCACGTCAAAATATAACTTGTTCTCACCATGATATAGCTTCAAAATGCTTACTTCGCACTAAACAACAATCACTCGCCTCACATCATTCACTCACAATTTTCTCAAAAAACACATTAAAATGAAATGTTACAGATAAAAAAAGAGGTCCAAAAGAATTTAAAAATGGGTTATCCCCAGCAAATCCATCCAGAATTGTTCCTCTAAATTCATGTGTATACAAGTAAATCATTTATAACTTTTGTTTCAAGTATTGTTTTTTTTCCCCCCACATTTGTAGTCGCACGCCATTCAAGAATAGATATTTATTCAATGATGTAATACATATTTTTGTGCCAGTTTGAGATTATTTAAATTAGAGTGTCCTTCACTAGACAAAAATACAATCAATTCATAAAAATTCCACACCCTCAGTATTTGTAAATTTTGTTGCATGAATTTTAGCCTATGCATGTATCAAATTTTATTTGTCTAATGTAGACTCATTAGTAATCGAGATATACAAACAAAATGTTCCAATTTCGTGGATAGTATTAAACCAAGAAATTAAGAATTGAATGAATAGTTGTCTATTTATATAAATATATATACAGACTATAACAGGGAACCGACACAATATAGCTGAAATATTGTTGAAAGTGGCATGAGACACCATAACCCTAACCCTCTACTAATTTACGTGTCAAAGAAAATACAATTTTTCCTCGAAGCACAAAAATTAGTATCTACGAATTTAAAAGAATTCTCAGTAATTATAGTTACTCCTGATATTTGATATTAACAGAATGTATCTGTGATCCTTATGGTACTGATCCTAATGGTGGTGAGTGTGATCAGATAACAGGCCAATGTCCATGTCTACCTAATGTTGTGGGCCAGAAATGTGATGCCTGTGCCTCAGGCTTCTGGAATATCACCAGTCAGATGGGATGTTCTTCTTGTGGTTGTGACCCAACAGGATCAACAGGGATAGAGTGTAATCAGGTATTTAATTAAATATACATTGTGTATAACCAGTGGGTACCAGTTTAACATGTGTTTAGTATGTTGTTATAGAACTTACATTCTGTACGAAAATATGAACCATACAACTAACTGTGATAATTTGTTTAATACCAGTACTGACTGACAGCTGAACATCTTTGAATTAGAATTTTAAAACACTACAGTTGACTGGCTCGGAATCAGGATAATATGTCGATTGTGGAGTGACATGTCTACCCCCAGACTGTTGTTTCAGTGAGCTAGCACTGTTAAGATTCAATCAAGCGTGTTGGTCTAGTACAAAGTGGACATCAACATCTCATCAAAACGTAACTCGTTCTCCCGTGATATAGCTGAAAAATTGCCGAGTTTTAAAGACACTCAGATATTTATGTTAATTATCCTTGACTCTAAATCAGGATAACATGTCAGAGTGGAGTGACATGTCTACCCGCGAACTGTTGTTTCAGTGAGCTAGCACTATTAAGAACCAATTAAGCGTGTTGGCCTAGAACAAACCGAACCTCATCATCTCATTGAAATGTGACTTGTTCTCCCATGATATAGTTGAAAAATTGCTCATTTGGCGTTAAACAACAATCACTCACTCACTCGATATTACTCTATGAGTTTTACCGAAATTGTTAATATAATGGTTAAGATCTATGATTTTTACAAATATTTCTTTAATATTTTACTAACAATCTATTATTTGTATAGATGGTTTATGGTGTTTAGCGACACTTTCAACAATATTTCCAGTTATATTGTGGCGGTCAATTTTATTGGTGGAGGAAACTGGAGTACCCGAAGAAAACCACTGATCTGTCGCAAGTCACTGACAAACTATTTGTATAGACATTATTTAACAAAACAATTCATTGCATATGTCTAGTATTTTAAAGTTTTATTTTATAATTGATAGTTTGATGGGCAGTGTCAGTGTATTCAAGGTCGTGGTGGACATGATTGTAGCTCCTGTGAGGATAATTACTGGGGAGATCCAACAGTACAATGTTATCGTAAGTTAAAAGTCTAGTTAGTGTTTACATTCTACAGTTTTAAAGAAACTTATCTCAGTATGTGAAATCTGATGCTTTTCATGAAAATCGAGAGGGTCATTATGATCTAGTGGTTTAGGGAACAGATTATCATTGATAAGCATTATCCTTTTACCACGTTACATTTGAGTAGTATACTAAGATAAAGGAATTTTTATTGTCGTTCTTGATCTGACACTCACAGTAGGGATCTCAAATGAAGAACATCCTGTACTATAAAACGTAATTGAACAGATGATTGGCTAATTAAATTGGCAAACATTTCTAAATCGTCTTCTTCTCTTTTTATCTTTTTTTTGCTGCTGGAATGTGAAATTTGTTTCTCTGCAAAAATGGCCACATGTTCTTTCTCAAAAAAAGCTTCGGGAATAAACCCTAGTTTTGTCAATTACATTGACAGAATATAATAAAGAGTGACTTCATTATATTCCATCGGTTTTTTTTGCCAATTCAATCATGTCATTGTTCCTTAAGATTCATCACTCTCCCTATTCTGTCAAAGACAGAGAAGTCACTTTTCTCAAGCATTCAAAGCTAGATTATGCCCTGGAACATTATTCTTTACTTCTGACTTATGGATGATAGATCTAGGATTATCTCCCTCTAATTTTCATGGACCAATGGGTTTCATTTAACTGTTGATTGATTGGTTATTGACTGTTTTCAGCATGTGATTGTAACTACCAAGGATCAGCTCAGACTCAGTGTGACAGAAGGTCAGGGCAGTGTGTCTGTCTGTTGGGCATCAGTGGTTACAAGTGTGATAGATGTGATAGGGGCACTACAGGGGAACTTCCAAACTGTAAACCATGTGGAGACTGCTTCAACAACTGGGACAGAGTCATAAGAGATTTGTCAGGTATGGTTTCTGAAGGGAATATAATTTTTTATTATTAGTTGTTTACAATTAAGTGGTGAAAAAAGCAGATTAATTTTGTTTAACAATTATAAACTTCATCATAGAAAAAGGACAATGTTATTATGCATTACCTGAACATTGATTCTGATTGGACGATGTTGAAAATCTTACAGTTTTAATTCCAGATATTTTTAAAAATCAGTATTTTAAACAACAATGTTGACATTTGAATTAACTAGTAAAAAATACATTAGTGCATCATATTTGATGACGTAAACCTATGATTTGATAGTTACAAAAGTCATTTCGCAACCTTTGATATATTTTTGAGCATATTTTTGAAACACAGGGCAGCTTTTTTGGAGGATGAATTTAAAAACCTCTGAAAAATATTGAATGATATTTAGGTAACTAGAAATGTGTCAAAATAACTATACAGAGTTTGGTAATGTGTCACAAATAACTATTTAGAATTTGGTAATGTGTCAAAAATAGCTATTTAAAGTTTGGTAATGTGTCAAAAATAACTTTAGAGTTTGTAATGTGTCAAAAATAACTATTTAGAGTTTGGTAATGTGTCAAAAATAACTATTTATTTAGAGTTTGGTAATGTGTCAAAAATAACTATTTAGAGTTTGTAATGTGTCAAAAATAACTATTTAGAGTTTGGTAATGTGTCAAAAATAACTATTTAGAGTTTGATAATGTGTCAAAAATAACTATTTAGAGTTTGGTAATGTGTCAAAAATAACTATTTAGAGTTTGGTAATGTGTCAAAAATAACTATTTAGAGTTTGGTAATGTGTCAAAAATAACTATTTAGAGTTTGGTAATGTGTCAAAAATAGCTATTTAGAGTTTGGTAATGTGTCAAAAATAACTATATAGAGTTTGGTAATGTGTCAAAAATAACTATTTAGAGTTTGGTAATGTGTCAAAAATAACTATTTAGAGTTTGGTAATGTGTCAAAAATAACTATTTATTTAGAGTTTGGTAATGTGTCAAAAATAACTCTATAGAGTTTGATGATGTGTCAAAAATAACTATTTAGAGTTTGGTAATGTGTCAAAAATAACTATTTAGAGTTTGGTAATGTGTCAAAAATAACTATTTAGAGTTTGGTAATGTGTCAAAAATAGCTATTTAGAGTTTGGTAATGTGTCAAAAATAACTATATAGAGTTTGGTAATGTGTCAAAAATAACTATTTAGAGTTTGGTAATGTGTCAAAAATAACTATTTAGAGTTTGGTAATGTGTCAAAAATAACTATTTATTTAGAGTTTGGTAATGTGTCAAAAATAACTATTTAGAGTTTGGTAATGTGTCAAAAATAACTATTTAGAGTTTGGTAATGTGTCAAAAATAACTATTTAGAGTTTGGTAATGTGTCAAAAATAACTATTTAGAGTTTGGTAATGTGTCAAAAATAGCTATTTAGAGTTTGGTAATGTGTCAAAAATAACTATATAGAGTTTGGTAATGTGTCAAAAATAACTATTTAGAGTTTGGTAATGTGTCAAAAATAACTATTTAGAGTTTGGTAATGTGTCAAAAATAACTATTTATTTAGAGTTTGGTAATGTGTCAAAAATAACTCTATAGAGTTTGATGATGTGTCAAAAATAACTATTTAGAGTTTGGTAATGTGTCAAAAATAACTATTTAGAGTTTGGTAATGTGTCAAAAATAACTATTTAGAGTTTGGTAATGTGTCAAAAATAGCTATTTAGAGTTTGGTAATGTGTCAAAAATAACTATATAGAGTTTGGTAATGTGTCAAAAATAACTATTTAGAGTTTGGTAATGTGTCAAAAATAACTATTTAGAGTTTGGTAATGTGTCAAAAATAGCTATTTAGAGTTTGGTAATGTGTCAAAAATAACTATATAGAGTTTGGTAATGTGTCAAAAATAACTATTTAGAGTTTGGTAATGTGTCAAAAATAACTATTTAGAGTTTGGTAATGTGTCAAAAATAACTATTTAGAGTTTGGTAATGTGTCAAAAATAGCTATTTAGAGTTTGGTAATGTGTCAAAAATAACTATATAGAGTTTGGTAATATGTCAAAAATAACTATTTAGAGTTTGGTAATGTGTCAAAAATAACTATTTAGAGTTTGGTAATGTGTCAAAAATAACTATTTATTTAGAGTTTGGTAATGTGTCAAAAATAACTCTATAGAGTTTGATGATGTGTCAAAAATAACTATTTAGAGTTTGGTAATGTGTCAAAAATAACTATTTAGAGTTTGGTAATGTGTCAAAAATAACTATTTAGAGTTTGGTAATGTGTCAAAAATAGCTATTTAGAGTTTGGTAATGTGTCAAAAATAACTATATAGAGTTTGGTAATGTGTCAAAAATAACTATTTAGAGTTTGGTAATGTGTCAAAAATAACTATTTAGAGTTTGGTAATGTGTCAAAAATAGCTATTTAGAGTTTGGTAATGTGTCAAAAATAACTATATAGAGTTTGGTAATGTGTCAAAAATAACTATTTAGAGTTTGGTAATGTGTCAAAAATAACTATTTAGAGTTTGGTAATGTGTCAAAAATAACTATTTAGAGTTTGGTAATGTGTCAAAAATAACTATTTAGAGTTTGGTAATGTGTCAAAAATAACTATTTAGAGTTTGGTAATGTGTCAAAAATAACTATTTAGAGTTTGGTAATGTGTCAAAAATAATTATTTAGAATTTGGTAATGTGTCAAAAATAACTATTTAGAGTTTGGTAATGTGTCAAAAATAACTATTTAGAGTTTGGTAATGTGTCAAAAATAACTATTTAGGGTTTGGTAATGTGTCAAAAATAACTATTTAGAGTTTGTAATGTGTCAAAAATAACTATTTAGAGTTTGGTAATGTGTCAAAAATAACTATTTAGAGTTTGGTAATGTGTCAAGAATAACTATTTAGAGTTTGGTAATGTGTCAAAAATAACTATTTAGAGTTTGATAATGTGTCAAAAATAACTATTTAGAGTTTGGTAATGTGTCAAAAATAACTATTTAGAGTTTGGTAATGTGTCAAAAATAACTATTTAGAGTTTGATAATGTGTCAAAAATAACTATTTAGAGTTTGGTAATGTGTCAAAAATAACTATTTAGAGTTTGGTAATGTGTCAAAAATAACTATTTAGAGTTTGGTAATGTGTCAAAAATAGCTATTTAGAGTTTGGTAATGTGTCAAAAATAACTATATAGAGTTTGGTAATATGTCAAAAATAACTATTTAGAGTTTGGTAATGTGTCAAAAATAACTATTTAGAGTTTGGTAATGTGTCAAAAATAACTATTTATTTAGAGTTTGGTAATGTGTCAAAAATAACTCTATAGAGTTTGATGATGTGTCAAAAATTGCTATTTAGAGTTTGGTAATGTGTCAAAAATAACTATATAGAGTTTGGTAATGTGTCAAAAATAACTATTTAGAGTTTGGTAATGTGTCAAAAATAACTATTTAGAGTTTGGTAATGTGTCAAAAATAACTATTTATTTAGAGTTTGGTAATGTGTCAAAAATAACTATTTAGAGTTTGGTAATGTGTCAAAAATAACTATTTAGAGTTTGGTAATGTGTCAAAAATAACTATTTAGAGTTTGGTAATGTGTCAAAAATAATTATTTAGAATTTGGTAATGTGTCAAAAATAACTATTTAGAGTTTGATAAAATGTGTGAGAAATAACTATTTAGAGTTTGGTAATGTGTCAAAAATAACTATTTAGGGTTTGGTAATGTGTCAAAAATAACTATTTAGAGTTTGTAATGTGTCAAAAATAACTATTTAGAGTTTGGTAATGTGTCAAAAATAACTATTTAGAGTTTGGTAATGTGTCAAAAATAACTATTTAGAGTTTGGTAATGTGTCAAAAATAACTATTTAGAGTTTGGTAATGTGTCAAAAATAACTATTTAGAGTTTGGTAATGTGTCAAAAATAACTATTTAGAGTTTGGTAATGTGTCAAAAATAACTATTTAGAATTTGGTAATGTGTCAAAAATAACTATTTAGAGTTTGTTCCTTTTAAGAATTTAATAGAAGATGATACTAGAATGGATTTTTTTTAGGTATTCAGAGTGTTGCTACATGTATTTCATATTATTTATTGTTCATTTTTACAGTATATGTATATAAATATTTCCCTATTTATGTTAAGAGAATTATTTTAATGACATGAGCCCTAAGAGTTGACAATTTCAGACTTTTTGTTTGCCTGACATATTCTTGAATTAGTGTTCAAAACTGCTACTTGTTTATATATGTTTATTTAAATATTTTCTTACATATCTATTTTAAGCACAAACAACAGATTTAATTAAGCGTGCAGTGGATATTAAAGCCACCGGTGTAGAGAGTGCTTTCAACAAAGAGTTTAAACAAATGGAAGATAATTTGGCAGAGATCAGACAAATCGTCAGGAATGCTAACATTTCTTCTGAAGACATCAGAGACTTAGAAAATATGCTGAAGACTCTCAGGTAAGAGTGATATTCAGATGATAAATAAGAAAATATGCTGAAGACTCTCAGGTAAGAGTGATATTCAGATGATAAATAAGAAAATATGCTGAAGACTCTCAGGTAAGAGTGATATTCAGATGATAAATAAGAAAAGTTTGAAGATACCAAAGTGCCAATCAGAAGGTGCAATTCAAAGGACAAGACAATGCAATGGTCAAAAGAAAAAGGACAAAAAGACGAACAATGATCAACAAAATACTTCACATAAAATTAAAGATTGAGCAATACTAACACCACTTATAAAAAAAGGGTGAACCCAGGTGCTATGTATAACATGACCAAATAGTTAAGTTAAAATTTATATTGTAGCTTCAAAATATTGTCTGTATTATAAGAAGCAAAAAAAATTAAATAGATTTTAATTAATCTCCAATCAAATTGCCTTTTAAAACAATTGTTGCAAAAAATGAAGGTCAATTGATTGGTTTGGTTTGGTTTTATGGTGTTTAATGCCACTTTCAACAATATTTCAGTTATTTCGTGGCGGTCAGTTTTATTGGTGGAGGAAACTGGAGTGCCCGGAGAAAACCACCGACCTGCCGCAAGTCACTGACAAACTATATCACTTAATGTTGTGCACCTCACCATGAGCGGGATTCGAACTCACAACATTAGTGGTGGAAGGTCGATTGAAGCAATATCATGTCGTGACATCTGCTCGGTCATGCAATAAAGTCGGTCACTTGTTTTGATATACAATTCTGGCGCAGCACGAGACCAATGACGTCATTCTGTATATTCATAGCGTACATAAACACAGAGGGAATTCTTTTCAACATCAAAATTACAAGATGAGATTAAAACAGAAGTTTGAATTGAATAAATTCCATGCAAGTAAAAAATATCCTTTTTACTAATGTCTTTTTTTCCTGATGATTATGCTTGTTAAATAAAATATGTTTCCATCGATGGTATTCATCAAGCATTTTTATTTTTCCGGTTTGTTGACATAATCGTCATCACTTCATGACCGTTTCTGGAATGTAGGCCAGATTTTACCGGGAAAATACATACAAGTGCTCTACATTAGTCACAAAATGGCAGATTATTTTGCATTTCCACTGCTGCTTTAATAACAAATATACCACTTACTTCTTGGGGTAATGAAATGAAATTCACAGAGAAGATAGAAAAAGAATTAATTTACAGCAATAATCAAAATTTATAGCATGAATTGAACAGAGAATTAAATTAAACCAGACAGAAAAATGAGATTATCTGGGAAAAAAAAACCTGTCATTATTACAAATAGAATCAACAAAACTGTATTGTTACCACTCTGTGATAATAAATGTGATTACAATAAATTGAAATCCGTCATTAATTGTTTTACAAAAATATGGCAGAATGTAGTCAGTCTAGTAGATTGTATTGACAAAAGCAAAAACACCACATTCACTGGATTAAATACTTTATTATATGGGTAAGCAAGTTTAATATTTGCATCAAATAATTAATTTTTAATACTTCAATTTCAAATTATTTAAAAAAAACATCCTTTGAAATTTTTCAGAAAAAACAATTACACTGAAAAAGCTAAAATACTGTACTTTCTTAATCTGGTTTACTTTTTAAGTTTGGTTGGCCTATGACAAAATCATGTGCTTTATTGACCTTTGACCGGCTTTATGTGACGTAGTAGGACACCATTTGGAAAAAGGGTAGTAAACAAATATGGGTCAGTGTGTTATTATTATCGATCTTTTTTCCATGGAACTTTACACATGTGAGCAAGAATAGATGAGGAACATAATTAAAAAGAAAAAAATGTTTACTTTTCAAACATGAAAAAAATAACCAAACATTATCCAATGACTGACCGACTTATTGTCAGACGAGGATACAAGAATATTGTAAATACTGTACATTAATATGATAATAATTTTTTACCAGTTATATTAAACATTTGAAAAGTATTAGAATATGTTATACATAATATTAAAATAAACATGTGACTACATAGACCAATGAAAAATGATCATTTGAATAAAATGGATTTTATAGGCAGTTGCTGACTGATGAGTTTGTAAGATTGAATAATACAGAGATTCAGTTTAACTCCCGAATGGATGATATCCGTAAAGGTAACAATGATATTATATCACTGAAACAAAGAGTCGAGGAACTGAAGAAAAAGGCTGATGAATTGAGGAAAAATGCTACGGATATACAAGCCAGAGATGTTGAAGGTAAATAGTTTTAGTATACAGTCAAACCTGTCATGTGACCTTCCAAGGGTCACATGAGACAGATGGTTGCTTAATACAGGTTTCATTGATATGAAATGTATTGTGAAGAGAAATAAATATTATGGTCACATAATACAAGTTAATGCCTAATAGAGGTGGTCACTAAAACAGGTTCGGCTGTATGTTTAATCATGTCAAATATTTACAAATATACTTTTCAATTACAATTTTTTTTCTTCTATAAACAAAAATCTCATTAAATCTGTAGAAAAGAACAGATTTCTTGATGATGTCATGAGTTCTTGTTTGATATTTTTTTTCTTCATGATTGTAACTTGTTACAAAACACTTTCATCCTTTACAACAGGGGCTTTTAATATAACGAAAGAGGCTCAGCAAAAATCTAGAATGGCCCAGTCTAAGGTTGACGGTACACAGGTGATGTTGAATGAATCTATGAAAACAAGATCAGAAGTAGAGAAAATGTTAGAAGATCATAAAGATGCCTTTAATCAGAAGATTCAGGAAAATGAGGCAGATCTGAATGAAATTGATGGAAAAGTATCAAGTCTTGGCAGTAGAATAGCAGATCTCAATCAAATGGTAATTAAATAACAATTTCATTTTATCACGGTAATTATTTCAGGAGTGCTTCGTGACTTCTTCGGTGGTTTTTAAAAAATAATGCAACTACATCTGATTTTAAATATTAATGGGAATATTGAACAGATATTGCGAAAAATACCAGTCGAAAGACGAAAAATTTCCCGAGCCGAAAGGCTAGTATATTTCGCAAATACCCCTCCTAATATGATATATCTGTTTAATTACGCCGAATATTATTTAGAACACTGGCTAAATAAATAATACCTTTTGTTTGTCGTTTTCAGGAATATTCTGTTTTTATTGTTTGTTTCAGGAACGTTGCATTATGTACAAAGGTAAAGAAAAAATATTCCGAATGAATTTGACGGTTTGATGCACACAAGGGTAAAAAAGTGAAATACGTTTTCGCAAATACCATGGCACAGAGGGAAAAAAGTTAAATCCTCGTGCAAATACACAGGCAGCGGTAAAAATCAACGAAATTAATCCTAAATATGAAAATACACGAAAAATACACCAGCTATTAATTAACCAATTACGCTAAAAATAGCCTCTTACTCTTTTCCGTCAGAAGAAAATAATGATTAATAAAAAAAATATATGCTTTCATCTTATTGAAAATATTTTTTAGCATTCAGAACTTATTCTGTTAATATGAAACATATGTTGCTGTTGATTTTATTTTTAAAAAAACAATAACAAAAACAATGTAAAATTATAGTAGAAATTTGACTGAAATGGACAACAAACATATTTGTCGACATTGAAGGTAGAAAATGCTTCTGTTTGTGGTCAGAATTATTTTTTTTGCTTAATTTGTAGGTGTGTGATGGAAGAGGAGATCCCTGCGATGATGTGTGTGGAGGTGGTGGGTGTGGCAAATGTGGGGGCCTCAGCTGTGGTGACGGAGCTTTAACTAAAGCAGACAAAGCCATTGAACATGCTAATAATGCTAAAGAAAAACTGGATTCCAAGGAAAAATTTGCTAACATTATGCTTACAGAGGTAAGATTATAATGCTATTGATTTTATCCAACATGGCCTTATTTTACCTAAATTTTAGTTTTGAAGAATAATTCTGACAGGCCTTTTAGGCTCACCTGACCTAAAAAAGCTTTCTGATTTTCCGTGAGTGACATGGTGTAGTGGTTAAGATGACTGATCATCTATAATAACCCCTATAATTTCACAATTGACATATAGGCTCACATTCATCTTATCGATGTAGAGCAGCAAAATTAAGGGGACAAAAATATAGATCTCAATTCAACCAAAAACACAAAAAAAAGAATCTGTAAACAAAAGAACCTATAAGTAATTTTCAAACGGCATATCACTGGAATGATTTTAAAAGATCTTATTTACAATAAAGCCAACATTCAATAGTCTTATGTGATTGATTTTCTGTATACAGTATTGCCCTTTCACTTGATCAGTACCTAACATCTGAGGGGGCTGTCGTGGTCGTGATCGTATGATAGTTGGATTTACAACTACCTGTGCAATCAGTGCCTATCAACACTAAAGTTGTGAGTTCAAACCCTGTTCATGGCGAGGTGTACTCGATACAACATTATGTGATAAAGTTTGTCAGTGACTTGCGACAGGTCGGTAGTTTTCTGTGGGCACTCCGATTCCCTCCACCAATAAAACTGACCGCCATGATATATCTGAAATATTGTTGAAAGTGGCATTAAACACCATTAACCAACCAACCAATCAAAAATTGTCCAAATAGAACACTGTATTTATTGGATAAGATGCTGTGATCATCTTCACCTTTATAACTTTACCATTGTAGATACAAGAAGCTCAACAGGAAGCAGATGAAGCCAAAGTTCAAGCTCAGATGGCATATGATGAAGCCATTAAAGCTAAAAATCAAACAGAGAAGGCTAGACTTTCCTTACAGAGCTTGTTATCAGATGTAGAAGATTTCTTAGGTTTAGGACGAGCAACACCAGAAGATGTTAAGAAGGTGATATATAATTATATGATAATGTCTAACATCAGTTCTTATGTGAAAATTAGAGTTAATTGAATGTAAACATTATCATGTTCGGACGTAATTCCACACAATTTGAAAGAATGTGGATTCACCATTTAAACTATGTATTTCTACAAACCAATTTTACTAGATATGTAATGTATTGTTTATTTTCAAGCAATTATTATATCTCATTGGTGGTATAATGGTTAGTATATTCGCCTCAAGTCTCAGTTGGGTCAAACCAAAAGACTATAAAATTTGTACTTGCTGTTTCTCCACTAAGTCATGCAGTACTAAGGTGTAAGAGTAAAAACTGGTTGTCTTGGAAACAGGATAAATAAGTAGAGCGACATAATCAACTTTGGAGGACGTTTCAGTGATCTAGCACTATAAAAATAAAACTAAGCATGTTGGTCTAGTACAAAGCACACATCATCATCTCATCGACATGTAACTTGTTCTCGCCATGATATAGCTGAAAAATTGCGCACTTGGCTTAAAACAGCAGTCATTCAGTCATTAACTTACAAACAAATATACAGTTTTAATTCTAGTGACTTATGTTTACAGATAGCTGAGGAGGTTTTGGCAATGACAATATCCCTGACACCAGAAGAGATTATAAAGTTAGCACAGCAGATTAACCAGACAATTCAAGGGTTACAGAATATTGATGCTATTCTCAATGCTACAAGTGATGATCTATCTAAAGCCCAGAAACTCAAAGAAAGAGCAGAAAATGCAAAGTAAGTTGCCAGGAATTACATTATTGGATGAAAAAAAGATTTTCTGTAGTACAACTTTTAAAATTTACAGAAGAATGAATCAATTTCTCAGATTTGTAAATAATAATCAGAAAAAATACAAATACCAGGATGGAGAGAATGATAGTAAGCTCAACGAAATGAAAACTTTCAATGTCCTGTAATATATTCTACAATAACATATGGAAATGACTCTGTGCATGTTTTATATCATTTGTTTATATCTGTATTGACTTTGGAGATCAGGGTGAGGGTTGGAGATCAGGGTGTGGGTTGAGATCAGGGTGAGGGTTAGAGATCAGGGTGAGGGTTGAGATCAGGGTGAGGGTTGGAGATCAGGGTGAGGGTTGAGATCAGGATGAGGATTGGAGATCAGGGTGAGGGTCGAGATCAGGGTGAGGGTTGGAGATCAGGTGAGGGTTGGAGATCAGGGTGAGGGTTGAGATCAGGGTGAGGGTTGAGATCAGGGTGAGGGTTGGAGATCAGGATGAGGGTTGGAGATCAGGGTGAGGGTTGAGATCAGGATGAGGATTGGAGATCAGGGTGAGGGTTGAGATCAGGGTGAGGGTTGGAGATCAGGTGAGGGTTGGAGATCAGGGTGAGGGTTGAGATCAGGGTGAGGGTTGAGGTCAGGGTGAGGGTTGGAGATCAGGGTGAGGGTTGGAGATCACATTAACAGGTTTAACCCTGCCACATTTATTTACCTATTCCAAGCCAGGACCTGGATTTCCTACGTCATATATAGGTCATGGTCTTTTTTGTATTCAATGATTTGAGGATATTGTTTGTTTTGTTGATATTGGCGGAATTATTTACCATCACTGTTTAAACTTTCTTTTCATAAAATGTTTTAATATTTTATTTATAGAGCTGATGCAAACACAATCTTAGGAAATGCTCAAGATGTTCTAAATAACTTACAAGGAGCTACTGCTGCACAAGATGCTGCCACTATAGCTATTAATAGAGCTGATAAAGATATATCTGATGCTGGAGCTGACCTTATTCAGGTAATTATAGTTCTTAATTCATAAAGATATATCTGATGCTGAAACTGATTTTACTCAGGTAATTATACTTCTTAATTCATAAAGATATATCTGATGCTGAAACTGACCTTACTCAGGTAATTATACTTCTTAATTCATAAAGATATATCTGATGCTGAAACTGACCTTACTCAGGTAATTATACTTCTTAATTGATAAAGATATATCTGATGCTGAAACTGACCTTACTCAGGTAATTATACTTCTTAATTGATAAAGATATATCTGATGCTGAAACTGACCTTACTCAGGTAATTATACTTCTTAATTCATAAAGATATATCTGATGCTGAAACTGACCTTACTCAGGTAATTATACTTCTTAATTCATAAAGATATATCTGATGCTGAAACTGACCTTACTCAGGTAATTATACTTCTTAATTCATAAAGATATATCTGATGCTGAAACTGACCTTACTCAGGTAATTATACTTCTTAATTCATAAAGATATATCTGATGCTGAAACTGACCTTACTCAGGTAATTATACTTCTTAATTCATAAAGATATATCTGATGCTGAAACTGATTTTACTCAGGTAATTATACTTCTTAATTCATAAAGATATATCTGATGCTGAAACTGACCTTACTCAGGTAATTATACTTCTTAATTCATTCAACGAGTACACTTTTATTTCACTTGTCATTATAGATCATATAAAAATATATGGTTTTTCATTTTTAAATCTAGAAGAATCAAGACTATTTTATCTGCCCTATGTGACACTTGACAACAACAAAAATGTTGGAAGGATGAATTCAATCATCTATCTACCCTGGCTGTATGTTGCCCTTGCTATATAAATAAAGAATGATATTAAATCTTGGCATTCAGTTTTATTGATGGAGGAAACCAGAGTACCCAAACAAAACCACTGACCTGTCGCAAGTCACTGATAAACTATATCACATAATGTTGTATCAAGTACACCTCACCATGAGCAGGATTTGAACTCACAACTTTAGTGGTGATAGGCACTGATTACACAAGTATCGTAAATTGAGTTATTATGGATGTAATCTTATTTTGGTTTATTTGGTGCCTCTCATGAAAGTGCCAAAATTACACATGCCAAAATAAAGCAAACACCAAAAATTAAAATGCCAAAATTGGCCATTGTTAACGGTAATGAACCAATACACAAGTACAAATAGCAATTATGAAAAGAGATCACAATGCAGGTATTAAAGTTTCCTTCATTGCAGGTTACAGGTAAATATGTGAATATATTTATTTTCCATTCAAATACTTTGTTTTTAACACAAAAATGATAAAGAAATGACGAAAATGTGTCTGTACATAAACATTACCGGTATTCGATGATAACAATAACAACATGATTAGTCTTCATTGTCTAGTTGTCAGTTTCCTAAAATTGCTGTGAAAACACAAACATGAAATCGTTTTCACACCTGTTATAAATAAACCAGCTTATCATTGTTTATTAAACACCTTTATGAGTCATTAGAATAACAACAGTTACCTACCTTGATCTTTGATCAATAAATGAACAAGTACATTTTTGTACTGCCAGAGAGATTTATGATTGAGAGATTTGTAACAATTAAATGGTTTAATGTTTTATATTTTATTGACAATAAAATCTATTTCTTTCAACGTTGAATCCTGAATTACAGAATTATATGCAATTACACCTATATCCGATTCTTTCAAATAGGTAGTTTTGACATGTTCCTTCTTTATCGAGGTATTTGAAGTACAACAGAAATCAGGTTTTTTTTTCAATGAAATGAGAACATCTGTTTCTGACGGTGCGAAAATTGAACATATCAATATGAGAAACGCCAAAATTACACACACCAAAATTAAACACAAACCGCCAAAATATCATGACACCAATTTACGGTAGTTGTAAATCCAACGACAATGCGATCCAGACCATGACAGCCCCTCTGTTAATGTCCGAATCTGGTGACTACGTTATTTCGGTTTATTAAAAAGTTGAAATTGAAATGGTGCAATCACATACCAGAACTCTGATATGGTCTATTCTTTTTGTACATTTTTAAAGCCTTATTCTAATTTCAAAATTTATTGTCATAGCAACATTTTAAGTACAAGTTTTGTATTACATTCATTATACACAATATTCTGATTGAATAATTAAAAAATATGACTACCAAACTAGTACTCAAATGTCATATGACTGTTTGTAAAGAGAACTATTGCTATCTTTATTCAATAAAAGCAGAAAATAATCAATGAAAACAGACAATATAGAGTATAAAAGTATAACTATTTATTGTATTCTAATATCTATCTTTGTAATAGTCAGTATTCAAAATTTCAAATTCACCAAATTATATACTTTCAAAACTTAGTCCAAATAAAAATGACACTTTCAACAGTATTTAAGTTATATCATGGCGACCAGTTTTATTGATGGAGTACCAGGAGAAAACCACAGACTTGATATAAGTCACTGGCAAGCTTGATTAGACCTTACCACAGGCTGGAATCAAACTTACTACTTTAGTTTTTAGTCATTGGAACTGATTGCATAGAAAAATGTAAATCTAACTATGATATGATCATGGCCAGGACAACTCGCTTAGTCAAGCAAAAAATAGCTGGGGTATAATGTTCATGTTATTTGATTTCTTTCTTTCATGATAAATGTTAAATTTTATATCACAGATTGAATCAGAGACATCAGCCGCATATGAGAAATCAAATATGTCACTAAAAGCTATAGAACTTCTAAAGATACGACTGGAGGCTCTGAAGAAAAAATATATAGAGAATGATGTCAATGTACAGCAAGCAGAGGACGCTGCACGACAGGCCAGCGAAACAGCTTTTATTGCCGAAACTGTAAGTAGATGTATACCTTGCTTCATGGTAAATTCACATATTAAGATCATGCAAAGGGTTTCAATTTATTGTTTGTTGGTTGCTTAATGTCCAACAGCAAATATTCCATGCATAATCAGGATGAAAAATCTTTCATGAACATTTGTAGAGTTTAAAGGCATATGGAGGGACGTTTGCATTCCCAATTCTCCTAACAATATAATCAAAGGCAGATGTGAAGCATCAGGGTTTGGGTTTATGGTGCTTAACGCCACTTTCAAAAATATTTTAGTTATAACGTGGCAGTCAGTTTTATTGGTGGAGGAAACTGGAGAAAACCACCGACCTGTCGCAAGTCACTGACAAACTTTATCACATAATGTTGTATCAAGTTCACTTCGCCTGAGCGGGATTCGAACTCACAACATTAGTGGTGATAGGCACTGATTGCACAGGTAGTTGTATATCTAACTACAATAGTGAAGCATCAGCATGAGGTCATTGATATCCTATCTTAATAATTAACACAATGGTTTATTGAAGAGTGAAGCTTCCCAACTGTGATTGAATGCTAATTTAACATGACCTTATACAGAACACTTTTCAGTTTCTTAGTGGGTCATAAGATAAAAAAAAGTCCCTTCCTCATCTATAAAGTTTAATTAGATTGAATAAAAACAAACCAATTATTTCTCAATCAATATCACTTTGTAAATACTTTAATAGGATATCATAGAATTCAGCACAGTATTTCCACATCTTTCTTTCATTTTATTTATCCTGCACACACCTGTTATTTACCAACTTTCCTTCAGTGTCCTTGGTTTAAATTTGACTGGTCTAGGACCTGATAATTACTTTGACATAAAATGTTGAGGTAGCTATAACCCCCATCAGACAATACCCCCACAGATAAGGGTAATTACAATTCATTGGTCTTTATTTATATGTCAGTATTATATATTTACCATCATTCCTTTAGTGTCCTTGGTTTCAAATTTGACCTACCCTATCTGGGACCTGATAATGAGTTTTAACACAAAAATGTCAAGGTAACTATAATCCCAAACAACCAAACCCCCCAAGAAAGAGTAATTGCAGTTCTTCTGTGACCTATATTTGTTTGCTCTTAGGATACCATAGAAAAAAATTACAAATTTTTAATGTGAAAATATACAGGTAGATATGATTTTTATACAGTAATAAATTTTTGAAGAATGTCGGAATCAAGAAAATACAGAACAATTGATTCTCCAGTGTATTAGCCATCATAATGTTGTTACCAAATCATTTTTGTACTTTTTTTTCTTTTTTTTTTCTGTCTTAGAATATGTTAATTTTATTTCAACAGAGAGCCAATGAGTTAGAAATAGATTATAATCCAACTGCTTCAGAACTTGACTCCCGTTTTAATATGACGAAAGCTGCCAGAGCTAAAGCACAAGAATTAAAGGACAGAGCAGACAGATTGGCAGGAGAAACAACTAATAAATTAGACAAACTCAGAAGTAAGAAAGTATTAGAATTTTATATTAGAGTGAAGGGAGAATTAAAACAACTTCAAAATAGATATAAGGACATGGAAACTCTTAATTCATGCTCATATTTTACAGATAAAAGTTAATTAGCTAGCTGTGAAAATCTAATTACAAATGTATGTGTATTTATTTAAGATTGGGTATATTATCATGGAATTAAGCCTGTCCATCTGTAAGATAAGTTTCAGAACTGATTTGGTCATGACTGTAATCGATGATGAGACAACAGTCACAATCTGTCTTGTCATGACTGTACCAGAGATCAACAGCCACGATCAATCTTGTCATTTTATCAGGAATAGGTGTGTAACCATGTCACATTTTTTTTCCTTGTGCATATTACAAAATATATGATGTCAAACCTGACCTTGATGTTATTTTCTACTGAAAGGTCATAATGTTCATACCAATAGATAGTGTCAATGTTTACTGTGACCTGATTACATTTTACAATAATGTATTAAAACTTTCCTCCAATTTTTTAAGCATTTACAGGGCTCCCACTACTTCCAAATTAGAGAGAGAAGTGACCTCTTTTTCAGAGAGCTCACAGGGAGAAGTGGGAGACAACAGAGAGAAGTGGGGAGACTTCTGCCCAAATTTAGTAAATAGTTAAAAAGCTGTCTGAACTGATTTGTTCTGGATTTTTTTTATTCATAACTACCTTAAGGACATCTATTCAATGTGACATTTTTATAACTGTCTACTTTGACTATTGGAGTCTTGCATTCCAGTGACATTTTTTTTTATAAATTAAAGTTATTTTTTTAATTATCTTTATCACATAATGTTGTACACATCTCCCTGATCAAGGTTAATACTCACATCAGTGATGATAGACAATCGTTGCATAGGCAGTTGTGCAAAGACAAAGATATAAATATTTTTACAGTATACAGACACACAAGGAATTAAAATACAGAGGTACAAAAAATCTTGAATCATGTTAGAAAACACAAAGACAATTTTACAAATCCAAACAGTTGAACAATGACACAGAAAAAAAATGAATTGTATTGACTTTAATTATGAATAATTCAAAAATTAACTTTAATTTATAAACAAATAATTATCAGTTTTTCTTTTGTAATTTACACTTTATAAATAAAAATGTTAATAATAATAAACAAAATGTGAAGAAATGTTTTTTTTAAATTAATTTTTTTATTTTTTTCCCTTTATACTTTAATATATCTAATATCACTATCAATATAAAAAAATGTATAACAAAAAAAACATTAACTTTTACTTTTCATCATTTTTTTCCCTTTTGAAATATTACTGTGCTGTGATCCAATACCACACAAATTGTAATAACTCATGCTTGTGTAATCTTCAGCAGAAGAACGATGTCTCTGTCAAATTGCTCAATGGTCCAACTATATATAGCTAGGGAATGAATATATAGGATAGCACAAACGTAAATTGCCACTGTCAGTCAAAAACTGAAGTAAGGCTGTAATTATTATTTGCCAGACCTCAAATCAGTTTGCAACAATGGAAGAAAGCTACTGTAGTTCAAAGTCTATTTTTTAATTGGATATGCATTAACGTTTACACATGTCTGGATGTAAATAAACAGTTCGATAGATCGTAATATTAACCCGGTGTCGAGTATAAAATACCAATGTGGATGGAAGCGTCCTCGTGCATTTCAACTCATTTTGAATTGCCAGTATTGGTATATTTGATGAGAACTATGATTTTATGTCACAGAAATGAGGAAAAAAAATCAAAAGTTTGTTTTGTTGAAAGTAGCTTCGGACAAAAAGTTCGGTCAACATTTCCCGTAGCACAGTACCGCATTGTGTCCCTTTTCCAAAATGGCGCCATTGTTGTTTGTTTACGAAAAACAAATACTAATAGTTTTATTTTAAGTTGGGCGTATATAAACATAAGCTTTAATGAATGAAATTAAAGTTTCTATAAACCGTAATGGATTACTTTCCAAGAAAGTCACTTTCAAAATACTTAACGGATAAGATTTCAATAAACACGTGCACGATATTGACATTTTCATAAATGACAAGTGGAGAAAATATGCGGGAGGCGACATAGGGCGACTCCTCAAAATTACAAGGCGACTTGAACTTCGCTTTTGACCAACGACAAAGCAAAGTCAACCTTCACAAGGTGACATCTTCGCCCGAATCACCCTCCAACGTGAGGCCTGATTTATTCCTGTAACATATGCCAATTGTGAATATTTTTCTTCTATTTTCAGAAATGCAAGAGGATTTCAACAAAAATGAAATGACATTGAATCAACTAGCAGACGACATTGATGAATTAAACAGAAACATGACAATATTTTTGCAAGCAATCACTGAAAAATCACGAGAATATTATAAATGTAAAACATAGTCAGTTATTTATTAGCTTATGTTATTATAATAGGGCTGTATAAAGATGTGGAAATTGTTCAAAGAAAATGTCACGGATATGAAGTGGTAGCTTATTTGCATGTTTTAGTGATATTCATGACTGTTCGCCATTATTATATGTAAATGTAGCACAGGTCTTGTATGTTTTATAACAGAAAAAGAAATCTACCCAGGTTGTATTTCAGGTTACATGTATATTGTACATGTAGTGATTTTATATTGTACATGTACATTTATATCATACATGTAGTATATTTATATCATACTTGTAGTACAACTACATGTATGTTATACATGTATAGTACACTTTTGTTGTACATGTAGTACATTTATATCGTACATGTAGTACATTTATCTAGTACATTTATACTCAATTTTAATATTACACAGATGTGCCAATATATATATAAGATGTTTTAGAATTTGTTTGAGACAATTAAAGCCTTGTTTTACCTGATATTGTGTCAAGTTTTCCATGTTAATCATGTATATATACTTTCTTAGTCATCATGTACATTCATTTTTCATATTTTATAATTATTGAATATATTGTTCATGCTGTATAAGTGGTCGTTTGTACTGTATTCTGTATTTTTTTTTTGTCTTCTTCCAATCCAGAATGTTAGGATAATAAATTATTACACAGCTCGAGAGCAGGGCAACTTGTTTATTACAAATTTTCATTACTTGTCAGAATTTTGTATTTTTGCATACATTTGAAATGAAGGGATTAGAAAATAAATAAATTTTGTTGTAAGTGTAATTGTAAGCTTCCTTCATCACTGGCCATTCATTATAACATAGTTTTATTATAATACTTTATTGTAAATAAATTTATGTTGGAAGTTAAATTACAGATAAAAAAAAAATTAATACAATTTTATCTGTGTCCTTTATCCATTTTTCTCAATCTCACATCGAAACAGTTCAAGATTTTGTTTGCACAGAATAAAATAAAAATTATATAAAACAAAAATTAAAATATCAGATATTTAAATATCATTGTTAGTTTGTATTAGTCCTAAATACACAACAGAATTGTGCCTAACTAATCACAAAAATATTTTTTTGTCTCCTAGGTTCAATTATTAATTCATTTGACATCTTTTTTTTTTTTACATTCTGTTTCCCTTCTGGTGCATGATTATTGGCTCATTAATGAGTTAATTACGAGAATTTGAAAAATAGAAGATTTTGAAATCCTTTTTTTATTTTCAAAAACCCAGTCATGTACATAAAACTGTTGTGATATCATTCTATGTATTATTTCATAAGGTGCTATTTATATAATATTAACCATTAGTCTATATTTATTCAAATTTTAGTTGGCGTTAAACACTAAAAGCAATCAATCAATTGATCATGAAAATCTTAGATAAATAAATCCCTTTGCTAACAAATAATGTGCAAGTAGTAAATTTATAAAAGACTTTATTATATAATAAAGCATTTCTTATCTTCAACTGCATTTTTAAATTTATACATCAAAATTAAAATTGAAAATAACAGAAAACATATTTGGAAAAAAAGTGTTCTGAGAATTAAAAAAAAAGTGTTTTGAAATCTGAATTCTCTGCTAGTTAAATAAACTTTTTTTTTGCATATTGTTTGAATTTTTTTTTTTAATTGCTTTATATACACCTGGAAAAAAGTATTGCAACACCCAATGTTTTTCTCTTGACAAAATTGTTTGACTCAAGTGTTCTATTATTGGCAGAAATTTACTCAAAATTTGACTGGAATGCTTCAAATTGAATCATTGGCACATAGAAAGGCACACTTTAAATTCACAAATTGAAATTTAATGTTGTACAATTCATAAGTTAAAAATGTGTCATTTTTTGTGAAAAAAAAAAGTCACTTGGAAACTATTGATCCCGCCATCGAGAATTCCATCATTTAAACACAATTAGTATTCGGACAGAGTCATTAGGCTTTGAAATTTCATATCAGGCGAAAAAAGTTAGTAATGAGTGTAACTTCCATTCACACGGATGACTGCCGCTAATCGTCTTCTCATACTGCCTACTAAATGACAAATTTGGACTTGGGTAAGACACTACCATTCCTGGTGCAGTGTTTGCTTCAAGTCATTTAAAGTTTGAACCGGAGATGTTCTTTCTTTCACTCGAAGACCGATAATGTCCCAGATGTGCTCGATCGGGTTTAAATCAGGACTCCTGGCAGTCCATGGAAGTGTGGTTATCGACTCGTCATGCAAGTAATCTGTTATAACACGATCTCTGTGGGGTCTGGCACTGTCATCCATAAAGACAGGCCTTGTATTCAGAGGATGATTGTCAAAGTGAGGCACAACACTTGCTTCAAGGATGTTTTGTCGATAGATTTGTCCATTGAGGTTAACTCTAACTGTAATGAGGTCAAGCCTACAGTCATACAATGCACATCCCCACACCATGACTGAGCCTCCTCCGAAAGGAACAGTTTCAACAATATTACGCTCGGCATAAGCAGTGTTTAGTTGTCGCCATACGCACACTCTGCCATCTGCCACGTGCAACAAGAAGCGAATTTTGTCAGACCAATGAACTTTCCTCCACGAGGCCAAATTCCATTGACGACGTGGCCGGCACCATTGCAAATGGATAGCTTTGTGTGCTTGTGTTAGCTAATATCTCTTTACAGGTCTTCTTGAACGATAGTCAACAGATTTCAGACGATTTCGTACTGTTCTTGCAGATAGCAACCGATGGAGCAACCACTGTCTTTGTAAAACAGTACTATTGATGAACGGATTTCATCTAACTAGCCGTCCTAAAGCATTGTCCTCTTCAGGATGTAATACAGGCCTTCCTGATCGGAGACGATCCTTAACGTCATTGGTCAATTGTGTTTGTTAGCAATACGACTGACGGTAGAGTGGTGATGACCAACACGCTGGGCAATTTACATCAGTGACATACCTGCTTCTCGCATGCCAATGATTTACCATCGCATTGCATTTGAATGTTGTGGAGAACCCATTCTGCATCCAGAACAAAAGAATCAAGAGTTACAAGTCTAAGCAATGTGTCAAAAATGATACGTTGCAAAAGTAGTGACTTCATAGCCCTTGTATCGAGACACTGCATGTGCAAATGATGGTTATTATAGAGGACGATTATTGATTAGGTATAGGTATGTTTAAATTGAAGTTTAAATGGCCACTCGGGTGTAAAATATATATTGGAATTGTCTAACGAAAAATATTCAGTTTCAAATTTAGTGTTGCAATATTTTTTTCCAGGTATATATATCAGTTTTGTATTATCAATGTTTACAAATAATAAAGAAATCGTCAAACTACTTAATGACCGAAAAATAGGGTAATATTGTTGTTTCATTTTGGTTGTCCAAGTATTACACGGTTGTTTCAGCATGATTCTGTAACATTTTTAATACATGTATAAAGTTTACAAGTAAAAAATATGTTGTAGAGTGATTTTTTACCAGATTTGTTTTGTTTGGTCTTGCATATTTAGAACTCAATAATGCAATGATATAAAAATCCCAGTGAATTAGTGTTGAATGTTTATTTTTTTTGGTGAATTTTGAAATATCTTTCTTGCATTAGAATTTGTATTTCATATTCAGCTAATTATTTTCATCTTAACAGAAATCCTGTAAGTTTTAATACTTTACCCTAGATATATAGAATCTCATTATTATTCATACCTTTTCTGTGAAAATGAAAGGTATGTATGTATACATGTATGCAAGCAAGTATAAATCATAAATTTCAGAAAATGAAGAAGCATTATTCAAAAACTAGATTTTCATTTCATTGTATGATCTCTATTAAATGAAATAATTTATTTTAAGACTATTGTAGGTTTTTAAATTGAAACACTCATTCATACTGAGCCAGATAAAGACTAGATAATATAGTACATGTATATAGCAAATAGTTAATAAAAAGTATAGAGTGAAACTTCTCCCAAGTTCTCATCTAGATTTTGGTTAATAGTTGTTTGGTCAGACGTTTATCTAATATTTAAGCAGAAAATCATCCATTTCTAGTTCACCCAGAGGCCATGTGAGCTTTTCCAATCACTTGACGTCCATCGTCTTAACTTTTTACATTTTGATCTTCTCAAGAACCACTGGGTCAAATTTGATCAAACTTTTTATGTGATACTCCTTGGATGGTCCGCTTCCCAAATTATGCCCAATATCCAAGATGGCCAACATCGGGTTCTAATTGGTTGAAAAATTGAAAATCTTCATCAGAACCATTGGATAGAATGAAACAAAATTCAAAGTCAAAATAGATCAAATACAGGTCGAGTTTGATTTTGAGGTGTCTACCATTAATTTTTCTAGAGTAATTGCCCTTAATAATGTGCAAAATGATGTTTTTCTTGGTTCCTGGGCATTATCTTTTGTTTCTGATATCCATTTCCACTTAAAAAAAAATAATGACATATAAATAGATACAATACAAGTGTGATTCAATTTTTAGGTATCGTTCTAGAGTTGTCCCCCTTAATTATATGTAAAATGATGTTTTTCTTCGTTTCCAGGATTATCTTGAATTTCTTATATCCGATTTGACTAATATATTGCAATTACGTTTCGGTTCATAAAATACAGGTAAAGTTTTATTGTCAGGTATCTGACTAATATCGTTCCAGAGTTATGCCCCTGAATTATGCTAATATTGATGGCTACTACATACTAATCCTGTCTTAACAAATGATGCATTAACATCTCTGCGGAGCGACTACAGACTCTCCACTACTTTGTTTACATTATTTAAAAAATACCAAGTTAATTGTAATGTTTTCTTTACTGTTTAGGTCAATTTGAATTGCATATGCTGACAATGACATGTCATTGTTATTTTTACCATTTGACTTTGTAATACATAGATCAATGCAATTGTTTGCTTTCCAAAGTACCAGTAATAGATGACATACTACTTCAACAATAAGTCTCAAAAAAATATTTTAAATTTGCTCAATAATTTTAATAATTTTTTGGGGTGAGGAATACATAAACTATATAAAGACTTTGAAAGTCTTGTAGATCTGAACTTGTATAGTAATGTGGTAGAACGACATCATCTTTTTTTATATACCAAAGATTTTTAAGAAATTTGATATTTTAGATTTTTAATATGAACAATAAATATATGTATATTCTCTCCCTTTAATAAATAGATTATAATACATTGTCAGGTGTTAAGTAGGTTTATATCAAAGTTTGTATTAGTGTAAAAAAAAAAGTCTTATGTCTAGAAATTAATAAAACTTCCCACAAAATCTTGTATGTTTATTTGAGATTTTATTTGCCTATAATATTGTAAAAATTCAACCCAGGGGTCATTTGTTGCTGATAATTTTGGTAATTTTCACATTTTCCCTTCGATCTGTCAGTATCAGCAAACAGCTGCATCCATTTTCAAGGTCTCAACAAAAATTATTACTACTATCGCCGAGTGTCAGACAGGATGAGTCTGATACTAAGTGATAATGTCAAATCTACTGTTATTCTATATTTATCTTCAAAGATAAGGAAAGGAAGGTTTAATTTTAGCATCTCTTTAACTAGACATAGTAAAATGCATCCACAACACAATTCCTGATATAATTGATTTGTCTTTTGAAAAACCCTCAGCTTCATCATTAAGATACTATGATGCGATGGTTTATGGTGTTTAACGCCACTTTCAACAATATTTTAGTTATATCGTGGCAGTCAGTTTTATTGGAGGAGGTACCCAGAGAAAACCACCGACCTGTCATTGTAACTTTATCACATATTGTTGTATCGAGCATACCTTTCCATGAACGGGGTTCGAACTCGCAACTTCAGTGGTGATAGACACAGGTAGTTGTAAATCCAACAACCATACAACCACGACGGCTCCGATGATGTGATGGAGAAGAGAACATTTAGACTTGTACTTTTCAGACTAAAGGTAGATCATTATTTTTGTAGATAACTAGCAAATAAATGAACTACACTATTGGACGAGTAATTGTTGTTTAATGCCCAGTGAGCATTTTTTCAACCATTTCATGGCAAGAAGCTTTTGATGCGATTACGATGATGACCGCTGTAAACCAACACAAGTTACTATTTAATGAGATGCTGATAATGATGACCACTTACTAAACCAGGGGTCGTCGTGGTTGTGATCGTATGGTAGTTGGAATTGCAACTACCAATGCAATCGGAGCCTATCACCACTAATGTTGCGAGTTCGAATCTGTACATGGCGAAGTGTACTCGATACAACATTATGTGATAAAGTTTTAGTGACTTGTGGCAGGGCTGTGGTTTTCTCCGGTTTCCTCCACCAATAAAACTGACAGCCACGATATAACTGAAATATTGTTGAAAATGGCGTTAAACACCATAACCCTAATCCCTATACTAGACCAACATGCTTGGCTGAATGTTTATAGTGCCAGCTTACTGAAATAACGATCAATGGGTAAACATGTCACTCCTTTCAAACACCTTATCCAGACTACGACCAACCCAGTCTTTGCTATTTAATGATACAGGCTTAGCTGAGGAGCAGCAACAATTCCTTTCAAAAGTGTAAAATTTCAGATTTTAGACCTCTTCTCCAAAAGTAAATAGATAATCTTGTTTATCAACATATAAAAAAAAACTCATTAAAATGAACAAAAACCTGCATTGCATAGGCCTTCTGTTTTGAAAATGGTCAAGTTATAGTTTCCAATTCCAATATGTTTTTAGTGCCAAGTATATCCTTTGTTAAATTTCAGGAAGATTGATTAATTAAATCACTACCACTCGGGATAAAATACAAATTTCCACCAACCCATGTTAAAACTTGCAACAAAGCATGGATTCCATGAATTATTTTGATTCTGATATGTCTAACAGTACAATTACGGTAGTACATTTTAATGGGAAAGAAGTTGGTAATTTATGTTTAAGTTTGCGAGCAAGGTCACACAATATATGCAGCACAGGTTGACTGTTCTATCTTTCAACTTGTCAAATTCGAGCAGACATGTGCTTTTATGATGGGGAAAGTCTTGTTGATGGAACAACCGTAACAATATTGTGTTTGCACATCGCATATTTATTAATTTTTGGATATGTTTTTGGATTATTTTCAGTGAATGTTTAAAACATTGAAACAGTGTAAATAATTTTATTTTGTGATTTTATCACCTGGATTAAATGTGAACAGTGCATGTGCTAATGAGGTTTTGCCATCTAAATAAATTGCTGATTTGTTTACAATGTGAAAGAAGGACGTCATATTAGAAATTCCAATAGTTGCCTTAATAAATGACAGATCACATAAATTTGGTAGAGGAACACAGAAGAAATATTTCTATACGGTAGCAATTCAATCAGTCATGTGGTTAATGGGAAGACGAATTCTGTAAATTTCTCCTCTGGTTACAATCTTTTTACATGACGGCAAACATTGTGCGGTCATACATTTATTCTGTTATGGGTCTGTAGACACATTGATTTCCATGTGATAATTTTAGTTCTAGTTGACCGATCATTCTAAATTTTGAACAGAGATCCTTTGGCACAGAAAAAAAGATTTGGGTATTGCAGCTCAAATTTCCAAACATCAGCCCAAGGTGCAAAAATTGATGTTCCTGTTTGTTTTTTGTACATTAAGAGTTTATTTTCATCTGATTTTGTGACTTGTGACAGGTAGGTGATTTTTTCCGGGTACTGGTTTCCTTCACCAATAAAACTGACCGCCACGATATAACTGAAATATTGTTGAAAGTGGCATTAAACACCATAAACCAAACCAAACCATCATCTGATTTTTATGAGGTTTTTTTCTAATGAATTTGGGTCTGATGAGCTAAAAAAAAAGAAAGAAAAACAAACATAAGTTTGTAAAAGGATCAGCTAAAGAAGATGCATGCCAGCAGACGATAGTTGCCATGTTATAATGGCAAAAGCTCTAGGTTAGGACTAGGAATCTTATTAAAACATACATGTATACAATTACAACTTTATTACAGATGGTACATAAAATTTATAATGCATGTACATTTGAAATTTTATCTACGTTGCATATTATTACTAATATTCTATTGTTTCACTATAAAGTATGAAAAGTATGTGTACAAAAAAAATGAAATAGATATCTTTACTGCATTCCTTCAGGCTTTTTTCCTCCATGGAACTCTTCAATACATAAATGACAACTCCAGTTACCTACAAACATATTGAAATTTTATTAAACTAGAGGTTCGGCACTGAGCTGAGCCTGTGTCGCTCACCTTTCATTCTGCTTTGAGGAAACTTAATACAGAACCTTCCATAGGTGTTTCCCACCAAATTTCGGTTCATTTTAGCAAAGCAGTTTCAGAGAAGAAGATTTTTAGAAATCAACCAATCTAAAAACAAGAATTGCCTGTGGCAGCCATGTTTGTTAATGGATCAAAACGAAATGAGCAATCTCTATAGAGGACCTTCCATAGATTTTTCTTACCATGTTTCATATCATTTGGCCAAGCGGTTTCAGAGGAAAAGCTCTTTTAGAAATTGACCAATTAGAAACAAGAATTGCCTATGGCAGCCATATTTGTTAATGGATCGGGACGAAATGAGCAATCTTTATAGAGGACCTCCCATAGATGCATCCTACCAAGTTTCGGTTCATTTGGCAAAGCGGTTTCAGAGGAGAAGATTTTTTAGAAATCAACCAATCATAAACAAGAATTGTCTGTGGTGGCCATGTTTGTTAACAGATCAGGAACGAAATGAGCAATCATAACAGAGGACTTTCCATAGATGCTTCCTACCAAGTTTCGGTTCATTTGGCCAAACGGTTTCAGAGGAGAAGAATCTAAAAAATCAGCCAATCAGAAATAAGAATCGCCTGTGGCGGCCATGTTTGTTAACGGATCGAGACGAAATGAGCAATCTTTACAGAGGACCTTCCATAGATGCTTCCTACCAAGTTTCAGTTCATTTCGCCAAGCAATTTCAGAGGAGAAGATTTTTAAAAATCAGCAATATCTGTATAGAGATGACTGCATTTTGAATACAGATATCTATATTTAAGCAAGAGTTATCTTTCTTCCATTTTGATGCATTTTCTATGTAAGACAAGCCATAAAGACAGCTGCGCGTGACCTTGTCTTACATGGCATTGTCAGCCAATCAAATCGGCCGAGTATAATCAATGGAGTCCACTTCTACGACTGCTGTAGTAATATAAATTGTCGTCTTAGTAGATCTAAAAAAGCTTCAAATATCAATTTTACCTGAATTTTAACTGATTTCCCCTAATAGATTTAATGCGGTTTTAAATAAGTGTGTATTTACTGCGTTGCACGTGGTGTTGTAATATTTTGTGTAGTAAACATGACATTAACATGCGAATGAATGAATGAAATCGACATGCTTTGTTTTTAAGTTGAAATGGAAGAAACAGGTACTTGCACTCGTCCTTATTGAAGATCTGGGATTTCTTCCACTCGTGAGAGAAATTCAGCATCTTTCCACTCGTTCCGCTACGCTCCACTCGTGAAAAGACGGAATTTCTCACACTCGTGGAAGAAATCCTAGATCTTCAATAGGGACTCGTGTAAGAACCTATTATTCTTTTAACAGAGATTTTTTAGAAATCAACCAATCAGAAACAAGAATTGCCTGTGGCGGTCATGTTTGTTAACTGATCGGGACAAAATGAGTAATCTTTCTAGGGGACCTTCCATGGATGCTTCCTACCAAGTTTCGGTTCATTTGGCCAAGCAGTTTCAGAGGAGAAGTTTTTAGAAATCGACCAATCAGAAACAAGAATTGCCTGTGGCAGCCATGTTTGTTAATGAATCGGGACGAAATGAGCAATCTTTATAGAGGACCTTTCAAGGATGCTCCCTACCAAGTTTCGATTCATTTGGCCAAGTGGTTTCAGAGGAGGAGATTTTTTAGAAATCAACCAATCAGAAACAAGAATTGCCTGTGGTGGCCATGTTTGTTAATGGATCGGGACGAAATTAGCAATCTTTATAGAGGACCTGCAAAAGATGCTTCCTACCAAGTTTCGGTTCATTTGGCCAAGCGGTATCAGAAGAGAAGATTTAAAAAAATCGCTTATTCAGAAACAAGAATTGTCTATATTGGCCATGTTTGTTGATGGATCGGGACAACATGAGCAATCTTTAGAGAGGACCTTCCATAGATGCTTCCTACCAAGTTTCACTTCATTTGGCTGAGTGGTTTCAGAGGAGAAGATTAAAATATGAAAAGTTAACGGACGACGGACGCCAAGTGATGGCAAAAGCTCACATTGCCTTTGGCAAGGTGAGCTAATAATATATATATAGGTACAGCAATTGTTTTTCAGGTAAAATTGAACCTGTAAAGTGCTTTAATTTGCTCAATAGACAATCTGATTAAAATCCCTCTTCTTTTTTATTAGACATCTATGGGCAATCAAAAATAAGTAATTGTCGGAGAATTAGGACCTTTGTATACCCTTGTGTCTGAACAGGATCAACAACATAAGTATTATTATGCAATTGACCTGATATAACTCTGAAAATTTCTAATAAACTTACCTTCTGGGGGAGAAGTAAGGGGAGGGTTAAGACAATACATATGATATCCTCGGTCACAATCATCACAAAACAATAACTGGTCCTAAAAAGATAAACAAATATCATTTAAGGCTGGTTTTTACACAAAAACAAATGTATTCCCCCTTTTCCACATTCTTTATTTTTTTAAAAAGATCCCATGCCAGGTATCCCAATTAAAATGTAGGATTTTTAAAAAGGGGAATAACTCTTTCAAATATTCCATAATATGTGATTCTGCAAATAGTAATTAGCAAGTATGCAAAGTTTTGAGGAATTCTGATTTAAAAGGCATGTACAAACATTTTCATGAAATATGCCATGTCAAAAAGAGAAATAACTCCTTCAAAATGGTCCAATAAAACTGCCATAATAGAGACAAAGACATAAAAATCAGTTCAATATGTCTATCTATTACAGAAAAAGGTAAAAAAAAAAACTGGTGTTACAGACAGATGGACAGACTGACACAGAGGAAGCCTCTGGTCTGGCTTTGCTTGCTGGAAGTTGACTTAGAAACCATCATCACATTAAATACATTAAAAAAACCAGGCTGTTATGACATGGATATATCAGAATTACACCTATGTTATACTGTGTCTAATTAAACTGAAAATTATTGTTCAGTCAATTGATACAAGTTGAACAAAATACAGACAAAAAAAAAACATGACATATAAATATATTTCCTTGCGTAAAAATATAGATATGGAAATTAGTGTGCATATCACATTTCTGGAATAACCTTTATCAGCTATGTTCATAATCAAAAAGATTGGAAAGCCAAATAATTTAATATCTTTGGGAGCAAGTAAACCAAAGGGTCTAAACAAGATAGCTAAAATAGGCTAAGGTAAATTAAACTGTTAACATAACAGTTGAAAATACAAACATAGCTAAGAGACTGTCATGGTCGTGATCATATGGTAGTTGGGTTTATAACTACCTATGCAATCAGGATCTATCCCCACTAAATATGTGAGTTCGAACCCTGTTCATGGCGAGGTGTACTCGATACACCATTATGTGATAAAGTTTGTCAGTGACGTGCGACAGGTCAGTGGTTTTCTCCAAGTACTCCAGTTTCCTCCACCAATAAAACTGACCGCCACAATATAACTGAAATATTGTTGAAGGTGACATTAAACACCATAAACCAAAAATCAAACCTAACTATGATATAAAGGTAGGAAATAGTTGGTCATTTTCTTGTCTCAATCTCCAGACTCATTAGCATTAATTAAAGATTGAACAGGTGGTTATAATTCTTTCCTTTCAAAAATATGTTGAATGGCCTTAACAGTTCATATTTTGTGTGTGTCAACCTCTACCAGTAAGTTACAAACACTTGCATCATTATCTGATGTACCACACAAACCACATGATTTACACTCGATACACTGCCATGGGTACTTCTTCACTGAAACAATCATATTCTGTGTGAACTGTAAACATGTTGGATGTCCTGAAAAATATATATATAAACCATAATTGACTGTAGACATGGTAATGGTCCATATAATTTGATTTACCGGTAAAAAGTGATAATAACGGATGGTAACTGACCAATGAAATAACAAAAGTTTTCAATTGATAGAATAACAGTTTAAAGCTCTATAGCAAAAACAATACATCTCCTTGGCTTGATGAAATGATAGTAACCTTGTTGTACTGTAACTATACTAAGGACAATCTGACATATATCCCAGCTTGAGTGAGTGAGTGATTGTTGTTTAATGCCAACTCAGCAATTTTTCAGCTATATCATGGTGAGAACAAGTTAATTGTTAATGGGTGCTTAGCGGAGAAGCAACAAATACCAATTTCATAGTCTTTGGTTTGACCCGATGGATTCTTGAACCCACGATCTACTGCACTTGAGACGAGCATGCTAACCATTACACCACTGATGCGGTCCTATCCCATCTTGAAATAAGTCACTTTTAGAGTACACCTGTTGAATATCGTTGAATAGGATGTGGTCCCGAATTCATTACATTTTTTCTAACCAACTACAAAATCTTGAATATTTCGCATGAAATTACATGAATAAGTATTTCAATATCATGTTAAGAAACAACAAGACATTTATTGTCAATCTTTTATATGCATTTTTATGGCATGTATGATTATTATTGATAACATTAAAGTGTCAAATATTATCTTTATTTGAAGAAAAAAAAGGACGATAAAGTCTGTCACGTTATGACCTGCTTTATTTTGTCCAAGGCAGGTCATGACCAAATTTTTTACTTTCAGAGGTTGGCACGTGTACGTGGGAAAAAGGTCTGGAAATTTACACAGTAATAGGGGAAATGTCAAGGAAATTTAGACAACAGATTGGAAAAACTGTGGATATACACACCATGGATAGGGAAATGTCATGGATATAATACAATAAGTGGGAAAATCACATGGATATTTAGACAGTAGGCTGGAAACCCAGTTGATAGGGAAACATCATTGATATTTACACTATGCATATAGCTGATAAAATGGTGTTGATATTTACACCTTTACAATGTAAATGTGAAAACGTCATTGATATAACGTCATTGATATTTACAATGTAAATGTGAAAATGTCATTGATATAATGACATTTTCACATTTACATTGTAAATATCAATGACGCTTTCACAAATATCAATGACGTTTTCAGAAAATGTCATTGATATTTACACTATAGATCAGAAAACGACATTGATATTTACAGTATACGAGAAAATGTAATAAATATTTACACAAAAGATGAGAAACTATCGTAGATATTCACCCAGTAGATGGGAAAATATAACAATAATAAAAAAAAATTTGATCTCGACATTCATACATATTTTTAAAAAAGTCAATTATTTGACTTGTGGTCAAGGTCACAGTGACCTCATTTTTAGGCAACATTCCTTTATGTCTTAATATAAAATATGAAAGTTCTAAAATAACAAATTAAGTCTCAGTTACCCTATTCTAATACACCATAGTCAGTCATGTTCCTATACACAATACATAAACATTGAAAATATGAAGGCACTTGGCATTTAGATAAGAATGAATGTGTGTATGAAAGGTTGTATGATAAAAAAATAATAATTTGACCTTGAGGTCAAAGGTCATGGTAAGAACCTTATTTTAATATGCCACAGTCATGCCTTAATACATATAAATACAAAATATGAAAGTAAAATTAAATAAGGGCAACGCAAAGCGTGGCGTATCCCCTCGCCTAAAAATTAGACCCTGTGACCTTGACCTTTGACCTTGAAAATCAATAGGGTTCCAGATTCTCTTAAGGTATAAGTATGTACCAAGTTTGGTCAATATCCATTGAAGGATGTTGATTCTAGAGTGTTCACAAGGATGTTATGCAGTAAAAATTTGACCCGGTGACATTGACCTTTGACCTATGACCTTGAAAATCAATAGGGTTCCAGACTCTCCCAAGGACTAAGTATGTACCAAGCTTGATCAAAATCCATTGAAGGATCTTGATTCTAGAGTGTTCACAAGGATGTTATGCAGTAAAAATTTGACCCCTTGACCTTTGACCTTGAAAATCAATAGGGTTCCAGACTCTCATAAGGACTATGTATGTACCAAGTTTGGTCAATATCCATTGAAGGATCTTGATTCTAGAGTGTTCACAAGGATGTTACACGGTAAAAATTTGACCTGGTGACATTGACCTATGACCTTGAAAATCAATAAGGTTCCAGATTCTCCTAAGGACTAAGTATGTACCAAGTTTGGTCAAAATCCATTGAAGGATCTTGATTCTAGAGTGTTCACAAGGATGTTACACGGTAAAAAAATTACCCAGTGACCTTGACCTTTGACCTTGAAAATCAATAGGGTTCCAGACTCTTCAAAGGACTAAGTATGTACCAAGTTTAATCAAAATCCATTGAAGGATGTTGATTCTAGAGTGTTCACAAGGATGTTATGCAGTAAAAATTTGATCTGGTGACCTTGACCTTTGACCTTGAAAATCAATAGGGTTCCAGATTCTCTTAAGGACTAAATATGTACCAAGCTTGGTCAAAATCCATTAAAGGATGTTGATCCTAGAGTGTTCACAAGGATGTGACGGACGGACGGAAGGAAGGATAGACGGTAGCATTACTATATCCCTTCGCAACTTCGTTGGCGAGGGGTAGATCACAGTGACCGCATTCTTATATGTATCTTATAACATTTTATACAAATGTACTTACCAAATATGAAGGTATTGGGTCATAAACAAATAATTCAGCACCAGACAAGATCGTGTCTGCAGACAAATGACACTTTGTTGTGAGGGGTATAATAACCAAATTTGAATTTGACTTGTGGTCAAAAAACATTGTTTAATAAATTTCAAATGATGTGTTGAATGGGAACTTAATTTATTTAATGGATACCTAAGAAATTGTATTATTGGGCAAATCATAAGGCCTAACTCCAGAAGTAGAAAAGTGTTTAAGTCCAAAATTAAACTAGGCCCGTCATTTATGGTCCATGGCCTTGGATATAATTTTCAAACAATTTGTTTAAAGGAAACATAAGCTATTGAAGGAAACTTGATTTGGTATTTTTCAGTATTTCAACAGGCATATGAACATAACAGAAATCCAAAATCAAACTTGACTCATTTTTATGGATGCACAGACAAATGGTAAAACATAAGTTTAGAAAAGGAGTCTACAATTGTTTTTTATTTAAATCTTATCTTCTGAAATATCACTTCACATAAGTGACTTGCGACAGGTCGGTGGTTTTCTCCGGATACTCTGGATTCCTCCTCCACTAAAACTGACCGCCACGGTATAACTGAAATATTGTTGAAAGTGGTGTAAAACACCATAAACCAAACCAAACCACTTCACTTAATGTATGAAAAATATTCTAAAATACAGATTGTCTCATTCATTCTGTAAACTTAAAATCCTAACTTTATATGAAATGTAAAACACAATTATATGATAAGTATAATATGACCTTTTAAAAAATTAAAGCTGTTAATTCAGTCATACTTGTCTTGACAGCCTCTTCAGTGCAATGACTTCCTTTGTTAATTGACCTTATTTATTCGCCTACAGATTCATTTTACTCGTACATTTGATCTTTATAAAACGAGACTAACGGCAATGCTCTAAGTCTGGCAATCCTTTGTATAAAGACTATTAGGAGACTTACTATTAGATAGGAAGTTAGAAAATATATAAATGTACATAGATAAACACAGTCTCATGGAAAATTAAACTAGATCAAATTATTAATCTCCCTACATGTGTGATTTCAGCTAAACAATTTCGTTTTACGATGTTGTGTTTTAAAAATGTATTTAAAGTAGCCCTGTAAATGTTAAAGCATCAGGTTAGCAACACTCCTTAAAAACTGTCAAGTACATAATATGTTAAGTTGATGTCAAGGTTTCACAAAAAAAGTTCAATTAAACTTGCTTTAAGATACTGAAGATGACAACAGATTAATGTCGTCACCTGTCAGTAAATAATGGGCTAAATTGGAAAAATTGACAGTGAAGTAAAATTCGGAAACAGATTGAACCTTTAGATACAGATTTAGAAAAAAATATATATAACAAAATAAATGAGATTATTATACTTTACTATAGAAACCAAGCAAGAAATAATTAAGATATTTTAAAGTTTTATTCCATGGAACAAGAAATAACTCATTATTCCCGCAGCAAACTGCACGTAGGTCAAATAACTGTGAGGGAATCTGCACGTAGCATAAAATAACTCTTTGAAATTGGCGCGCTTTTGCACGTCGAACCAATAACTAGTTATTTCCCTCAGCACGTCGAACCAATAACTAGTTATTTCCCTCAGCACGTCGAACCAAAAACTAGTTATTTCCCTCATATTAGTTCAGTATAATAATACAGTTATGTCCTTCATGACAAGTTAATATCCATAATTAATAAATTGAGAAAGGGTTATTTTCCCCGAGGTCCTTCGTAACCCTTTCTCAATTTAATAATTATGGATATTAACTACTCATGAAGGCCATAATTGTATATTATTTCATTGAAAAAAATATCTGCATGAAAATTTATTGATACCAATAACCAAAACTAGTCAAGTTAATAACTTTTCTCTATTCTTCTTTTCAATTACAAATTAAGTGTTAGGGTTGTGGTATTTAACACCACTTTCAACAATATTTCAGTTATATCGTGGCGGTCATTTTTAATGGTGGAGGAAACTGGGGTACCCAGAGAAAACCATCGACCTGTCGCAAGTCACTGACAAACTTTATCACATAATGTTGTATCACGTACACCTCACCATGAACAGGATTCAATCTCACAACGTTAGTGGTGACAGGCACTGATTGCACAGGTAGCTGGAAATCCAAGTACCATACGATCACGACAGCCCCTCAATTACAAATTAACGTACATCAGTTGATAAGGTAATAAAAGTAGAAAAATACTAAGGCGAAATGGGAATTGTACTAAGGTAAAGTGGGATGTTTTAGATTTTACTTAAATCAACAAATAGCAATCAAATTCAGACTTGTTTTATAAGGATTAATTATTAATTTAATCAGGTAATATGTTTTTTATCAAATGTATAAATAAAAATTTATTCAAAATTTCAACTTTTTTAACTTGAATGTTTAAATCATGAACTTGTTTTAATATTAATTTTTAAGATATAACATTTCTAAACTCGTTCTTTTTAATTATAAATTCAAGTTATTATATGTAAGTTATATACTTAGGTAAACTAATGCTTTTAAGAGTTATCAATTTGAAATGAAATATTTTTTGAATCACTGCAAAATGTATGAAATATTAGTATAAAATTAATTTATCGAAATTTTGAATTCAAATAAATATTTGAAAGTGACAAAATTATATCACAATCATTAATAAAACAGGCTTGGGCTTATCATTATTTTAGCTTGTTTAATAAGGATGAAGATTTGACATAAGTTTATATTGAAGCTTGTTTGCTGATAAAATTATATCAGAAATAAAAACAGTGTCATAAAGATAAAAACTTCACATTTGTTGGATATGTCATGTTTCCGTTGGTATTTTCCTTACTACCCAAAAGAGACACTGCTATATACAACAGATTCTTCACACTTCTCAAGAATATTGCCACCAGACACAACCTTAACTTTTCTCCCACTTTTCTCCCAGGAATGTTAGTCTTAATGTCAACTGTGCATCCCACAATGCAACTACCTACACATTTTTTTGTGGTTAAGAAATGATTTAAATAAATTTCTTTTTTACTCTTGCTAAAAATATAATGTATTTCATTTGTTGTAGTTCTTTATCATATCTTTATTTAATAAAAAAAAAATTGCAACAGATATCGTTTACATCTTTTTATTATATCTATTTACTTTAAACCATATTTACACCTTATTACAAACTAAATTGCAAAACAAACAAATGACACCTAATTAATTAGTGTTTACACAACTTACCATTTTGCCGTAGTGAGGTAAATCTAATCATACAAACTCTACTAAGGTGAAATGTGAACAAATCATTAATAACTTGAAATTTTCCAGAAAGATTCCTACTGGATATTTTTTACAGTTAAAATTCTTTATAACATACTGCAGAATGTCCTTTGAAATTTATTAACTTTTGAAATAAAACTTAACTTCTACCTTTTACTTGATTATAAATAAGCGATTTTAGAAACACAAGACGTGTCTTTACGTTTTGAGTTCCGTGTTGTGATTGTCTGTTGCGATTTGCCCATTAAAAACTACGATCAGTTCATCTTTACCTCCAGTTGTTTGTAGGAGAACTTATGTCTATTTAAGTTATTTGTGTTTGTTTGTGTATAGTGATGTCCAGTACATATTGTATTGTGTTTTGTTTTTCTTTGTCTTGTGTACCCTATATTGACAGTTTCTCTGGATTGTCCCTTCGGTATTCTCTATTTAAGTTATTTGTGTTTGTTTGTGTATAGTGATGTCCAGTACATATTGTATTGTGTTTTGTTTTTCTTTGTCTTGTGTACCCTGTGTTGACAGTTTCTCTGGATTGCCCCTTCGGTATTCTCTATTTAAGTTATTTGTGTTTGTTTGTGTATAGTGATGTCCAGTACATATTGTATTGTGTTTTGTTTTTCTTTGTCTTGTGTACCCTATGTTGACAGTTTCTCTGGATTGCTCCTTCGGTATTCTCTATTTAAGTTATTTGTGTTTGTTTGTGTGTAGTGATGTCCAGTACATATTGTATTGTGTTTTGTTTTTCTTTGTCTTGTGTACCCTATGTTGACAGTTTCTCTGGATTGTCCCTTCGGTATTCTCTATTTAAGTTATTTGTGTTTGTTTGTGTATAGTGATGTCCAGTACATATTGTATTGTGTTTTGTTTTTCTTTGTCTTGTGTACCCTATGTTGACAGTTTCTCTGGATTGTCCCTTCGGTATTCTCTATTTAAGTTATTTGTGTTTGTTTGTGTATAGTGATGTCCAGTACATATTGTATTGTGTTTTGTTTTTCTTTGTCTTGTGTACCCTATATTGACAGTTTCTCTGGATTGTCCCTTCGGTATTCTCTATTTAAGTTATTTGTGTTTGTTTGTGTATAGTGATGTCCAGTACATATTGTATTGTGTTTTGTTTTTCTTTGTCTTGTGTACCCTGTGTTGACAGTTTCTCTGGATTGCCCCTTCGGTATTCTCTATTTAAGTTATTTGTGTTTGTTTGTGTATAGTGATGTCCAGTACATATTGTATTGTGTTTTGTTTTTCTTTGTCTTGTGTACCCTATGTTGACAGTTTCTCTGGATTGCCCCTTCGGTATTCTCTATTTAAGTTATTTGTGTTTGTTTGTGTATAGTGATGTCCAGTACATATTGTATTGTGTTTTGTTTTTCTTTGTCTTGTGTACCCTATGTTGACAGTTTCTCTGGATTGTCCCTTCGGTATTCTCTATTTAAGTTATTTGTGTTTGTTTGTGTATAGTGATGTCCAGTACATATTGTATTGTGTTTAGTTTTTCTTTGTCTTGTGTACCCTATGTTGACAGTTTCTCTGAATTGTCCCTTCGGTATTCTCTATTTAAGTTATTTGTGTTTGTTTGTGTATAGTTATGTCCAGTACATATTGTATTGTGTTTTGTTTTTCTTTGTCTTGTGTACCCTATGTTGACAGTTTCTCTGGATTGTCCCTTCGGTATTCTCTATTTAAGTTATTTGTGTTTGTTTGTGTATAGTGATGTCCAGTACATATTGTATTGTGTTTTGTTTTTCTTTGTCTTGTGTACCCTATGTTGACAGTTTCTCTGGATTGCCCCTTCGGTATTCTCTATTTAAGTTATTTGTGTTTGTTTGTGTATAGTGATGTCCAGTACATATTGTATTGTGTTTTGTTTTTCTTTGTCTTGTGTACCCTATGTTGACAGTTTCTCTGGATTGCCCCTTCGGTATTCTCTATTTAAGTTATTTGTGTTTGTTTGTGTATAGTGATGTCCAGTACATATTGTGTTGTGCTTTGTTTTTCTTTGTCTTGTGTACCCTATGTTGACAGTTTCTCTGGATTGTCCCTTCGGTATTCTCTATTTAAGTTATTTGTGTTTGTTTGTGTATAGTGATGTCCAGTACATATTGTATTGTGTTTTGTTTTTCTTTGTCTTGTGTACCCTATGTTGACAGTTTCTCTGGATTGTCCCTTTGGTATTCTCTATTTAAGTTATTTGTGTTTGTTTGTGTATAGTGATGTCCAGTACATATTGTATTGTGTTTTGTTTTTCTTTGTCTTGTGTACCCTATATTGACAGTTTCTCTGGATTGCTCCTTCGGTATTCTCTATTTATGTTATTTGTGTTTGTTTGTGTATAGTGATGTCCAGTACATATTGTATTGTGTTTTGTTTTTCTTTGTCTTGTGTACCCTATGTTGACAGTTTCTCTGGATTGTCCCTTCGGTATTCTCTATTTAAGTTATTTGTGTTTGTTTGTGTGTAGTGATGTCCAGTACATATTGTATTGTGTTTTGTTTTTCTTTGTCTTGTGTACCCTATGTTGACAGTTTCTCTGGATTGTCCCTTCGGTATTCTCTATTTAAGTTATTTGTGTTTGTTTGTGTATAGTGATGTCCAGTACATATTGTATTGTGTTTTGTTTTTCTTTGTCTTGTGTACCCTATGTTGACAGTTTCTCTGGATTGTCCCTTCGGTATTCTCTATTTATGTTATTTGTGTTTGTTTGTGTATAGTGATGTCCAGTACATATTGTATTGTGTTTTGTTTTTCTTTGTCTTGTGTACCCTATGTTGACAGTTTCTCTGGATTGTCCCTTCGGTATTCTCTATTTAAGTTATTTGTGTTTGTTTGTGTATAGTGATGTCCAGTACATATTGTATTGTGTTTTGTTATTCTTTGTCTTGTGTATCCTATGTTGACAGTTTCTCTGGATTGCTCCTTCGGTATTCTCTATTTATGTTATTTGTGTTTGTTTGTGTATAGTGATGTCCAGTACATATTGTAATGTGTTTTGTTTTTCTTTGTCTTGTGTATCCTATGTTGACAGTTTCTCTGGATTGTCCCTTCGGTATTCTCTATTTATGTTATTTGTGTTTGTTTGTGTATAGTGATGTCCAGTACATATTGTATTGTGTTTTGTTTTTCTTTGTCTTGTGTATCCTATGTTGACAGTTTCTCTGGATTGCTCCTTCGGTATTCTCTATTTATGTTATTTGTGTTTGTTTGTGTATAGTGATGTCCAGTACATATTGTATTGTGTTTTGTTTTTCTTTGTCTTGTGTACCCTATGTTGACAGTTTCTCTGGATTGTCCCTTCGGTATTCTCTATTTATGTTATTTGTGTTTGTTTGTGTATAGTGATGTCCAGTACATATTGTGTTGTGCTTTGTTTTTCTTTGTCTTGTGTACCCTATGTTGACAGTTTCTCTGGATTGTCCCTTCGGTATTCTCTATTTAAGTTATTTGTGTTTGTTTGTGTATAGTGATGTCCAGTACATATTGTATTGTGTTTTGTTTTTCTTTGTCTTGTGTACCCTATGTTGACAGTTTCTCTGGATTGCTCCTTCGGTATTCTCTATTTAAGTTATTTGTGTTTGTTTGTGTATAGTGATGTCCAGTACATATTGTATTGTGTTTTGTTTTTCTTTGTCTTGTGTACCCTATGTTGACAGTTTCTCTGGATTGTCCCTTCGGTATTCTCTATTTAAGTTATTTGTGTTTGTTTGTGTATAGTGATGTCCAGTACATATTGTATTGTGTTTTGTTTTTCTTTGTCTTGTGTACCCTATGTTGACAGTTTCTCTGGATTGTCCCTTCGGTATTCTCTATTTAAGTTATTTGTGTTTGTTTGTGTATAGTGATGTCCAGTACATATTGTATTGTGTTTTGTTTTTCTTTGTCTTGTGTACCCTATGTTGACAGTTTCTCTGGATTGTCCCTTCGGTATTCTCTATTTATGTTATTTGTGTTTGTTTGTGTATAGTGATGTCCAGTACATATTGTATTGTGTTTTGTTTTTCTTTGTCTTGTGTACCCTATGTTGACAGTTTCTCTGGATTGTCCCTTCGGTATTCTCTATTTAAGTTATTTGTGTTTGTTTGTGTATAGTGATGTCCAGTACATATTGTATTGTGTTTTGTTTTTCTTTGTCTTGTGTACCCTATGTTGACAGTTTCTCTGGATTGTCCCTTCGGTATTCTCTATTTAAGTTATTTGTGTTTGTTTGTGTATAGTGATGTCCAGTACATATTGTATTGTGTTTTGTTTTTCTTTGTCTTGTGTACCCTATGTTGACAGTTTCTCTGGATTGTCCCTTCGGTATTCTCTATTTATGTTATTTGTGTTTGTTTGTGTATAGTGATGTCCAGTACATATTGTATTGTGCTTTGTTTTTCTTTGTCTTGTGTACCCTATGTTGACAGTTTCTCTGGATTGCCCCTTCGGTATTCTCTATTTAAGTTATTTGTGTTTGTTTGTGTATAGTGATGTCCAGTACATATTGTATTGTGTTTTGTTTTTCTTTGTCTTGTGTACCCTATGTTGACAGTTTCTCTGGATTGTCCCTTCGGTATTCTCTATTTAAGTTATTTGTGTTTGTTTGTGTATAGTGATGTCCAGTACATATTGTATTGTGTTTTGTTTTTCTTTGTCTTGTGTACCCTATGTTGACAGTTTCTCTGGATTGTCCCTTCGGTATTCTCTATTTAAGTTATTTGTGTTTGTTTGTGTATAGTGATGTCCAGTACATATTGTATTGTGTTTTGTTTTTCTTTGTCTTGTGTATCCTATGTTGACAGTTTCTCTGGATTGCTCCTTCGGTATTCTCTATTTATGTTATTTGTGTTTGTTTGTGTATAGTGATGTCCAGTACATATTGTATTGTGTTTTGTTTTTCTTTGTCTTGTGTACCCTATGTTGACAGTTTCTCTGGATTGCCCCTTCGGTATTCTCTATTTATGTTATTTGTGTTTGTTTGTGTATAGTGATGTCCAGTACATATTGTATTGTGTTTTGTTTTTCTTTGTCTTGTGTACCCTATGTTGACAGTTTCTCTGGATTGCCCCTTCGGTATTCTCTATTTAAGTTATTTGTGTTTGTTTGTGTATAGTGATGTCCAGTACATATTGTATTGTGTTTTGTTTTTCTTTGTCTTGTGTACCCTATGTTGACAGTTTCTCTGGATTGTCCCTTCGGTATTCTCTATTTATGTCATTTGTGTTTGTTTGTGTATAGTGATGTCCAGTACATATTGTATTGTGCTTTGTTTTTCTTTGTCTTGTGTACCCTATGTTGACAGTTTCTCTGGATTGTCCCTTCGGTATTCTCTATTTAAGTTATTTGTGTTTGTTTGTGTATAGTGATGTCCAGTACATATTGTATTGTGTTTTGTTTTTCTTTGTCTTGTGTACCCTATGTTGACAGTTTCTCTGGATTGTCCCTTCGGTATTCTCTATTTATGTTATTTGTGTTTGTTTGTGTATAGTGATGTCCAGTACATATTGTATTGTGTTTTGTTTTTCTTTGTCTTGTGTACCCTATATTGACAGTTTCTCTGGATTGCCCCTTCGGTATTCTCTATTTATGTTATTTGTGTTTGTTTGTGTATAGTGATGTCCAGTACATATTGTATTGTGTTTTGTTTTTCTTTGTCTTGTGTACCCTATGTTGACAGTTTCTCTGGATTGCTCCTTCGGTATTCTCTATTTATGTTATTTGTGTTTGTTTGTGTATAGTGATGTCCAGTACATATTGTATTGTGTTTAGTTTTTCTTTGTCTTGTGTACCCTATGTTGACAGTTTCTCTGGATTGTCCCTTCGGTATTCTCTATTTAAGTTATTTGTGTTTGTTTGTGTATAGTGATGTCCAGTACATATTGTATTGTGTTTTGTTTTTCTTTGTCTTGTGTACCCTATATTGACAGTTTCTCTGGATTGTCACTTCGGTATTCTCTATTTAAGTTATTTGTGTTTGTTTGTGTATAGTGATGTCCAGTACATATTGTATTGTGTTTTGTTTTTCTTTGTCTTGTGTACCCTATGTTGACAGTTTCTCTGGATTGTCCCTTTTTTTATTGTCCCTTCTGTATTCTCTAACGTTTATTTATGCAAACAGTGAAAAATAAGTAAACACAAACGTTACCATGTATACTTACTCCCACATGCAACTATATATCGTAAGTGGGTGTATATTAATTTACACATTTCTGTTCGCAACAAGATGAACTGTGAGCTAATGCTCACGTATGATACCCCCGCTCTTCGGCAAACAGGAAGTAGGAATCTGACAGGTCAAAAAACGCTTCCCACTATATGGGGTACCTACATGAAGCTTGTGACCAAATATCAGATTTCTGCCATCAATAGTTGCTGAGAAAAATGCGACGAAAAATGTGCATATATGTTCAATGTGTATAAAAACCAACTAAGTCGGCAAACAGGAAGTAGGAATCTGACGGGTCCAAAAACACTACCCACAATATGGCATATCTATATGAAGCTTGGGACCAAATATCAGATTTGTGCCATCGATAGTTGCTGAGAAAAATGCGACAAAAAATATCTTGGACGGACGGACAGACGGACAGAGGTAAAACAGTATACCCCCCTCCCCCTCCGGGGAGCGGGGGTATAAATATCTTGATCTCTATATAAAAATCTATGCCTTATGTGACATTTTTAAGAATGTCAATCAAAGGTCTGACTGACTGTATACCTGAGCGTCCACAATCACTACAGGACACCAACTCTTCTGGCATTTCTGTCTTCTTATTCTCCGTAGAATCTCCCAGACAAAAGTCACAATAATTGTTGGCTGAAATCTTGTCGTCCACACTTGAATTCTTTGATGCTGAAAGTATCAACTGAAAATATTACCACAGATGTTTGTCTATGACTTAAGAAGGCCTATTAATTATTTTTTACGATTACAATGCATCTGAAAGATTTATTATCTTTTTTAAATGCCTAGAGGTTCACATGAATATGACAAAAAAAAGATTATTTAAACTATTCCAAGTAATTACATATGATAAATTTTCCACCCCCATGACTTGGATCCCTTAATTAAACCCTGGGATATTCATACATCTCTATAAAATTATTATTCTTGTTATTACAATGCTACATACAATTGCATCAATTGCTAATTCTTAAGATGATAATTCTTATTTGTCAGGGTCTTATGGTACTCAGTACCTTAAGGATCTTGACACAGTGTGTGGTAGTTAAATTTTCAAAAAAAGGGCAAAAATTTATTGAAATAGCATGTGAAAATAGAACCATTGGAAAGGACTAGAACTATTTTACTTTACATGGGTTTATTTACGTCACATTTATTGTCATGGTAACTAGGGAATATACTTGTTATCATGTCACTTTATACTTTAAACAACATGTTTTTTGTAAACATGCTTAGCGAGATATGAAAAATGCTTAAAAATAATTTAATAATGGGGAATTTCCATTAGAAACCTCACTAAAGTAATAATTTTTTTATTAGAATAACGAAAAATCCAAATATCTTTTAACCTATAGATTTTTGAACAGCAAAATAAACGAGAGTTTATTTAGAATTAGGAGTGCTATAAACTAAAAATGTTACAATAATGCTTCTTATTGTTTTGGCTGAGGCTGCACTCAGATGAAATTTTGTATTTTGGTCCTATTTTGTTGTCATTTTTCGGGTGGGTGTAGATGTACTTTATAGAAGTGCCATCTGTACGTCAGGTATCTTACCTGTAAAATCTTTCTCTCAGCCACGTGTACTTTAGATGAACCTGACAAGCATTTCTCTCATAAATTATTGTTATATTTTGCATTTTTTGTAAAATGGGTATAAAGTCTGACTTATCTCTGGAATGCCACAAGTTTGTAAAAAAGTTGTTTGCCTTTTTTAGTAAGGAAAAGGTAACGAAGAAGCCAATTGTCTCATTTGATAGGGGCATAAGGATATATCAAAAGACATCTAAAGCTTTCGGTTTGTCTTGCACTTCAGTGCACCGTATTATGAATGGTAAGAGGCCTTGTAAATCAAATAAACCCAAAGAAAGAGCTAAAATTTTGGACGACTTTGATCATTGTGTTATTAAAAGAACAATCCACGGTTTATATTCACGGAAAATTGCTCCGACCGTCTCAATAAAACATAAGGAAATAAAAGATTCTATTAAAATATCAAAGTCTAAACTTACTCTAACTCTCATTGATCTTGGATATACTTATAAAAAAATAGGTGATAATTGAAGAGTTCTGTACGATCAAGTGTCTATTATCAATGATAGGTGTAAATATTGGTTAGTGTAACGCAGAGCGTTACAAATATCCCCCAAACGAACAATACAAGTACGTGGTATGAATGAAGAATAGTGTGAGAACATAGCAAGAAATAACAAGATATAATATGGCTCCCAAACGATGGATATCAATTCGCAACATCATAATCTACTTGGAAACCAAATTTCACCCAAAATCGGGAGGATTTTTGTATTTTGGTGGCCATTTTTGGTTCAAAATGGCCACCATAGCAAACCAAAATGGTCGCCATATAGTGTAGCATGTCTTACTCCCTGTAAATATCCATTTACATTGAAATCTGTTCATTTTTGAATTTTTAAAATTTTTATATTGGTGGCTATTTTGAAAATTTTAAAAACAAAGAACACAACTTTGAGTGACAGAGATCACATTGGGCCACGACATCGCGCCATAGTTGTGCTAAAATTTGATATGGCCCATTAAAAAATTATGTGTGTGCCACATATGGTCCATACAATTGTACATCGTGCACCGGTAACCGGGATCTGCATACTTATTTTGTTTCGATTGGTTCTTAATTTTTTTTTCATCCCGCGAACGTAATCAGACGAAAAAGTAAACCAGTTGTATAATCATCTGATACTCTTGGTGTTTTTCATACTCTGGTCTCAATTATAACGAAAACTGTCGAAAGACAACAAAATGCCTCCCAAAAAGGCAAGATCTGAAAAAAATCAACCGAAAATATCATTTTTCACGACGTCGGAGAAGGAAAATCCTTGGTCAGAAGATGAAACGGACACAGGTACAACCACAGAGGCGAATGAGCCTATTGAGGTCGATGATGACGTATCACACGAAACCAGCGAAAACAAGGAACAAGGAAAGTTTCAGTCCTGTTGGGCCAGTTTATACACGTGGTTAACATACGACAAAGATAAAAACAAAATGTACTGCAGTAAATGCATTAGCATTGGAGCAAACAATACAATGACAACTGGTTGTGATAATTTTAAAACATCATTACTCACTATAGGCATGCAGCTAGTGCTGACCAACAAAAAGCCATCATAGATTCATAGCACCAAAATAAAGATCCAATCTCTCAACTTCTGTCAATAGGGTTTGTAACAAGGAAGAAAGTGCTATAACAGTTGCACTAATAACTGTATATTTCCTTGCACAAGAAGGTATTGCTTTGTCAAAATACACTAATATGATGAAATTTTTGAAGGAGGTGGAAACACCAAATTTGAATTCTTTAAATGTAAACAAAAGAGCAGTTCTCACAATTTTAACAGATGAGAGTACAGACTTTATTGTTCATCACAAACTGTGTGCAAGTGCCTGTGTTGTATATATGCCATGTTGAGATGAGAATGTTATGAATCTTTCATTCTGATTTTGGAAATAAGGTTCTAAATTACAAGGTTTATTGCCTCTAGAATTGCTCAGAATTGCTTAAATTGCTGAAAATCGGTCCGGGGGCCCCCATACTCCGGCCTAATGGCCCATTACTTTTGATGATGATAGGCCCATCATCTTCAAACGCTAGGGTGATCTCTGAGTGATGATCTATTTTTGTGTCAAGTTTCAAAAGGATCCGCTGTACGGTTTAAATTTAACATTTTTTGCACCTTGGTTACCATGGCAATGGCCGCCATTTTGAATTTTGTTCAACCCCCAAAAGCTGCCACACTATGGTGGATATTCCTACAAAGTTTCATGAAGCTTGATGAAAGGAATCCAAAAAATTTTTAATCTCCCCTTTTTTGTTTCTATGGCAACTGCGGCAAAGTTTGTCCAACCGATTCCGATTTTTTTGGCTTATCTCATTCCACTAGATGTGGATGTTGTTACTAACAAGTTCCATCAATTTCTGTTTGGCGAGTAACCTGCTATGATCATTTTTGTGTTTTTCAATTTTTTAGCATTTTGGTCATTTCCATGGATATGGTGGCCATTTTGAAAATTCCGAAAGTAGTCTGCACATCTACTCATAGTGCTTAACATTCCTGTGAAGTTTCATTGATTTCCATTCAGTAGTCGCCAAGAAATGTGTCGGACAAACTTTTGGCGGAAGAAAGAAAGAAAGAAAGAAAGAGGAAGAAGAATAATAATAAGAAACGGACCAAACACAATATGTCTTCCAAACTTTGTTTGGGGGACATAATTATCTGAGAAAGATCAAATCTTTTAGGGAAGCAGGGTATGATATCGTGTACATGGATGAAACATGGTTTAACCAAAATCACTGCACAGATTATATGTGGTTTCCGAAAGATGGGTCTGATGCCCTAAAAATACCCTCGGGTAAAGGCAAACGTTTGATTATTTTGCATGCAGGTATTCTCGTATGACAATAGGTCGGTCAGTCATTGGATAATGTTTGATTATTTTTTTCATGTTTGAAAAGTAAACATTTTTTTCTTTTTAATTATGTTCCTCATCTATTCTTGCTCACAAGTGTAAAGTTCCATGGAAAAAAGATCGATAATAATAACACACTGACCCATATTTGTTTACTACTCTTTTTCCAAATGGCGTCCTATTACGTCACATAAAGTCGGTCAAAGGTCAATAAAGCACATGATTTTGTCATAGGCCAACCAAACTTAAAAAGTAAACCAGATTAAGAAAGTACAGTATTTTAGCTTTTTCAGTGTAATTGTTTTTTCTGAAAAATTTCAAAGGATGTTTTTTTAAATAGCTTGAAATTGAAGTATTAAAAATTAATTATTTGATGCAAATATTAAACTTGCTTACCCATATAAATAAAGTATTCAATCCAGTGAATTTGGTGTTTTTGCTTTTGTCAATACAATCTATTAGACTGACTACATTCTGCCATATTTTTGTAAAACAATTAATGACTGATTTCAATTTATTTTAATCACATTTATTATCACAGAGTGGTAACAATACAGTTTTGTTGATTCTATTTGTAATAATGACAGGTTTTTTTTACCCAAATAATCTTATTTTTCTGTCTGGTTTAATTTAATTCTCTGTTTAATTTATGCTATAAATTTTGATTATTGCTGTAAATTAATTCTTTTTCTATCTTCTCTGTGAATTTCATTTCATTACCCCAAGAAGTAAGGGGTATATTTGTTATTAAAGCAGCAGTGGAAATGCAAAATAATCTGCCATTTTGTGACTAATGGAGAGCACTTGCATGTACTTTTCCCGTAAAATCGGCCATTTTCTAGAAAATGATGGAATCATCATATTTTCAAACTATTTTAAAATACAATTTGCTTGGCCTACATTCCAGAAACGGTCATGAACTGTGATGACGATTATGTCAACAAACCGGAAAAATAAAAATGCTTGGGGAATACCATCGATGGAAACATATTTAACAAGCATAAAGATCAGGGAAAAAAGACATTAGTAAAAAGGATCTTTTTAACTTGCATGGAATTTATTCAATTCAAACTTCTGTTTTAATCTCATCTTGTAATTTTGACGTTGAAAAGAATTCCCTCTGTGTTTATGTACGCTATGAATATACAGAATGACGTCATTGGTCTCGTGCTGCGCGAGAATTGTAAATCAAAACAAGTGACCGACTTTATTGCATGACCGAGCAGATGTCACGTCACGATACGCGAAGTGAGGGTTTGATTGACGGCTGTAGGGGTGTAACGATACACTTTTTCCACAAACGATAAGCATTGCGATATTTGATAAGTATTACGATACGTTTTATAGGAAACTGTAACTATTCTTTGAAGTCCATGCCGGTCGACATGTTTTTTTTTTTTTTATATGAGGTCGCTAAGGCCAAATAAAATTGATTGTTGGTTTAAGATCTTTTTTTTTTCTTTTTTTTTTAACTCCAGAGATATTGCAAATCGAGGTTTTGCTATCTTTCCCATGAAGGTCAAAAAATATATCATAAAGGTTTAAAATTTTGCATCACCCTTATTTCCTTTGATAAATTGTTTAGTAGAATAGTTACGTAAAACAATTGCAAGTATCAATGATTCTTCAATAATTTTTGCAGTTTTTAGGTATTTTTTTACCAATGTTAAGTTGAATGCTTGGTAAAAAATAGCTCAAAAAATGACAGTGCTCAATGTCATAATCTACCCCCTAAAAAAAAAAATCCTCCAATTGATCTCTGAGGTTCTATAATTTAAAAATGTACTAATCTTACGAGCATTTTTTAATTAGGAAGTTGCACAATCTCAAAACTCATTTTTCGCTCCATTTCTTACATGTATATAAATTAAAAATGTCATACAGAATCAAACAAAACGATAATGATATATTCTTCATATTATTTGATATATGAAAACTTCATTTTTTCACTATTAAAGACAGAAGTGCTATATATTTAGTGAAAAAATAAAAATAATGAAAAATGTCCCAGTTCAGGCAATTTTTACAGGTAAAAATCAATGAACTCAATAGTGCGTGTAGGAGATGGTGACGGGCTCTACGGAGAACAATGGAATCTTTCGGGTGACCGTGAGTGTCTATTGTCCTCAGGGATTTAAACCCATGGCCGCAGGCTGTTCTCTTTTATAGACTTATTCCCTCCGTATTTCATAAAACTTTGTCAAAATATACACCCAAAAACTCCTTTAAAATGCAATTTTTCTATATGAGCAGGGCCATATACGTTCACTTTCTGGTCTGCAAACTTCCAAATTAAATTAGCACCCTTGATTCTCTACACAACCCTCATTTACACTTCTACTTCAAAATCTACAGTTTAAAAGATATTTCAAATTTTCGTTATTCTAATCAAAAAATTATTACTTTAATGCTAAATCTATGATAGACAGGATTAGTCATACAAATGAGTCACAAAAAATATTCTATATTAGTAAATTATATTATTATTAGATTTCAACTAAATGTCATTTTTTTAATAAAACTACTACTTTTTGTTAGTAATTTAAATGGAACATTTCTCATAGATTTCCCTGTCCTAAAAAAAGTAAAACATGACATATATCATTTACCACAAGTGAACAGATATGAAAAATGCTTAAAAATAACTTAATAATGGGAATTTCCATTAGAAACCTCACTAATGCTAAATCTATGATAGACAGGATTAGTCATACAAATGAATCACAAAAAATATTCTATATTAGTAAATTATATTATTATTAGATTTCAACTAAATGTCATTTTTTTAAATAAAACTACTACTTTTTGTTAGTAATTTAAATGGAACATTTCTCATAAATTTCCCTGTCCTAAAAAAAGTAAAACGTGACATATATCATTTACCACCAGTGAACATTAAATACATTGAATACATTTTTTTATTCAAAATATAGAATAAACAATTACTGTCTTTTTATTCTGTAAATGTGTGGATTAATTGACTTTTGAAAAAAAAAAATTATATTCACTTCGTCTTTCGAGCTCAGTGAATATCATTTTTTTTCCTTCAAAAGTTAATAAATCCACATATTTACCTCATCAGAAGACAGTAATTGTATAATATTCTACTTGATGATGCTTCAAAACCATTATACAATGTACAGTGGAACCTGTCTAATCTGACACACAAATGGACCAGGGAAATGTGTCCGGTTGTACAGGATGTCGGAATACTCAGGTTTTATTTTAGTTAACAGAAATACTTTAGGACCATCAATTTTTGTCGGATGTTACAGGATGTTGGAAAACTCAGATGTCGGATTGCACAAGTTCCACTGTAATTACATTTCCAGAGTTAGTTCTTCAGGAAATTATTTCTCTAGACTTTCTCCATTACAACCAATATTAATATTTAAATCTCCATCTCATAAATCTTCAACTGTTTCTTTCCAACAAATAGTTTTTAAATCTTTCCTCCAATGTACCATATGACAATCTTTGGACTCCAAGGGCTTGATCCCCCCCCTAGATTTTAATTGTAAACATGTAAAACTAGTTCAATTCCAGTCAGTATTTTCTACCGCAGAAAAGCAGAAAATGATTCATCGAATGAATTTGCTGAAAGATGCAATATGCCAGCTGGTTCTAAATCTTTGAGTATTACATGTGTATATTGACTAACTACTACCTTTGAGTGTTACATGTGTATATTGACTCACTACTGCAAGTAGGCTTTTGAGTGTTACATGTGTATATTGACTCACTACTACCTTTGAGTGTTACATGTGTATATTGACTCACTACTACAAGTAGATCTTTGAGTGTTTCATGTGTACATTGACTCACTATTACAAGTAGGATTTTGAGTGTTACATGTGCATATTAACTCACTACTACTTTTGAGTGTTATATGTGTATATTGACTCATTACTACAAGTAGACTTATGAGTGCTACATTTGTATATTAACTCACTAATACCTTTGAGTTTGACATGTGTATATTGACTCATTACTATCTTTGAGTGTTACATGTATATTGACTCATTACTACAAGTAGTCCTTTGAGTATTACATGTTGATTTTTACTCGCTACTTCCTTTGAGTGTTACATGTGTATATTAACTCATTACCCCCTTTGAGTGTTACATGTGCATATTAACTCATTATTCCCTTTGAGCGTTACATGTGAATATTAACTCATTACTCCCTTTGAGTGCTACGTGTGTATATTGACTCACTACTACAAGTAGATCTTTGAGTGTTTCATGTGCATATTGACTCACTACTACAAGTAGATCTTTGAGTGTTTCATGTGTATATTGACTCACTACTACAACTAAATGTAGATCTTTGAGTGTTTCATGTGTATATTGACTCACTACTACAAGTAGATCTTTGGGTGTTTCATGTGTATATTGACTCACTACTACAAGTAGATCTTTGAGTGTTTCATGTGTATATTGACTCACTACTACAAGTAGATCTTTGAGTGTTTCATGTGTATATTGACTCACTACTACAAGTAGATCTTTGAGTGTTTCATGTGTATATTGACTCACTACTACAAGTAAATGTAGATCTTTGAGTGTTTCATGTGTATATTGACTCACTACTACAAGTAGATCTTTGGGTGTTTCATGTGTATATTGACTCACTACTACAAGTAGATCTTTGAGTGTTTCATGTGTATATTGACTCACTACTACAAGTAGATCTTTGAGTGTTTCATGTGTATATTGACTCACTACTACAAGTAAATGTAGATCTTTTGAGTGTTTCATGTGTATATTGACTCACTACAAGTAGATCTTTGAGTGTTTCATGTGTATATTGACTCACTACTACAAGTAGATCTTTGAGTGTTTCATGTGTATATTGACTCACTACAACAAGTAAATGTAGATCTTTGAGTGTTTCATGTGTATATTGACTCACTACTACAAGTAGATCTTTGAGTGTTTCATGTGTATATTGACTCACTACTACAAGTAGATCTTTGAGTGTTTCATGTGTATATTGACTCACTACTACAAGTAGATCTTTGAGTGTTTCATGTGTATATTGACTCACTACTAGTAGATCTTTGAGTGTTTCATGTGTATATTGACTCACTACTACAAGTAAATGTAGATCTTTGAGTGTTTCATGTGTATATTGACACTACTACAAGTAGATCTTTGAGTGTTTCATGTGTATATTGACTCACTACTACAAGTAGATCTTTGAGTGTTTCATGTGTATATTGACTCACTACAAGTAAATGTAGATCTTTGAGTGTTTCATGTGTATATTGACTCACTACTACAAGTAGATCTTTGAGTGTTTCATGTGTATATTGACTCACTACTACAAGTAGATCTTTGAGTGTTTCATGTGTACATTGACTCACTACTACAAGTAGGATTTTGAGTGTTACATGTGCATATTAACTCACTACTACTTTTGAGTGTTATATGTGTATATTGACTCATTACTACAAGTAGACTTATGAGTGCTACATTTGTATATTAACTCACTAATACCTTTGAGTTTGACATGTGTATATTGACTCATTACTATCTTTGAGTGTTACATGTATATTGACTCATTACTACAAGTAGTCCTTTGAGTATTACATGTTGATTTTTACTCGCTACTTCCTTTGAGTGTTACATGTGTATATTAACTCATTACCCCCTTTGAGTGTTACATGTGCATATTAACTCATTACTCCCTTTGAGCGTTACATGTGAATATTAACTCATTACTCCCTTTGAGTGCTACATGTGTATATTGACTCACTACTACAAGTAGATCTTTGAGTGTTTCATGTGTATATTGACTCACTACTACAAGTAGATCTTTGAGTGTTTCATGTGTATATTGACTCACTACTACAAGTAAATGTAGATCTTTTGAGTGTTTCATGTGTATATTGACTCACTACTACAAGTAGATCTTTGAGTGTTTCATGTGTATATTGACTCACTACTACAAGTAGATCTTTGAGTGTTTCATGTGTATATTGACTCACTACTACAAGTAAATGTAGATCTTTTGAGTGTTTCATGTGTATATTGACTCACTACTACAAGTAGATCTTTGAGTGTTTCATGTGTATATTGACTCACTACTACAAGTAGATCTTTGAGTATTTCATGTGTATATTGACTCACTACTACAAGTAGATCTTTGAGTGTTTCATGTGTATATTGACTCACTACAAGTAGATCTTTGAGTGTTTCATGTGTATATTGACTCACTACTACAAGTAAATGTAGATCTTTGAGTGTTTCATGTGTATATTGACTCACTACTACAAGTAGATCTTTGAGTGTTTCATGTGTATATTGACTCACTACTACAAGTAGATCTTTGAGTGTTTCATGTGTATATTGACTCACTACTACAAGTAGATCTTTGAGTGTTTCATGTGTATATTGACTCACTACTACAAGTAAATGTAGGTCTTTGAGTGTTTCATGTGTATATTGACTCACTACTACAAGTAGATCTTTGAGTGTTTCATGTGTACATTGACTCACTACTACAAGTAGGATTTTGAGTGTTACATGTGCATATTAACTCACTACTACTTTTGAGTGTTATATGTGTATATTGACTCATTACTACAAGTAGACTTATGAGTGCTACATTTGTATATTAACTCACTAATACCTTTGAGTTTGACATGTGTATATTGACTCATTACTATCTTTGAGTGTTACATGTATATTGACTCATTACTACAAGTAGTCCTTTGAGTATTACATGTTGATTTTTACTCGCTACTTCCTTTGAGTGTTACATGTGTATATTAACTCATTACCCCCTTTGAGTGTTACATGTGCATATTAACTCATTACTCCCTTTGAGCATTACATGTGAATATTAACTCATTACTCCCTTTGAGTGCTACATGTGTATATTGACTCACTACTACAAGTAGATCTTTGAGTGTTTCATGTGTATATTGACTCACTACTACAAGTAGATCTTTGAGTGTTTCATGTGTATATTGACTCACTACTACAAGTAAATGTAGATCTTTTGAGTGTTTCATGTGTATATTGACTCACTACTACAAGTAGATCTTTGAGTGTTTCATGTGTATATTGACTCACTACTACAAGTAGATCTTTGAGTGTTTCATGTGTATATTGACTCACTACTACAAGTAAATGTAGATCTTTTGAGTGTTTCATGTGTATATTGACTCACTACTACAAGTAGATCTTTGAGTGTTTCATGTGTATATTGACTCACTACTACAAGTAGATCTTTGAGTATTTCATGTGTATATTGACTCACTACTACAAGTAGATCTTTGAGTGTTTCATGTGTATATTGACTCACTACAAGTAGATCTTTGAGTGTTTCATGTGTATATTGACTCACTACTACAAGTAAATGTAGATCTTTGAGTGTTTCATGTGTATATTGACTCACTACTACAAGTAGATCTTTGAGTGTTTCATGTGTATATTGACTCACTACTACAAGTAGATCTTTGAGTGTTTCATGTGTATATTGACTCACTACTACAAGTAGATCTTTGAGTGTTTCATGTGTATATTGACTCACTACTACAAGTAAATGTAGGTCTTTGAGTGTTTCATGTGTATATTGACTCACTACTACAAGTAGATCTTTGAGTGTTTCATGTGTACATTGACTCACTACTACAAGTAGGATTTTGAGTGTTACATGTGCATATTAACTCACTACTACTTTTGAGTGTTATATGTGTATATTGACTCATTACTACAAGTAGACTTATGAGTGCTACATTTGTATATTAACTCACTAATACCTTTGAGTTTGACATGTGTATATTGACTCATTACTATCTTTGAGTGTTACATGTATATTGACTCATTACTACAAGTAGTCCTTTGAGTATTACATGTTGATTTTTACTCGCTACTTCCTTTGAGTGTTACATGTGTATATTAACTCATTACCCCCTTTGAGTGTTACATGTGCATATTAACTCATTACTCCCTTTGAGCATTACATGTGAATATTAACTCATTACTCCCTTTGAGTGCTACGTGTGTATATTGACTCACTACTACAAGTAGATCTTTGAGTGTTTCATGTGTATATTGACTCACTACTACAAGTAGATCTTTGGGTGTTTCATGTGTATATTGACTCACTACTACAAGTAGATCTTTGAGTGTTTCATGTGTATATTGACTCACTACTACAAGTAGATCTTTGAGTGTTTCATGTGTATATTGACTCACTACTACAAGTAAATGTAGATCTTTTGAGTGTTTCATGTGTATATTGACTCACTACAAGTAGATCTTTGAGTGTTTCATGTGTATATTGACTCACTACTACAAGTAGATCTTTGAGTGTTTCATGTGTATATTGACTCACTACAACAAGTAAATGTAGATCTTTGAGTGTTTCATGTGTATATTGACTCACTACTACAAGTAGATCTTTGAGTGTTTCATGTGTATATTGACTCACTACTACAAGTAGATCTTTGAGTGTTTCATGTGTATATTGACTCACTACTACAAGTAGATCTTTGAGTGTTTCATGTGTATATTGACTCACTACTAGTAGATCTTTGAGTGTTTCATGTGTATATTGACTCACTACTACAAGTAAATGTAGATCTTTGAGTGTTTCATGTGTATATTGACACTACTACAAGTAGATCTTTGAGTGTTTCATGTGTATATTGACTCACTACTACAAGTAGATCTTTGAGTGTTTCATGTGTATATTGACTCACTACTACAAGTAGATCTTTGAGTGTTTCATGTGTACATTGACTCACTACTACAAGTAGGATTTTGAGTGTTACATGTGCATATTAACTCACTACTACTTTTGAGTGTTATATGTGTATATTGACTCATTACTACAAGTAGACTTATGAGTGCTACATTTGTATATTAACTCACTAATACCTTTGAGTTTGACATGTGTATATTGACTCATTACTATCTTTGAGTGTTACATGTATATTGACTCATTACTACAAGTAGTCCTTTGAGTATTACATGTTGATTTTTACTCGCTACTTCCTTTGAGTGTTACATGTGTATATTAACTCATTACCCCCTTTGAGTGTTACATGTGCATATTAACTCATTACTCCCTTTGAGTGTTACATGTGCATATTAACTCATTACTCCCTTTGAGCGTTACATGTGAATATTAACTCATTACTCCCTTTGAGTGCTACATGTGTATATTGACTCACTACTACAAGGAGATCTTTGAGTGTTTCATGTGTATATTGACTCACTACTACAAGTAGATCTTTGGGTGTTTCATGCGTATATTGACTCACTACTACAAGTAAATGTAGATCTTTTGAGTGTTTCATGTGTATATTGACTCACTACTACAAGTAGATCTTTGAGTGTTTCATGTGTATATTGACTCACTACTACAAGTAGATCTTTGAGTGTTTCATGTGTATATTGACTCACTACTACAAGTAAATGTAGATCTTTGAGTGTTTCATGTGTATATTGACTCACTACTACAAGTAAATGTAGATCTTTTGAGTGTTTCATGTGTATATTGACTCACTACTACAAGTAGATCTTTGAGTGTTTCATGTGTATATTGACTCACTACTACAAGTAGATCTTTGAGTGTTTCATGTGTATATTGACTCACTACTACAAGTAAATGTAGATCTTTGAGTGTTTCATGTGTATATTGACTCACTACTACAAGTAGATCTTTGGGTGTTTCATGTGTATATTGACTCACTACTACAAGTAGATCTTTTGAGTGTTTCATGTGTATATTGACTCACTACTACAAGTAGATCTTTGAGTGTTTCATGTGTATATTGACTCACTACTACAAGTAAATGTAGATCTTTTGAGTGTTTCATGTGTATATTGACTCACTACTACAAGTAGATCTTTGAGTGTTTCATGTGTATATTGACTCACTACTACAAGTAGATCTTTGAGTATTTCATGTGTATATTGACTCACTACTACAAGTAGATCTTTGAGTGTTTCATGTGTATATTGACTCACTACAAGTAGATCTTTGAGTGTTTCATGTGTATATTGACTCACTACTACAAGTAAATGTAGATCTTTGAGTGTTTCATGTGTATATTGACTCACTACTACAAGTAGATCTTTGAGTGTTTCATGTGTATATTGACTCACTACTACAAGTAGATCTTTGAGTGTTTCATGTGTATATTGACTCACTACTACAAGTAGATCTTTGAGTGTTTCATGTGTATATTGACTCACTACTACAAGTAAATGTAGGTCTTTGAGTGTTTCATGTGTATATTGACTCACTACTACAAGTAGATCTTTGAGTGTTTCATGTGTACATTGACTCACTACTACAAGTAGGATTTTGAGTGTTACATGTGCATATTAACTCACTACTACTTTTGAGTGTTATATGTGTATATTGACTCATTACTACAAGTAGACTTATGAGTGCTACATTTGTATATTAACTCACTAATACCTTTGAGTTTGACATGTGTATATTGACTCATTACTATCTTTGAGTGTTACATGTATATTGACTCATTACTACAAGTAGTCCTTTGAGTATTACATGTTGATTTTTACTCGCTACTTCCTTTGAGTGTTACATGTGTATATTAACTCATTACCCCCTTTGAGTGTTACATGTGCATATTAACTCATTACTCCCTTTGAGCATTACATGTGAATATTAACTCATTACTCCCTTTGAGTGCTACATGTGTATATTGACTCACTACTACAAGTAGATCTTTGAGTGTTTCATGTGTATATTGACTCACTACTACAAGTAGATCTTTGAGTGTTTCATGTGTATATTGACTCACTACTACAACTAAATGTAGATCTTTGAGTGTTTCATGTGTATATTGACTCACTACTACAAGTAGATCTTTGAGTGTTTCATGTGTATATTGACTCACTACTACAAGTAGATCTTTGAGTGTTTCATGTGTATATTGACTCACTACTACAACTAAATGTAGATCTTTGAGTGTTTCATGTGTATATTGACTCACTACTACAAGTAGATCTTTGGGTGTTTCATGTGTATATTGACTCACTACTACAAGTAGATCTTTGAGTGTTTCATGTGTATATTGACTCACTACTACAAGTAGATCTTTGAGTGTTTCATGTGTATATTGACTCACTACTACAACTAAATGTAGATCTTTTGAGTGTTTCATGTGTATATTGACTCACTACTACAAGTAGATCTTTGAGTGTTTCATGTGTATATTGACTCACTACTACAAGTAGATCTTTGAGTGTTTCATGTGTATATTGACTCACTACTAGTAGATCTTTGAGTGTTTCATGTGTATATTGACTCACTACTACAAGTAAATGTAGATCTTTGAGTGTTTCATGTGTATATTGACACTACTACAAGTAGATCTTTGAGTGTTTCATGTGTATATTGACTCACTACTACAAGTAGATCTTTGAGTGTTTCATGTGTATATTGACTCACTACAAGTAAATGTAGATCTTTGAGTGTTTCATGTGTATATTGACTCACTACTACAAGTAGATCTTTGAATGTTTCATGTGTATATTGACTCACTACTACAAGTAGATCTTTGAGTGTTTCATGTGTACATTGACTCACTACTACAAGTAGGATTTTGAGTGTTACATGTGCATATTAACTCACTACTACTTTTGAGTGTTATATGTGTATATTGACTCATTACTACAAGTAGACTTATGAGTGCTACATTTGTATATTAACTCACTAATACCTTTGAGTTTGACATGTGTATATTGACTCATTACTATCTTTGAGTGTTACATGTATATTGACTCATTACTACAAGTAGTCCTTTGAGTATTACATGTTGATTTTTACTCGCTACTTCCTTTGAGTGTTACATGTGTATATTAACTCATTACCCCCTTTGAGTGTTACATGTGCATATTAACTCATTACTCCCTTTGAGTGTTACATGTGCATATTAACTCATTACTCCCTTTGAGCGTTACATGTGAATATTAACTCATTACTCCCTTTGAGTGCTACATGTGTATATTGACTCACTACTACAAGGAGATCTTTGAGTGTTTCATGTGTATATTGACTCACTACTACAAGTAGATCTTTGGGTGTTTCATGCGTATATTGACTCACTACTACAAGTAAATGTAGATCTTTTGAGTGTTTCATGTGTATATTGACTCACTACTACAAGTAGATCTTTGAGTGTTTCATGTGTATATTGACTCACTACTACAAGTAGATCTTTGAGTGTTTCATGTGTATATTGACTCACTACTACAAGTAGATCTTTGGGTGTTTCATGTGTATATTGACTCACTACTACAAGTAGATCTTTGAGTGTTTCATGTGTATATTGACTCACTACTACAAGTAGATCTTTGAGTGTTTCATGTGTATATTGACTCACTACTACAAGTAAATGTAGATCTTTTGAGTGTTTCATGTGTATATTGACTCACTACTACAAGTAGATCTTTGAGTGTTTCATGTGTATATTGACTCACTACTACAAGTAGATCTTTGAGTATTTCATGTGTATATTGACTCACTACTACAAATAGATCTTTGAGTGTTTCATGTGTATATTGACTCACTACAAGTAGATCTTTGAGTGTTTCATGTGTATATTGACTCACTACTACAAGTAAATGTAGATCTTTGAGTGTTTCATGTGTATATTGACTCACTACTACAAGTAGATCTTTGAGTGTTTCATGTGTATATTGACTCACTACTACAAGTAAATGTAGGTCTTTGAGTGTTTCATGTGTATATTGACTCACTACTACAAGTAGATCTTTGAGTGTTTCATGTGTACATTGACTCACTACTACAAGTAGGATTTTGAGTGTTACATGTGCATATTAACTCACTACTACTTTTGAGTGTTATATGTGTATATTGACTCATTACTACAAGTAGACTTATGAGTGCTACATTTGTATATTAACTCACTAATACCTTTGAGTTTGACATGTGTATATTGACTCATTACTATCTTTGAGTGTTACATGTATATTGACTCATTACTACAAGTAGTCCTTTGAGTATTACATGTTGATTTTTACTCGCTACTTCCTTTGAGTGTTACATGTGTATATTAACTCATTACCCCCTTTGAGTGTTACATGTGCATATTAACTCATTACTCCCTTTGAGCATTACATGTGAATATTAACTCATTACTCCCTTTGAGTGCTACATGTGTATATTGACTCACTACTACAAGTAGATCTTTGAGTGTTTCATGTGTATATTGACTCACTACTACAAGTAGATCTTTGAGTGTTTCATGTGTATATTGACTCACTACTACAACTAAATGTAGATCTTTTGAGTGTTTCATGTGTATATTGACTCACTACTACAAGTAGATCTTTGAGTGTTTCATGTGTATATTGACTCACTACTACAAGTAGATCTTTGAGTGTTTCATGTGTATATTGACTCACTACTACAAGTAAATGTAGATCTTTGAGTGTTTCATGTGTATATTGACTCACTACTACAAGTAGATCTTTGGGTGTTTCATGTGTATATTGACTCACTACTACAAGTAGATCTTTGAGTGTTTCATGTGTATATTGACTCACTACTACAAGTAGATCTTTGAGTGTTTCATGTGTATATTGACTCACTACTACAAGTAAATGTAGATCTTTTGAGTGTTTCATGTGTATATTGACTCACTACTACAAGTAGATCTTTGAGTGTTTCATGTGTATATTGACTCACTACTACAAGTAGATCTTTGAGTATTTCATGTGTATATTGACTCACTACTACAAGTAGATCTTTGAGTGTTTCATGTGTATATTGACTCACTACAAGTAGATCTTTGAGTGTTTCATGTGTATATTGACTCACTACTACAAGTAAATGTAGATCTTTGAGTGTTTCATGTGTATATTGACTCACTACTACAAGTAGATCTTTGAGTGTTTCATGTGTATATTGACTCACTACTACAAGTAGATCTTTGAGTGTTTCATGTGTATATTGACTCACTACTACAAGTAGATCTTTGAGTGTTTCATGTGTATATTGACTCACTACTACAAGTAAATGTAGGTCTTTGAGTGTTTCATGTGTATATTGACTCACTACTACAAGTAGATCTTTGAGTGTTTCATGTGTACATTGACTCACTACTACAAGTAGGATTTTGAGTGTTACATGTGCATATTAACTCACTACTACTTTTGAGTGTTATATGTGTATATTGACTCATTACTACAAGTAGACTTATGAGTGCTACATTTGTATATTAACTCACTAATACCTTTGAGTTTGACATGTGTATATTGACTCATTACTATCTTTGAGTGTTACATGTATATTGACTCATTACTACAAGTAGTCCTTTGAGTATTACATGTTGATTTTTACTCGCTACTTCCTTTGAGTGTTACATGTGTATATTAACTCATTACCCCCTTTGAGTGTTACATGTGCATATTAACTCATTACTCCCTTTGAGCATTACATGTGAATATTAACTCATTACTCCCTTTGAGTGCTACATGTGTATATTGACTCACTACTACAAGTAGATCTTTGAGTGTTTCATGTGTATATTGACTCACTACTACAAGTAGATCTTTGAGTGTTTCATGTGTATATTGACTCACTACTACAACTAAATGTAGATCTTTGAGTGTTTCATGTGTATATTGACTCACTACTACAAGTAGATCTTTGAGTGTTTCATGTGTATATTGACTCACTACTACAAGTAGATCTTTGAGTGTTTCATGTGTATATTGACTCACTACTACAACTAAATGTAGATCTTTGAGTGTTTCATGTGTATATTGACTCACTACTACAAGTAGATCTTTGGGTGTTTCATGTGTATATTGACTCACTACTACAAGTAGATCTTTGAGTGTTTCATGTGTATATTGACTCACTACTACAAGTAGATCTTCGAGTGTTTCATGTGTATATTGACTCACTACTACAACTAAATGTAGATCTTTTGAGTGTTTCATGTGTATATTGACTCACTACTACAAGTAGATCTTTGAGTGTTTCATGTGTATATTGACTCACTACTACAAGTAGATCTTTGAGTGTTTCATGTGTATATTGACTCACTACTAGTAGATCTTTGAGTGTTTCATGTGTATATTGACTCACTACTACAAGTAAATGTAGATCTTTGAGTGTTTCATGTGTATATTGACACTACTACAAGTAGATCTTTGAGTGTTTCATGTGTATATTGACTCACTACTACAAGTAGATCTTTGAGTGTTTCATGTGTATATTGACTCACTACAAGTAAATGTAGATCTTTGAGTGTTTCATGTGTATATTGACTCACTACTACAAGTAGATCTTTGAGTGTTTCATGTGTATATTGACTCACTACTACAAGTAGATCTTTGAGTGTTTCATGTGTACATTGACTCACTACTACAAGTAGGATTTTGAGTGTTACATGTGCATATTAACTCACTACTACTTTTGAGTGTTATATGTGTATATTGACTCATTACTACAAGTAGACTTATGAGTGCTACATTTGTATATTAACTCACTAATACCTTTGAGTTTGACATGTGTATATTGACTCATTACTATCTTTGAGTGTTACATGTATATTGACTCATTACTACAAGTAGTCCTTTGAGTATTACATGTTGATTTTTACTCGCTACTTCCTTTGAGTGTTACATGTGTATATTAACTCATTACCCCCTTTGAGTGTTACATGTGCATATTAACTCATTACTCCCTTTGAGTGTTACATGTGCATATTAACTCATTACTCCCTTTGAGCGTTACATGTGAATATTAACTCATTACTCCCTTTGAGTGCTACATGTGTATATTGACTCACTACTACAAGGAGATCTTTGAGTGTTTCATGTGTATATTGACTCACTACTACAAATAGATCTTTGGGTGTTTCATGCGTATATTGACTCACTACTACAAGTAAATGTAGATCTTTTGAGTGTTTCATGTGTATATTGACTCACTACTACAAGTAGATCTTTGAGTGTTTCATGTGTATATTGACTCACTACTACAAGTAGATCTTTGAGTGTTTCATGTGTATATTGACTCACTACTACAAGTAAATGTAGATCTTTGAGTGTTTCATGTGTATATTGACTCACTACTACAAGTAGATCTTTGGGTGTTTCATGTGTATATTGACTCACTACTACAAGTAGATCTTTGAGTGTTTCATGTGTATATTGACTCACTACTACAAGTAGATCTTTGAGTGTTTCATGTGTATATTGACTCACTACTACAAGTAAATGTAGATCTTTTGAGTGTTTCATGTGTATATTGACTCACTACTACAAGTAGATCTTTGAGTGTTTCATGTGTATATTGACTCACTACTACAAGTAGATCTTTGAGTATTTCATGTGTATATTGACTCACTACTACAAATAGATCTTTGAGTGTTTCATGTGTATATTGACTCACTACAAGTAGATCTTTGAGTGTTTCATGTGTATATTGACTCACTACTACAAGTAAATGTAGATCTTTGAGTGTTTCATGTGTATATTGACTCACTACTACAAGTAGATCTTTGAGTGTTTCATGTGTATATTGACTCACTACTACAAGTAGATCTTTGAGTGTTTCATGTGTATATTGACTCACTACTACAAGTAAATGTAGGTCTTTGAGTGTTTCATGTGTATATTGACTCACTACTACAAGTAGATCTTTGGGTGTTTCATGTGTACATTGACTCACTACTACAAGTAGGATTTTGAGTGTTACATGTGCATATTAACTCACTACTACTTTTGAGTGTTATATGTGTATATTGACTCATTACTACAAGTAGACTTATGAGTGCTACATTTGTATATTAACTCACTAATACCTTTGAGTTTGACATGTGTATATTGACTCATTACTATCTTTGAGTGTTACATGTATATTGACTCATTACTACAAGTAGTCCTTTGAGTATTACATGTTGATTTTTACTCGCTACTTCCTTTGAGTGTTACATGTGTATATTAACTCATTACCCCCTTTGAGTGTTACATGTGCATATTAACTCATTACTCCCTTTGAGCATTACATGTGAATATTAACTCATTACTCCCTTTGAGTGCTACATGTGTATATTGACTCACTACTACAAGTAGATCTTTGAGTGTTTCATGTGTATATTGACTCACTACTACAAGTAGATCTTTGAGTGTTTCATGTGTATATTGACTCACTACTACAACTAAATGTAGATCTTTTGAGTGTTTCATGTGTATATTGACTCACTACTACAAGTAGATCTTTGAGTGTTTCATGTGTATATTGACTCACTACTACAAGTAGATCTTTGAGTGTTTCATGTGTATATTGACTCACTACTACAACTAAATGTAGATCTTTGAGTGTTTCATGTGTATATTGACTCACTACTACAAGTAGATCTTTGGGTGTTTCATGTGTATATTGACTCACTACTACAAGTAGATCTTTGAGTGTTTCATGTGTATATTGACTCACTACTACAAGTAGATCTTTGAGTGTTTCATGTGTATATTGACTCACTACTACAACTAAATGTAGATCTTTTGAGTGTTTCATGTGTATATTGACTCACTACTACAAGTAGATCTTTGAGTGTTTCATGTGTATATTGACTCACTACTACAAGTAGATCTTTGAGTGTTTCATGTGTATATTGACTCACTACTACAACTAAATGTAGATCTTTGAGTGTTTCATGTGTATATTGACTCACTACTACAAGTAGATCTTTGGGTGTTTCATGTGTATATTGACTCACTACTACAAGTAGATCTTTGAGTGTTTCATGTGTATATTGACTCACTACTACAAGTAAATGTAGATCTTTTGAGTGTTTCATGTGTATATTGACTCACTACAAGTAGATCTTTGAGTGTTTCATGTGTATATTGACTCACTACTACAAGTAGATCTTTGAGTGTTTCATGTGTATATTGACTCACTACTACAAGTAAATGTAGATCTTTGAGTGTTTCATGTGTATATTGACTCACTACTACAAGTAGATCTTTGAGTGTTTCATGTGTATATTGACTCACTACTACAACTAAATGTAGATCTTTGAGTGTTTCATGTGTATATTGACTCACTACTACAAGTAGATCTTTGGGTGTTTCATGTGTATATTGACTCACTACTACAAGTAGATCTTTGAGTGTTTCATGTGTATATTGACTCACTACTACAAGTAGATCTTTGAGTGTTTCATGTGTATATTGACTCACTACTACAACTAAATGTAGATCTTTTGAGTGTTTCATGTGTATATTGACTCACTACTACAAGTAGATCTTTGAGTGTTTCATGTGTATATTGACTCACTACTACAAGTAGATCTTTGAGTGTTTCATGTGTATATTGACTCACTACTACAACTAAATGTAGATCTTTGAGTGTTTCATGTGTATATTGACTCACTACTACAAGTAGATCTTTGAGTGTTTCATGTGTATATTGACTCACTACTACAAGTAGATCTTTGAGTGTTTCATGTGTATATTGACTCACTACTACAAGTAAATGTAGATCTTTTGAGTGTTTCATGTGTATATTGACTCACTACAAGTAGATCTTTGAGTGTTTCATGTGTATATTGACTCACTACTACAAGTAGATCTTTGAGTGTTTCATGTGTATATTGACTCACTACTACAAGTAAATGTAGATCTTTGAGTGTTTCATGTGTATATTGACTCACTACTACAAGTAGATCTTTGAGTGTTTCGTGTGTATATTGACTCACTACTACAAGTAAATGTAGATCTTTGAGTGTTTCGTGTGTATATTGACTCACAACTTAAAAGTAGATCTTCTGAATGTTTTATTGACTCACCATTGCAGGTAGATCTTTTGAATGTTTTATTGACTCACCATTGCAGGTAGATCTTCGTGTTTTATTGACTCACCATTGCAGGTAGATCTTCTGAATGTTTTACTGACTCACCATTGCAGGTAGATCTTCTGAATGTTTTATTGACTCACCATTGCAGGTAGATCTTTTGAATGTTTTATTGACTCACCATTGCAGGTATATCTGAATGTTTTATTGACTCACCATTGCAGGTAGATCTTTTGAATGTTTTATTGATTCACCATTGCAGGTAGATCTTCTGAATGTTTTATTGACTCACCATTGCAGGTAGATCTTTTGAATGTTCTAGTGACTCACCATTGTGAGTAGATCTTTTGAATGTTCTAGTGACTCACCATTGCGAGTAGATCTTTGAGGTTTAGGTGACTGAGATAATTCTTGATCATCCATCACACCATTGTGGAAATGATTATAATGATATGAGAGACCAGGTCTGGTCTTGTAACGGGCATTACACACTTCACAAGCATAAGGTTTTTCTTTCTCTTCTGGGTTCAAATCTTTTTCTTTGTCCACATTTTTCTTTCTTCCTCTTCCAGGTCCCTTTATAATGATAATAATGCGATGTATCAATTAATTTTATGTTCATGGCATTAAGCTTTTGATGTCATGTTTTAAAAACTGAAAAATTTACTGGTCAGAACAAAGTTATACTGGTCTTGGGCCGGAGCACCGGTGCTCATCATAAGGACTGCACGATATTCAACACAGCCTTTACAAGTAAACTAGCTCATAGACCTCGTAAAATGTTTGTTACAAAAATTTTCAATATTACAACAGGATATAAGATTTTACCTTTAACACGGCTGGTAATTCACACAAGCAGAACAGTCGGTTCTGCAAAGAAATTTGTGAGGATGACTTCCGGTTTTGATGGAGGAGAGTTCACGAAGACGCTTCGCAAGGTATGTACATGTCAAAAATTGAAATTTGCTTTTTTACTGCTCGAATATTGCAAAATCAGAGAATGTTATGCTGTGGCAAATGCATTCACGATTAGAAAATGTATTGTTTATTGTTGTATATGAAGTGTAGCTCTCGCAAAATCAATCGTCCCACGAAAAACATGACGAAAATTGTGACAGTCTTACATTTCTAAGTTGTTCTTGAGTTAAATTTTCAATATTTTTTCATCATGGGAGTCTAAATGTAATCGGGGATAAATTCCGATTCGTCAGAAGTAAAAATCTACAAACTGTCAATTTTCTCGTTTTCCTGCTTGAGGAGATCGGTTCTGATAGAGCACACTGCAAATGCATGAGGAGATTTGCTAGTTTTGTTAATTGTTTTCTGCAAAGTTGATAAATTGACACTTTGAAACATAAAACTGATAAATACTCTGTCCACTTTCAGGAGATGCCAGTATTCAAGGGAAAGAGGAAAAGGAGATTAACATTGACTCTTTACAAAAAACGTGAGCAAGAATAGATGAGGAACATAAATAAAAAGAAAAAAATGTTTACTTTTCAAACATGAAAAAAATAATCAAACATTATCCAATGACTGACCGACTTATTGTCAGACGAGGATATCAAACTGTTTGGGTAAAATCAAATGTTGTCTGTCCTTTGATCTACGACTTTTGATTACCCAAAGTTGTCTGTCCTTTGATTTACGGCTTTTGATTACAAAAGTTGTCTGTCCTTTGATATACGGGTTTTGATTACAAAAGTTGTCTGTCCTTTGATTTACGTCTTTTGATTATCTCCTTTTGGTATCATTAAACTTTTCTTGAAAACTTTAGTTTAATTAGAACAGTAATTACAAAAATTATTGATGATAATGTAAACAAAATCTATTTTGATTGTGGCGTTTGACCAACTCATTTGAAAATGTAGAAAAATCTATTTTGATTGTGCCATTTGATTTACCCAAAACTACAGCTGGTTTTCATTAATTATCTCTGTATTATTAATTTATTTACCACCTACACTCCCAAGACATGCAGACTTTTTGCATTAAGATGTCATATGCAGAAGTGTTTCTTCCATTGAAAAACAGTCTAAATATAGCTATGTATATTGTATTAGGATTAAAAAGGGTTTGAAACCGAGACTACCTACTGATGCCATCATTGCATTATGGTACCCTGCTGCCATCAAACGACATAAAACAAACATGCTCGGAGAAAATGTCCTAATATGGTAATGTTGATGAAAAGTCCATTACGTCTACCAATCTGAGATAAACGTAATAATGTAAATACAGTATTAACAGAGCTGGCCAATAATTCCACAAATATAAACAAAAATGAGAGACCACTTAATAACAGAAAAATGGAAATCTAGGTCCTGGCTTCAGTATACAAATTTTCTTTAAAAAAACAAGGGATATTAACTTATTAATATTTATACAAAAATCTTTTACATTTTTGAAGTAGACATTTAATAAATATCTTTATTGTCTTGTATATGTTAAAGGGATGCTTTAATTTTAGCTCACCAACAGGTCTGAATACCTGTACATATACTCGAGATGTGTTTTTATAAATTATTTTTGAAGTACTTTTAATTTCCACTGCCGACACTGGGTTATATTTTATTGCTACTTAAGTTTTTGACATTTAAACTGGAAGACTTAAACATAGTCATCATTTGTATAATACAGAACATCATTTGGAGCTCTAGTTTCAGAGGAGAAGAATTTTAACATGTTATTCAGAGGAATATTTGTAGAGGACCCCAGAAACATCATTTGTACTAAATTACAAAACATTTGGTTTTTAAAATTTCAGCCAATCAGAAAAAAAAATTACCCATGGCATCAAAAAAACAAATTCCAGATCAAGACCAAATGAGAAATATCTGTAAAGAGCTTCACAAACATTATTTGTACTAGGATACAAAACTTTGGATTTCCAGAGGAGAAAAGAAGTACTAGCTCACTGTATAAGGGTAGACATGTCCACTTATTCCGATTCCAAGCCAACCAGTCTTTTCTCTTAATCCTTAATGCTGTGTGCATTGCAACAAATATCAATTTCATAGTCTTTAAATTAACTGGACTTGGGGACTCGACCATACGATCTATTGTACAGACAGAAAAACACAATACATGTATATCCAAAAAAACACAAAATATCCAATTGTTTAAGGAAAACAAAAGTTGAAAATCTTCAGTTTAATCAAAAAAATATATTTTGATTGCCTGCACAATGGTCCTGGTACTTGCTTTTGATGAGTATCTCATGCAAATCATGGACTGGTATCAATTCCATAACAAACACATTGACTTGTCTTGTACAGGTAGAGTACATATACAAACAAAAAGGAGGGGGGTCGTCCTGGCATACAAAAATTAATTATGAAGATTATTGATGACAATGTAGGAAAATCTATTTCGATTGCATCTATATGGACCTACCCAAAACTGGTTTTCCTTAATTATCTCTGTTTAAACTTATTTACCACCTAGACTACAAAGACATGCAGAACGTTTATATTAGATGTCATTTGCATGTGTTTCATTCATTGAAAAACAGTCTAAATATAGCTATGTATATTGTATTTAGAAATAGGCCTATTAATAAACAATTTTCAAAAGATTCTATGTACTGATGATATCACTGCATTATGGCACCCTACTGCCATCAAACGACATAAAACAACCTTTTTCGGAGAAAATTTCCTAAAATAGTAATGTTGATGAAAAGTCCATTACGTCTACCAATCTGAGATAAACATGATAATGTAAATACAGTATTAACAGAGCTGGCCAATAATTCCACAAATATAAACAAAAATGAGAGACCACTTAATAACAGACCAATGGAAATCTAGGTCCTGGTTTCAGTATACAAATTTTTTTAAAAAAACACAAGGGATATCAGAGGCGGATTTATAGGGGGGCGTGTGCCCCCCTAAAATTCGCAAAGCATATGCTATGCAACCTTAATTCAGCAGTTCAACAAACAACTTTTTCATGAATGGTCAGTAGTTCAAAGATTATTCCATTTTGATTGGTTCCTAGGTACCAGACATCAACTATTTTCTCACGCTAATTAAGCATTATTTCTTCAGTCAATTTTACAACTATAAGAAAAACAAATCTTTACAGATCAAAGCATTTAGTAAACTTAAATCCTGATACTGATGTTCTTTCAACATAAGTATCATTCATAACCAGATACAAATTGATGAATTACACGCAGAAGATATCTTCATGTATTTTGGAATTCCCCGGACACATTTACAATATGTTAACATTAATGCTGCATGAAACGATTCTGATCATCTAATTTAGTTACGTTAGCTAATCAGAAATCAACAACAAGTTGATGTATTGACAATTTTCGCTTTTGTTTGTCTAAGCAAGAATGGTCGAATCGTACGTTTTCAATGAATAAATCAAACGACGAAAAGAAAAACTCCATCCGGACGGGCAGTATTAACTAGAACCACCCGAAAGGACAAGCACCGAAAGTACAGACCAATTAATGAAATGAGGAATGCGCTAAAACTAAACCAATGGTTCTTTGAAGGGTTAAAATATGTGATTGATCAGTCATGAGTTGAACAATTTGCATCACTGTTGTTCAAAAAAAGTTTTACTTTAGGTTCTTATAATCTGACAAAAACATACTGTTAACAATTATCCAACAAAATTAAGACTCAAAGTCAAGTTTTTTTGGTCTGATAAAAACAGTGTGCTTGGTTCAAAATTGTCGTTAAAATAAATGTCTGTAATTCCTCAAACTCCCAGAGCTTCCGGGGGGCTTTCCCCCTCTGGGTCCCCTACCAGGGCTCTATCCTCGACCCGCTGGGGACCTAAAAGTGGTCCCCAGACCCCTCGCCTACTCACGCCCCCCCCTAACCACAAATCCTGGATCCGCTCCTGGATACTAACTTATTAATATTTATACAAAAACCTTTCAACTTTTTGAAGTAGACATTCAATAAATATCTTTATTGTCTTGTATATGTTAAAGGGATGCTTTAATTTTAGCTCACCAACAGGTCTGAATACATGTACATATACTTGAGATGTGTTTTTATAAATTATTTTTTAAGTACTTTTAATTTCCACTGCCGACACTGGGTTATATTTTATTGCTACTTAAGTTTTTGACATTTAAACTGGAAGACTTGAACATAGTCATCATTTGTATAATACAGAACATCATTTGGAGCTCTAGTTTCAGAGGAGAAGAATTTTAACATGTTATTCAGAGGAATATTTGTAGAGGACCCCAGAAACATCATTTGTACTAAATTACAAAACATGTGGTTTTTAAAATTTCAGCCAATCAGAAAAAAAAATTACCCATGGCATCAAAAAAACAAATTCCAGATCAAGACCAAATGAGAAATATCCGTAAAGAGCTTCACAAACATTATTTGTACTAGGATACAAAACTTTGGATTTCCAGAGGAGAAAAGAAGTACTAGCTCACTGTACAAGGGTAGACATGTCCACTTATTCCGATTCCAAGCCAACCAGTCTTTTCTCTTAATCCTTAATGCTGTGTGCATTGCAACAAATATCAATTTCAGTCTTTAAATTAACTGGACTTGGGGACTCGACCATACGATCTATTGTACAGACAGAAAAACACAATACATGTATATCCAAAAAAACACAAAATATCCAATTGTTTAGGGAAAACAAAAGTTGAAAATCTTCAGTTTAATCAAAAAAATATATTTTGATTGCCTGCACAATGGTCCTGGTACTTGCTTTTGATGAGTATCTCATGCAAATCATGGACTGGTATCAATTCCATAAGAAACACATTGACTTGTCTTGTACAGGTAGAGTACATATACAAACAAAAAGGAGGGGGGTCGTCCTGGCATACAAAAATTAATTATGAAGATTATTGATGACAATGTAGGAAAATCTATTTCGATTGCATCTATATGGACCTACCCAAAACTGGTTTTCCTTAATTATCTCTGTTTAAACTTATTTATCACCTAGACTGCAAAGACATGCAGAACGTTTATATTAGATGTCATTTGCATGTGTTTCATTCATTGAAAAACAGTCTAAATATAGCTATGTATATTGTATTTAGAAATAGGCCTATTAATAAACAATTTTCAAAAGATTCTATGTACTGATGATATCACTGCATTATGGCACCCTACTGCCATCAAACGACATAAAACAACCTTTTTCGGAGAAAATTTCCTAAAATAGTAATGTTGATGAAAAGTCCATTACGTCTACCAATCTAAGATAAACATGATAATGTAAATACAGTATTAACAGAGCTGGCCAATAATTCCACAAATATAAACAAAAATGAGAGACCACTTAATAACAGACCAATGGAAATCTAGGTCCTGGCTTCAGTATACAAATTTTCTTTAAAAAAAACAAGGGATATTAACTTGTCAATATTTATACAAAAACCTTTCAACTTTTTGAAGTAGACATTCAATAAATATCTTTATTGTCTTGTATATGTTAAAGGGATGCTTTAATTTTAGCTCACCAACAGGTCTGAATACATGTACATATACTTGAGATGTGTTTTTATAAATTATTTTTTAAGTACTTTTAATTTCCACTGCCGACACTGGGTTATATTTTATTGCTACTTAAGTTTTTGACATTTAAACTGGAAGACTTAAACATAGTCATCATTTGTATAATACAGAACATCATTTGGAGCTCTAGTTTCAGAGGAGAAGAATTTTAACATGTTATTCAGAGGAATATTTGTAGAGGACCCCAGAAACATCATTTGTACTAAATTACAAAACATGTGGTTTTTAAAATTTCAGCCAATCAGAAAAAAAAATTACCCATGGCATCAAAAAAACAAATTCCAGATCAAGACCAAATGAGAAATATCCGTAAAGAGCTTCACAAACATTATTTGTACTAGGATACAAAACTTTGGATTTCCAGAGGAGAAAAGAAGTACTAGCTCACTGTACAAGGGTAGACATGTCCACTTATTCCGATTCCAAGCCAACCAGTCTTTTCTCTTAATCCTTAATGCTGTGTGCATTGCAACAAATATCAATTTCAGTCTTTAAATTAACTGGACTTGGGGACTCGACCATACGATCTATTGTACAGACAGAAAAACACAATACATGTATATCCAAAAAAACACAAAATATCCAATTGTTTAGGGAAAACAAAAGTTGAAAATCTTCAGTTTAATCAAAAAAATATATTTTGATTGCCTGCACAATGGTCCTGGTACTTGCTTTTGATGAGTATCTCATGCAAATCATGGACTGGTATCAATTCCATAAGAAACACATTGACTTGTCTTGTACAGGTAGAGTACATATACAAACAAAAAGGAGGGGGGTCGTCCTGGCATACAAAAATTAATTATGAAGATTATTGATGACAATGTAGGAAAATCTATTTCGATTGCATCTATATGGACCTACCCAAAACTGGTTTTCCTTAATTATCTCTGTTTAAACTTATTTATCACCTAGACTGCAAAGACATGCAGAACGTTTATATTAGATGTCATTTGCATGTGTTTCATTCATTGAAAAACAGTCTAAATATAGCTATGTATATTGTATTTAGAAATAGGCCTATTAATAAACAATTTTCAAAAGATTCTATGTACTGATGATATCACTGCATTATGGCACCCTACTGCCATCAAACGACATAAAACAACCTTTTTCGGAGAAAATTTCCTAAAATAGTAATGTTGATGAAAAGTCCATTACGTCTACCAATCTAAGATAAACATGATAATGTAAATACAGTATTAACAGAGCTGGCCAATAATTCCACAAATATAAACAAAAATGAGAGACCACTTAATAACAGACCAATGGAAATCTAGGTCCTGGCTTCAGTATACAAATTTTCTTTAAAAAAAACAAGGGATATTAACTTGTCAATATTTATACAAAAACCTTTCAACTTTTTGAAGTAGACATTTAATAAATATCTTTATTGTCTTGTATATGTTAAAGGGATGCTTTAATTCTAGCTCACCAACAGGTCTGAATACCTGTACATATACTCGAGATGTATTTTTATAAATTATTTTTTAAGTACTTTTAATTTCCACTGCCGACACTGGGTTATATTTTATTGCTACTTAAGTTTTTGACATTTAAACTGGAAGACTTAAACATAGTCATCATTTGTATAATACAGAACATCATTTGGAGCTCTAGTTTCAGAGGAGAAGAATTTTAACATGTTATTCAGAGGAATATTTGTAGAGGACCCCAGAAACATCATTTGTACTAAATTACAAAACATGTGGTTTTTAAAATTTCAGCCAATCAGAAAAAAAAATTACCCATGGCATCAAAAAAACAAATTCCAGATCAAGACCAAATGAGAAATATCTGTAAAGAGCTTCACAAACATTATTTGTACTAGGATACAAAACTTTGGATTTCCAGAGGAGAAAAGAAGTACTAGCTCACTATACAAGGGTAGACATGTCCACTTATTCCGATTCCAAGCCAACCAGTCTTTTCTCTTAATCCTTAATGCTGTGTGCATTGCAACAAATATCAATTTCAGTCTTTAAATTAACTGGACTTGGGGACTCGACCATACGATCTATTGTACAGACAGAAAAACACAATACATGTATATCCAAAAAAACACAAAATATTCAATTGCTTAGGGAAAACAAAAGTTGAAAATCTTCAGTTTAATCAAAAAAATATATTTTGATTGCCTGCACAATGGTCCTGGTACTTGCTTTTGATGAGTATCTCATGCAAATCATGGACTGGTATCAATTCCATAACAAACACATTGACTTGTCTTGTACAGGTAGAGTACATATACAAACAAAAAGGAGGGGGGTCGTCCTGGCATACAAAAATTAATTATGAAGATTATTGATGACAATGTAGGAAAATCTATTTCGATTGCATCTATATGGACCTACCCAAAACTGGTTTTCCTTAATTATCTCTGTTTAAACTTATTTATCACCTAGACTACAAAGACATGCAGAACGTTTATATTAGATGTCATTTGCATGTGTTTCATTCATTGAAAAACAGTCTAAATATAGCTATGTATATTGTATTTAGAAATAGGCCTATTAATAAACAATTTTCAAAAGATTCTATGTACTGATGATATCACTGCATTATGGCACCCTACTGCCATCAAACGACATAAAACAACCTTTTTCGGTGAAAATTTCCTAAAATAGTAATGTTGATGAAAAGTCCATTACGTCTACCAATCTAAGATAAACATGATAATGTAAATACAGTATTAACAGAGCTGGCCAATAATTCCACAAATATAAACAAAAATGAGAGACCACTTAATAACAGACCAATGGAAATCTAGGTCCTGGCTTCAGTATACAAATTTTCTTTAAAAAAAACAAGGGATATTAACTTGTCAATATTTATACAAAAACCTTTCAACTTTTTGAAGTAGACATTTAATAAATATCTTTATTGTCTTGTATATGTTAAAGGGATGCTTTAATTTTAGCTCACCAACAGGTCTGAATACATGTACATATACTCGAGATGTGTTTTTATAAATTATTTTTTAAGTACTTTTAATTTCCACTGCCTACACTGGGTTATATTTTATTGCTACTTAAGTTTTTGACATTTAAACTGGAAGACTTAAACATAGTCATCATTTGTATAATACAGAACATCATTTGGAGCTAGATAGTTTCAGAGGAGAAGAATTTTAACATGTTATTCAGAGGAATATTTGTAGAGGACCCCAGAAACATCATTTGTACTAAATTACAAAACATGTGGTTTTTAAAATTTCAGCCAATCAGAAAAAAAAATTACCCATGGCATCAAAAAAACAAATTCCAGATCAAGACCAAATGAGAAATATCTGTAAAGAGCTTCACAAACATTATTTGTACTAGGATACAAAACTTTGAATTTCCAGAGGAGAAAGGAAGTACTAGCTCACTGTACAAGGGTAGACATGTCCACTTATTCCGATTCCAAGCCAACCAGTCTTTTCTCTTAATCCTTAATGCTGTGTGCATTGCAACAAATATCAATTTCATAGTCTTTAAATTAACTGGACTTGGGGACTCGACCATACGATCTATTGTACAGACAGAAAAACACAATACATGTATATCCAAAAAAAACACAAAATATCCAATTGTTTAGGGAAAACAAAAGTTGAAAATCTTCAGTTTAATCAAAAAATATATATTTTGATTGCCTGCACAATGGTCCTGGTACTTGCTTTTGATGAGTATCTCATGCAAATCATGGACTGGTATCAATTCCATAAGAAACACATTGACTTGTCTTGTACAGGTAGAGTACAGGTGTATTACCACTAAACATGGGTACCAGTCGAAAAGAACGTATGGGAAAGTAGTACGTAAACAGAAAATGGATTCCTACATTGTTGGATAAAAAATAAACCCTATTAGATACTGCAAAATACTGAATGTCAGCAGAAACCTACATATTTTAGGATAATGTTAAGCCCATATTTGATGTCCTTTTGTTTTTAAATAAAAAAAAATATTGCATTGGAAAGAAACCACCTGAATTTGTGTTAAATCGAAAGTGAAAGTAGGATTTTTGACGGTAGACATCTTCAGACTGTCTGTTTTTTCTTATATGCCATTAAATGTATGTTGATTTTCGGAGTTAAGCTTCCTATTAGATACCCCTTCCATGAGATATGAGTGTCACTTAGATTAAACTTAAGATGAATCCTGTATGAAAGCTCAATTTTTTTTTATTTAACATAGAAGGCTATGGAGAATTCTTTAGTGGTATTACACCTACATATACAAACAAAAAGGAGGGGGGTCGTCCTGGCATACAAAAATTAATTATGAAGATTATTGATGGCAATGTAGGAAAATCTATTTCGATTGCATCTATATGGACCTACCCAAAACTGGTTTTCCTTAATTATCTCTGTTTATACTTATTTACCACCTAGACTGCAAAGACATGCAGAACGTTTATATTAGATGTCATTTGCATGTGTTTCATTCATTGAAAAACAGTCTAAATATAGCTATGTATATTATATTTAGAAATAGGCCTATTAATAAACAATTTTCAAAAGATTCTATGTAATGATATCACTGAATTATGGCACCCTGCTACCATCAGACAATATGAATGCGTTCGGAGAAAATTTCCTAATGGTAATGTTGACGAAAAGTCCATTACATTTACCCGTCTGAGACAAGAGACAAATATGATTGGTTATCGGTATGAAAATAAATTTTTAACAGTGCTGATCAATACTTTCACCAATATCAAGAAAACGGACAATCACCACTAACCTCAAATCATTGATTGAACACATAAAAAACCAACTCAAATATCCAGGTCCTGGCTTAATTATCTCTGAATTACTAGTAATTTATTTGCCACCTAGACTGCAAAGACCATGCAGACCTTTTGTATTAGATGTCACATGCAGTTTCCACTCATTGAAGAACTGTCCGAATATAGTTGTGTGTTGAACTTGTATTTGGAATAGACCAATAAATAAAGGACTTTCAACCGACATTATGTACTAATGTCTTCATTGCGTTTTATTATACTTCATGTAAATTTCCTGTCTTCTCATTGGTTAAGGAGTGTGTGCCAATTTAGTCTATCACATGGCAGAGTGTGATAATTTAGTCGATCACCCTCTCGATTTAAAACTTTTATGTCTGAGTCAATTGCGCGATTTAAAAGATCGGATAATCAAAGTCGGAATTTAAATTGAAAAATAATATCGGTGAAGGAATGAAAATGTTCCGGAAATTCCTGACTTTTTGTCTGATGACTTTGTTTTGGCAAATGTATTGAATGACTTTTTTACTGCCACATCAATTATTTTACCTTCAGCCATCATTTTGTATCTGACGTCTCTTTCGGTATAATAAAACACTTATTAACTAGATATTCGGGGAATAGTAAGTTTATTAAATTGCTCACTTTTCATTTAAGAACACCCATCTGTATAAAACATACACCAAAATGCCAATGGCAGAAAAATATTAACAAATACAAAAAATGTATGTAATCTTATTTATTACACATCATCGATATCACAGTTTAACACATTTAAAGACAACAGCAATTGAAATTCAGGGCATCAAAATCATAAAAAAGAATGAAACCAGGAGAAAAGAACATTCAGTATAATAAAACAAATAACACATAGCTGAGAGGGTGGTAGAGCAGATTGTTACACCGAGAAATTCATTGTCAACTGAGGTGAAGCCGAGCTGAGAGGGTGGTAGACCAGATTGTTACCCCGAGAAATTCATTGTCAACTGAGGCAAAGCCGAGCTGAGAGGGTGGTAGAGCAGATTGTTACCCCGAGAAATTCATTGAGAAGGTGGTAGAGCAGATTGTTACCCCTAGAAATTTCATTGTCAACCTCGGCGAATGAAATTTCTAGGGGTAACAATCTGCTCTACCACCCTCTCAATGAATTTCTCGGGGTAACAATTTGCTCTACCACCCTCTCAATGAATTTCTTGGGGTAACAATCTGCTCTACCACTCTCTCCGCTATGTGTTATTCATATAATGGCATTCTGCTACCATCAAACAATATAAACATGCGGAGCAGTTGAGGAAAAATTAATTACTTTTACCCGTCTAAAATATGATTGATTATGAAAATTAAGTTTTAAAAGTGCAGGTCAATAATTCCACCAATATCAACGGAACGTGCAACCACCTTTCACGTGAAATCACTGAACACAAAATAAAGAAAACTTCATATGTCAATAGAAATGCAGGTCATGTCTTGAGTAAATTTGTGAATATAATTGTCTTAAAGAAAGGGATGGCATATTCACTTATTAGTTCTACATTTGACTTTTTCGTTGGTGTAGACATGGTAAAGTGTCATGCATTAATCTGCACTAAAGAAATCCACCAGTCATTTTGGTTATAGAGTTGCATCTTTTTTAAAACACAATGGAGATCATGCAGTTGTCAATGCAAACCAACATGGCAGAGGGTCTTATTTCCTTCAATGAAATAAAAATAATAGTTACATAAGAAAGAAATCATGGAAGCCAGAATGTGTTTTGAGTTTTAACATGGGTTGGCAGATATTAGTATTTTATCCTGAGCCAGAGGTGAGGGATAAAATTTACTAATATCCGCCAACCCATGTTAAAATTCATGTGGCTTCCATGAATTATTTCGATTCTGATATGTCTAAGAGTACAAATATGGTAGTATACTTTGATTGGAAGATGGTAATTTATATTTACGTTTGCGGACAATGTCATACACAATTTATGCTGCCAAATTCGAACTGACGATAATTCATCAACATGTACATCTACGACGGGAAAGTCAGTCACATGAACCGGCACATGTGCTAATAAGATTATACCCAATCGATAAATCTCTCGTTTGTTTACAAAGCGAAAGAAGGACGTCATGTTAGAATTATGTATAGGGCATTATCATAATAGAGACTAGAGAGACAGTAGTATTGACTTCAACACTGATAATGCCCTTGCCTGCGGCTCAGGCATTATCAATGTTTCAGTCAATACTACTGTCCCTTGGGCAGTCTATAAATCATGATAATGTCCTATACATAAGTAACTATTATATAATTAATACCTATTAATCGTACGCCGACAAAAGCCTTTCATCTTGTTGATGTAGTCATTTCATCATTTTCTTTCTTACACGTTTAGCTGTATTTATGAGTGAGTGATTATTGTTTAACACCAACTCACCAATTTTTCAGCTATATCATGGCGAGAACAAGTTAATTTTCAATGAAATGATGATGAGGTCCACTTTGTACTAGACCAACACACTGAGTTGGATTTTTAATAGTGCTAGCTCACTGAAACAACAGTCCGTGGATAGACATATCGCCCCACTCGGACACATTATCCAGATTCTGAGCCAACCAGCCTTTGCTCTTTCTCTTTAATGCTGCATGCTTAGCGGAGAAGCAACAATTACCAATTTCATAGTCTTTGGTTTCACCTGATTGGGCCTCAAACCCACAATCTACCGTAATCGAGACAAACATGCTAACCATTACACCACTGATGCGGTTTGACTGTATTTATGAAACTTCTAGATATGTGTAAGGTCCAAATCATCTGCTAGTATCATCTAATTAAATTTCATGTAGACAATGTCTGGTATGGTAAAAGTTTGTATAAGGTTAGTTTTTTGGGATTGTCAATCATTACATTCTCTAAATTTAAACAAAATCTCTAAATATGTGTAAGGTTCATTGCTACTTTTATCCATTTAAATTTCATGTAGACAATGTCTGGTATGTAAATATATAATATACGTACATTGTTGGAAAATATGTAATTTATTTGTACAAGCTATAGAAACAGGTAGAAAAGCGGGCCTTTGGCAAGCTTTTCTAGCCTGTTTCGCTGAGTGTGCAAATTCATTTTATTTTCAAGGACAATGTACTTATAATGTGTTTATCTGGCAATGTCAAAAACTCCAAAACACCTGCGAAATTATCTGTAAATAACTGAAACAAACATCAATCTAATAGTTTTCAATGGTGTCATCTGTGACGTCAGCGCTAAGATTAGTTCTAGTTGGTAGGATTTTCAACAATTAAGCTACTGAACCAAGGGTTCCTATTAGTTAAGTTGAAGTCATCACATCGAAAAAATTTAAGGTCGCCCTCATGACTTGGGTGACCATTGTGGAACATCTGTGTCACAAATGACCACGGATATGTTCCACTTGTAAACACTTTCCGGTCCTTTCCTCATTCATGACTTATCACTGGGTTTGTAACTAGATTAACACAACGGGTGCCACCAGTGGAGCAGGAACTGCTTACCCTTCCAGGAGCACCTGAGTTCACCCCCGGTTTTTAGTGGGGTTCGTGTTACCAGATCTTTAGTTTTATAAGTATGTTTTGTGAATCATTCTTTGTCATTTTGTCCTTTTTCTTTTGGCCATTGTGTTGTCTGTTCTTCTTCGATTTACGGATTCTAATTACCCCTTTGGTATCTTCAAACTCTTCTTACATTCTTTTTTTTCCATAGTGATCCTACTTGTGTTCCTTCATCCTTATACAAAATGTTTATGGCAACTATGTTGCTTGTTCTACTTGACATATCAATTGCTCAGTAAATATTGGAATAGTGGCAACCATCCTAAACAGGCCTTATTTATGGCTTCTGATCACTTTTTTAGTATCTTTAGACTTTTCTTGAGCCTGTATAGCTCAACCGGAATAGAATTTTTTTTTAAACTATTGCATATCCGAGAATTATATTAAATTTTGATTTCCAAGGACTTGAATAGGACATTCATTGGTACAAAATTAAATTTTCATATCAAAATGTTCCTTAACGTCAGGACAAATACAATATATTGCATTTCCATTCCTGTTCCTTTTAGATGATGAATGCAGCCTGTGTTAAATTTTGCACCCCCGGGCCTCAGACTCTGTAGAATGTAGCTTAAGGAGGTTGGATCATATTGTTCCTGCACATTTTTTTCGTGCATGGTTGTCGCGAGTATTTCATCATAAAACTATGTTTTTAAGTGCAAAATGTAATGGAAAAGTAAGAGTAATGGCTAGAAAACAAATTATTCAAAAATCCTGTGAATACTTTGATAAAAATCAGTCAATTATTAGAAGAGCTATCTCCCTTTAATACTTGCTATGTCACTTGACTATCTTCAAATCAAAATATTGACAAAACAACCTTGGTGACCATATTTTAGCTTGTTTCGTTCTAAATACAACTGAGCACATTATATGCAAAAATGGGGAACTTGGTATTTCTTGCAACATAGTTATGAGCGAAAGAGTATTGTATGGAGTAAAAAAATTCTAGGATCAGGGTGAAAATCTGCTCTTGAATCTACATATCAAAATGTGATATTGTATTTCAATCAATTTTCTTAAGAAGTAACTAAAGCAGCTGATTTACATGTTTATAGCAGTACTTCACACCTTTAAACATGTAACATCTGCCAAACAAATAGTATGATCACAAAAAGTAATAAATATCTCTTTCAATTCACACTTTAAAATACAAATATTTTTCCTTTCACTATTTAAAATACTAATATTTTTGCCTTCATACTTAAAAATACAAATTTTTTGCAATACGGAATATAAATTTTTATAATATTCACAAATGATTTCAGGAATCCTACATTTGAAATGTTATTGTGCCCTCCATGAAAATTAACTACCTACATTTGAAAATATCAATCGTGGTGCCCTCCACGAAAATTAACTACCTACGTTTGAAAATATCAATCGTGGTCCCCTCCATGAAAATTACCTACCTACGTTTGAAAATATCAATCGTTGTGCCCTCCATGAATATTATCCATCGGTATATGTCAACAAAACAATAGAAGTTGTACATTTATCTATTCTATGTTGATTAATATGCTTGTATTTAAATAAATAATATACTGAAGTAAGAAAACTTTGCTTAGTTTTTGTCTTTCTTGGTTTGGTTTATGGTGCTTAAGGCCACTTTCAACAATATTTCAGTTATATCGTGGAGGAGGAAACCAGAGTACCCGGAGAAAACCACCAAACTGTCGCAAGTCACTGACAAACTTTATCACATAAAGTTGAATTGAGTACACCTCACCATGAACAGGGTTCGAACTCACAACTTTAGTGGTCATAGTCACTGATTGCACAGATAGTTGTAAATCCAACTACCATACGATCACGACTACGACGGCCCTTGTCTTTTTATAATAAAATAACAAACAAAAATCATATTTTTATGAACATACATTTTGTATTACATCTGCTTTTAGAGATGATAGCTAATGTACTGTAAAGTGAAAAACAAAATATACCACACTGTCAGAACAGTTCTAAAATCTAATAGAAAAACAAAATATACCACACTGTCAGAACAGTTCTAAAATTTAATAGAAAAACAAAATATACCACACTCAGAACAGTTCTAAAATCTAATAGAAAAACAAAATATACCACACTGTCAGAACACTTCTAAAATCTAATAGAAAAACAAAATATATCACACTGTCAGAACAGTTCTAAAATCTAATAGAAAAACAAAATATATCACACTGTCAGAACACTTCTAAAATCTAATAGAAAAACAAAATATACCACACTGTCAGAACAGTTCTAAAATCCAACCGAAGAATCATAGAGAGAACCATCGACCATGGGCAAGCAACTGGTAAACTTTATCACTTGTGGCTGCAAGTCGAGTGCACCCTTTTTTGTAATTTACAAAGCCGGGCACGAACCCAGGCCATATTGGTGATAGGCTTGTATGAGTTGTTAGATCCAGCGACCTAACTCATTGAGCCATCCGGGCCCCCTCATAGTGAAATGATGCAGATATAAAGTGTTATCCATTTGTGAGTAACATACCAACACTCTAATCTTGAACACTATACATAATATATTTAATCTTCTTGGAACAGCAGTTGTCATCTGTATAAAATTGATTCTAGTAACAAGAGCTGATTGCCTCAACCATCATTTGAATATTAAAGGTTGTTGATTTTGATGATTTTCATTGGTCCATATATTTTTTACAAGGAGTACATCAAAAACATAAATTAACACTAATTATAAAGTTTTAAAGTAAAAAGTCCATCAATTCTCTTTATTTCCATGAAAACACATCTCGAACATAAATTCCTGTCTATACGACAAAAATGTCTGACGATGGAAAACATGCATGAGGTCGTACGAGAATTTGAACTGATTCTACTAGAAAAAGAAACAGGAAAGAACTGTAATAAAGCAAAAATTAACATAGGCCACCAAAATGACCATATGATGGAATTGAAGAAAACGTTGAGAGTTCAAACTCATGCTGAAGTATAAACATTAGTGCCATAGCACATGTAGTTCAAAATTGGGACAAGCATAATTCATGATGCTGGGAGACAAGTTGCACACAACAAACAACGAAAATACATGTTTAATACTCTTTTTTTAAGGTAATTATAAACTTTCAATGCAAAAAAAAAACTTTCAAAAAAATTACTAAACTCAACGACATTATACCTTTAAATAGTACACAAGACCATTGTAAAAGATTATTATATCTCGTTTTAATCTAGATTGGCTGCAACTATCGCTAACTACATGAAAATATTGCTGTTTACGAGGATCGTGATTTTCAAGACACTGTTTTAGCTTGGTGGAATAAATAAGATTTACTGATGAGGTGTGAACACATATCTCTAGTCGTGTCTGCGGATGTCATGCTCATTTATCCTTTTCAAGTAAACAAGAAATGACGCACCCTCACACACACATATACTGTTTTCAATAAATAAAATTAATTAATATCAATGAGCTACCATGATATTATAATAATAGACCAAATATATATTACAGATCAATAATGGCTAACATTAACAAGACCACTTGATATTTAAACTCTTATGAGTCATAAAACAATGCACTATTTATATACATGTAATAGTTACTTATGCATAGGGCATTATCGTGATAGATAGACTGCCCTTGGTGGCAGGTGTGCAGCCCACTGCAATGGATAAATATCAGGAAACATTTACACTTGTTTCGTTGATGCTATTTTTAGTTAGCAACCTTAACCACACAAGGAAAACCCATGTTCAGTGCCGGATTTAAATAAAGAGAGGCCCTAGGCTAATCCACTTGTGAGGCCCCTCCCAATTCCCCACCTTCACATCTGGAGGAAGATGGAAGCGTGTTAAATCAATTTCAATAAAGGCAAAGATGATGAGGGGTGCTTAAAATTCTACAATATTCTGAAATGGAGTACAACTGTGTAAGGAAAATTACTGAAGGGTTGCTTAGAAAGTACAGTATGCTATCATCGTTATGACAGCATAAGTGTGAAAGTTCAATTACAGTTTTAAAAATATATTATACACCTGGGCAGGAGGCCGCCTAAATTTTGAGGCCCTAGGCTTCAGCCTAATGAGCCTATAGGTAAATCTGGCACTGCCAATGTTCTAGAGTCGTATGGATATTGTACAAAGATGTGTTTATAATTCCTCGAGTATTGTTGAACTATAGTTATCGTTTACCCATTGTCAATTGATCTCTTCATATACTGTTAAAGTACTTTTCTTCGTGGGTATCAATTTTCGTGGTTTGGTTAAAAATTACAAGTTCATGGATTCATAAATTCGTGGATTATGTGTTTGTACCAAAATAAAATTCGTTGATTTTATATTTTGAACATGATAAGATTCACTGGGTATCAAAACTTCGAGAAAGCTTCAATACATTAGACAAATGAGCCGTAGAATTATGTAATCGGTAGTGGAACGTGGATATTGATGTGTTTATTTTCTCGATTTTTTTATTACATATATCAACTTAGAATCGGAACAAAAACAGCTGTTGAATTTCATAATTATAGATCAGTGTTATTTTATCGAATTTGAAAATTAAAATAAAATCATCTGAAATTATTTTATTAGCATGTACATTAGGAATTTCCATCAATATATATTAAATTTGTTTTTATGTTTTACAAATATTTAATCTCGACTTTATTTTAGATTTTTGCATTTCACAATTAAAAAAGAACAAAAAAGTTTGCTTTTCTCATTATTTTGACTCCAATGACAGATTGTACTTGTAACATTACTTCAAATTAATTTTCGATAAACATTTCTGTCGTTTTTACACATGCATTCAAAATCAAATCATTCACAAACATGTTCATGTGGATTATAACCCATTTAAAAAGTATGCTCGTACTTATTTCGTCATTAAAATTGTCAACTGTACCCTATGCAGCTGGTTCAGAAAGTCGAAGACACTCGAGGACAGCATATATGGCTATATATCGATGTCAAACTGCTTCCCAAGTTTCATTGCTCGTTGGATTCTTAATTTCGTGGATCAGCCTACCCACGAAAACCACGAAAATTGGTACCCCATGAATAAAAGTGATTTCACAGTATATAATATACCTAAGAGAATTCTATCAATTATATCTTCTAATACAAAATGTTCAGCTATATTGTGACAGCCAGATTTAATAAGATGCAATCCCCTGCTGTGGGTACATGTATGTGTCTTGAAAGGTTAACACTTCATGTTTTTGCTTCTGTATATTCTGGTTTTAGGCATGTGGTCAAAAGTTTTGGGTACATGTATGTGTCTTGAAAGGTTAACACTCTATGTCTTTAATTCTGTATATTCTGGTTTTAGGCGTGTGGTCAAAAGTTTTGGGTACATGTATGTGTCTTGAAAGGTTAACACTTTATGTCTTTATTTCTGTATATTCTGGTTTTAGGCGTGTGGTCAAAAGTTTTGGGTACATGTATGTGTCTTGAAAGGTTAACACTTTATGTCTTTATTTCTGTATATTCTGGTTTTAGGTATGTGGTCAAAAGTTTTGGGTACATGTATGTGTCTTGAAAGGTTAACACTTTATGTCTTTATTTCTGTATATTCTGGTTTTAGGCGTGTGGTCAAAAGTTTTGGGTACATGTATGTGTCTTGAAAGGTTAACACTTTATGTTTTTGCTTCTGTATATTCTGGTTTTAGGCATGTCGTCAAAAGTTTTGGGTACATGTTTATGTCTTGAAAGGTTAACACTTTATGTCTTTGTTTCTGTATATTCTGGTTTTAGGCGTGTGGTCAAAAGTTTTGGGTACAGGTTTATGTCTTGAAAGGTTAACACTTTATGTCTTTGTTTCTGTATATTCTGGTTTTAGGCGTGTGGTCAAAAGTTTTGGGTACATGTTTGTGTCTTGAAAGGTTAACACTTTATGTCTTTGTTTCTGTATATTCTGGTTTTAGGTATGTGGTCAAAAGTTTTGGGTACATGTTTATGTCTTGAAAGGTTAACACTTTATGTCTTTGTTTCTGTATATTCTGGTTTTAGGCATGTGGTCAAAAGTTTTGGGTACATGTTTATGTCTTGAAAGGTTAACACTTTATGTCTTTGTTTCTGTATATTCTGGTTTTAGGCGTGTGGTCAAAAGTTTTGGGTACATGTTTATGTCTTGAAAGGTTAACACTTTATGTCTTTGTTTCTGTATATTCTGGTTTTAGGCATGTGGTCAACAGTTTTGGGTACATGTATGTGTCTTGAAAGGTTAACACTATGTTTTTGCTTCTGTATATTCTGGTTTTAGGCATGTGGTCAAAAGTTTTGAGTACATGTTTATGTCTTGAAAGGTTAACACTTTATGTCTTTGTTTCTGTATATTCTGGTTTTAGGCATGTGGTCAAAAGTTTTGGGTACATGTTTATGTTTTGAAAGGTTAACACTTTATGTCTTTGTTTCTGTATATTCTGGTTTTAGGCGTGTGGTCAAAAGTTTTGGGTACATGTTTATGTTTTGAAAGGTTAACACTTTATGTCTTTGTTTCTGTATATTCTGGTTTTAGGCGTGTGGTCAAAAGTTTTGGGTACATGTTTATGTTTTGAAAGGTTAACACTTTATGTTTTTGCTTCTGTATATTCTGGTTTTAGGCATGTGGTCAAAAGTTTTGGGTACATGTTTATGTCTTGAAAGGTTAACACTTTATGTCTTTGTTTCTGTATATTCTGGTTTTAGGTGTGTGGTCAAAAGTTTTGGGTACATGTTTATGTCTTGAAAGGTTAACACTTTATGTCTTTGTTTCTGTATATTCTGGTCTTAGGCGCGTGGTCAAAAGTTTTGGGTACATGTTTATGTCTTGAAAAGTTAACACTTTATGTCTTTGTTTCTGTATATTCTGGTTTTAGGCGTGTGGTCAAAAGTTTTGGGTACATGTATGTGCCTTGAAAGGTTAACACTTTATGTTTTTATTTCTGTATATTCTAGCTTTAGGCATGTGGTCAAAAGTTTTGGGTACATGTTTATGTCTTGAAAGGTTAACACTTTATGTCTTTGTTTCTGTATATTCTGGTTTTAGGCATGTGGTCAAAAGTTTTGGGTACATGTATGTGTCTTGAAAGGTTAACACTTTATGTCTTTATTTCTGTATATTCTGGTTTTAGGCGTGTGGTCAAAAGTTTTGGGTACATGTATGTGTCTTGAAAGGTTAACACTTTATGTCTTTATTTCTGTATATTCTGGTTTTAGGCATGGGGTCAAAAGTTTTGGGTACATGTATGTGTCTTGAAAGGTTAACACTATGTCTTTATTTCTGTATATTCTGGTTTTAGGCGTGTGGTCAAAAGTTTTGGGTACATGTATGTGTCTTGAAAGGTTAACACTTTATGTCTTTATTTCTGTATATTCTAGTTTTAGGCGTGTGGTCAAAAGTTTTGGGTACATGTTTGTGTCTTGAAAGGTTAACACTTCATGTTTTTATTTCTGTATATTCTGGTTTTAGGCGTGTGGTCAAAAGTTTTGGGTACATGTATGTGTCTTGAAAGGTTAACACTTTATGTCTTTGTTTCTGTATATTCTGGTTTTAGGCGTGTGGTCAAAAGTTTTGGGTACAGGTTTATGTCTTGAAAGGTTAACACTTTATGTCTTTGTTTCTGTATATTCTGGTTTTAGGCATGTGGTCAAAAGTTTTGGGTACATGTTTATGTCTTGAAAGGTTAACACTTTATGTCTTTGTTTCTGTATATTCTGGTTTTAGGCATGTGGTCAAAAGTTTTGGGTACATGTTTATGTCTTGAAAGGTTAACACTTTATGTCTTTGTTTCTGTATATTCTGGTTTTAGGCGTGTGGTCAAAAGTTTTGAGTACATGTTTATGTCTTGAAAGGTTAACACTTTATGTCTGTGTTTCAGTATATTCTGGTTTTAGGCATGTGGTCAAAAGTTTTGGGTACATGTTTATGTTTTGAAAGGTTAACACTTTATGTTTTTGCTTCTGTATATTCTGGTTTTAGGTATGTGGTCAAAAGTTTTGGGTACATGTTTATGTCTTGAAAGGTTAACACTTTATGTCTTTGTTTCTGTATATTCTGGTTTTAGGCGTGTGGTCAAAAGTTTTAGATACATGTTTATGTCTTGAAAGGTTAACACTTTATGTCTTTGTTTCTGTATATTCTGGTTTTAGGCATGTGGTCAACAGTTTTGGGTACATGTATGTGTCTTGAAAGGTTAACACTTTATGTTTTTATTTCTGTATATTCTAGCTTTAGGCATGTGGTCAAAAGTTTTGGGTACATGTATGTGTCTTGAAAGGTTAACACTTCATGTTTTTGCTTCTGTATATTCTGGTTTTAGGCATGTGGTCAAAAGTTTTGGGTACATGTATGTGTCTTGAAAGGTTAACACTCTATGTCTTTAATTCTGTATATTCTGGTTTTAGGCGTGTGGTCAAAAGTTTTGGGTACATGTATGTGTCTTGAAAGGTTAACACTTTATGTCTTTATTTCTGTATATTCTGGTTTTAGGCGTGTGGTCAAAAGTTTTGGGTACATGTATGTGTCTTGAAAGGTTAACACTTTATGTCTTTATTTCTGTATATTCTAGTTTTAGGCGTGTGGTCAAAAGTTTTGGGTACATGTTTGTGTCTTGAAAGGTTAACACTTCATGTTTTTATTTCTGTATATTCTGGTTTTAGGCGTGTGGTCAAAAGTTTTGGGTACATGTATGTGTCTTGAAAGGTTAACACTATGTCTTTATTTCTGTATATTCTGGTTTTAGGCGTGTGGTCAAAAGTTTTGGGTACATGTATGTGTCTTGAAAGGTTAACACTTTATGTCTTTATTTCTGTATATTCTAGTTTTAGGCGTGTGGTCAAAAGTTTTGGGTACATGTTTGTGTCTTGAAAGGTTAACACTTCATGTTTTTATTTCTGTATATTCTGGTTTTAGGCGTGTGGTCAAAAGTTTTGGGTACATGTATGTGTCTTGAAAGGTTAACACTTTATGTCTTTGTTTCTGTATATTCTGGTTTTAGGCGTGTGGTCAAAAGTTTTGGGTACAGGTTTATGTCTTGAAAGGTTAACACTTTATGTCTTTGTTTCTGTATATTCTGGTTTTAGGCATGTGGTCAAAAGTTTTGGGTACATGTTTATGTCTTGAAAGGTTAACACTTTATGTCTTTGTTTCTGTATATTCTGGTTTTAGGCATGTGGTCAAAAGTTTTGGGTACATGTTTATGTCTTGAAAGGTTAACACTTTATGTCTTTGTTTCTGTATATTCTGGTTTTAGGCGTGTGGTCAAAAGTTTTGAGTACATGTTTATGTCTTGAAAGGTTAACACTTTATGTCTTTGTTTCAGTATATTCTGGTTTTAGGCATGTGGTCAAAAGTTTTGGGTACATGTTTATGTTTTGAAAGGTTAACACTTTATGTTTTTGCTTCTGTATATTCTGGTTTTAGGTATGTGGTCAAAAGTTTTGGGTACATGTTTATGTCTTGAAAGGTTAACACTTTATGTCTTTGTTTCTGTATATTCTGGTTTTAGGCGTGTGGTCAAAAGTTTTAGATACATGTTTATGTCTTGAAAGGTTAACACTTTATGTCTTTGTTTCTGTATATTCTGGTTTTAGGCATGTGGTCAACAGTTTTGGGTACATGTATGTGTCTTGAAAGGTTAACACTTTATGTTTTTATTTCTGTATATTCTAGCTTTAGGCATGTGGTCAAAAGTTTTGGGTACATGTATGTGTCTTGAAAGGTTAACACTTCATGTTTTTGCTTCTGTATATTCTGGTTTTAGGCATGTGGTCAAAAGTTTTGGGTACATGTATGTGTCTTGAAAGGTTAACACTCTATGTCTTTAATTCTGTATATTCTGGTTTTAGGCGTGTGGTCAAAAGTTTTGGGTACATGTATGTGTCTTGAAAGGTTAACACTTTATGTCTTTATTTCTGTATATTCTGGTTTTAGGCGTGTGGTCAAAAGTTTTGGGTACATGTATGTGTCTTGAAAGGTTAACACTTTATGTCTTTATTTCTGTATATTCTAGTTTTAGGCGTGTGGTCAAAAGTTTTGGGTACATGTTTGTGTCTTGAAAGGTTAACACTTCATGTTTTTATTTCTGTATATTCTGGTTTTAGGCGTGTGGTCAAAAGTTTTGGGTACATGTATGTGTCTTGAAAGGTTAACACTTTATGTCTTTGTTTCTGTATATTCTGGTTTTAGGCGTGTGGTCAAAAGTTTTGGGTACAGGTTTATGTCTTGAAAGGTTAACACTTTATGTCTTTGTTTCTGTATATTCTGGTTTTAGGCATGTGGTCAAAAGTTTTGGGTACATGTTTATGTCTTGAAAGGTTAACACTTTATGTCTTTGTTTCTGTATATTCTGGTTTTAGGCATGTGGTCAAAAGTTTTGGGTACATGTTTATGTCTTGAAAGGTTAACACTTTATGTCTTTGTTTCTGTATATTCTGGTTTTAGGCGTGTGGTCAAAAGTTTTGAGTACATGTTTATGTCTTGAAAGGTTAACACTTTATGTCTTTGTTTCAGTATATTCTGGTTTTAGGCATGTGGTCAAAAGTTTTGGGTACATGTTTATGTTTTGAAAGGTTAACACTTTATGTTTTTGCTTCTGTATATTCTGGTTTTAGGTATGTGGTCAAAAGTTTTGGGTACATGTTTATGTCTTGAAAGGTTAACACTTTATGTCTTTGTTTCTGTATATTCTGGTTTTAGGCGTGTGGTCAAAAGTTTTAGATACATGTTTATGTCTTGAAAGGTTAACACTTTATGTCTTTGTTTCTGTATATTCTGGTTTTAGGCATGTGGTCAACAGTTTTGGGTACATGTATGTGTCTTGAAAGGTTAACACTTTATGTTTTTATTTCTGTATATTCTAGCTTTAGGCATGTGGTCAAAAGTTTTGGGTACATGTATGTGTCTTGAAAGGTTAACACTTCATGTTTTTGCTTCTGTATATTCTGGTTTTAGGCATGTGGTCAAAAGTTTTGGGTACATGTATGTGTCTTGAAAGGTTAACACTCTATGTCTTTAATTCTGTATATTCTGGTTTTAGGCGTGTGGTCAAAAGTTTTGGGTACATGTATGTGTCTTGAAAGGTTAACACTTTATGTCTTTATTTCTGTATATTCTGGTTTTAGGCGTGTGGTCAAAAGTTTTGGGTACATGTATGTGTCTTGAAAGGTTAACACTTTATGTCTTTATTTCTGTATATTCTAGTTTTAGGCGTGTGGTCAAAAGTTTTGGGTACATGTTTGTGTCTTGAAAGGTTAACACTTCATGTTTTTATTTCTGTATATTCTGGTTTTAGGCGTGTGGTCAAAAGTTTTGGGTACATGTATGTGTCTTGAAAGGTTAACACTATGTCTTTATTTCTGTATATTCTGGTTTTAGGCGTGTGGTCAAAAGTTTTGGGTACATGTATGTGTCTTGAAAGGTTAACACTTTATGTCTTTATTTCTGTATATTCTAGTTTTAGGCGTGTGGTCAAAAGTTTTGGGTACATGTTTGTGTCTTGAAAGGTTAACACTTCATGTTTTTATTTCTGTATATTCTGGTTTTAGGCGTGTGGTCAAAAGTTTTGGGTACATGTATGTGTCTTGAAAGGTTAACACTTTATGTCTTTGTTTCTGTATATTCTGGTTTTAGGCGTGTGGTCAAAAGTTTTGGGTACAGGTTTATGTCTTGAAAGGTTAACACTTTATGTCTTTGTTTCTGTATATTCTGGTTTTAGGCATGTGGTCAAAAGTTTTGGGTACATGTTTATGTCTTGAAAGGTTAACACTTTATGTCTTTGTTTCTGTATATTCTGGTTTTAGGCATGTGGTCAAAAGTTTTGGGTACATGTTTATGTCTTGAAAGGTTAACACTTTATGTCTTTGTTTCTGTATATTCTGGTTTTAGGCGTGTGGTCAAAAGTTTTGAGTACATGTTTATGTCTTGAAAGGTTAACACTTTATGTCTTTGTTTCAGTATATTCTGGTTTTAGGCATGTGGTCAAAAGTTTTGGGTACATGTTTATGTTTTGAAAGGTTAACACTTTATGTTTTTGCTTCTGTATATTCTGGTTTTAGGTATGTGGTCAAAAGTTTTGGGTACATGTTTATGTCTTGAAAGGTTAACACTTTATGTCTTTGTTTCTGTATATTCTGGTTTTAGGCGTGTGGTCAAAAGTTTTAGATACATGTTTATGTCTTGAAAGGTTAACACTTTATGTCTTTGTTTCTGTATATTCTGGTTTTAGGCATGTGGTCAACAGTTTTGGGTACATGTATGTGTCTTGAAAGGTTAACACTTTATGTTTTTATTTCTGTATATTCTAGCTTTAGGCATGTGGTCAAAAGTTTTGGGTACATGTATGTGTCTTGAAAGGTTAACACTTCATGTTTTTGCTTCTGTATATTCTGGTTTTAGGCATGTGGTCAAAAGTTTTGGGTACATGTATGTGTCTTGAAAGGTTAACACTCTATGTCTTTAATTCTGTATATTCTGGTTTTAGGCGTGTGGTCAAAAGTTTTGGGTACATGTATGTGTCTTGAAAGGTTAACACTTTATGTCTTTATTTCTGTATATTCTGGTTTTAGGCGTGTGGTCAAAAGTTTTGGGTACATGTATGTGTCTTGAAAGGTTAACACTTTATGTCTTTATTTCTGTATATTCTAGTTTTAGGCGTGTGGTCAAAAGTTTTGGGTACATGTTTGTGTCTTGAAAGGTTAACACTTCATGTTTTTATTTCTGTATATTCTGGTTTTAGGCGTGTGGTCAAAAGTTTTGGGTACATGTATGTGTCTTGAAAGGTTAACACTTTATGTCTTTGTTTCTGTATATTCTGGTTTTAGGCGTGTGGTCAAAAGTTTTGGGTACAGGTTTATGTCTTGAAAGGTTAACACTTTATGTCTTTGTTTCTGTATATTCTGGTTTTAGGCATGTGGTCAAAAGTTTTGGGTACATGTTTATGTCTTGAAAGGTTAACACTTTATGTCTTTGTTTCTGTATATTCTGGTTTTAGGCATGTGGTCAAAAGTTTTGGGTACATGTTTATGTCTTGAAAGGTTAACACTTTATGTCTTTGTTTCTGTATATTCTGGTTTTAGGCGTGTGGTCAAAAGTTTTGAGTACATGTTTATGTCTTGAAAGGTTAACACTTTATGTCTTTGTTTCAGTATATTCTGGTTTTAGGCATGTGGTCAAAAGTTTTGGGTACATGTTTATGTTTTGAAAGGTTAACACTTTATGTTTTTGCTTCTGTATATTCTGGTTTTAGGTATGTGGTCAAAAGTTTTGGGTACATGTTTATGTCTTGAAAGGTTAACACTTTATGTCTTTGTTTCTGTATATTCTGGTTTTAGGCGTGTGGTCAAAAGTTTTAGATACATGTTTATGTCTTGAAAGGTTAACACTTTATGTCTTTGTTTCTGTATATTCTGGTTTTAGGCATGTGGTCAACAGTTTTGGGTACATGTATGTGTCTTGAAAGGTTAACACTTTATGTTTTTATTTCTGTATATTCTAGCTTTAGGCATGTGGTCAAAAGTTTTGGGTACATGTATGTGTCTTGAAAGGTTAACACTTCATGTTTTTGCTTCTGTATATTCTGGTTTTAGGCATGTGGTCAAAAGTTTTGGGTACATGTATGTGTCTTGAAAGGTTAACACTTCATGTTTTTGCTTCTGTATATTCTGGTTTTAGGCATGTGGTCAAAAGTTTTGGGTACATGTATGTGTCTTGAAAGGTTAACACTCTATGTCTTTAATTCTGTATATTCTGGTTTTAGGCGTGTGGTCAAAAGTTTTGGGTACATGTATGTGTCTTGAAAGGTTAACACTTTATGTCTTTATTTCTGTATATTCTGGTTTTAGGCGTGTGGTCAAAAGTTTTGGGTACATGTATGTGTCTTGAAAGGTTAACACTTTATGTCTTTATTTCTGTATATTCTGGTTTTAGGTATGTGGTCAAAAGTTTTGGGTACATGTATGTGTCTTGAAAGGTTAACACTTTATGTCTTTATTTCTGTATATTCTGGTTTTAGGCATGTGGTCAAAAGTTTTGGGTACATGTATGTATCTTGAAAGGTTAACACTTTATGTTTTTGCTTCTGTATATTCTGGTTTTAGGCATGTCGTCAAAAGTTTTGGGTACATGTTTATGTCTTGAAAGGTTAACACTTTATGTCTTTGTTTCTGTATATTCTGGTTTTAGGCGTGTGGTCAAAAGTTTTGGGTACAGGTTTATGTCTTGAAAGGTTAACACTTTATGTCTTTGTTTCTGTATATTCTGGTTTTAGGCATGTGGTCAAAAGTTTTGGGTACATGTTTGTGTCTTGAAAGGTTAACACTTTATGTCTTTGTTTCTGTATATTCTGGTTTTAGGTATGTGGTCAAAAGTTTTGGGTACATGTTTATGTCTTGAAAGGTTAACACTTTATGTCTTTGTTTCTGTATATTCTGGTTTTAGGCATGTGGTCAAAAGTTTTGGGTACATGTTTATGTCTTGAAAGGTTAACACTTTATGTCTTTGTTTCTGTATATTCTGGTTTTAGGCGTGTGGTCAAAAGTTTTGGGTACATGTTTATGTCTTGAAAGGTTAACACTTTATGTCTTTGTTTCTGTATATTCTGGTTTTAGGCATGTGGTCAAAAGTTTTGGGTACATGTTTATGTTTTGAAAGGTTAACACTTTATGTTTTTGCTTCTGTATATTCTGGTTTTAGGTATGTGGTCAAAAGTTTTGGGTACATGTTTATGTCTTGAAAGGTTAACACTTTATGTCTTTGTTTCTGTATATTCTGGTTTGAGGCGTGTGGTCAAAAGTTTTGGGTACATGTTTATGTCTTGAAAGGTTAACACTTTATGTCTTTGTTTCTGTATATTCTGGTTTTAGGCGTGTGGTCAAAAGTTTTGGGTACATGTTTATGTTTTGAAAGGTTAACACTTTATGTCTTTGTTTCTGTATATTCTGGTTTTAGGCATCTGGTCAAAAGTTTTGGGTACATGTTTATGTCTTGAAAGGTTAACACTTTATGTTTTTGCTTCTGTATATTCTGGTTTTAGGCATGTGGTCAAAAGTTTTGGGTACATGTTTATGTCTTGAAAGGTTAACACTTTATGTCTTTGTTTCTGTATATTCTGGTTTTAGGTGTGTGGTCAAAAGTTTTGGGTACATGTTTATGTCTTGAAAGGTTAACACTTTATGTCTTTGTTTCTGTATATTCTGGTCTTAGGCGTGTGGTCAAAAGTTTTGGGTACATGTTTATGTCTTGAAAAGTTAACACTTTATGTCTTTGTTTCTGTATATTCTGGTTTTAGGCGTGTGGTCAAAAGTTTTGGGTACATGTTTATGTCTTGAAAGGTTAACACTTTATGTTTTTGCTTCTGTATATTCTGGTTTTAGGCATGTGGTCAAAAGTTTTGGGTACATGTTTATGTCTTGAAAGGTTAACACTTTATGTCTTTGTTTCTGTATATTCTGGTTTTAGGTGTGTGGTCAAAAGTTTTGGGTACATGTTTATGTCTTGAAAGGTTCACACTTTATGTCTTTATTTCTGTATATTCTGGTTTTAGGCGTGTGGTCAAAAGTTTTGGGTACATGTATGTGCCTTGAAAGGTTAACACTTTATGTTTTTATTTCTGTATATTCTAGCTTTAGGCATGTGGTCAAAAGTTTTGGGTACATGTTTATGTCTTGAAAGGTTAACACTTTATGTCTTTGTTTCTGTATATTCTGGTTTTAGGCATGTGGTCAAAAGTTTTGGGTACATGTATGTGTCTTGAAAGGTTAACACTTTATGTCTTTATTTCTGTATATTCTGGTTTTAGGCATGTGGTCAAAAGTTTTGGGTACATGTATGTATCTTGAAAGGTTAACACTTTATGTCTTTATTTCTGTATATTCTGGTTTTAGGCATGTGGTCAAAAGTTTTGGGTACATGTATGTGTCTTGAAAGGTTAACACTATGTCTTTATTTCTGTATATTCTGGTTTTAGGCGTGTGGTCAAAAGTTTTGGGTACATGTATGTGTCTTGAAAGGTTAACACTTTATGTCTTTATTTCTGTATATTCTAGTTTTAGGCGTGTGGTCAAAAGTTTTGGGTACATGTTTGTGTCTTGAAAGGTTAACACTTCATGTTTTTATTTCTGTATATTCTGGTTTTAGGCATGTGGTCAAAAGTTTTGGGTACATGTATGTGTCTTGAAAGGTTAACACTTTATGTCTTTGTTTCTGTATATTCTGGTTTTAGGCATGTGGTCAACAGTTTTGGGTACATGTATGTGTTTTGAAAGGTTAACACTTTATGTTTTTGCTTCTGTATATTCTGGTTTTAGGCATGTTGTCAAAAGTTTTGGGTACATGTTTATGTCTTGAAAGGTTAACACTTTATGTCTTTGTTTCTGTATATTCTGGTTTTAGGCGTGTGGTCAAAAGTTTTGGGTACAGGTTTATGTCTTGAAAGGTTAACACTTTATGTCTTTGTTTCTGTATATTCTGGTTTTAGGCGTGTGGTCAAAAGTTTTGGGTACATGTTTATGTCTTGAAAGGTTAACACTTTATGTCTTTGTTTCTGTATATTCTGGTTTTAGGTATGTGGTCAAAAGTTTTGGGTACATGTTTATGTCTTGAAAGGTTAACACTTTATGTCTTTGTTTCTGTATATTCTGGTTTTAGGCATGTGGTCAAAAGTTTTGGGTACATGTTTATGTCTTGAAAGGTTAACACTTTATGTCTTTGTTTCTGTATATTCTGGTTTTAGGCATGTGGTCAAAAGTTTTGGGTACATGTTTATGTCTTGAAAGGTTAACACTTTATGTCTTTGTTTCAGTATATTCTGGTTTTAGGCATGTGGTCAAAAGTTTTGGGTACATGTTTATGTTTTGAAAGGTTAACACTTTATGTTTTTGCTTCTGTATATTCTGGTTTTAGGTATGTGGTCAAAAGTTTTGGGTACATGTTTATGTCTTGAAAGGTTAACACTTTTATGTCTTTGTTTCTGTATATTCTGGTTTTAGGCGTGTGGTCAAAAGTTTTGGATACATGTTTATGTCTTGAAAGGTTAACACTTTATGTCTTTGTTTCTGTATATTCTGGTTTTAGGCATGTGGTCAACAGTTTTGGGTACATGTATGTGTCTTGAAAGGTTAACACTTTATGTTTTTATTTCTGTATATTCTAGCTTTAGGCATGTGGTCAAAAGTTTTGGGTACATGTATGTGTCTTGAAAGGTTAACACTTCATGTTTTTGCTTCTGTATATTCTGGTTTTAGGCATGTGGTCAAAAGTTTTGGGTACATGTATGTGTCTTGAAAGGTTAACACTCTATGTCTTTATTTCTGTATATTCTGGTTTTAGGCATGTGGTCAAAAGTTTTGGGTACATGTATGTGTCTTGAAAGGTTAACACTTTATGTCTTTATTTCTGTATATTCTGGTTTTAGGCGTGTGGTCAAAAGTTTTGGGTACATGTATGTGTCTTGAAAGGTTAACACTTTGTCTTTATTTCTGTATATTCTGGTTTTAGGCGTGTGGTCAAAAGTTTTGGGTACATGTATGTGTCTTGAAAGGTTAACACTTTATGTCTTTATTTCTGTATATTCTGGTTTTAGGCATGTGGTCAAAAGTTTTGGGTACATGTATGTGTCTTGAAAGGTTAACACTTTATGTTTTTATTTCTGTATATTCTAGTCTTAGGCGTGTGGTCAAAAGTTTTGGGTACATGTTTGTGTCTTGAAAGGTTAACACTTTGTTTTTATTTCTGTATATTCTAGTCTTAGGCGTGTGGTCAAAAGTTTTGGGTACATGTTTGTGTCTTGAAAGGTTAACACTTTATGTTTTTATTTCTGTATATTCTGGTTTTAGGCGTGTGTAGTTCTAATAATAAAACCCTAAATGCTCGCTTACTCGCAAGGGTTATAACGGGATGCCATTACACGTAATGGAGCAGCCGTCGAGATTTTTTGCGCTTGCTTACAGAGCTTCTGACGCCTGCATTTATCAATAATAAGACATAACCTTTCCTTTTGTCCATTATTATAACAAGTTTTTATCACCTACCAGTATTTTAGAATGTAATTCCCACAAAATAAAAATCTCCTCTTTGAAAATTTTGAATTTCGTCATTTCCGCCTCACTATTTGGATGTCGATACCATATTTGGCGATTTAGGCGTGAATGTTTACCAATCGTAACTACTCGGCCATTCTCGCTACCCTGCAAATAACAGGGTAGCGAGAATGGCCGAGTAGTTACGATTGGAATGTTTACATCAGCTTGTAATAAGAAATACCATATTTAGAAAAGCTCCGCCTTCCGTAGTTTCCGGTTATGGAAAACGATCGATAAATTTGAACAAGGTTGTTGCTAACTTTGAAAAGCATACATTTCTCAGCCAAACCGATTTAACAAGGACTGGGATCATCAGTAATTGTTATAATGAAATGTTTGAAGCGTAAATAGTGAGTTTTTATGTTTCAACTGCAACTTTTTTTTTGCTCCATTGTGACCAATGGGACCGGGTTGTAGCTCTGCCGAGACACAAGTTTGTCACAGGAGCTACATTATTGCAGCTAGGCGTGTGGTCAAAAGTTTTGGGTACATGTTTGTGTCTTGAAAGGTTAACACTTTATGTTTTTATTTCTGTATATTCTGGTTTTAGGCGTGTGGTCAAAAGTTTTGGGTATATGTATGTGTCTTGAAAGGTTATATACAATTCTTGTGCACTGTCGAAGCATATAGGTAATATGTGCATGAGGCTTAGAAACGGGGAAAAAGGCAAGGCTTCAGGCATGTGGTCAAAAGTAAATGGCATTAACCATTAAGCTACCAATGCAATGAAGTCATATGGATATTGTATTAAGATATGTTTATAATTAGTAGTGTATTGTCTACCCATTTTCCTTCTCTTCATAAATTGGTTGGTTTATAGTGTTTAATGCCACTTTCAACAATACTTCAGTTATATCTTGGCGATCAGTTTTATTGGTGGAGGAAACCGGAGTACCCAGAGAAAACCACCGACCTGTCGTAAGTCACTGACAAACCTTATCACATAATGTTGTATCGTGTACATCTCACCATGAGCAGGATTCGAACTCATTGCACTGATTGCATAAGTAGTTATAAATCCAACTACCATATGATCACGACCACAACGACCCCTACAGAAAATCAAGGCAATTTCAACTTGCAACAGGTGATTAAGTCGACCACTGATGAAACCTCCCCACCCCATTTTGCAACAAATCAAGGGCCATAACTGTGGAACTGCAAAAGTCAAAATCATCAAATTCTGACTTAACCTGTATTTTGTTGATATTGTGTTAAAAATATCAAATTATCATTTAGCAAAGGTATTTTATCTACCATCTGAAAACCATAGAAAAATCACACTTTTTAATAAATCAAGGGCCATAACTCAAGAATGGCAAAAATCAAAATAATGCAATTCAAACTAAACATGTATTTTGTTAAACATGATACTGGATTAAAAAGTCACACCATTTTAATATTATTGCATTTCTACTGCTGGTTCTCAAGAGGGAAAGTTTTATATTTACATAGAATCACCTCCTCTTTTCAATCTTACTTTCAATGGCTCTCAACTTAAAATCTCCTCATCTCTGCAAAGTTTAGCTCCAACAGGCAACATTTGGCCAAGCACCTCTCCAGGTGAAAATTAAAGATGGCAAAAAAACGAGCTAAAAAGCCTGAAAACAAATAAAATATGGAACCTATGCCTGAATGAATGTATATGCTCACAATAAAAGTTGAACAACATCATAATCCATGCTTTAAGCAGATTATATCAGTCTAAAAATTTATTCACAATAAAATAATACAAGTCATATATACCTTCTTTTTACGACGTTTTACGTACGTCTCTTCATAATCACTGATATCTGATTGGTCATCAACCATTTCTCCAGCATCTGGAGGTTCATCAATCTCTTCATAATCATCATACCAAGCATCTTTACTCAGATCACTTTTTTCTTCTTCAATTCTTATGGCAGGATTTTCTACTGTGCTGATTTGATGCATATCTGTAAATATTAATAACAGTTTTTCATATACATATCATGTGTAGAAAGTTTAAAAAGTGATGGTTCGATGATTAACAATTCCACCAATATTGATCAGCAAAACGAACCACCACCTCTCACCGCAACTCACACCAACATAAAAAAATATACCACGACAATTGACCTTGAAAATCCATACATATGTAACGGTACATGTATCAACAATATTTACCAGTAAACTTCAGTATCATATAAAATAGGCCATTTTAAGGTTGGGTTGGTTGGTTTATGGTGTTTAAGGCAACGTTCAACAATATTACAGTTATATCGTGGCGGTCAGTTTTATTGATGGAGGAAACCGGAGTGTCCATAGAAAACCACCAACCTGTCGCAAGTCACTGACAAACTTACATAATGTTGTATCGAGTACACATCAATGGATTCAGAATTTTATGATGTACAACATATTATTTTTTTTTGTATAATTTCATATGTTCTTGATTATCCCTTTTATTCATAATCTGAAAATTGCAGCTCAAAATTATATGCATTGGTAAAATTGGAGTTAAAATTGGATTCTCACTTCTCCTTAATATGGAACATATGCCATTTGGTATCATCCTACTTTAATTGTGACATTACACAAAAATGTTACTAATTTATGTACTTCAGGGAATTTTTTTATACCAATTTGTTATAATATTTAGAAGAAGGGTAAGGGTTATGGTTTTTAACACCACTTTCAACAATGACTTGCGACAGGTCGGTGGTTTTCTTCGGGTACTCCGGTTTCCTCCTCCAATAACACTGACTGCCACGATATAACTGAAATATTGTTGAAAGTGGTGTTAAACACCATAACCCTAACTCTAACCCTATTACATTTGTACATATAAATTATAAATATATTAGAAGTCAAAATTGGCTTCCTTGAATTCTCTAACTAAAAATAAATGAGATACACATAATATTCTACATGTACATTGTACATACCTGCTTCACCTGTCTCAATATCTGAGGTCTTTTTACATTCTGTGTTCATAAATGCAAGTCGTTTCTTCTTCTTCCACCTCTTGGCAGGATAAGAGTACAGCTGACCTTTACACTGGCCTAAAATCATAAATGCTTGATTGATTGATTGTTGCTTAACATCAAACTCAAAGGAGCAATATTTCAGCTTCGACAAAGAGCACGAATATTAAACATTTATCAGATTTTTATTAGGTTAAGTATGACATGTAGTTGATCATGTACATTTTCACTTTCCTTATTCTATTAATAGACAAAAATACTATATGCTTGTGTGTGCAACTTACATGTTACTAAATGAAATCAGGAACCAGGACCTGTACCATGACATATAAGCAGCAGACACCTACACATGTAGCAGTAAGCTAAGACTTTGCTGCTAATATTAGCGATGGTGGTTGGTTTATGGTGCTTCAGGCCTCTTTCAACAATATTTCAGTTATATTGTGGCAGTCAGTCTTATTGGTGGAGGAAACCGGAGTACCCAGAGAAAACCACTGATCTGTCACAAGTCACTGACAAACTTTATCACATAATGTTGTATTGAGTACATTGATGAAAAAGAGTTTGTACCTTCTTGTCTGTCTTTGTAAGGGTGCCATAAGGTAGTATGGTTTTGTGCTACACCAGTTTGTGAGTCCAGGAAAGGCAGCCTCATTTTCCTTTCTATACACAGTCTTGTGTTAACACTTGCAGCATTTTCTATGGCCTCAACAAAGGCTTGTTCACTTCCACCAATACTATTGATAAAAAAAGTTAGTCAAATGTCTGTAAATGACAAAATGAAGGTAATTATACTGTATATATAAAATCTATTTTCTTTAAATATGAGATTTGCATTAAAAGAACCTGCATCATTTTAACAATCCCCATATAAAATACCGATTTCATAGATAGAACAGTACAAAATATCACAATACAGATAAACAATGCAACATAATTTTTGGTTTGACCCGATCAGGGTTTGAACCCCTGATCCCCTGCACTTGAGGCGAGCACACTTAGCATTACACCACCGATGTGGTTGCCATGTAAAGGAAGGTGTTAGTAGAATCTAAGAAAATGCATACAGGAAAATATACAGACTTTCTAGATTTTTCATTTGTATTATTTTGAAAGTTGTGCACAGTTGCTATTTTTTGAATTTGAACTGTAAATAATGGAATTGGTTAATGTTTTCCATTTAAATTAGGAGTAATTAGAGGAGTTTTGGACACGATTCTGATACATTATTAACATAGGGATATCAGTCTCAGAATTAGACCATTGTAGTACAAGTCATAGCTGCTTTAATTTTGTTGGGAAATCCTACTTCTTCTACTTCTACTAAATACTGACTGTGTTCCACAAGTTGAAGATTATGTCAGAGAAAATTACTGTGATTTCTAGGGCAGGTCTGAGGTGAGCAAATTATGCATTGCCATTGGAGAAATGCAACTTGCAAGCCATCTATCTCTTTGCATTACAATGATTGTATGTACAAACACAGTCGTCTGTCAAAAGTATTCGGAAATGTAAAAAAATCCCTATATAATCAACCAAAACCATATTTTTTCAAAAAATTATTGTGAAGTCATTTCTGGATAAATTTTAGCACATTTCACACCAAAACATTTGGAATTGTCTATATTTTGTTTTTTTATTTGCTCATTATGTTTATATGAGTGGTTTTTATTTGTACATAATTTTTCCATGATTGATTTATTTTTAGTTGAAATATATAGGAAAATCAAAGTCAATTTTTATTTGTTACATGTTTAAATTATGTACAAATAAAAATCATTCATAACAACATAATGAGTAAATAAACAATCAAAATATAGACAATTCCGAATGTTTTGGTGTAACATTTGTTAAAATCTATCCAGAAATGACTTCATAAATTTTTTTTGAAAAAATATGGTTTTGGTTGATTATATGAATTGTAATAGATTCACATATTTAATTATCTAACAAGTCCTTTTAATAGCATCGGCCATTGGTGTCCCCTGCATTTGAATAACTATGACATTGTTCATGTGCTTTGGACACAAGGAGGACTTTTTCTTCAATTTATTTAATATAAATAGACAGACAAACAAATATTGATACGAGTGATATATTTATTCTCTCATGCTTTAAGAATTTATACAGTATACATATTTAATTTCGAAAATGTAGTTATTTCACATGTATAATATGTGTGCGAATGTGTTATAGTCCTATTTTCACCAGCCCTTGGTTTCCTCTGCATTTGTACAACTACCGTACAGTACTTGTCCATGTGCATAGGACACAGGGAGGACTTGACCACTACACTACATGTAAATTAACCATTGATGTCTGATGATGTGGCCAACAATGTCATAGTCGACGGCTCTTAATTATTATTATAAGTATTTAGTATATTTTATGGGAAGTTTTGTTCATTGTAACGTATAATATTTTTATTTTTTTTAATGTTATTGTTTATGAATCACTGTAATGACTTTGCCCCTTGTGGGCCCTCTATTGGACAATAAAATTCTTATTCTTATAGCGATTTTTTACCTTTCCGAATACTTTTGACAGATGACTGTTTGTATATCCAAATGTTGACTTACGGTGAATCTATTTTAGGCCTAGTGATAATTGATTTCTAAACAAATTATTTGAAGTGAAAGTTACAACGAATAAAAATAGAACAAAATTCAAAAAGGGGGAAGGTCCTTTCCGCAAGTGCCCTGTGACTTTTGTGTGGTACATGACTGTTGATAGTTTCTGTGATGAAAAACAACACTAATGTGTTATGTAAATGTTATTTGAATAGAATGGTTACCATTTCTTCAACAAAGAGGCATTTATAATAATATCTGACGCCATGCACTTCGATTTTTCTTTGTCCATTGTTATGTCCCTTGAAAAGCAAAACACGACGGTTCGAACACGATATTTTTCCGTTATTAATCAAGCTCGTACACTTTGGCAGAACTGGGAAATATTGGAGGAAAATAAAGATTGTGTAAAACCAAATATATTGACGTTAATGTCAAGTCGGGATATTGAATTTTGTCGCAGTAAAATGGCTTCCCTTTTCCATTGATAGCTTTTCTTCAAAAACACATTGAAGCTAATGTATATCTTCATCTGGGAGTCACAGGAGCTTGTCTGAAAATTAAACCAAACAGTGTTAGAATTAGATCTTTGAGCTGACATATATATATATATATAATTATATGACTTATACAAGGATTTATATAGTATTTACTATATAAATCCTTGACTTATATAACTTTATTAAAAAATATGCATCCCCTATATCATTTTTAAGACATATATATATATGCACCCCTATATCATTTAAGACATAACTTTAATTACTATAGAAATAAAAATAAAAGGCACCTATATAGTAAAGTTATATAGATAGCTCTGTGTCTTAAATGACTGATATAGGCCAAGGGGTGCACATTTTTAAATAAAGTTAAATATATTTGATATTTGTCTTAAAGACAAGCCCTTGTGTTGGGAGTCAGTTAGGGCTGGATTATGACATTTTGGGGCGCCTAGGCTAATGAAAGTATGGTACCCACTCAGACGGAGCCACCCTTTAACTTCACCACAACCGAGTTTTTTTTTTTGTGTGCTTTTTTTTTACTCGTTATATATTTTAGCGACATTTACATTTATATTTGAAAATATATTAGCAGATCCCTTTCCCCACACTGCGAACTGTTAGCATTATCAAAATCCAAATAAGCATCTGGGTTTAGTGGTAAGTGGACATCGTTATCCTCTCATCACAATGTAACTTGTTGTGGTTTGCGACAGCTGAAAATTACTGACTTGGCGTTAAACAACAATCACCTTAAAAGTGGCATTAAGGCCCCATAGCCCTCATAATCCTCAAACATTTCACTATCACTGTTGATGATCAGTCTTTTAACCAGGGATGTATAATTTGCTCATTATTAGTTTGAAATGTTTAAATTTGATTGATGTTATCCATCTAAAAAAAAAAATTGTACATTTTCTTTGAAGTTTGCTTTTGTCCGACAACTGATTGTGAAGTGACATTTTATCAAATTTTTGACAAAAAAGATTTGGCACAGTTTTCAAACCTTAGATTCTTTATTTCTCTTAAACCATAATACATACAGGTATAGAGATATGAAAATATGTACACTATTTACAATATATACAGACAGGTCATAACAAGAGGTTAACCGGGAGTCGACACACCTTTATTAATAATTCTGACAAAACGACATAATTTTTGGAGTTCTATTTTTGAAGATGATGTCATTAATAGTTTGAATTTTATTATGTTTGGATTTATACGAATGTTTTTCTTTATATAAATTTGTCTTTGATTGCCGAAATACTGACATTTAAATAGATAATGAAACTCATCTCCAATTTCTCCATTATTACATAAGGAACATATTCTATTCTCTCTGGCTATGTTTTTCCATCGACCATTTTCGACTGGTAACTTATGGTTTGTTGTTCTAAATTTACTTAATGTCAAATTATCCTTATCAATTAAAATACTTAAGTAGTTTTCGAAAACCAAATTATCTTTATATATTCTGTAATTCAGTGCCTTCGGAGAATCGTTTACTGAAGAAAGCCACGTTTGGAGATATTCCCTCAAACATTTCACTATCACTGTTGATGATCAGTCTTTTAACCAGGGATGTTTAATTTGCTCATTATTAGTTTGAAATGTTTAAATTTGATTGATGTTATCCATCTAAACAAAAAATTGTGCATTTTCTTTGAAGTTTGTTTTTGTCCAACAATTGATTGTGAAGTGACATTTTATCAAATTTTTGACAAAAAAGATTTGGCACAGTTTTCAAACCTTCAAAATATCATGTGGTAATGTCTCATTGTATCTATCTATAATGTCTGTATTGGGAATTGTACTACCAGTAATCACTATTTCTAATTTGGGGTAAGGTAGGGTCATGGTGTTTAACGCCAATTTCAACAATATTTCAGTTATATTGTGGCGCTCAGTATGTATTGGTGGAGGAAAGTGGAGAAAATCGCCGAACTTTCGCAAGTCACTGACAAACTTTATCACACAATGTTGCATCGAGTACACTTCGCCTTAGCGGGATTCGAACTCACAACTTTAGTGGTGATAGGTATTGATTGCATAGGTAGTTGTAAATCAAACTACCATACGATCACGACCACGGCAGCCATTTCTAATTTGTAGCATTTATGACAAAAACAATATACCAGGGGCGGATCCAGGTGGGGGGGGGGGGGGGGGGCGCACCTTAAAATTGGAAAAAATATGATTTTTTGGCGTAAAATCGTGATTTTTCACACGAAATACCCCAAAACATTTCGCGCCTCCCTCCGCTCGGCGCAATTTTTTTAAGTGCGCCCCCCCTAACTTGAAATCCTGGATCCGCCTCTGTATACATGTATCCAAGTTATCTCGCACATCTGATGCTAAATACACCTAGTAATGTTCATTAATGCTAAAATTAACTTTGTTTGCCATCAACAAATCAATCTCTGATTGTGGATAAATTTTGACCACAAGCTTCCAACTGAAAAAAACCCAACATTTTTAAACTCTCCTGGTCCCTAAGCTCTGTATTTATTTTTCCTATCATTTGTGTCCATCCATCTTTCCTTCTGTCTGTTTGTTGTTTTATTATGTTTCAGATTTAAATTTGGACTAAGGGGTTGGGCTATGGGTGTTTTGCCACTATTGTCAACAATATATATATATATATATATATATATATATATATATATATATATATATATATATATATATATATATTATTCAGAAACTACCCCTTTACAACGGGGGCAAACATCAGCGGGGTACCAATGTTTGCGTCTAATAATCATAAATAAACAAAGTTCTATATTAAAATTAGCATAAAAATAACAATATTTCAGTAATTACGCAATAGCCAGCCTTATAGGTGGTGGAAACCGGAGTATCAGAAGAAAAGCTACACCGGCCACAAACACTTTAAGCAACTTTACAATTATTTTGTGATGGTCAACTTCATAAGTGGAGGAAACCAGAGTACAAGGAGGAAACTACCTAAGATCGCAGATCACAAACACTTTCAACAACATTATAGCTTTATAGGTGGAGGGAACCACAGTACAAGGGGAAGAAAACTACAGAGCTGCCGCAGGTCACGAACACTTTCAACAACATTACAATTACACCGTGACAGCTTTATAGAGGGAGCGAACCAGAGTAAAAGGATAAGAAAACCATTGACGTGCCGCAGGTCACAAACACTTTCAACGACATAACAGATAGCGTGTTGGTCTAGTACAAAGCGAACCTCGTCATAATCTCATTGAGAATGAACTTGTTCTCGCCATGAAATGGCTGAAAAAAATGCCGCTGAGTTGGCGTTAAACAACTACCACTCTCTCTCTCTCCCTCTATGATGTATATATATATACGTCTGAAAATTAAACCAAACAGTGTTAGAATTAGATTTTTAAGCTGTCAAATTGTTGTTCTTCCGTCGACGGGATTTGAACTCGCGCCATTGATACGCTGCAGCACCAATTGCTTAGCCTTATGTCCAGCGCCCTAGGCCACTCGACCACATCCGTTCCATATATATATGTTGGATTGCCTAACAACTTTATACAAGGCTATCACCAATATATGGCGTGAGTTCGCGCCCGGCTTTGTAAATTATAAAAAAGGTACACTCGACTCGCAGCCGCAAGTAATAAAGCTTGCCAGTTGCTTGCTCATGGTCGGGTGTTCTCTCCGGATACTCCGACTTCTTCCACCACTAAAACTGGTCGCCATGATATAGCTGAAATATTGCTGAAAGTGGCATTAAACACAATAAACTAAATTAAATCAAATCGTCAATTAAATCTTTTAACGTGACATTTATTTGTTGTTCATTATACCTTACACCATGTTTCATTTATCATATTTTTCTAGTTTTTACTTACATTAATATAGGTATAAGACTGGTTGGCTCGGAATCAGGATAATGTGTCCGAGTGGGGTGACATGTCTATCCGCGGACTAGTGTTTCAGTGAACTAGCACTATAAAAATCCAACTAAGAGTGTTGGTCTAGTACAAAGCGGACCTCATTAACATATCATTGAAAATTAACGTGTTCTCGTCATGATTGACGTTTAACAACAATCACCTCCTCACTCAAATTATCACCTTTCATTAAATTATTTGTAAAAGAACGCTTTCCATTTAACAAGATGAAATAAATATAGGTATTATACGGCCTAGAGTAAAACAGCACAATATATCTATTTAGCTAATATATATTTTGAGGCAAAAGACACTGAAAAACAAAATGAAGTGAAATATTGGACAATAAACGAAGAGTTGTGTTAATGGACAATATATATGAACCTATTTCTAAATAGACAACACGCTGTTTGGCAGATGAAAGTGGAAAATGCTTAATCATTGATATATTTTAATATGTACGGATAAAAAAAATCATGATCAAAAACGTGTTTGTAATTATAGGTGTCAACACACATCCGTGTCAAAATACCTAGACAAAACTAAGATAAGTTTTATAGAGACATTAGCTACGATTTTGACCAAATCAATTATGTTTTGGAAATTGGTAAATAGCTTTAAAATGATGAAATAAAGGTAAATTTTTCACATTAAACAGCTTATCGTACCACTTTTCGTCTTTTGAGAACGAAAATTACCATCGATTTATTATTTCCTTGCAAGCAAATAATTTTACCTCGCTTTCTCCGTATGCAACTGACCTTACTAGTGACGGGTAAAAACGAATAATTTGTATTTTGTCGCTTATTTAACTGCAAACTTGCATGGTTCTTTGTCCGTTTAACGCCGACTAAAAGCAGATTCACAGAAAATAAGGAATAAGTGCATTGTTGTACTGATTTAATGACAATTCGGCAAACCCCGTAAACAATGCCGATAGTTAATAAGATGGCGTCCATTTCTTGATCGATCTCAAAACACGAGCAGTTGCACCTTTTTCCCCGATACGCGTACATTTCATAACATTTATAAGTTACAGAAACACGTTTTATTAAGGCATCAATCATATCTGATAGTTTTTATGGGTAACAAAAATTTACGATTTTGGCAGCTAATGCCCCTTTAAAGTAACAAATACAACACGTGTCTACACACCCGTGGACAGGCGGACTGTTGTCTCAGTGAGCTAGCACTATAAAAATCCAACTCAGCGTGTTGGTCTTACTCTCACTAGTACGAAGCGGACCTCATCATCATCTCATTGAAAATTAACGTGTTCTCGCCATGATATAGCTGCAAAATTGCCGAATTGGTGTTAAACAACAACAACCACTCACTCACTCACTCACTTACTCACATTTCCATTTTCTCAGGGGCCGTCGTACTAAAACTAAAATATCAACAACTTGTTTACATAAGTAATTGATCAAGATATACAAGACTTTTAAATTATATATTCTCGCAATCCATAAAACAAGTAACGAACAGACTACAAATAATTACTAATCAGACAGACCATATGTGAACATTTGGGACACTTGAAATACCTTTAAATATTTAAATATAAACGAAAATCGAAAGGACGCATGTCAATAACAAATTATCGTTTTAGTTTTGTTAAAGGTATAAGGGACCGCCCATTTAACTTGAGGGAGGGGGGGGGGGGGTTATGGTTTTTTGCTTCATTCAGAATTTTTTTATTCGGACAACACAAGTTAGAATAATTTTGTTTGTCGCGCAAAGCGCGAATTTTTTTTCCATAATTTAACATTAGGCTATATGACAAAAACTCTGAATCAGATTATTTTTTTTTTTCCTCCACCAAAATCAGAATATTTCTTTCAGCAACATTGGGAATCAGAATATTTTTTTAGAAAAAAACCATAACCCTCCCCTCCCCCCTTCAAGTTAAATGGTCGTTCCCTAATAGTGTCGTTGATTTTGGTGATTTGTTTGTCCAGATATTTTTTACAAGGAGTACATTAAAACAAATTAACACTAATTATATATTTTAAAAGTAAAGAGTCCATCTAATCTCTTTTATTTTCATGAAAACCACCTCGAACATAAATTCCTGTCCGTACCACAAAAATGGCTGCCGATGGAAAACTGTGACCTTCACGCGGTCGTACGAGAATTTGAACTGATTCTGCTAGAAAAAGAAACAGGAAAGAAGTTTTTGCGAATTATAATAAAACAAAGCCACCAACATAACCGTTGATTGGAATTAAAGGAAGCGTTGAGAGTTAAACTATCAGTACCATTGCGCATGTAGTTCGGAAATTAGGACATGCATAATATATAATTAATGGTGCTGGGAGACAAGCTGCACACAAGAGTCAACGAAAATACATTTTATACTCATGTTTTGAAAGTAAATATTAACTTTCAACGCAAAAAAAAACTTTCAAAAAATGACCACACTGAACGACATTATACCTTTAATTGTTATCTAATTTGGCTTTCTAAATATTATAAATGCTTTTGCAAATGGAAATATATCAGGTAAGATAATACACCCCAACTTGTAGATTGCAGATTCTTAAAAATAATTATTTTTAAGAATCTAGAGTTGGAGTGTATTCTCCATTACATATACCCATCTTCGCAAGCCAAGAAGAGGAGGTTGATGGCTGATCGTTAACATTGCCTAGCGTAGATGAATTATACCGACACAATTTAAGAAAGGAATGTTTTATAGCTTATTGAGAATGTTCTAGGTAATTTCAGAACATTTAAAAACATGTAGGTACAAGTGTTGCACACATTTTGTTCATCCTTTAAAATTATCAAAATTCCCGTTATAGACTTTCAAATGACGATGTTGCTCAGTTTTATTGTTATCTAGATATAGAAATTTTAATTCTAGTTCAATGATTAATAATCTAATCGTTGAATTAGACTAACCAACATCAAAATTTCGGTATACTTTGTCAGTGTATCTCAAAATCTATCAAGGGTTATTGTATACATTTATCTTTATACGCAAATTTTAATTAACTCAATAATTATAAATATATCTAAAACGCTTACAAATCAAATGTTGATGATATAAACTTAATATGCATTCTTCTAAATCCACTGTACTGTCTTTTTGAAGAAGGATTAGAGCCCCCTAATAATTGGGAGAACCTGCCTCATTTCATTGGACCACACATGCAGTGAGGTGTTAAAAAACAGAAATAATGGCAAGAAAGTCATTATCTTATTCTCCTTTTATATTAGGTAAAATCCAGGATCTGTCGATAGTATAAATCGATAGCATGTATATCTCCAAGATATTGTGTTCTTCAATTGCTCTATTAATACGAGCATGGTCAACAATCAGTTTCACAATATTGTCATTTTGCTTGGAATGGTCATTCCAGAATCCATGTTCAGTTGTCAGAATAACAAGTCATTTAATTTAGTATGTTTCTTTACGCTGGTTGTGACGTAGCAATATTATAGAGGACAGGTTAATATGAAGTGAGAAATGTCTTCGTTTCCCTAAATGCAAAGCGGACTCCTTTCCATTACCGAATTTATTTGTAGCGGACTACCGGTATAATCATCTGTATTAGTAAATAGGTTCCTGCCTGTAAGTGATCTTTGACAATGCCTTTTTTTACATAATGAACAATTCACTTCCGGTAAGATCAGAGAGGGTGTGATGTTCAAAATTTCAGTGAAGATAAAATAATATTTTGCAGAGGTGATTTTCATGGATGCTTTTAAGCGACTATCCGAGGCCAAATTTTCGCATTTTAACTTTATTCGTCCATATGATCATTGGCAGCGGTTGTTCAGTTAGATATTCCATTTCCAAAGTAGGCATAGTTTATATTCCAATCTGTTGGCTTTATGCGCGCCTGGTTAAGGTTATCCCACAGAAATGCGCGGTTGCGCACTAAAGTAGACATTTACGTTTTTTTTTATCATGATTAGCCAGAGGCGGATTTAGAGGGGGGCGTGCGTGGCGTGCGCCCCCCCCCCCCCCTAACATTCGCAAAGCATATGTTATACAACGTTAATCAAATAGTTCAGCAAATAACTTTTTCATAAATGGTTAACTCGTGACCTGTAGTCAAATATTTCTACACATGATGCATTGACAATTTCCGCTTTTGTTTGTCTATAAACAAGAACGGTCGAATCATACGTTTTCAATGAATGAATCAAACGACGAAAAGAAAAGCTCCATCCGGACGGGCAGTATTAACTAGAACCACCCGAAATGACAAGCACCGAAAGTACAGACCAATTAGTGAAATGAGGAATGCGTTAAAACTAAACCAATAGTTCTTTGAAGGGTTAAAATATGTGATCGATCAGTCATGAGTTGAACAATTCGGTCACAGTTGTTCAAAAAAAGTTTTACTTTAGGTTCTTATAATCTGACAAAAACATACTGTTAACAATTATCCGACAAAATTAAGACTCAAAGTCAAGTTTTTTTAGTCTGATAAAAGTGGTGTGGTTAGTTCAAAATTGTCGTTCAATTTAAATGTCTGCAATTCCTCAAACCCCCCAGAGCTTAGGAGGGGGACTTAACCCCCCCCTGGGCCCCCTTCCAGGGCTCTGCCTACGACCCGCTGGGGGACATTAAGCTGTCCCCAGACCCCTCGCCTACTCACGCCACCCCTAACTACAAATCCTGGATCCGCCCCTGTTAGCTGTATAGTAATTTTACTGAAGATGTTGAGATGGTTTTCCAAATTCACGACTATCAGGCGATCGGTAATATCTCTAAGGTTAGGAATGTTAACGCATAAGATGCTTCCCATATGCATAACGGATAATACTAGTATATGTCTTTGAATTTCAGCTTCTAATAACGGAAGATCTCATAATGAGAGCAATTTAGCACTACTGTTTGTTCTTTTGTCCAATGTTTGACTGATCTCGTCAATTAACTTTGCAGATGAAACTTGTTTAATTTCACATATTGAGATTTTGTTAATGGCAAAATTTCTAGACCATAAATTGAACAAGAAAAGAAATAGCATTGATAAATTGTTAGCTAGCCTGTACGCGCTATTTAGCAGAGAGTTTATAATGTTCTTCTAGATACGCTAATCCTCGCTTCAGTGTTTAGGTAATTTTCATTAAATTCTTGTCTGATTATACCAAAGTCAGTGGTTTCACAGGATGGATATAATATGTTATTCCCAAGTTTCCATTTTAGGTCCGATTTGCAGATATTATTAAATTGTGTACGACAACTGTCTCTATTTTTCCTACAGGGACTCTGTTAATGGACATATTTTTTTCAATTATTTTTTAAAATTATTTTACGTGTTTTTCCTATTTACTGTCTGTTTTTATTAAATCATTATCGTTAGCACCTAGATTTTCATGTTTACAGTCAATGTGCAATATACTATCCACATCCATATACTATTAAAAATACTATAGTAAAATAATTAAAAGAGCAAAAATGAATCATTGTAATAAGAACGTATCTATGACCAGACAAAAAAATCATATCATTTTGTTAGGTAGCTCTTAGACAGAGACAATACCCGTATCAGAAAGATACATACGGCGTGAGTTCACGCCTGGCTTTGTAAAATACAAAAAAGGGTGCACTCGACTCACAGCCGGAAGTGATAAAGTTTACCAGTTACTTGCCCATGGTCGGTGGTTCTCTCTGGGTATTCCGGCTTCTTTCACCACTAAAGCTGGTCGCCATAATATAGCTGAAATATTGCTGAAAGTGGCGTTAAATACCAAAAATCAATCAATCAAACAGAATGCACACCAAACCCAGGCAAAGGCCATTTCATATTTGTCTACTGTATTATAAATTTGCATAATAATACCATATGATTGTTAGAAACATTGACAAACACGATTATCTTCCGATAAATTAGTACGTTTTTGGTTCTACAAGAGAGCAAAATGTCAAGCTAGTGTCCTTTGGTCGTTTTTTATTCCTGGAATGACACTCGTTAATTTAGCAAATTTATTAATTGTTTGGTATTTTTAAAACTTCAAAACCTTCCTTTCTTAAAGAGCTAACAATAGTTGCTAAATTCAGGGAGGTCAGATTTGAACTTTTTAGCTGTGTTAATTATGTCGCCATATAAGAAATATTACCATTTGATCTCTGCATGTAGAGCTGAATTTATATACAAAGAATTAATAGCGATAGTAAAATTAAGAGAAAGTTTTCAATAATTAATGAAAACATATTTTTTTTTACACATCGAAAATGGTTTTCTTATCTGTATTCGTATACTTTCTTATAGATTAGATTAAACATATTTTATTGCTAAATATTATAACAATTGGATTGGACACAAATTATAACAATTTACAAGGGTCCTTTCCACATAATAAATAATTACAATAGTACATGCGTCAGCAATAGTAAAATACAATATACAACATTATAATAAATTCTTTGAAAAATGAAAAAAAAGGAGATACAACAAAAAATCAAAAACAAAATACAAAACAAAAAGCATGAAATTATATAATATATATTATAAGCATGTAGCGGCCGTCGTGGCCGTGATCGTATGGTAGTTGGATTTACAATTAACTATGCAATTGATGCCTATCACCACTGATGTTGTGGGTTCGACTCTCGCCCAGGGCTAGGTGTACACCATTATGTGATAGTTTGTCAGTGACTTGCGGCAGGTCGGTGGTTTTCTCCGGGTCCTCCGGTTTCCTCCACCAATAAAACTGACCGCCACAATACAACTGAAATATTGTTGAAAATGGCGTTAAGCACAATACAACCAAACCAAACCAACCGTCAACCAGATCCTGATGACGACAGTAGAATTTTTGTAGCAATGACTTCAACTTAGGGGTAACGTAGTCTTGGTTGAGCAGCTTTTGCGTCAGCAGCTGACTCTGCCCAGAAAATCACTGTACTGGTCACAAGCTCTAGAATAACGTATGAGTCGTGAAATGTTTACTACATATGCCGATGAATCAGATTATTTTTTTTTCCTCCACCAAAATCAGAATATTTTTTTCAGCAACATTGGGAATCAGAATATTTATTTAGAAAAAAACCATAATCCTCCCCCTGGAAGTTAAATGGTCCGTCCCTTATTGGTTTCAGAATTTCAATGATAAACAATGTTCATATAGGCATCAAAACATAAGTTCGGTATGAGTCAAGCTTCAGTATAATTTGTACATGGGGTGTTTTAACAGTTTCCTAGAAGACGGTGTTTGTATGTAATTCAACAATGTTCCGTAGTGGTTGACATCTTGGATCTTCATGGAACACCCCCCCCCCCCCCCTTCCTCACCCCAAACAAAACCAATAAAAATTAAAATAAATATGTGAAATAGTTCCTGAGAAGAAGCTGTAATTCCCATTGGGCTCTGTGTTAAACTATGTCGTGCACGATTGATTTAAATGTATATACCGTGTTCTGAGCTAACCTGTTTCACGTAGGTCTCTGTGGTAAACAAAGCTCCGCGATAACATTCATTTTGTAATTCAGATCTGTACAGGAAAATAAAAAAAGGACAATCCTAGTATCATACGTGCATGGTTGGGTCTAATTGTGTTAATCTGTTTCTGAGAACTCTTTTTTCATGTATTTCCCTTTAATTTTCTAACTCCCAGAGATTTTAAAATTATTTGGCTTTCAAATATGTTAGCTTTGAGCGTAACTGATGAAGGTTATTCCAGAAACGCTTCTTGCACACTAAATTTTATATCTACGTTTGTATTAGTGCTGGCAGCCATCTTGAATTTCCGATCGGTATCACAAAAGCAAAGTTAGTGGAAGACCTTGCAGTCTTGTTGAATTTCCGATAAACACTAAAAGCTAAAACTCTGTAGAGTGTCACCTAGCATAGCCAGAAATGATAGGTGATTTGCTCATTTGCATATTCAAAATGGCGGCTCAAAGAGAATTTGGATTTTAACATATAGTTGAATGGGAAACTTTCTGTTAGCTTGGGCCGGACAATTTTCCGGGATAAAAAATTAAACTATGCACCGGTTTGAACAATATCTCAAAATATTACAGCTGTACCATGAAAACTCAAGGTTCCCACCTAGTTTCAAATTTTGAAGCGCAAGCACCATTGAAAAGCATTGAGAAGAAGTAAAAAAATGCATCCTGCACGGTTTTCAAGCCCTAAAAGCACTTTTCTTACAATCGCCATTCTAGTTGCCGGGACAAATTCGGTCAGTTCCGGTAACATTGTTGAGGAATCTTTCTTCGATAAATATTTTGCTGAAAAATTAAAGGTTCCCACGATAATTCAAAAGAGGGCTTCACAAGTTTTTTTTTTATACCTTTCTAGTAGAGATTCAATAGGGGTTCACCCAAAAAAATCTACTATTTCGTAAAACTGCTTCTGCTAGACATAGCATTATTTGAGTAAGCACCGCATTCCATTGTAAATGTAAATAAACAATTAGAAAAGGCTCCACAAGGGTATTTTTCTTATTTCGACAAAACAACAGAAGAAGTAACTATAATACAATTGGTAACAATACTGCTGATATATAAAGTTCAAAAAATTTAACAATATATATACTAAACGATTTCAATGACATACTAATACTTATGTGGGGCAGAAATTGAAAAAAAATGCACAATATATTTTTTATTTACTTATTTTTATTTCGTGGAAAAAAAAGGGGGGCAGTGCATTAAATATATTTTCGATCTTTTACACACATCATCGGATTCCTAATAAACATATGATGACAATTAATTTTGATACGATCACAAATAATTATGAAGTTATTTATATCTATGTGATCAAAACTGTGATGAAATATTATTTAAAAAAAATAGATACGAGTTTTCATCAGCGTCTTCCAAATATGGTTCAACGTTTATTTGCTGACGTCATACATGACGCGATTTGGTTTATGAATATTCATGAGCAAAATCACCCATGATTTCTGGCTATGGTGAACATTACTATTAAGCTTGAGTCCAATAGGCCAATTAGTCTAGGAGAATATTGATATGTGAAATGTTTAATAGACCTCGACGGACGCATCTTGTGTTTAAGCCTTACTAACCATCTCTTAATTATTAAAGGTGTAACACAAACAAAAAACACCCAAAACGCTGACAATCTCTATAACCTTTTTGTTCTCATTTATTGAAAATGATCACCTACACGTGTAGTAGATGGCAAGCCTCAATGGGAGTGGGAGTGGGAGTGGTAGCTTTCATATTGTATTGGTATATAGGGATATTGGTATACTAGTATAGGAGATCTTGATGTGTGAAATGTTTATAGACCACGACGGACGCAAACTGATGACAATAGCTAACATGACTCTTCTTGTATTTTTTGCGCACTTTATTTTATTATTTTTTGGGGGACAAGAGACCCTTGATAATATCCATTATGTGATCATTACCAATGTATGTGTCTATCAATATATCCAGGGATCGTGGTGGTCGTGATCGTATGGTAGTTGGAATTACAACTAAGTAATAATTTTTTGATTAGAAAACGGAAAAATCTAAATATTTCGTAAAGCGTAGATTTTTTTTTAACGCATCCAACGAGAGTTTTGTCAGGAATTTTACTACCATTTTGGAATTGTATAAATATTTACGGTTTAAATTATTCTGAAGGCCCTGCTCATCTGAAAAATTACAAATTTTTGGCGTTATTTTGGTCTTTATTTCAGGCTAAGTTCTTCAAAATAGGCCAAGTTTGCTCGTTAAATGTGACAGCCAACTCACCGTGGACGTAATCCCATATAACAATAGGAACGACGGTGGTCCCGCAGCTGGTCTATTGTCTCTCGTCGAAGTGCCGGAGAAGGCTATTGTTCCCTTCATGGTTAATGCATTTGACTACGTGACATTTATACACATGCTTACCTGAGATTTACCTGAAAATTTTGAAAAAAACGTAAAATCATAAATTTCCATAATTACTGATTTTTAATTTGACCAAGCTATTTCAATCTTTCGGAAATAATTCGAAAAAGAAGGTCTTTTCTGCTAATAAATTCACTGAAGTTAAACATAGAGTACACAATTATTGGATATGAATAAAATTTTATAGGTAAAAACGTTATGTACAATCTGTCATTTACAACCGGTATACCCGTTCAATATGTAATCATGTTGGACTGGATTCAGCTTTCCTCGTCGCTGGACTCGTCGTCATCAAAATCAATTATTATTGGGGGAATCTCACTCCTATCAATGCAATTCTCTTTCCCATACTCCTTTTCTATTTTTAATACATGGTCTTCTGCCTTCGCCCAAACTTCCTTTGTAATTCTGCCAAACCTCCCATAAACAAGTTCTTTCACATCCTTCAAACGAAAAGTTGTATTGTTTTCTGCAACAAACCCTTTAACCTGTGCCCAAATAAGTTCTATGGGGTTCAATTCGCAATGGCGAATAGGGGTTCTTAGAACTTCGTGACCGTGTAGGTTGGCAATTTTATCAGTTTTAAAAACGGAAAGGAGTTTCTTAAATTTGATTTTTTCATAAAGTTGTTTTTTAGTTTCAAGGGGCTGAAAAGGAATGTTGTGTTTTGAAAGATAATCTTGTAAGACAGCTTTTCTCTGATTAAAGTTTGGCACAACAGTTTCTTCAGTCTTGATGTTGTGATAACTGGCATTATCTAAAACGATAACACTTGGGCTGTTTAATGCTGGCATAAGCTGATTTTCGAACCAGTTTAGAAAGATGGGCCCGTTCATTTCTTGGTGATAATCCCCATCTTTAGCTTTGGCAAGAAAAACCAAATCACACCTATCAATCAAACCCTCCTCACGATTACCAGCGTGCAAACTATCAACCTTTTACCTTTTCCTGAAGGGATCTTTGGGGCATCAGAACCATCAACTGGTAACCACATGTAGTCAGTGGCATGATTCTGATTAACCCAGGTCTCATCCAAATATACAATTTCATACCCATCCTCTCGAAACTTCCTGATTTTTCGGAGGTAATTACACCGATCATTTATTACTGACCTCTGATCATATAAAAGCCTCCTATTATCGCCGGATTTTTTGTACTTATAACCAAGATCTAATAAAGTTAAAGTAAGCGTTGATTTCGAGATTTTAATTGTATCTTCAATTTCTTTCTTAATTTTTGAGACTGTTGGGGCAATTTTCCTGTTGTACATGCTATGAACGGTCCGTTTAATAACGCAACGGTCAAAATCATCAAGAGTTTTCTTTCTTTCTTTCGGTCTGTTGGATTCAGGAGGACTTTTACCGTTTACAACTCTATACACAGAACTGTAAGATATGCCAGCAGCCTTGCATGTTCTTTTAATCAAATTATCTGGGGAATAAAATGGTCTTTCCCCTGGCCTTCTCAAGCTGAAAAAACTTGAATAGATTTAACACAATGTTTTTACAATCTTTTGACAAGTCCTTTGTTTTACCCATTCTTGCGATGTTTATATATATGTTAAGATGTCAAAAAATAGGTTTATGAAGAAATTTTATGTGAACTTTTAGAAAGATTTTAAAGTTTAAAAATGGAGTGTCAAAATATGCCTGTACACGTGTCTCTGTCTCTATCAAGGTAAGATTTACCTGGCTGCTACCTCTAGTTAGTTTACTCCCACCTCTATTTTGGCGGTAAAAATCGGGGGAAAATGTCAAATTTCAGATGAGTGCAGCAATAATGAAAGGTTATTGTTAGATGAAATGCACATTTTAAAAATGGTAGTAAAATTCTGCACAAAACTCTCGTTTACTGTGTTTTAAAAAAATGTATTGTTTTCGAGAAAACTCAAATTTTCCGTTTTCTAATCAAAAAATTATTACTTTTACCTGTGGAATCAGTGACTATCATCACTAAAGTGTTGGGTTCGAATCCCGCTCATGGCGAGGTGTACCTGATACAACATTATGTGATAAAGTTTATCAGTAACTTGCGGCAGATCGGTGGTTTTCTCCACCCCAAAAAAAAACTGCCCGTGCCACGATATAGCTGAAATATCGTTGAAAGTGGCGTTACACCCCATAACCCTAATCCAATTGGAATGCCTTTGTTCCACCTTTTAGTGGAGTTCGTATTGCTCAATCTTTATCTTTCTGTGTAGTGTTTTGTCGGCCATTGCTTGTCCCTTTGTCCTTTTTCTTCTAGCCACTGTATTTTCTGTCGTTTGAATTGCTGTTTCTGATCACTCCATTGGTATCTTTGATCTATTACTTGGTTAGTTGATAAAAATATGGTGGCTTGGAGTTAAACAATTGCTCTCTCATTTCAAAGTAAGAGGAGCAGTTTTTCAGCTATGTTTGTGGACAAGAAAATGTTTACAAACAATATATCATGTGACACTTAGAATGACATCTAGATTGCAACAGGAAAAGGGTTTGTAATAGATACAGTTTGGAAATGTTGCCCTGCAGGGACCACCAAAGACCACTCCTAGCAAACTGTTCTTTAGTAAGACTTTAGAGCTGTCCCAACTTGTCTTTTATACACGTGCAATGAGGGTGACATTCTCCCTACACATGCATTGATCCCATCCCGATGATATTCGATTCGTCCCGCACAACCAGCGAACGTCTCTTTCGGTCTGTGTATACCCTTCATCAAAGAGAACTACTGAGGTCCTATTTCTACACACGGGTGTTCTCTGTGGGACATTAATATTCATCATTTAATTTGTACTGCTATTATGTCGCGTATTGTAGCCTTACCAACCATCCCATAATTTATTAAAGGTGTTAACCTTTTAAAAACGCTCACGTGCAACCTCAATCACCTTTCAATAACCATTTATTGAAAATGATCGCCTACACGTATACTATATGTAGAGACTAGGTGGGAAGGGGTAGCTTTCATATTGTATTGGTATGTAGGGGGTAGACTCTCAAACATGATATTTACCAAAATTGGAATCCAATTGTTCCATGTCACAGCTATTGTTCGTCAGGTCCCAGAAATATACTATGGCTATGTACTTTTCCAAAAAACAAAAACAAAAAAACAAAACAGCAACAACAACAATAGCAAAACAAAAAACGAAAACAAAACAAAACATAAATCAACAGGTCTGCATGAGAGCCTTTCAGGGTGCTATTGTTCTTCTGATTCAAGAAAGTTATACAAGTAGCTGCTATGTACTTTCTACAATAACAATATGCCCAACAGTCTTCCAGGATATTTGTTGAAATACAAATATTTAGAAATCGTGAACTTTGGTAGTAATCCGTGAAAGATTGAATGTGTTAGATCGTAAACAAGCAACAATTCCAAAATTTCACATTTTTAAAAATTATAAAATCAAAGATTTTACTCCAAAATAAGTATTCTGATATCATTCATTTCGAACTTAACTCTGAGAAATTCTTGAAATAAGATTTTGTATAAATTTGGCGAATCCGTCTATGAATTAATTTGCTAAAGCGAACATAAGCAATGATTCTCATAATTAACATTTTTTACTTAAAATCAGAGATTAAAACCCACCCCGAAATATTCCAATGACACTCGTTTTCTGATTCGATGTTTATAAAAAGTTGATAGAGCGCACACAAGCAACAATACCCCCCCCCCCCCCCCCCCCCCCCCCCCCCGCCAAAAAAAAGAACAACATCGCACTCTAATATTACTGATTTTCTAACATACCCAAAGTTAGAAACACTATACATACATGTATATAAATTTCATGAGATACAGTCAAAGAGTTAATTTGCTAGAGTGTACACAAGCATAGGATACGTCCATTACGAAATCTCTTTGTCACAAATGATTACTGATATGTTCCATTTGTCTTTTCGTTCCGTCCTCTCCTCATTCATGACTTATCGCCGGATCTTTAAAAAAAAAAGTAACACGATGAGTGCCATTAATGGAGCAGGAATTACTCACTCTTCCGGAGTACTTTACCTCAGTTTTAGTGGAGTTCGTATTGCTCAATCTTTAGCTTTCGGTGTAGTGGTTTGTCGGCCATTGTTTGTCCGTCTGTCCTTTTCTTCTAGCCACTGTATTTTCTGTTCTTAGATAATTGCTGTTTCTGACCACCCCTTTGATATCTTCAATCTATTATTTGGTTCTCGTCACGATATAGTTGAAAAAAATATGCTGGCTTGGAGTAAAACAATCACTCACTTTTAAAGTAAGGCGAGCGGTATTTCAGATATGTTTACGACAAGCAATATATCAGGTAAAAGGGTGACACTGAGAATGACATCTAGATTGCAACAGGAAAAGGGTTTGTAAAAGATACAGCCTGGAAATGTTGCCCTGCAGGGACCACCAAAGACCACTCCTATAGCAAACTGTTGTTCAGTAGGAGCTGTCCCAACTTGAATTTTATACACGTGCAATGAACGTGACATTCTCCGTATACACGAGGCACACATTGATCCCATCTCGATGATATTCGATTCGTCCCGCACAACCAGCGAACGTCTCTTTCGGTCTGTTTGTACCCTTCATCAAATAGAAACTAGGTCCTATTTCTACACACGGGTGTTCTCTGTAGAACATTAATATTTCCGTACAAGAGGCACACATTGATCCCATCACGATGCTATTCGATTCGTCACGCACAACCAGCGAACGTCTCTTTTGGTCTGTTTGTACCCTTCATCAAATAGAAACTAGGTCCTATTTCTACACACGGGTGTTCTCTGTGGGACATTAATATTTCCGTACACAAGGCACACATTGATCCCATCCTCATGATATTCGATTTGTCCCGCACAACCAGCGAACGTCTCTTTCGGTCTGCTTGCACCCTTCATCAAATAGAAACTAGGTCCTATTTCTACACACGGGTGTTCTCTGTGGAACACTAATATTTCCGTACACAAGGCACACATTGATCCCATCCGATGATATTCGATTCGTCCCGCACAACCAGCGAACATCTCTTTCGGTCTGTTTGTACCCTTCATCAAATAGAAACTATATAGGTCCTATTTCTACACACGGGTGTTCTCTGTGGGACATTATATATTATCAGCCTTAAAATAGGAGACATAGACATTCACTACCTTTTAAATGCCAATGTCTCCCATTTTAAGGCTGATGATATTTTTGTACGAACATGATTCCATAAAATTGTATTGTTTTGTGTGCTAATCCCAATGCGTTGACCGATATGTTGATCTGTGTGTTTATTGATTTTTTGTGTAGCTATAAATAAAAGAATTTGTTTAACTGCTTGGAGGCGTGGCTAATTACTATAAACTTCATTCATAATGTAAATTTGTTTAACTGCCTGGAGGCGTGGCTAATTACTATAAACTTCATTCATAATGTAAATTTGTTTAACTGCCTGGAGGCGTGGCTAATTACTATAAACTACATTCATTTAATTTGTACTGCAATTATGTCGCGTAGTTTAGCCTTACCAGCATTCAAAACCTCACGTGTAACCTTCTATCACCTTTTAATTCTCATTTATTGAAAAGGATTGCAAACACGTGCAGTAGATGGAAGGACTAGGGGGTAGCTTTGATATGGTTTTGGTATATACTAGTAGGGTGTGGAGCTGGGATCGATGTAGATCATATGACACCCCCTTAATTCATAGCATTTCAGAAATATATAGGTTTCTGTTAAACACCCAAACATATTCTCATATTTTCTATAAAGAATAAAATCAATTTATTTGGACATAATACAATGCCTTCCAACAAGCAAGATCACTCGGTGAAAAACTGGGACTGTTCGGTAATATCCCAGCTAGCACACTACGTATTCACAACGTTGCAGTTTGGTTGCTGTTTGGTCAGGTCCCTTTCTTACGTGAAAATTACGTTGCCATAACGTATTTTAGATACGTGATATGCAAGTCGTTGTGACAACGTATGTTCCAACGTTTTTGTTACGTACGGATATGGTCTTGATGCTAACGTAAAAGCTCAAACGTAATGTGTACGTCCTGGTAACGTATTCAGAATACGTTATATCCAAGACGTTGTGACAACGTACTTTCCAACGTCTTTGTTACGTACAGATATGGCCTTGATGCTAACGTAAAAACTCAAACGTAATTATTACGTCCTGGTAACGTATTCAGAATACGTTATATGCAAGTCGTTGTGACACTGTAGTTTGAACGTTTTTGTTACGTACGGATATGGTCTTGATGCTAACGTAAAAGCTCAAACGTAATGTGTACGTCCTGGTAACGTATTCAGAATACGTTATATCCAAGACGTTGTGACAACGTACTTTCCAACGTCTTTGTTACGTACGGATATGGCCTTGATGCTAACGTAAAATCTCAAACGTAATTATTACGTCCTGGTAACGTATTTCAGAATACGCTATATATGCAAGTCGTTGTCAAACAACCATACGTACTTATCACCAATATCATTAAGGTATTTCCCTGGAAAAGGGAAAGGATCTTAATTAAAAAGTGAATTTTTCAAATTGGAAAGTATTCTCTATACATGACTTTGAATTTGATAGTAGTTGATCTCCTGATTCTAAAAATGCATGGTTGATAAGGACTTTTTGCATTTCCAGGTTCATCAGTAAAAAATGTGACTAAGTTGTGTTGTAATAACAATAACAATAGCTACATTTTTGCGTTAAGATGATACAACTGGCTATAGTTGTATATCAATGGCAATAAAAAAAAAAACATAATAAAAACGCCATGTACGAGGATCGAATCGGTGGCCTCTTGATCGTTAATCGTTCTTCTTTCCACTGAACTTAGTAGGACGTGATGAAGAAGGCAATATACAAATGTATCTCCAAGATTTAATTATTTGCAATAAAATTACCATTATCCAAAAATTAGAAGTACTTTTCCTCATAAATATTCGTCATATTTGAATTAGATTTTGATCACTGCAGTTTCAAGCTGAGTGGATCGTTTATTAGATTTGTCAAATAATAGCATACAATGCGGAAATTCAGTGTGTCCGTCAACGATTCGATAATAAACAGTTATTGCTATTTCCGGAGTTTGAATTCCTACCAAAATTCAAATCATTTTGGTGTTTTGTGACAATTTTAACAATTTCTTTGATGTCCCGAACATACAAAAACCTCGAGTTTAGAAGGTAGAAATATACAGTAAGGTTAGTCAATAGAATTACATGTATGAATGAGCAATCCAAATTGATTTAAGAAAATACTGTGAGTGTGACGCCAAATGTCATTCATTGTTAAATTTTGTGTCAAAAACAAACAAACAAACAAATACTTTATTGTCAATCAAGACGCCCCGAAGAACAGAAAAATCATCATTAATTTGTTACAATGATTAGCGTGATTTAACATTGAAATATTGAAATAAAATAAAATAACACAATAAAGGTTTACACTAATTTACAGCAAAAGTTTATAATCATACATACGTTGTACATGTACAATACAATACAATATTTTTTATTCCAATTAGGGTCCCTCAAGGGCCAATAACAAATATACATTCATAATTATATCAACAGTTACAACAATACAGAATGGAGATATGTTTTTAAACAAGACAATTCTAACTATTTAAATGATATATGTTACAAAAAATATATAAATAAATAAATAAATAGGCCGTGTTCGGCAGCACGACCCGATCAGAGGCAATGAGTAATGTATAGTTGCAGTGTATCATATTGGTTGAAGAATGGACTACATGAATGCGATTACTTAGCTGGAGGAGACACCAGGGGACGATGCTTAAGAATTGTGTTTTGATTCTCCCCGTGTCTGATCCAGCAAAGCAAGCGGTTCAAGTAGTAAAACATCATGTGTTTGATGAAAGGACTGTGATTACTTAGCTGGAGGAGACACCAGGGGACGGTGCTTAAGAATCGCATTTCGATTCTCCCCGTGTCTGATCCAGGAAAGCAAGCAGTTCGAGTAATAAACTAAATTGGGAATAAATAGATGTATCGTTTATCTGTACAAAAATGTAGTTATGTCAGTAACCAAAGCAATGAGGTGCAGAGACGTGCCAAAAGTATTCGGTCACTGTGATTTAAACACAAAACTAAATTTTTAACGTCAAAAATACAATACAATGATAGTACATTTGAAGCGAGCACGTATGTAATTTTCTGTGATTATTTTTAAATACTTTTTGGAAGCACAGATTTTAAATATAATATTCATGATTTAAATGCAAACTTAAATTATTTGTCTTCAAATGTACTATCATTGTATTGTATTTTTGACGTTCAAAATTTTGTTTTGTGTTTAAATTGTGAATTCATAAAAATTATGGATTATAAAATTATGCTCAAATCACTTTGTAAAACTACATTTAATTCTGTTTTTGTTGGTAAAAAAATCATCAAAATCGAACAAGAGTTGACTTTGGAATAATGTTTTTAAAAAATGTGGTTTCATATGAAATATATAGTAAAACATCACAGTGACCGAATACTTTTTGCACGTCTCTGTATTACAGACATTTTTACATACATATGTAGACTCTTAAGATCAGATAAAGGTTAGATGCATCCGATTTTCATTTTGTCCAGGAACCTCGAACATTTAATTGTTATTTCATTTATTATTTAGCTTGATTTTAGCCAAAGGTATATAATTTTCAAGTTCAGAAAATAACATGCATGCAATTAAAAATTATATCTTTAATGTAGATCATATGAAAATTGCAGACTTCCTCATGATGTCCCCATCTTAGATATGCAAATTATCAAATGGTACCTCATTTCTGGCTACATGTATATACTTAGGAGGCAGGGGGAAGTAGCCTCTTTTTTTTATCATTAAGACAGTATGATCATTGATGATACCTGTACATTGTGTATATAAATGAGACTATGAATAAACTAGTTTAAGTTTAAATTTCTTCATTATAATTTCAGAGCTGGTTCATATCTGTAAAAGTGGTAAACAAGTACAGTTGGATTTGAGGTTATAGCTGTTATAGGCACATAGCTGACCTTGTGACTTTTCAACATATGGCAATCCAGTCGAAATAATTCCTGGCCCCATGTAATATTGGAAGCCACAGATGTCACCTGCTTCATGTCCTGTAATGTCAGACCGATCAACACATAGCTATAGCTAGACAACAGCAAATTTCACCATCATCTAATCAGAGGTATTCAATTTCATGTTCTTCTAGCTATAGGCCAGACAAGTCAACAACATTATATTTTACATTTTACTATCAACTAATCTAGTCCTGAGGCAATTTTATAGGGATTAAACTCAGATCACAAAAGCTACCATGATGATTTATTGATGAACCAGAAATTAGACTTCATGCACAAAGCCTACAAAATAAATGTATAATGATACATGCATACACTTATACCAAGTTATACCAATAGAGCTCCTCCCATATTTACAGTGTGTGGCTATCACAGAAACAAAGGGTTCTTTAGATGAACTTGTTACATTTAATTACATGTATGCAATCTACTTCAAATACAGAACATTTCTTAAGAAGAGATTTATGTTAAATATCATCAGTTACAGTTGACGATAAAATGAAAATAAACACATTTTGAAAAGATCAACCTATCTGATAGAGATCCCATCCCAAAGACAAATTAACTGTACCTGTAATGAAATTTTGAGAAATCAATTAATAAGGAATATAGTTATGTAAAAAAAACTGCAGAAAAAAATGCCTAAAATTCCCAAGAGTAAATAATTATAATATGATCCTTTGTCAGAGCTTTGTAACATGGACTTCATTTTTTGGTTCATTTCTACTTTTCTTTTTAAAGTTTTCTATATTAAGTGTAGAAATAATAAAAGTGTAATAAATGAAGATAATATTGGTCAGTAGAGAAGTACTGGGCATAGGTAATTATGCTATTTAATTAGGTCACATCACTGATTGATCGATATTTATCTCCTCCCCACTGATTGTTTATATGTGATTTTCGTAATTTCTCATTAATGAAATGAGTTCATGGAAAACATTTTACGGGATATGTTTATATCAACAACAAATATCAAAAACTGCAAGATAAGTGCTGTCTTAAATCAATTTTTAATCTAGAGATATAAGTTTCTTGCATATTAAGTGTAAGTTCCTCTCCGAGTCTAATGTTTTACATATTGCAAATGCTTCTTCTAAAATTAAGTATTAATTTTGATAATATTGTAGTCTTGCAATAGATCTAAATGTTTGAACTGCACTTTTTATGTACTATATCTCTTCTAATTCTCTTCTGTTCTCATGGTTTTTTTTTTTTTTTACATAAATGGAGATGTACCTGTATCTTTTCTAGATTTGTCCTATCAATAAAATTTAACGTATATATTTGGTCACTGTTTTTGGATTTCTTTCTTTAGCTCTGTAATATATATCCATGCAATATATTTCCGAGTTATAATCAATTAATTATAGGTTTTACAATGTGTCTTCACTTACAGTCGCAAATATCTGTTTACCTAGCTACGATATGCGTCGCTAGGTAAACTCATTTTGCGACTGTAAAACCGACGATTTACATCCGCAAAGCTTAAAATACAATACAGTTATCTCCTAAATATAATAATTTCAAGCTTCTGATCATGATCAAAATAGTTACTAAAAATATGTTCACCCCTAAAGTTGTTCCATTTAGCTGAAAATATTAATATCATATTATTTTTTTCAGAATCAATCCACCAATGAAGGGAGCTTTCCAGATGCTTGATGGAGAAAAAAAACTTTATAGTTGAAGGAAACCTTTCATTGTTCATTTAAATTTGTTGTTTTTTTATATCTTTCATTTTTTTGCTGACCAAATGTTAGAATTTGTATGTGTTTTTTTTTGTATGCAAGTTTTGTGATTTATATATATCAGTATCAGTATGGTTGAGATAATGTGGGTTTGAGTTAATTATAAGGTTATGAGTGTTTAACACCACTTTCAACAATATTGCAGTTTATAAAGGTAGAAGAAACCGGAGTACCCAGGATAGTATTATATAATATAATGATGAATGAAAGTTGATTGGTTGAATGAGAATCATGATTTGTATGCCAGTATTTTGAATTCTAATATGACATACTGTTTTGGCCTTGTAAACAAAAGGGTATAAAAATCCCCTGTTTATTATGGCTTACACACGCTAATGATCATGACGTATTTGGCTGTTTTATTATACCCTTTTGTTTACAAAGCCAAAACAGCACGTCATAGAAATAATTTATGGAAGGGGTAAGTTTGTTGGAGATTTTAATATGGGTACACTATTGAGGAATATGGATTAAATATTTACCGTATATGCCCTATTAGAATAGAAATAATTTATGGAAGGGGTAAGTTTGTTGGAGATTTTAATATGGGTAACATTATCTGTGCAAATTTTACCCCTCGCAACTCACAACATTAGTGGTGATGTGCATTGATTGCATAGGTAGTTATAAATCCAACTACCATACGATCATGACTGTCCCCATATTTAATAATATATATTTTTTCTTTAAGAAAGAGAGAAAAATTAGGGTTATATTTTTTCTCTGTAGGGGATGTGATATATTGGTTTTGATATTTTTATTTTGAATTGCTAAGCTTAAAATATTATTGTTCTTTGTTATATTTTTATATACATTAACAAGAATATTTTGGGGTTACAGCTTTCTCAGGATTGGGATGTGTACACTGGTACATTTGTAGATCTTACTATGAAACTAACGGGGCCCCTTATATCCTGGAAACAACTTTTTTAATGAACTAACTTTTCAACAAAATTAATGGAGTTTTTTTTTAATGTTTTTGTTATTAGAATAAGGCTATTTTAGTAATAGAATCATATGTCAATGGCTTAAAGTACTTAATATTGACCTTAGAATATGCTCCAATTTCATATGGCCTCAAAATGTCCCTGCAATTAGTAAAATTATCCAAATTTGTACCTGAATCCCAAGCTGTATGGGCTCCTTGACTTAGCCAGAACCTATTCATAGCCTACATTTTGGGAGTTGGATCCTCGAATCCTTTGTTGGTGCACAGCTTAATAGTTTGACAGCTCAGTCCTTATGTTAGAACCAATCGGAACCACAAACGGACATGAATTCTTAATTCAGGCTTGTGCATTCAAACACCAAAAATCATGACTCACCTGTTTATCCTAATGATCCCTCTCTAGTAATTTAAAGAATGAAAAAAATCTTTTTTCTGTGCATTGATGATCCTACAAATTTTTCTTCGTTTTTTTGTAATTTTCGATTATATATTTTTTAGTGTTTAATTTTAAACTAAAGAATAGATTTATAGGTCAAGTTGTTCTTATAAGTTTGGTCCATTGTTAGCAGGGTGATATTTTTATATGTATACATGTATTTCTGCTGTTTCCTTAGCCAGCAACTAGTGCTTCAGTTCCCATATTTATTGAGATATTTCTGTTTTCTAGCATAAAATGCTTATAACCAGTACAGCAATTTTAATAAAAATCTGAGATATAGTGGTTAAATTAAAAACAAACAATTATCAGAATCTTCCATGGAACAACACCATTGAAGAAGATACCATCCGTTACTCAGACCTCTTTGCTGGTGGGAAAGGGATCAATGTTTGACCCATTGTCAAGGACTCCACTCCAACACCCTGTTCATGGCCCTTTTGACCTTGTTGGTTATTCTTGCTGGCTGCAAAAGGGCCCACATAATAGTTCAGGGACCTTAAAATGTAGGTCCTCCACTGGATGTATACCTATTCATTACTTCTATAGATGTTATCTATATACATTTGTACATCTTTAATTTAGTCAAATGCAACTTTCACAAGATAAAGATTTTTAGTAAATTTATTTTACATGTTTTTTAATCTGATATATTTATTATTACATGTACCTGACATATTTGTATAATAATTACATCTAAACATTTTGGCATCTTTAAAATAGATTATGATGGGATGAGTCTGAGAGTAGAAAGAGTGTTTCATCATCTGTAAAACTTGCAATAATTTGGATTAATAAATGTTTAGAATTTTATATTTTATTAGTTAACTCAAAAAAATTAAGAACATCACAAAAGGTTCTTAAATACACAAAAAATAATGTACATTTTTGTAGTTGGTACCGGTAGTTGCATGGTGGAACGGTCTTAATGTGATTATAGTTGCCCTACTATCCAAATTACGTTGTCACAATGCTTTGACAACGTAATTTGGCTATACAAGTCCTTTTAGGGTTGTACATTTTTTGTAGTTGTATAACTATATAGAGATGGTTGTAGTTGCGTCGTCTAAAGGTATTTAGGTGGTCGTAGTTACATTGTATAAAGGTCCCTAGGTGGTCGTAGTTATGTTGTGTAAAGGTCCCTAGGAGGTTGTAGTTACGTTGTCTAAAGGACCCTATGTGGTTGTAATTACGTCATGTAAAGGTCCTTTGGTGGTTGTAATTACGTCGTATAAAGGTCTTATAATGGTTGGTAGTTACGTTGTGTAAACGTCCTTAATTAGTTGTATTTACCTCGTATTAAGGTCCTGTGATGGTTGGTGGTTACGTTGTGTAAACGTCTTTACATGGTTATGGTTGTCGTTTGGTTGTAGAAAGGTCTTTTACTACGTAGTACCACAACGTGGTAGTTACGCTTAGGGGAGTCTACAAATCGGCGTAGTTAAAACGTAAAATTCTTACGTTGTAACAACGAAAATGTTACGTTGTCACTACGTTTTGACAACGTAATTTGGTTAGTAGGGATTAACCCTAGATATATAAATAATATTTTCTTATATATATCGTCTGAAAATAGTGACCTTATCCACAGGCGCTCGTGGCACGGACTTACCCCCTCCCCCCCCCCCCCCCTTTCTTTCTAACTTTCTGTTTATAAATTTATTTGCGCCTTTTACCTTATCATATAAATTAAGGAGCATAAGGTAAAAAAATCATCACCTATTCTGACGGCTCATCCATAGCAATATATATAGATTCTCCTTCAGTTGCCCGTGGGTTACGATATTTCTCCACTCAAGAGAGTTAAATTTAACTCTCGAGAATGGAGAAATATCGTAACCCACATGGGCAACTGAAGGAGAATTTGTTTCTCCCATTATTTAACACGAACTTTATTTCAAAATCCTTTGGCGGACCTCTACACAATTCTGCGGGCAGAGGCACGAGACATTTTAATCCTCTAGAGGATTACAGATTTTCCCCACCAGTGGTTCAGCGGGAAACACCGTAATAATGGGAGAAAGATAATTAATCCCCTCCATAGCCCCCCAAAAAAGAAAAGAAATCTAAAGAAAATCAGATGTTTGACTAGTATGTTAATCATCTTTTTTACCGAAACTGTAAAAATATCACCAACGAACAAATTAAAAAATAACAATGTTTCAACAAACATCTAATTTGAATTAGATTGCACCCTCCATCTCACTCCCCCCCCCCCCCCCCCCCCCCCATTTTTTTATTGTATTCCCCCCCCCCCCCCCCCCCCCCCTCCCCCTCCCCCAAGAGGCTATACGACCGGCTACATAATATAAAAATACAAACATGTGGTTGCCTAAATAGACTTGGCTTCCTAATTTAAATCTTAATAACATTTTCCCATCTGAAAAACACATACGTGAAAAACACCAAGACAACAAAAAAAGAACAATGAACAATAAACTACACATATAACTAAAAACAAACAAACTGTGGTTGAAGAGAAATATATCATTAACAATTAAATAAATTTGTCTTCTAATTTAGAATCTCAATAACATTTTTCTAGTGTTCTGTTGATCATATATTATATTTTCCACTACATAACCAAAACCCCACCGACACCCTCCCCCTTTTCAGGACTACGCATATACATTTGAAGTGAATCTAATTGTTGTCCACAAATTTCCCTTTTTTTTTAACAAAAAAATATTTCAGTACATGTGATAAAACGTTTTAATCTGTCTTTCTCTACCCGTTCAATAATACAACGGAGAAAAACCATGCATGCTTCTACACACGTATCTAGACTCATACACTACAACGTGACTACGATCAAAATAGTTAAACGTCACATGCATACATTTAATGACACGTGAGATTTCACTAACAAACTGCGGCAGCAGTCGAGTTTCGTCTCATTGTTACATTGAATTCCAAAGACAATGAATGTGAATGGAAATTTACCTCGTGATAATATTATGGATGAACATTCAGCAAAGAGAATTAAACTTGAGACAGCAGAAAGGTAAAACATAATTATTTTTTTTAAAAGGAGATTTGAAGACATGACATGTTCATATCGAGCTTTTTCTGGACCAGTTTACGAGATATATTGTATTCAGTTCACATCTTGACATTGTTTTAAAAGCTGATGTTTATTTAGCATTTATACATTTTACATGTACAACTTAACTCGGTTTTTCGGGACGAAAAGGGGCACGTGTCGCAACACCTGAAAATCTTGAGAGGTACCGCCATGGGAGAATTTAAAATTGATTGATAAAATGCAATGCTAGTGTTTGCTTTTTGATTGAGGCAATGTTTTAATATAATGCCATTAATGGCAATAGTCTTATTTAAATACTAATATACATTTTTTTGTTAAACAGAAGAGATTTAAGGAATGTGGTATCTCGAAAGCTATGAGGAAGTATTTCTGTGCACGAAGTAAACACATTTTCTATTTTTACCTGATATTTATATTACGGATTATTGTCCATATTTTGAAGAAACGAATTAAATGGAAATGTGAATAATGATGGTTAAAATTTATTCCTTTATACAATTGAAAATTAAGATACTCTTTTCAAAGAAAAATAAAATAAAATTCAATTGAAATACATGTATAACAACTGTTGATATTAGAAGCATCTTTTGAGGTAAAAAAAAAAAAAGGAATAGGTCTAAGTAAGTAAATTAAATAAATACACTTTAATAGTAAAAAATATTGTATAAAAAAAAAAAAAATGGAATAAGTATAGTAATTTTAGTTAAGGAAAATGACGAAATATTATAAAAAAGGAATAAGTGTAGTAAATTTAGTAAGAAATAGCAAAAAAAGATAGAATTTGAATTGAAAAAAAGTAAAACAGAGGCACATAAGAAAGTATGCACATTTCTGCACAGGATTTAAACAAACAAGAAAAATAACAACATATCTTTCTGTAGATTAGTCTTTAAAGAATTACTGTAACTACCCATTCCATTGCTCTTCTTGTAAGGTTCATAGAAAATCCCATGCATTGCGACAGTAAGTGAATCTTAACAAGTTAGACCAAGTATGGTCCACCTATAATATCAGGGCTTGCAATATTTTTCAAGTGTACCAGTACTTCGCTATTTACAGACTGTACTTTTTCTTAAAATTTGGAAAAAATTTCATGAATATCTTGTACAACACTTTAAAATCAAGAGGTACCAAAGACAATTTTAGGCGTGTTAAAGTACCTGTGACTGCCTCTTACTGAGAGGCATGATATGTACATGTATATGGTTACATTAAAATTGAAGCTGACTAAGAATTAGATGGAGAAACATATAGCTCTTATGGTCTTTTTTTTTTTACATTCAGCTGATTTATACTGATAACATGTTTTATGCAAATAAGGCATATTTTGATAAAAGATCACATAATTTAAATCTTCTCCTCTGAAACCGCTGAACCCAAAATAAATCAAAGTTGGCAGGAATGGTGTTTGGGTGGTTCCCTTTTAAAGTTGTGAGGATAATTAGGAACTGGTCCTTTATCAAATCATTATGCCATATTTCGATAAAGGTTTATTCAGGTGAGTGATTTATGCTCGTGGGAGCCTCTAGTTATGTTTTATTTTTATTTGAAAAAATGATTTTCTGGTCAATCCACCTGCTGAAGATCACGAATGGAATATCATATCAATTTAGGTTTACTACTCATTTTGCATGTCATTGAATTTTGCTATTTATTTTGCAGGCCACTGTATTTTGCTATTTATTTTTCAGGCCACTGAATTTTGCTATTTCACCAGAAGAGTATGAAGCCCAAGCAATGAAAAAGACAAAAGTATCAAGGGTGCGTTACATTATATTTATCAGGCCACATCAAAGTATTTGAATTCAACTTAATTTTCAAAGGAAAGGGTATGGGTATATATGTCATACAAGCAAATTATATACATCCTAATTTTGCCAACTCACCTCCTAGTTTAAGCAAAGAATTAACTTTCATCATATCAGTTATTTTCAATATTTGATACTGCTGCAAATGTATCTTTTTTTTTGTTTTTAAAAAAATAAGATTTTTAAAACTTGTTATAAGGTAAAACAAAATGCCTAAATACCACTTTACAAAGTTTACATTTTTATATGGAGTGAAAACCAAAATGGGCACCATGACAGGACAAAGTTTAGCTACCGTAGTTGGTTCTATGGGAAAATGTTAATAAGCTTTTCAGAAACTTCTAATTTGATGGAACGTAATAGATGGTACTTTACAAAGTTTTATTTGTTATATGGAGTCAAACCCAAGATGGCAATAACTGCAGCACAAAATTTAACATAGGCCCCTATGGAAAAAAATGTTAAAAGGCTTCTTTTCAAGTATAAAACCCTTCCTACCTATGGACAAAACGGATTGATTTTTTTTCTTTCTGGGAGGGGGGAGTGTAGTTTGCATTTAATAATCTTCTAATATATCTCAGTTGAGTCAGTAATTTATAATAATATATGAATGAATATATATTTTTCAGGATCCATTATCCCACAGAATCATAGAAAAGAGGAGGCGTGATCGTATGAATAATTGTTTGGCAGAACTAAGTCGGCTAATTCCACCAAGTTACTTGAAACAGGTATGTAAAGAAGAATGTTATTTTTTTCTGATATTTTTTGTTAGGAGGCACTGCCATGTTAGTTTATTTTGGTATCACACTTTTAATTACTGATAAAACAGGATCTATTCATTCCGTGTAGTTAATTTTCAGTAACATTCTACTATTTTTCAAATAATTTTTGTAACATTTTCTCATTTTTGGAACAAATAAAAATCTGAAAGATTGTTACTATGTATAATCTAACAAGTTGATTTGAAAAAAAAATGTGTTTTATAATTGAAAATTAGAAAAATCTTGAGGTTTTGAAATATGTTAGACCTGGAACCCTGTGTCAACCAGTAGTTGATATAGGGGTTGGGTCCACTAGCGAATTCTATGTGTTTTGAGTCTTTTGTAATAGACTGATATTAAACTCTCATAATTTTCGTAATGCACATCATCTATTTCTTCCTCTATCTGAAAGTATTAAAACTCGGGTCACTCTCTCACAAATTTAGCCATAGATAGGTAGTTCTTTTTCTCATACAAGCATGTTTTTCCCAAAATCTGGTCTTGATTGTACACACACAGTACCGTATATAAATAACCAGGTGATTGACACAGGTTGAGGTGAGCCTCTTGTTTAAGAATATTGCTTGATTATAAATTCTTCTGTAGACATGCTTATTATTTTGATTTGATATTTAATACGGTTTATATACTACATTATCATTTAATAATTGTTGAAATAAATTAATATTTGTATAAATGTATAACTTTTTGCTGGCGAGTTTCAATTTTAGCCAAAATAATTGTTAAATTGAACAAACAAAATCCCACAAGAATAATTTATATCTATATGACTCTGTTTCAATTTCAGGGTCAAGGTCGTATTGAGAAGACAGAGATTATAGAAATGGCCTCCAAACTGATCAGGAATTTACAGAATTTACACAATTTTAGAGGTAAATTACAGAATATTTCTTTATTGTAGTCTTGCGATGATACTGAGTGTCAGTAATAAACAAGTTTTCATCACGAGTATAACCAGAAGTCTGTTTTAACGCTTGTTCCTTTATCGGGTTAGGGTTATGATGTTTAGTGCCACTTTCAACAATACTTCAGTTTTATCTTGGCGGTCAGTTTTATTGGTAGAGGAAACCACAGACCTGCCACAAGTCACTGACAAACCTTATCACATAATGTTGTATGGATTACACCTTGCCATGAACAGGATTTAAACTCACAACTTTAGTGGTGATAGGCACTAATTGCATAGGTAGTTGTAATTCCAACTACCATACAATCACGACGACTTTATCAACTGGGGGTCAATTCATATATAGTCATTTCAGATCTGTGTTAAGTAGTTTTTATAACAATATAACAACACTCAACTTTTTCTATCAGCCGAATTAAATAGACTGAAAAATCAATCTGTCTAGTCGATACAGTATGATCATTGTTTGTCCTTTTGTCCTTTTTCGTTTGACCATTGTATTATCTGTCCTTTGATTTACAGTTTCTGATTACCACTTTGGTATCTTCAAACTTTTCTTGTTTTAAAGTAAATAAAAATTTAGCTTCACATTATTAACATATTAATAATTTTCACAGAAATGATCGAGAAGGAGTTGCCCCCAGATGGTGGAGGTAGTAATCCGTGCTGTTTGGAAAAATTCTTCATGGGATTTAAAGAATGTCGGGAAGAAGTCTTGCAGTACTTAATAGAAACTGAAGGAGTGGATCCAAAAGATTCCTTCTGTCAGAGGGTATCATCTCATTTAGACCAGACAAGTAGCAAGTTTCTTAAGATCAATGCAGGTATGTTGTATAATTTGATTAAAGTGAGGTAAACGGTTAATCTAAATAATTTTTTAAAGTTTTAACACTGATCCAAGAATGTGGGTCTTCATATTTTGTCATAGTTTTAAGTTTTGGTTAAAATGTTAACATTAGAAGGGACAGTCTATTTATTAACTTCATATTAACCAGTATTGTCTTGCATGTAACTGAAGCTACTTTTACTATTGGGCAAAAATGAATATATTTATCTTTGGTAATTAACAGTTCACAACTTAAATTACTTGAGGTCTAACAGTATGATATTAGTGCTGTAATATATAAATATACAGTGAAACCTGTCTAAACAGAACCCCCATGGGACCAACTTTTGTGTTCGGTTTATACAGGTAAAATTGAAAAAAAAATCCTACATTGGGACTTTATTCAAAATTTGGTTTTATACAGGTTAAATTAAGAAAGATTTTCTACATTGTGACTTTATTTAAAGTTTGGTTTATACAAGATTCTATGTTATTTAGGGGTTCAGTTTATACAGCTTTCACTGTTTATATACCTGCATTTGGAAAACAACTTGGGTAATTAGTTGTGGCTTCTATTAGAGTGTGGTAGATTGGGGATAAAGCCTCCCACCCCCCCACCCCCTTGGGATGTCTCAGTAAAATTGGTTCTAACTACATCTCCTCTATGGAGATATAACAACTAATGCTAAGTGTATCAGAGGTATCCTGTAAAATGTTTCATGCATTTCTAATACTGGTTGTTTACTTCAATCCATTTAAACCCTGTCAAGATCCAGTTCGTCATCTAATTTTACAATATGATTTGTATTTTTTTTGTTATGTATATAACTGATATATTACTTACTCTCTTGGTGTTCGCCAACATATTAACCAGTATTTTAGGATTGTTCAAGACATCATTTCATTTCTCTGGAATACATATAACCTCAGATTCCAAAAATAGATTCTCAATTAAAGTATGATGTTATGGCATTGTTTTTTTGTTCTCAATTGTTAGAACAAATAGATAATGCATTTTAGTTTTGAAATGTTTTCGTACAGCATCATAATCTATTTTAAGCTTGTGGGTTTCACATTTAACATGATCATGTGGATCGAAGAAATCAAAATTAATAACTGAAAAAGTGATAATAGATAATTGACAGATGACACGGATATTTTATAATTGTATGTGATGTTAATGTTTCCTTCAATGTATTTGATATGTTTTTATGGGGACACCCTAAGCTTGAAAATAAAATGATGATATTTATGGCAATATCTGTCAAAAATGATGACTGTATCGTGGTTTCATAAGTAGAATTTATCATACACTTTTGTTTCATTACAGTTGCTTTTATAATGGAAATTTTTTTCCTCGAGTGGGAAAATTTAAGTACGATATTATTTGTATGACATTTGTTTCATTTTCTTTGTCTTTTAATTAATGCTTAATATGGATTTTTTTTCAGCCCTATGAAACTTATTAAGAATATGATTTTTGTTTCAGCCCTATGAATTTAATGTGACTTTTTTTTCAGCCCTATGAATTTAATGTGACTTTTTTTTCAGCCCTATGAATTTAATGTGACTTTTTTTTTCAGCCCTATGAATTTAATGTGACTTTTTTTTCAGCCCTATGAATCTTATTAAGAATGTGATTTTTTTTTCAGCCCTATGAAAGTTCTTAAGAATGTCTTAGGGTTTTGTTTATTTTGAGCCTGGAAGAGTTTCAAACATTACTCTTAAAGGTCTTTTAATTCTGCACAATACGGTACAAATAAAGTCTTAGCAAGCATGTATGATGAAAACAAATTGGAAGAGGGACTTTTGTGTGTTAAATCAATCTTTATATTTATATTTGATGATTGGTATAAGGACATAGGTTTTTGTTGTTCCGAAATATTTTTTGCTTGAGGTTTCTTGCAAGTTTATCTCCCCTGGTTCAATGGGCCATATGAGATATTGTCGTCATGTTTTGTTTATCTGCATCTGCATTGTCTGTTAACCTTTTACACTATTGTTGTCTTCTTTGAAACTACGGAATCAAACTAAATAAATCTTGGCAGAAATGTTCCTTGTTTTTGGTACTCTACAAAGTTTATACTTTTTGTAATGATCAGAAATCCAGATGGCCTGGGCCGTTGTGGTTGTCATGATCGTATGGTAGTTGGATTTACAACTACCTATGCAATCAGTGCCTATCACCTCTAACGTTGTGAGTTTGAATTCCGCTCAGGCGAGGTGTACTCGATACAACATTATGTGATAAAGTTTGTCAGTAATATATGGCAGGTTGGTCGGAAATGTATAAAACCCCCTTCTCAGAAAGTGCAAACATGATTGGACACAAATGGTACATTGTACTTTACAAAGTTTATGTCTTTGTATGAATCAGCTATCCAAGATGGATGCACCAACAAGACATATATTGACATGCAGCATAGGAATCTATGGGGAAAAAGCTCTTGTGTCTTTTTCTCAGAAATATCAATTGAAAAGAAAACTTACCTTGAAAGTGCATTCAAAAAAAGATTTTGGCAACTCTGGTGCATTGTATGGTTCTCTGTGAACAGGTCTTTTACATTGTATAATGAACTGAAAAACAAGATGGCTGCCATAGAAGTGTTTAGGTCAACAAAGGACCCTTCTAGGAAAATGTTTTGATGTCTTCCTCTTCTTGGAAACAACTGAACCACTTGAAAGTAAACTTGACAAGAATGTTCCCTAAAAAGTTTGTTTTGTATTGATTGGAAATCAAGGATGGCCACCATTTTCTGTAAAAAGCCTGTGGGAAAATGTGAAACATCTCCTTCTTAGAAACTACGAAACTGATGGAATGCAAATTCTGATCTCTGTATTAAAGAGCAGTGACAATTTAGTAAGCCTCTAGTTCAGGATTTTAAATTTCTAGAATGTTTTAGAGTTTGGCACTGATTGAACCATAAATGATAATAATTTCACAGTGTTTGTGGTGTAGTGACATCTTGATAAAGAACATTTAAAAAAAATAATACTGTGAAGGTAATTAATTTGGTGGGTGCGAGTTTTCAAGGTTCTGAATATTTCAAGATTCAGAGTCTATATTTGGTTAGTATATTTTCATTAATTTGAGTGTTTATTTTTTTAATTTCTTCGATTAAATTAATCATGTCGCTGTATTAACAAGATTCCTTAGAAATCTTGCAGGGACTTTTGAAACTGAGGTTACGTAAAATCTTGTCAATCTTGTAATAATGTCTTGGACATCAGGTAAAGTAAATTATTATGTATTTGGTATTATGCATGTACAATGAAACTTGTCTTGAGAAATCCACCTCTTCTGCCAAAAAAAAATGTGTGTCTTGCAACACAAGTGGTCCCTCAAAAGAGGTTTGAAAATATATAAAAATGAAGAATTCTGACAGTTAATATTTATCTCTTAAAAGAGGCTGGTCATTAAAACAAGGGAGGTAATTCAAGACAGGTTTCATTGTATTACCATTAGTATTTAGTAGTAATTATCTAACGTATATGGTGTGCCATTAGTTTGAAATTACATTTTTTTTAAACTAAAAAAATTAATTTTTTTTATAAATATCTTGCACAATATTTTTAATATTAACAATGATTAATATATACTGCAAAGAGTGTAGTATGAATCAGTATTGTTTTGTGTAGATTTAAACACACTCAAATTTAGACCCCATGCTGTTTAACTCCACTTTCAACAATATTTCAGTTATATCGTGGTGGCTAGTTTTATTGGTGGAGGAAACCGGAGTACCCAGAGAAAACCACGACCTATCGCAAACTTTATCACATAATGTTGTATTGAGTATACTTCGCCTGAGCGTGATTCGAACTTTAGTGGTGATAGGCACTGATTGCATAGGTAGTTATTAATCCAACTAGTCTACCATACGATCATGACCACGATGACCCCCAGAATATAAGAAAAAAGTTTATTACATATAAAGTATGTTAATTTGATGCAAGAGAATATTTTTACAAAAATCATTGATGACACTATTTAAAAAAAATTGTAATTCAATCACTAATTATGGCACACTAGCTATGTTACAATTCCACCATCTATCATTTCAAGACTCCTCTCGTTAATTGGACACATCAATAAAAACATGTTTACTGGTATCTGAGTTTCTGTGCATAAAACACTTTCAATTAAAAAAAATCAGCACAGGCAGATTTCTGTTGAATAGGACAAGAATATCGATGGGGTAATACCTTTTTATTTCAATGTTTGAAAAGTGGAAATTAATATACACCAGTGCAGGTATTGCAGAATATGCTGCTAATTTTTTCAGCATTGCAAATTCAGAGTTGTGATGTTTTGGATCTTTGTCCAAGCAAAAAAAAAACTTTAAAAAAATTATGATGTACATGTACTGATATGTACAAGGAAATTAATTACGATTCACCATTTAACTGCCTGTGCCAATAATGCATAATGAGAAAGTAATAATATTCCAACTCGATCTGCAGCATATTTTTTGTGCAACTTTTTCAGCATATTATCTTTATTGCTGCAGTTACTAACTACATACATCAAGCAGTTTTTTTTTCTAGTAGGAATTAGGTTTTTATTGCATCAGCTGTTTTTGGAGTAGGAATTATTAGAATTTATCACATCAGCTGATTTTGAGTAGGAAGGAAAAATGGTTTTATCTCACCAAATGTTTTTGTAGTTGGAATAATTAGAAATTATCGTACCAGCTATTTTTGGAGTAGGCATAATTAGAAATTTATATATTATATCTCGCCAAAGTTGATAGGGAATAAAAAATTCCTTATCACATCAGCTGTTTTTTTGGAGTAGGAATAAAAAGGGTTTTTATTACATCAGCTGTTTTTGAATAGGAGTAAAAAGGGTTTTATCACATCAGGATCAGATATTAGTATTCATGTTTTTACAAAATATTTACAACATTTCAAGTTTTAAATGTTTGTACTTTTCATCAAAAGAATGAAAATGAACAAATATTTATACTCTCAATGCAAATGAGGAGTTTAATCATAGAATTTATTTTATGTCTGAAACAAGCAAGATAATTTATAGAATAATAACAAAATAAAACATAATAACATAGATAATAGAAAAGTGATTCAATTCTATTTAAAATTCCAGAAAAATCATAATAAAAAAGTTAAAATATAGATTGCAATGTAACAGAAACTGCATTGCACACTACATTTTGACTAGATGTAGATGAAATGATAGTTGATAGAATTCTAAATAATTCTGGATGCATATGAAGATTTAAAGAATTGTGAGAAGTAACATCCTGTGTTTATTAGATGTTGAATTAATTATACATTGTCTTATATGTGTTGAAACTACTATACACTGTTATCCCAAGAAGTGGTGACTATCACTTGATTTAATCTTAGGTACAACTGTAAGCCATTAAGAAAATTATATTACCAGTTTCTCTGTAGTTGATCTGTATGCTGTGAGAGTACAAAATGTGTGTGCTTTAGGTCAAATGGTAAAAAAAGTTTATGCAAAGAAAAGGAAAAAAATGTGTTTGGTCAGAATTTTTTTTTTTTCATAATTATTTTCATTTAAAATATTTTTCTTTTTCGTTATTGTATTCAAAATTAACAAAATATATTGTGTAAATGTTTAGATTTATTTTTTAAAATTTTCTATTTTGCGGTGAAATGAAAACATATTGAGCAAAAGTTATAAATTTATTTATAATTTTCTCTTTTGAGATGAAATAAAAACATATATAAAATTTATAAATTTATTTATAATTTTCTCTTTTGAGGTGAAATATAACGTGTAAAAGTTATAAATTTATTTATAATTTTCTCTTTTGAGATAAAATAAAAACATATCGTATAATATTTATAAATTTATTTAAAATTTTCTCTTTTGAGATGAAATAAAAACACTGCAACTAGCAACTAGTTTTTACTTTCCTGAAAGCTTTTTTATTTTTTATTTTAAATTATCAAATTTTATTTACAAAAATCCACAGAGAACGTTGCATCACAAATTAATTCACAGTACCTTCACAGTATTATCCCTAGAGTGATGAGCCATTTAAAAACTGGTCGATATAATTTTCAAAATAGTCTTCGGTTATATTTAAGATTAGGTTGAGTTGTATACATGTATTGTTGGGCCAAGTAGTTTATACACGAAACTGCATGTAACATGATGTTTCATTGTCTCAGTCCTTGAGTGGTACTTTTTGGATGTTAAACCTCTATTCTATGTTGTGCAAGTCTGAAAAATACCCAGCTGCGGCAGTCTGTTGCACAACAGTATTTTCTCATTGTCATTATCCATCCTCAGTGATGGAATTTCATTGTTATTTTTTTGTTTTTTTCTTGTATGATTTTTTAATCATTTTGAACTACTTCGGGAATGATGGCGAGTGACTATTATTTTGTATTTTATTGTTGTGCATCCATTTTAATTAGTTGTATGGAGGACACTATATAAGTATACAGAGAGTACAGTCAATGATAGAACACATCAGATTCTGTATTAAATGTGCACACTTTAAATCAACTGCTTTGACAAATCATAAGAACATTAATATTTCTGAATTAATTTATCATGATATAATAAAGTTGTAATATGTGGACAAAAATTACTTTTAAAACTCAATTTAGATCATAAAGTTTGTCAGTGACTAGCGACAGGGCAGTGGTTTTCTTGGGGTACTCCGGTTTCCTCCACCGATAAAACTGACCACCACCATATAACTGAAATATTTTTGAAAGTGACGTTAAACACCATAAACTTAAACCAAATCAATTTAGATCATTTTCAACTTGACACAAACTTTAAAAATGAAATAATGAAAATACTGGGTTAAAAAGTATAGAGGGAGGGAGGGAGGGAGTCAATAAGACTGCTAGCTAGAAGATAAATGGAGGACAATAGAAAACCGAATGAAGAGGTGTACCCCATTCTTATCAAGAAGTTGTTTCTAATGTCACACATGTCTTAATGACATTTAACTTCTAATGTCACACATGTCTTAATGACATTTAACTTCTAATGTCACACATGTCTTAATGACATTTAACCTCTAATGTCACACATGTTTTAATGACATTTAACTTCTAATGTCACGCATGTCTTAATGACTTTTATTATTTGACACAAATAGAATATACCGTTACTCTGAAAAAAAATCATGGTGAATCATAGATTAGTTTGTGGAAAATATATAAAAATTAAGAAATAATTCATGGAAGCCATATGTATGTATTGTTTTTACCATGGGTAGGGCTTTATGTCACAAAGTTTTACCCCAAGCGTTAGCGAGGGGTAAAATGCTGACATAAAGGCCTACCCGTGGTTAAAAACAATATATACATATGGCTTCCATGAATTATTTCGGTCATAGATTAATATTATATTTACCACGGGTTTGGACTCTAAAGCATTTGAAGGACGTCATATTAGAATCGTAAAATATATTTCTCTGTACCAATCCAAACTATATTTTTAAAATAAAGTTTAAAATGAACTGATTTGGATGGCCCCTGACCAAGTTTGTAATTTTGATGGAGTTATTAAATCCAAGATGGCTACCACTGTAGAACATAATTTTAAATATGATTTGATGGGGAAATATATAAAATATTCTTCTTAGAAACCATAGACCTTATTTGAATATTTGAATGATGCCTGCTTCTCCTCTTTTCATTCAAATTTGGCTTTCTTTTCTACCTGTTTCTAAAGCTCGTACAAATACATTTGATATTTTCTGACAATGTACTACACCTATAATTGTATATTTATGAAATTCATGAAAATGTCATTCGCATCCATTATGAAAAGAAAGTTTAAACAAATGGTAATGGTCAACATTCCCACCAGTATCAACAAAGCAAACAATCACCTCTGACCTTCACTCACTGAACTGAACACATAACCTTTAAAACTAAAGTTAGTAATTTTGTGTCTACATTTTGCTTTAATCATACCACTTCACTTTTAACAGGTTTATTCATCAAATATGTATAATAGTTTACTAATGGCCTACATAACGGACAAAAAGCCTACATAAATCTTTACATATTCATAGGTTTTTGCATGTTCTTTAAACTTGCCTTCATTTAATTTTTCTTCATACATTTTCTTTTTTTAAGTTCATTTTATTTAAATAGCATATAGTATATTTTAGTCATATGATGTATTTTTTTTTAAATTAAAAAAGGCACAGTATTTGTTCATGAATTTAATGTGAATTTCATTTTCTTTTCTTTTTATAGTTAAAGCAGTGGCTGAGACTAGAGAAATGAAAGCTGACGATGCCTCGGCTTTATACCCAACCAACAACACCCAAAGTAATGGATCGCCATATCAAGGGATGAATATATCAGAAAACAATATGGAGATGATAAATCAAGATGAGCATCTACGCACCCTTCTAAAGCCAAGATCTAAAGAACATAGGACCAGTCAAACCTCTGGCTATTGTAGTTCCAGTGGGCTGTCTCTATCTGATGGTGGTACTTCCTCATGCATTACACTACAGTCGGTCCAGAGAGACTCGGCCGAAAAAGAGGCAGCATCGGGTTCAGGTGGAAGTCAATGTTCCAGCGAGCAGAATTTGTCTGATGGAAGCACTAACAATAAAGATTTCCGTAAATGCAATGTTTATAAATTCAAGCACAATATAACAAAAAGATTCTCAGAAGAAGGGAAACCTTTTCTTCTAAAAAGTGATACCTCCTCAAACGATTCAAGAGAGGAGGACGTTGAACATAGCAAGCAAAAAGTGTTTAGTTATAGGATGGATAGTCCATGCACCGATTCCACGCCATATCCATCATCAGAAATAAGCTCTGGTACAAATTGTTCTAGTGGAAAACATAAATCTCCTAGATATAAAAATCGTAATGACAATTGTGAAGAACGCTTTGATTCCCAACAGGTACCTCTGCCTGCATTTGTTCTACATCCTCTGGGAACTCACTACGTTCCTGTTACTATACATCCGTCCCATTTCCGTTCCGTATTCAAAGATGAGGCGAAAGCATCCACGGCATACCATCCAATCAGCATCCCCGTTAATTTCTGTGGACCAAGTGTCTCAATACATACACAAGTGGAACAGAAACTTTTGTGTTCAAGTCAAGGTGATGAACGATCCTCAGACAATTCTCAGAAGTTATTTAGAAACTGAATCACAGACTCGTGTTTGTTTGAGTTGTCCTATAGAGATTTGCTGTGATTATTTGTCTATTTTATATATGTATATTATTTTAACTAAAATTAATATTTAATCTTTTGATATTGATATTCAGTCGGTATTAAAATGCAGGAAATGGTAAGAACAAAAAAACCACGATATAGCTGAAATATTGTTGAAAGTGGCGTTAAACACCATAACCCTAACCCCCTTGAAATATCTACCAGGTGAGCAATACAAGTGAGAGTTAAATATTATTCCTCTTCAAATTATTCTTGTAAGAGCTTTCTTTTAATATTACTAATGTATAAACAAGTTACAGCATTCATTTGTTAAGAATATAATTGACCTTATTCATTCAGTTATTATAAAATAGTCTTTTTATTTACAATAGAGTTCAGGGTATCAGTTGAAAAATTTATTGTAAAGCAAAATACATGCCATTTGATTTATCAAAATCTTTTGTATACAAATGTATATATTGTTTTGATGAAAATAATGAATATAATTCAGGGTTCCAGTTTAAATATTTAATGTAAGGCAAAATACATGTACCATTTATCTAAACTTTTATAAAATAATAGATATTGTTTTGAAGAAATTTAGCATCAAGATATAGCTGAAATATTGCTAAAGTTGGTATTAAACACCAATCAATCAATCAATTGAAGAAATTTATGAATATTTAACTGGGAAATTATTTTATAAAGAACAACATTTCAGATTATTGATTGAATGACATATATAAAATATATTTATATGTAAACGTTTTAGTTTACTGTGGTTGCATTTGTTAAAAAAAAAAAAAAAGGAAATCTCAGACAATAAAATATTATTTATTGTAGATTTGAAATCATACTAAATTCCAAGATCTTTGCATAGTGATGATAATGTTAATATGAAGAGAACCAGTAACACTATAATAATGGTTAAACAGATATTATTTTTAATGCTTGGTATAAAATGTGATAACTCGACTTTATTGCACATCATATTCTTTAGCATTATATATATACATGCTCTATAAAATAGAGTGTTAGTTTTGAATTATTGCTACATGTATATCTACCACAATATTTTTATGAATTTGAATTTTTCATAATTATGAAATATGCTATTGGTACATATTGCTTTCTAGAGGATTATTTACATCGATGTATGATTTATAGTTTACTAATGCAGTGTATGGTCAAACTTTGTTATCAACATATAACTGAAATATTGTTAAGCTTCACCCCACCCCAATCTCAAAGTATTAATTTCATTGGATAATTCAAAGTAAACATTTGATCTATTCATACAAACCCTTTTTAACAAAAATTCAAGTCGGAAAACTAAAATATTCGGCTATTTCAAAGTAAAATTATCCATCCCTTCGACTTTGTCACAAGCCAGCAAGGTTCAACTGTATTCATATCTTGAGACTTGAGGATACCAGTATATGGTTTTATCATTAAAATGAAATGGAAACAAAAAATATTTTTGAGAACCATATTTATTTATATGTATGTATTTTGTAATATGTTAAGGTTTATCATACTCGGAGACATATTCATTTGTATAGGTTATCATGTATTGAATTACAGACTATATTATCATAATTTTGATGTTTATGGTCGGTTATTGTTATAGTTTTATATGACTTGTTGAGTTTTTAAGGTACCAATATTGCAATAAACATTGTATACTACTAAGTATTTATTTTTTGTTTTAAGGCATACATAAATAAAACCAATTTCAAGTAAATAAACCTTAGAGAAAACCGAAGACAACAGTAACTTTGGCCACGCAAGACACAGGACGAAGACAAAAGAAAACACAAAAACACAACACAGAAAACTTGAAAGATAAGTAACATGGACCCCACAAAAAAACCTGGACGTGAACCCATATGCTTGCGAAAGGTAGGCAGTTCCTGCTTTTAACAAGATGCCTGCCATGTTACTTATATAGTCCAGTCATGTAGAATACCACTATACGCAATAAAGCAAACAACAAAAGTAAGACATGTACCCCCTGCAGATAATTGGGGGTAAAAACAAACGTAACATCCTTTTAAATCTGAAGTCGCACTTGGATAACTTAATATATGTAAACAAACCAGCTTAAATTAAGTAAAACTTAAAACTAAAGTCTTAAATTTGACTTGAGCTTTTTTCAAGAAATCCAGACATGATCTACTTTATCATGGTACAATTTGACAGGCCTTTCTAATATCTGATGAGTGCTTAATCTATTATTAAATGGAGACACAACTGTGTCATTTGTGTAATGGTTAGCATTTTAGCCTAGAGAACAATAGATTGTGGGTTCGAGCCCTGTTTGGGTCAAACCAGACTATAATATTGGTATTTGCTTCTTCTCTGCTAAGCACAGGGCATTATGAAGTAGGAGCAAAGACTTGTTGGCTGGGAATCACGATAATATGTCGTCATTTTCTTATGTTCGTAAAACAAATTTATCACAATGAACTTGCACTGAATAACGTCAACATTATAAACCATGCTGTTGTTCTAGCACTTTTCATGTTGCAATAAATAAACGTTAAGAGAAAATCGAAGGGATGACCAAGAATGGACAATCCAGAGCCACTGGTAACATTAGGCACACAAGACACAGGATGAGGACAAAGAAAACACAAAAAACTAAGAAGATAAGCAAAACGAACCGCACCAAAAACCAGGTGGGGGTACCCAGGTGCTCGCAAAGGGTAAGCAGATGATTTGTTATCTTGTGGTTTCAAATTTGGAAACAACAGATGCGTCAATCAATTAGTTCACACAAAGAGACATGAGGGATTTGTGTAACATTAATGACCAACTGTCTGTCGTCTACGACAGCTTTCTCTGTTGCTTGAGGGTTTGAAGATCTTTAAAAACAAGTAGCTATTGCCCATTTCTACAGGTAAATAATATTGTGTGAGCCCCACCTAACGCTTTGTGTGTCCTCGTCGAAACCACAAAAGTGCAAATCATTTATGTTATGATGCAAAAGGGAATGAATGATTAGTTGTTTAACACCAAGTAAGAATATTTTTCAGCTATATCATGGCAAGAACAAGTTACATTTCAATGAGACAATTGCAGACCAACATGCTTAGTTGTATTTTTATAGTACTAGCATACTGAGACTGGTAGAAATTTTGCTTCACTTGGACACATTATCTTGATTCCGGGCCAACCAGTCTTTGCACCCACTTCTTTAAGCTTGGGGTTAGCTGCAAATACCAATTTTATAGTCTTTGGTATGATCTGACCAGGGCTTGAACCCAAGAGCAATCATACTAAGGTGAGCATGGTAACCATTACACCATCAATGTGGTTTACGCAAAGGGTGTTTCATCAGTAACACAGACTATATATTCAGACTACATAATTAATTTGGAGCTGCCTGTGAGATTCTGAGAATAAACAAATCCATTTTCAAGTAAATTTTATCACACATGTCTACAAAATAAGAAACAATTTTCTGTACTTGTTGAAATTTTTCCTTTTTCGTATGGCAACGTTATTGTGGTTTCATCATATGACACTTACATTTCTCAGTTGTTTCATTTGGCCAGACTTTGTAATAATGTTTTGAACTTTAATGACCATAATCTCGTGAATAAAATATATATAAATAAAATTCTACATGCTGAGAGATTTCATCAGAGGGTATTTCCCATCCATGTTTCTATGGTGGGGTTATTAACACATCTAAACTTAAACATATAAAAGTCTTATTCGTAAAGGTTATAACATTTCATTCCATATTATAATATTCTTTTTTCTTAAATATTGAATTCCGACAAAGAGATGATATTTCATTCTGGTCTCCCAGGAAGACCATTAATTAGATGTTTATGACCAACTAATATTCTGTCTGATAACACTATCAGTTATGATTTTTTTTAGCAAGGGCAATGGCTTTTAATTAACAGATTCCACCTTCTTAGTTAGTAGTCAGTTAACTACAAGCATCCATTGACCTTACTATTTTACTGTTCGTGTTGTCATTCAATTTAGTGATAGTGCGTGGTCTTTTTGAGTAGAAGCAAATCTGCAGGTTTTCATTGTTTGTATATATCTGTATTGCTGGTCAATATCTATTTTTATCAAGGGACAGAGGGTTTGTAACTAAACCACATTTTTGCCAGTACCAAGCCAGGACCTACAATAGATTTCCCTCAACAAACATTTAGAAAGGTGGAAAATTATAGTCATGGCATCCTCTTAATTACATATAACATGTACCAGTTGTTTTAGATAATCAACAATTATCTTAATAAAGGTGCCATCGTGGTCATGATCATATGAACTACCTGTGCAATCAGTGTCTATCACCACTAAAGTTGTGAGTTCGAACTCCGTTTATGGCAAGGTGTACTCGATACAACATTTTGTTAAAATGTTTGTCAGTGACTTGAGACAGGTCTGTGGTTTTCTCCAGGTACACTTCCGATTTCATCCACCAATTAAACTGACCGCCATGATATAACTGAAATATTGTTGAAAGTGGCACTAATCACCATAAAATCAACCAACTTAATAAAAGCCAAATTATAGTCAAATTATAGTTTGTTAACTTTATTAATATACAAGTATTTACAAATGATTTAATGTGTCATAATGTCCAATAGTCTAGGCTTCAAATGTTGATGATGCTTGGGCTAAACCTTTTCGTCTGAAAATAAAAATAGTCACATTAAAATTCAACAAGATTAAAAATTATTATTTCTATCACCTTGTCAATTGGACTTCAAAGAAAAACGGCCTATAATATAAGATTCCACATTAAAAAATATTGAAATTCAGTAAACACCTGGAATACTTTCTGATATTTTCAAGATCCCTGATGGAATGGAAAACATTATTTGTACCTGGGCTGGGTGTTTGTGAAGATATATGCCCACTTCATACTTACCAAGATTCTGGATATTGTTATCACTTTTTCATCAAATCATGAATCAAAGATTTTAAAAGATTTTTTTTTGTTTTAATTTTCATTTGATTGATGCTTATAAAGTGGCATGCCTGAGTCTGGTGACCTAATATGGAAGGTTTTCCATGGAACATATCTGCCATGTTTGATTTTACAATGTATTTGACACTATGGATTTGGAAGATATTGATTGATTGGTGTTTAATGCAAACTTTTGCTATATTGTGTCATCTTGGAAAAGAAGATTGAAATTTGAAAAGTTTACACTGGTGCAGAAGATCACACAGACACATAATGATGACAATATATCTCGTAGTTAATCTTAAAAAAAATTCAATCTATTAATATCCATGTGATTGCAATTTAACATACCAAATAATTTAGGTGTCATCAGGTTTAAATTGTTTAAAAATAAGTTTCTCATAGCAATTCCTATATGACATAATGCAAGAAAAAAATATTCAAATTGGCAAAATAATTTGCTTGTGTACATGTTTTCATGTGATTATACTCAAGTATACGAAATGAAATGCCTGAATAAACCAGAATCTTGTATAAACCAAACTATAAATGAAGTACCAATGTAGGAATAGGAAATCATTAATCTAATTTGTATAAACCAAACACCTGCCAATTCTGAACACAAAATTAATCCCCAAAAAAATGAATATATGGTTATTTCATTTCGGCAAAACATAAATCCAATAAATCTAAAATTTAATTCTGAAAGCTTAAATCAGGTAGACAATCATAAACATTTAGGAGTCACCATATCTAGTAATGGCAAGTGGGCAGAACATATAAATAATATATGCCAAAAAGCGACTAATCAAATATTTGTCCTTAGAAAATTAAAGTTCATATTAAACAGGAATAATTTAAATAAAATATATGTAACTTATATTTTGCCATTACTAGAGTATGCATATGAGTTATGGGATGTGTGTTGTTCAAGGGATGCAGATAAGTTGGAACAGCTTCAATTTGAAGCCACTAGGATAATTACTGGGTTGCCAAAATTTGCAAGAAAGGAATCCTTATACTTCGAAACCGGTTGGGAGACTTTAAGTTGTAGACGGAGGCGTCGAAAACTTACTTTATTTCATAAAATACATAATAATATAGCTCCTGAATATTTACAGGACTGTCTAAATGAATATTTAGTAGTTAACAATTATAATCTGAGAAATTCTTTACAATATAGGGTACCAAGATGTCGTTTAGAAACATTTTCCAAATCGTTTTTTCCGTCTACTATACGTTCATGGAATTCATTGGATCCGAATTTTAAATCTATACAAACTACTTCAAAGCTTAAGCAAACTTTAAGGTCAAATTTATTTAAGGTTTCTAATTTGTTAGGAAGTAGGAAATGTAATATAATACATACTAGATTAAGACATCAGTGTAGTTCACTGGGAGCAGATTTATTTAGAGCAAATATAATTAGTGACCCCAGCTGCACCTGCGGATGTCCTTTAGAAGATGCTATTCATTATTTATTAGAATGTCCCCTTTATACGAATGCAAGAATGCAATTAATTATGAGTATTACACCGTATACAGTTATCTCAATTGAAAACTTATTATTTGGCTCTGATAATTTAACTGACGAAAACAATTTAATAGTGTTTAGAAATGTCCAAAAATATATACACCATTCTAATAGATTTGAATGATATGAAATTATACCCTGTACTCAGGATGTTATCATTTATTTGCACTCAATACCCTTATCCCCCTCCCCCCCCTTTTTTTCCCCATTACTTCTGTTTATCAAATATATTCATGTATACATTTATTATATTATGTAACTTGCTGTTATTTTCTTATTTATGTATATAGCATTATTGTATAGAGCAGATATACTAAGTTGATATAACTTGTTTCCAATCTAATTGTACATTTATAACAAAAATTGGTTCAAAAGAAGTTGGGTTTAGACAGGTTTCACTTTACTTCGATGATGAATAAACCGATTTCTACATGTCAGATACAGAATTGATGAAAATCTTTACAAGTTATATGGAAAACTTGCAGCTAACCAAATCTAAACCAGAGGCATACCTGGATTCAAAGAAGATTTATTTCAAAGGCTTCAACGTTTGAAAATGTACCGAGGTGGTGGCCATATTGAATTTGTGATCTGCATAAAAGAAAAATGGTTATACTGTACAGTTTGGTTTCAATTAGTCATGTAGTTTCTGAGAAGAGGACATAATTATATCTCTTGATGCTTATAACATGTATAACTAAAATCACTTACGCTTCCTTTAAAAATGTATCAAAGTTAACTTGGTTTTCCTCTGCCCCTTCAGGATCCTCGGGGAATTCTTTAATCCCTAGTGTTGTCATAGCTATAAATAAATACAATGATAACATTTTTTAGTTCAATATAGTATATGAATTTGATAAATTCAGATAATAACTAAAAGTGAAATTATAGCCCATATTATATATGTAGTAATAAGCTAAATTTAATCAGGAGGATAGCTGAAAATACTGTTTACAGTGCGGATTACACAAATGTCTAATAAAAAAATAAAAAATAAAAAAACAAAAAAACCAGCAGGGGACTGGTTGCAGATCGAATGTTTATAAATCAGTGACAATATATTTTTTTTAATAACCATTTACATCCTCTTATGTTTAATTCTCACAAACTTATAGAGCGGGGTGCTTTGACAGGCTGGAAATATTTATCAACTGCAGTTTGGTAAAAACAAAAACAAAAAACAACAATATATAATCTGGCAGGTGAAAAGACCTATGACAAGGATAGTAGGAATATCAACTCTTACTTATTATCACAGATTAATGCTGTTCACCACTTGACAAAATTTAAGTTCTGAAACCTTTAATTGCTAGTGCAAAACAAAACGATAATTGTCAGTTTAATCAAATTACACACAATGTATATCATATAAAATATTTGGTTCATAAACATATAAAATGTATATCCTTATTTGTAAAATGCCAATGTTTGTAAATGATAATTAATTTCTTCATTCTTTCAGCAAACTCTTGATAGTATAGCTCTTTTTTTCATAGACATGTCCAGGGCTTTCAAGTGTACCAGTACTTCACTATTTACAGGAGGTACTTATTAATAATATTTGAAAAATTCTCATGAATATCTTATACAACACTCTTTAAAATCAGAAAGTACCAAGGACTATGTTAGGTGGTAAAAGTCCCTGGTACCACCCCTTACTGAAAGGTAAAAGTACCTGGTTACCTCCCCTTACTGAAAGGTAAAAGTACCTGGTACCTCCCCTTACTGAAAGGTAAAAGTACCTGGTACCACCCCTTACTGAAAGGTAAAAGTACCTGGTACCTCCCCTTACTGAAAGGTAAAAGTACCTGGTACCACCCCTTACTGAAAGGTAAAAGTACCTGGTACCTCTCCTTACTGAAAGGTAAAAGTACCTGGTACCACCCCTTACTGAGTACCTGGTACCTCCCCTTACTGAAAGGTAAAAGTATCTGGTACCTCCCCTTACTGAAAGGTAAAAGTACCTGGTACCACCCCTTACTGAGTACCTGGTACCTCCCCTTACTGAAAGGTAAAAGTACCTGGTACCTCCCCTTACTGAAAGGCCTGCATGTCTAGATAGAATGCATATTCTTATTATACATTAAATAAAATTATTTCTGCAAAATTTGGCGACTCATCACATTTTATTACAGCACACATGATCAATCTACGGAAAATGTACAGTTGAAATTATTTCAATTGAATTACAAAGATAAACCAACTGAGTATTGTGACCAGCATACATATATTTTGTTTGTTGTTAACTACAAAAACTAAAGTGAAGAACTTAACCTCATAATATACATTGTATACAAACCTTCACTATACTGCTGTACTGTTATATATCCTCGTTGTGTTGGGTCCAGCATACCATATATTGACTGTATGTTTGTGTCATCAAATAAACAAGGATAGTCTAATTTTGAAGCCCTGGATTTCTGTAATTTTTCTAATATTTCAATCATGTGGCTTTTTGGGTCATCTGCCAAAAAAAAAGAGAGGATTTGTTTGATTCTGGTGAAATTAAATAATGATCTTTTTGTTAACCATCAGATTGAGCTGTGTCCATTGCTATATGTGTTCTTATCTGGAAACTGAACTTTGATTTTTGAAAAAAAAAATTTACTACCGTATTTAGGGTTGTATAATGTGCAGGATTTTGCCCAGATTCTTTAATTTGTAGGAGGGGTGCGCATTATAAACAGGAACAATGTGCTTCACTCTTTCCCAGACCGGGAAATCACATGTCCGCCAATAAAACCCAACACATTTAATATTTTGCAACTTTATTGAAGATGAAAAGAGATAAATGGTTCTTAAATTCTCCCAGCAAATGAAACATGCTCAAAGGACTGAAAAAAAGACCGATTGATATTTAATTCTTACATTTCCGACGGCAATTTTTTTAAAAGTCCATCCGCATTATAGACACAAACTAGTTTTTTTCTGGAGATTTTCAAGGCCAAGAGGGGGTGCACATTATGCAACAATGCGCATTATACAACCCTAAATACGGTAATCTGTTACAGACATGGTACGATAGATGTCCGATAGATGTCCAACGTGTCGGATCTGACATGTCAGACCTTAGGTCGGACAGAGACAGGTAATAAAATACCTGTATAGAAACAGCAGGGTGTAATTAACAAAATTAATTATACGATGCTTGGCTAGTTTTATCTACATGTACCTGTTACAGGTGTGATAATTAAGTTGAAACAATGTTGATTTCATGAGATGAAAGGTTTTCTCTTTCAGGTGCGAATACTTGGTAGAAGTAGGTCACAAAAATACGCAATTACTGTTTTACTCACGGCAGCATGTGTTAAAATTTACAAGACGTGGTTAAAGATAAAATATTTGGAAGAAAATAAATAAAAACTAGTACTGTGAGTGACCTCACTGAGTGATACCCCCCGCTTGCAATACTATGATGTTCAAACTTTGGAATACAGGTATATTAGCAAGTTACCTATATGAAAAATGAACGGATATGGAGTTATGTCAAGGAGACAACATCCCGGTATTCCTTCATGCACATCTGCAGGTTGTGTACTACAACTGTGTAAAGTTTCATAAAAATTCAATAAGCAGTTTAGTAGGAGTTGTGCTTACAAGGTACACAAAGTTTCACAAAACTCCAATAAGCCGTTTAGGAGGAGTTGCGCTTACAAGGTACACGACCCCCCTTTTCGTGAAAGTATAAGTTGAATTATCTCCCCTTTTAAATTTTGGACAGCAACCATATTCCTTCATGCACATCTGCAGGTAGTGTACTACAAATGTATAAAGTTTCATAAAAATCCAATAAGTCGTTTAGGAGGAGTTGCGCTTACAAGGTACATGGACGGACGGACGGACGAACAGGGTGATTCCTATATACCCCCCCAAACTTTGTTTGCAGGGGGTATAATAACAACTAATATTAATGTAGGTCTCCAAATATTGTAGTTACACGTGTTTCACTTTACGGCGGTTTTCAACTGGATTCATGAATATTCATGACTACTTGGAAGTGTTCTATATATAGAACCATTCCGATCACTCTCATTTCTGCACTTTATTTCTCTTTTTGGGAGTCTACTTTTCTTCAAATATTTTATGGTTTATGTGTGTATCTTTGTATCATTATTTTTAGTTTGCTCCTATGTTGTACTTCGGACATTTTTCCCTTTCATTCGTAAATCAACATATGACTTCACATTCCCTGTTCATATTTTACGTTTTTATTGGAATTTTTTTTATTTTATGCGGAGTTTAAAACAAGAACTATCTTTAAAAAAAAGATGTACGACGAAGCACAAATATTATATTCTTCTACGAACAGTATTTCACTGAAATAATCTAAACATATTGGTTTTATAGGATTTGATAAGACATGTAAAACCTTGCATCCTACTTAATGTGCAAGGAATCGTTAATAAATAGTAACAGCGTCCATCTTGGCCCGAGAACGGGACTGCCAGACAAAATTTTGAAAGGATTATTTTAGCAAAGCTTGAATCCAATTGGCCCAGTAGTATAAGAGGACAAAAATTAAAGATTTTCATCCACTTTTTCTGTTTTTAGCAACAGTGGGTTGGTTGGATGTCTGGATTGCCAGACACAATTTTGAAAGGGGGTCATCAAAGGACTAAGCAAAGTTTAGTTCCAATTGGCCCAGTAGTTTCAGAGATGAAGATTTTTTAAATTTTCATCCCCCTTTTTTATTTTTAGTAACAGCGACCATGTTGGTTGGAGGTTGGGACTGCCGGACACAATTTTGGAAGGGGATCACCAACGGACCATTCCACCAAAGTTTGGTCTTAAGTGGCCAAGTGGTTTCAGAGGAGAATATTTTTAGTAATTGTGTATGGGTGGACGACCGACATAAAGTAACGACAAAGGCTCACCTGATCCTTTGGATCAGGTGAGCTAAAAAAAAGGGGTGCATATTATTTCCTATCCATTGTATAATCTCCAAAAATTCATGGCTTCAACAATAACTTCTTAACATGTAATAGATGAAATGGCACTTTCTCAGAATTTAATACCCTCAGTCGCTCACCTAAAGATTACATAATACATTGAAAATAAAACTTTACGACATATAATACTTTGGTTAAAGAGATTATCTCTTGAATTTAAAGTTTGATACAGATATACCATTAAAAGTAATCATATTATCAGTTATACTCGAACTCCCTTTGTCTGTACGGGGCGTAGGATGACGGACGCAGCCAATCAGAAAATTACTAAATGACTTGCTTATTACAAGTGCCTTAAATCCGACTTGCTTATTACAAAGTGCTTTAAATCCGACAGGCTTATTACAAGTCAATGATTTTCCTACTCATTTGTATCTGGGGTCTGGGTCCCTTATATTTGGGAAAATTAGCACGTAAATGATGTGAATTGGGAAAAGATGGGAAGGGAAGAGCTATACATTAATTAGTTTGGAGGTCCAGTGATAGAATAGCAATCATACTGTACCAAGGTTAATGCCAACAGTAACAAATTCTTGTGATGAGGAAGAATGACCACAAAACAGTTCACAAAACTTACATAAATACCCTTGGTGTACCACACTGTCATATAGCCATATGGGTATTTTTGTTCATTTTGCATTGAACTGAACACCCTGGCATCTGGTACCATGACCTCTGGAGCACAACTGTCCGAATCAGAGTGACAGTCAGATTGTGAATATCAACATCACCACTATTTGCACTATTTACATGCTGTTGGATGTCATTTGAAGCTGTGTTAGGTAATACAGAATTTGAATTGGTTATTTTTGGAGTGACATTCGCAGTGGTAACAAGGCGTTCAGCTTCTGGGCATGGTGTATCAGTATTTAGTGTCTGTGACCGGTAGGGTTGACTCCACCTAATCCCACTTTTTTTTAAATTAATTAAAGAAATCTAAAATTTCAAGTGGGAATAGCTGTAATTATTGTATAAACAATGTGCAAACACTGGGGCTTAGGGTGTATAAACAAAAACTCATTAACTTCAGGTATACCTTGATTAGAGAATGGAGAACTAATATAAATTAATTTATCATTTTTATTCTAATAAAAAAAAAATACAGATACATACATGAATAAGTGATATCTCTATCAATACATTTATGTTTCAATATCCATAGAACTTATTATTTATTTTTTTCAACTACATGAAAAAATAAACAAGCATGTCTTAGCTATAAATGTTTGTTACTATTCATTTTGTAATGAATTTCTTATGATTCTTGTTTTTTTTCAAAGGTACAAATATTTCTTAAAAGATATTTTACTATTTATGTCATACTTGATTTCACTCCATATGAAAAAAATGTTTCATTCCAATTTCTAATTTCTATTAACACTTACTTCACTCAAATATTTTCCCTTTTTCTGCAATATTTGACATAAAATACAGGTACATCACAGGTAATAATTAATAAAGATACTAATTGTAACTAGTATTACTGTGAGCACAGCTCACTAAGATATACCCCCCGCTCCTCACATCTGTCCAACCTATTTCCATAACCAAAACATTACGGATTGTTCCGACCAAAAATGAAAGGGACCCTCCTCTCTTCACCAGTAAGCTGTTGAGAAACACTACTCAAGTTATCATACGACATAGGGTAAAAATCCTATTTTCCGTCATATCAAGTCTAATAACTCCTCCTCTCTTCACCAGTAAACAGCTGATGAAATTTTAAAAGATTCTAAGAAACACAACTCAAGTTATCGTACGACATAGGATTTGTCTACAGATGGACGGACAGACGGACAGACGGACGGAAGGACGGACGGACATGGTGAAACCAGTATACCCCCCTACAACTTCGTTGCAGGGGGTATAAAAACAGCATAATTAACTGCAACAACATCTAATGGAATACCTGAGAATAGGCTTTTTTAATGGGATTAGATTAACGACATCACCGGTACAGTAGTGGGTCGGACTCGCTTCAAAGCACAAACAGTTTCACTAGCTTTATTAACGTCATCAACCTCATTTTTCTCCTGGGGGAAGTAAAAACTTTTTTTAATACAAAGGATTCAAGTTACTTGTACTTGCTTCCATCATTACTGGTCAATTTCTTAACAAATTATTTAGAATTATGCAACATCGTGACATTTTTATTTTTAACTATAAAACAATAATTCGTGTATTCCGCTTCATCAACTGTTTTCCGTTTTTAATTTCCAATGAATTGACAAAATATCAAGCAAAGTAAATCACATGACATATTTACTATTTTTTATTAAAATTTTATATTAAATTTATTTAAATAAACATTTATTCCAAATACTACAGATTTCTACTTTCGTTTTTCTGAAGTTTTATTGCAGTCGGTAAACAAATCAAGCGACCCAACAATCGGCAAACCTCGGGTGAGTCCGCTTCTCTCCCTCAATACCTCAGCTGTAATACGGTATTTGATATGCGTTTACGCATCACATTTCTTCGCCGGAAGACCGTATCACTTCAATCAAACATTGCGCACCGCGAATAAGTTCTAAAATGGCGACAATAGATGAGTTTGTTTTGAAAAATATTGGTCTTTGAAGAAGGTACGGAATCAGCCGACATTGCGACGAATGAAAATATATTATTATTGGACGAATATTCGAAAGTTAAATTATTTTAATACCTACTTCATTGAAGATTTCCGAAAGTAGTTCCAATGGGAGCTATCGTAATACGGACGAGGTATGATGAAGGTACGGAATCAGCCGAAGTTGCGACGAGTGGCGACCCAATAAACTGTACTGGTTCCCCGGTATCTTGTGCGTAATATTTCGCTTGGTTAATCAAAACAAATAGAAACCAGGTCATAAGCGTGAAAATGTTCGACTTTTAATTTCATTTGAAAAAGCTTTTATTAACTAGTTTTTACGAATAATTTTATCACCATGCTATTGGGAATTTTCCCCATTAATTTGAGGAAAAAACTTTTTCACATTGGGGCCGATATTCGGCCCAAAAAAACACAGTTGGAAAATAACTGCAAGTATTTTAACTCCGTTCTCCGAACTCTTACCAAATTTGTATTATTCTCCAATCAAAAAGTTAGAAAATATTTTCATCTTTAAGATTGCTAGGCAACAGCATCCATAGCAAAAGTAGGTCAAAAGCGATCGTATACGACTTTGTCGAAAAATCCCCATGAAAACGTAAAATATGAACAGGGAATGTGAAGTCATATGTTATAGAACTATAAGTTGTCACAGTTTTACAGACTTTTTTTCGAATTTTCTGTTTACAAATTTATTTTCAATAAAATTTCTTTATTTCTTTATTATTTCATCTTTTTTTCCTTATTTTAACTTGTTCGTGTCAATATTCATACAATCTTATGTTAACATCAATTTGCATGTATCGACCCTATATAGATACTAATAATCCACAAGGCATGAAACTCCGCAGGTTTAAAAATCGTACCCCTGCTCGCTTCGGGTACATTTATTGCACCTTATTTCCGTTATGTCATTCAAACTAGAACATGTATCCATTCCTAAAAGACGCATCTTTTCACTCCTGTTTTTGTTTTGTGCATACGATAGCTCAGTTTTCCAGAATTTTAAGATTTTCACACATCTATTGCCAAATTTTTCGTAGAGTACCCTTCGTTGACGGAAGTGACGGACCACTGAATCAACGAAGGGTCAGAAAAGTTCCAAACATTTATTATTTTGGCGCAATATTTTGAAATCATGACCATGAGAAAAAGAAACTACCAGTCCACAGATATTTCAGTTTTTCTCATCGCCTGTTAATGATAACTACAAACTTAATTAAATATTTTACCATGTAACTATATCTATTGAATATGAAATAAAATAAAAAATAAAAAGGTAGATTTTGTATATTGTCACAGCAGGTATGCAGTGATCTACCTGTATCAGACTACATGTCTGACCAGATGTCTCTCAGAGTAATATGTAGTACCATGTCTCTACCTGTACTGTATATCCAGTATCCTTCATGAAAATAAAAATTAAAAATTTAAGTTGTAAAACAGCAGCGAAAAATATGACATTCCCATTTCTTTGCTTTTGGACAGAAAAAAAAGAGAAATCAAATGAAAGGACAACAAAGGGCTGCAATACCCTCCTGTCTGCTGAAAAAAAGAGGTAGTGAAATGAATATGCTTAATAAAGGACCTCTGTGAAACAATGATTCTCTGGCCAATATACAAAACATGACGGTATCATTTATTTTAAAGGAACAGCATCATGGACATGGAGCTGCATATGAGAAATGGTGGAAAGGTCTAAAAACACAGGCATGGAGACTTTTCTTTGAGATCGCTGGACTCTTCCTAGACCTACAAGTTGCCACATTGCTATGACAAAAAGTAGAATTTCAGACTATTTCACTGTGTTAGAAAGTGTACTGAATGAACATCATTTAGGTGATAAACCAAATATACTGTAATCTAGAATATAGATGAAACCTTAAAGTCACAAACAGCTAAAGATAACTGCTAAAAACAGTGATACTGATAGTAATTGACCGACATGACAGATCATCTCAGACACCTGTTCCAAAGCAGCTAATTTGTCTTCCACTTCTAGCCCACATAAATGTTAACAGGAAATCACCATTAACAGAATGTTCACCCGCTGTTGCAATAAGGGTCAATAACGGTCACTGAATGAACAGCTCCACCTTGATAATCAAAAGGTTCAGTGATCTGAAGGTTTGTTAGTCCAAAGCTTCATTGGCCAGAAGGTTCATTGGTAAACAAATTATATTTACAGTCTTTCTATTTTCTGATTTCTTGTAATAGATTAGTACATAAATCAGAAGAAAACATACTATATTCTAGAAAGAGGACAATCTAGATACAAAACAACAATAATAAAATTATGACAAAATCCCAATCAATCAATCAATCTGGCTATATCTACGACTTCTTTTTAAGATCGTATTTTGGGATAAGATCAAAAAGGTTTCTAGTTTTATTATATGTCTTTACTATGAAATCATGTTTTTAAACTAAGATAAGATAATATAAGTTTTTTTATTAAAGTTGGCATGTCAAAGCAACAAATACAACACAAATCTAGAGAACTTTTGACCGATTTCACAGTAAAAATGTCATAATTTTGCAGATTTGAATAGGTGGCAAAATTTTCAGACTAGGTGGCAGAAAAATCAGGTGGGTGTCTGAGGCCTGTCTAGGACCCCTGACATTTAACTGGTGAAAAATCCTGCATTCCGGGCATTTCCTGGGGCTAAAATTACTTTACTTCTTGTCCTATTTTTACTGCACAAATTTGAATTATTGTTGCTTAATATCCATTGAGAAAGATTGAGCAAATTTTTAGTAAAAAAAAAGATTAAAAGGGACTGTACTTAACCGGGGTATTTCATAACAAAAAAAAACCTATTTTGTTTATTAAATTCCAGAAAATTCCAGAAAAAGTTTCAATAAGCAATGCATACGTTTTATCAATAAATTTCACATCCATATTCACTATCACTATTATCAGCAGGAGTCACTAAATTTTTTGGCATCAATTAAAAGTTTCACAATTTTTAGTTATAGTAATGTATCTTTAGCAACAGTAATTATGTACCAGAAAAGAATTACTGGTACAATAATGTTTGATTTGAAACATAACATTTTTATCTTGTTTTAACTTGCATTTGCCTTGGATTTATTTGTTTTTTACCCAAATAAAATTTTTGGGGTTTATTCCTTGTTAACAGACTGATAAATTACATTTCATTTGTTAACACTTTCATGTATGTTCTGGTTAGTGTGTGTTTCGGTCTGATCTGACATTTATACTAGGTAGGGAGGTCGATCGTACTCATAGTCAGGTTAATGTTATTTTTTTCTGTCACCTTTTTCATTTAATTAGAAAACCACCTAAGATTATTATTTTGTGGAAAAAGCATATCAGATAAAAGTTTAAAACTAGAAATTTATAAATTTGGTAGTTAAAAGCAATAAAAATATAATTTGGAACCACTACTGAGTGTCTGAAGTGAAGCGGTTCCGAGAAAATCGGACACCATGTGTCAACGAGAGACCCAATTTCAAAAGTAAACCCGAGAGCTATCCCTGGACCAACAATTCATGTATGGTTTAAAATTTGCACACTCCTCAATTTTGCGAATCCGGGTGATCATAACAACAACAAAAAAGTCGAAATCGTAACGCAAAATATAAAAGTTTACAGTGATTTAATAATATAAGACCTGGTCCTGCTTTTTACCAAAAAGATCACCACGGCAGTAATGATCGGAAGCTTGAATGAAAGATGGTATCTGAAGATCATTAATACACTTTCTTCTTATCCTTTTGGATCTTTACAGTGGTGACCTTATCGTGAGACAAAGGGAGTTAAACAAAAACAGAAGAGAAGAGAAAAAAAGAGATAGAGCAAAGAGTGCCAAAAAAAACCCCCGGAACTATCTGATAACCCATATGATGAGGAAACAATATGTCATGTAACCTCAAAAATAGTAACACCAACTACTATTGAAAATGTCTACCTACAAAACATGGACCGACTTAGACTAGACATGTCATACCACCAATATCAATCTCAACCCATACTGGCACCTATATGTCGTTTTGAGGCACTTAACGATCACATCATGCTACCTGAAATGAATGAGAAGAATGATATAGGGGATGATACAGTTATTGGAGGTATAAACTCACAATTACAGCCAACCGAAACTGTAGAAGCAACCGAAAGTTCAAACAAATAAGTTTTAATGTTTTAGATACCACTGTAAATAGTGCACAATTATCAGTAATGTATACAAATGCTGATAGTCTTTTTAACAAGTTGGGTGAACTCCAGACACTTATTTCCGAGAAGAAATATGATATTATAGCCATAACAGAGATATTTCCTAAAAACAAAAATTTAGACTACAATGACAATTTATGGAATATACCTGGATATACTTTTCACTATCCAACACAAAAAGTATTCACTGCCAGGGGGTGTGTTATCTACACAAAGGTTACATTAAAAGCCTACCACATTGAAAGCCGGGTAATGGATTGCATTGAACATTTACAAATTGGAATAAAAACTACAGACGGACCTAACTTATTGGTTTCATGTATTTACAGGAGCCCTAGTGCAAACAATGATGCATGCATAGGTGAACTATCAGAAATCCTAAATCGAAAAAAAATTCATAATACCAAATTTGATTGTATACTGCATATGGGGGATTTCAACTTTAGAGAAATAAACTGGCATTCGCAAAACACCTCTGTTGGAAGTGACCATATGGCTACAAAATTTTTGGACACAGTTATGGACTCATTCCTTATCCAAAATGTAAAACATCCAACTACATTTTTTGTAGATTTAGAGGAGAGAATAACACAAGTATATTGGGCCTAATCTTTACTAATGAGGAAGGAATGATTGATAACATTGAGCACTGTGTCCCACTAGGAAATAGTGACCACGAAGTGTTAAGAGTTCAAATTTTTATACAAAAATGTAAATGATGTAAATAGCTACGACAGGCTATGCTATTTTAAAGGAGATTATGAAGTAATAAACGAAGTGCTTGCAAATGTTGACTGGGAATTGTTACTGGCAACAGGAAGTATCGATGACCTATGGGATAGATTTACTGATAAAATATCGATAGCATACAGTAAAGAAAACATACCGGTGTGTAAATCTAAACCGAAGCATTATGATACTCCCTGGATGAATAAGGACACTCTCTCCGCAGTTCAGAACAAACGGAAAATGTGGAAAAAGTACAAATATTGCAGAAGCCCATATAACAAGGAGAGATACGACCATGCTAAAACTGTATCAAGCATGAAAGTGAGAGAGGCTCAGGCACCCTACTAAAAATCAGTTTCCCTTAAGGCAAAAGAAGACCCCAAAGTTTTTTGGAGATATGTACAATCCAAGACAAAAGTGAAAGAAAGTATTCAATGTATAGTAGACGAAAACGGTGAAGTACACACAGATAATGGAACTAAGGCAGGATTGCTAAACAACTTCTTTCAGAGCGTCTTTATGAAAGAACCGGACTGTGAAATATTAGCAACGTTCAACTCAAGAACGGATTTAAGATTAGAAAATGTAATGTTTGATGAAGCCACCGTAAACAAATATCTAAGCAAGGTAAAGAAATCAAAATCTCAAGGATCAGATTCAATACACCCCAAATTAATCAAAGAAACGGTAGTTAGTATTTCCAAACCAGCTACCAAAATTTTCAACAAATCCATGGAAGAAAAGAAGTTACCCAAAATTTGGAAAATAGCTAATATTACACCAAAACACAAAAAGGTCACAAATTTGATGTTTCAAACAATAGACCAATAAGCCTTACTTCAATCATTTGCAAAACTATGGAGAAAATTATAAGAGACACACTAATGTCCCACATGGAAGAAAATAACTTCATTACAGTCCATCAGCATGGTTTCAGGAAAGGACGTTTATGTGCTACACAATTGATAGAAGTAGTAGAAAAATGGACAGAAGAACTGGATAACAATAACTCCATCTACCTAGACTTTCAAAAAGCCTTCGATACAGTACCTCACAAACGTCTTATACACAAACTTAAAGGGTATGGTATATCCGGAAACCTACTCCATTGGATTGAGGATTTTCTCCATGACAGAAAACAAAGAGTCTTACTGAACAGTGCACATTCCACCTGGTCCACTGTTACAAGTGGAATACCTTAAGGCAGTGTCTTGGGTCCAATCTTATTCACAATATACATAAATGATCTCCCGGATGTTATAGAAAACATGATAAAACTATTTGCTGATGACACCAAAGTATATGCAACAGTCAATAACACGGATGAAAGAGACAGTTTACAGAGTGACATAGACAGGTTGATGAACTGGTCAGATACATGGCTATTAAAATTTAACAAGTTAAAATGTAAGCACACTCATTTGGGACCAGAAACAGGCACAAGTTACTCAATGCTCGATGACACCATAGAACTATCCAACGAGGAAAAAGACCTAGGCATCACTATAGACAGCAAGCTCAACTTTCAACAACATATCAATATTCAAGTTAAGAAAGCAAATAAAAAATTAGGAATTATTAACAGAACCTTCAATTACATGGACAAGGAAATGTTTTTAGTACTATATAAAAGCCTAGTCAGACCTCACTTGGAATATGGCAGTGTGGTTTGGTCAGTCATAAATAAAAAAGAGGCAATACTAATAGAAAATGTACAAAGGAGAGCCATTAGACTTGTTAAAGAAATACAACACTTATGGAGATAGACTAAGAAACTTGGGCCTTTCAACTCTTCAGTACAGAAGGATTAGAGCTGACCTAGTTGAAACGTACAAAATCATCAACAATGTCGACAAGGTAGACTGTACCAACATATTTCCAATCAGAAAAACAAATACTAGAGGTCATCAACATAAAATATTTAAAAAAAAACACTGTAGAACAAATAGGAGGAAATACAGTTTTTCACAAAGTCGTGGACCATTGGAACTCATTACCAGATAAAGTAGTTGAAGCCAGTACGGCAGTAGTGTAAATAGTTTTAAAAGTTCAATAAATAAACATTGGAGAGACTATCCATTGAAATTTGTTCCCGACTTTTATGGATCGAAAGCTGGGATAAGCGGAAACTCACTTGAGATGGATCATAGAGGCTGAGCCTATAATAAGCTTGCATGACTGAAGCATGGTAAAATTAAATCAATAAAGGAATATTGACGAATATCATTTACTTTGACTAAAACAGAAATCCTTATCATCCATAAACTATGCATATGAAAAAGTTTCAACACATCCGGGTTACTGCTTTTCGAGAACCCTTGAGAACTTACGAAAGAGACACGAAAGGTATCGAAGAGCATCCGGTCCAATCGTAACTACTCGGCCATTCTCGCTACGCCTAGTGTAGCGGAAATTGCCGAATAGTCACGATTGATACCGGTTTCGCGAGATTTTCAGACGGTGCCTGTTTCATATTAGATCTCGACAACAAGGTAACCAGGTGACAAGGCAAAATGGCGGAATAATAGGATCTAAGGCAAAATCGTGCTGTAATGGAGTGCAACACCACTTTCTGAGGGTAAGATGGTTATGAATGAATAGAAAAATGATTGGTGAAGTGATTTATATAAGGGTTTCTAATAGAAAATAAAATCTGATAGCCACAAAACGTGGAAATGTGCCGACCAAGAGTTGGAGAGGTAAATCCGCTGTTTTCCTAATGTAGAGCTCTCTGACGTCCCACGGCTCTAGCAACAAAAAAAAAGCCGTCGGACAGCGGAGGAATATCGGACTAGGTAATATCCTGCAAGCGAACATCACCATCTTATCAGTGTCTATTGAGTATAGTCTGATCCTATATATGGCACTGCTGGTTCTATGATACACTGTATTCACATGCTATTTCAGCGATTTTCTCTACCATTTTTAAAACTTAACTACCACAGTACCTTATCAAAATCATAATCATAGGACCCGATATACATGTTAAACTCCCCTGGTCCTGGACCATTAAGAGCTACCATTCCACATCTATATAAACACTGTATATTGGTCTAAACGAGAGTCTTATGCTCTTGAATTGATAAAGGATGTGGTAAATAATTTAATTTACTGGTCGGGGAGTAGTTCTCGCCATTTTTTTCGTTTTTTATCCAATATTTTTAAGAAGCAGTCGAGAAACCTTTGTTTCACCCCATTATTATTTTGCATGAACCATAACGACTTACCTACGAAATGAATTTTCATAAAGGAGAGTGCACGCTGATCGAGGATCCATTATTACGATGTTGTGTTTTTTAACAGAAAATGGCCGCAACAGAAGCAATTCTCGCCAACTTTCAAAAATATTGTTTTTTGTGAAGCTAAAGCATCAAAAGGAAGGAAAAACAACATTTTAGAAAATTAAAACCCTTTCTTAAAAATTTTACCGATTTTTGTGTTAGATTGTAGAAAACTCTGATAATTATTCATCGCTGTTTTAAAGGCTGTCATGCCATCCCCACGCCGCTCCCACATTCCGTAAAATACATCCTTTTCAACAGAGGTTTACCTGATAATTTTCATTTTATTGATGAAAAGTAATAATTGCAGTTTTTCTAGAATTAATTTTAATATTTTGTCCATGTTTTATGCCCAATGTGATAATATAGGATCCATGTATAAATTAGCGGTCAAGGTAATTGATGACGTAAACAGTGCATGTGCAAGTGGCCATTTGCATTCACATGGAATCTATTTTTATTCTGCAACCGTGAGTATTTTGGATTGTAGAGATGAGTAATAAGGCAAAGTGTGACACTTTTTAGAAAGATCTTAAAGATTTGTAGAGATAAATTGGAAATATGGTGTCACTAGATTCTCCGATGATCATTCCATGTGTTTTTCTATTTTAAGAGTACCAACACACGTGACCTCCTGTTGATGTTATCACAGAATGTGGGGCGCAGTAAGGTTTTTACCCGATTTTAACGATATTTCACAATGAAATTCGATAAAAATTAATACGAAGGATTGGTATGGCGTCCTTTAATGATGGTGAAAAAATCAGACGAAAATTTGCAAGTGCTCGCGCTAAATGAGACAGTTGGCAAGAATTGCTAGACTTGGCGAGAACTACTCCCCGACCAGTAAATAAACAAGAGTCAAGACCTAGTACTGCCACTACAGGCCTCGACATTAACGTTTGTCCGATTGTCCGGTACCAGTGAAAACTGACGTCGGACAAGTAGATCTTGTATTACGGTTGTCCAACGGGACAAGTGAAAAAATCTGATTCTTAAAGTGAAACGTGCCAGTACAACGGACAAATCTATTTCCACTGGTATAAAATACTGGGTTTGTTGTATAAAAGAGTCCTGTTTGATCTCCAATTTGTCCATAATTTATTTTGATTAAAACTAAAGTGAAACGCCAGTTCAAAAATCTTTTATTGATATCATTTATCATGCTTTGATGAAGTTCAAGGACATTGACAAACTTAAAGTCGCAATCTCAGAAACGCTTTAATGAACGGAAATATCAATATTTGAAATATAAGAACAAGAATCACTCTGGAATGAACACGTAAAAATTATTGGATATCAATTTGGTGCTAAATTTAAACTTGTCTTTTGTACAAAATACGATAGCAGACTTGATTTAGGCTTTTGGGAAATATTGAAACCTTTGAAATGGACAAATATTACAAACTTTTTCCTGATCTGGTTGAAAAGATCCACTAAATTTTTTATTTCTCTGTGAATTTAAATAAAATACTTTGCTTTATTTATATCACACTCACAGGCACTAAAATTGTTTCTGGTAAAAAAAAATATACCTAAATACTGGTATATATAGTATCTAGGTATATTTTTTTTTTACCAGAAACAAGGATTTATATAACACAAATATGAGTTATTACAATTTGTGTGGTATTGGATCACAACACAGTAATATTTCAAAAGGAAAAAAAGGGGGGGGGGGGGGGTACATATAAAAATCACTGGTATGCAAGACTCCAAATTCCAATCAAGCATTCAAGGTAGACAGAAATAAAAATGTGACATTGAATATATGTCCTTAAGGTAGTTATGAATAAAAAAAATCCAGAACAAATCAGTTCAGGCAGTTTTAACTACTTACTAAATTTGGGGTCGCTGAAAGAGAAGTCACTTCTCCCCCTAATTTGAAAGTAGTGGAAGCCCTGGATAATTATTCTCTAGTTTTTGAAATTTTTTAAAAAATTTTCGGACAACTAAAAGATTGAGTCGGACAAGTACTTTTTTTAGTTAGTTGTCCGAAGGCGAAGGGACAAGTTGAAAAATGTGTTAATGTAGAGGCCTGCACTACTGGCAATATATAATGTTGGACGTTTACCTGGTCTGTGAAATATTAACTGTGATGTCATATTATTTAAAAGTTCTACTATTCTATGTTTTTCTAAATATTCTCTTGCATCTCCATCTCTGCAACTTTGTACAGAATCATCGGTAGACATCTTTATTTACACTCTGTGGTCTTGGTGACGGCAGGAATGAAGAAAATATAGGACTCTATGACATCTCGGACCATAACAAACTCGGATCATGACAAATTCGGACCATAACAAAATCGGACTCCACAAACTCGGACCATAACAAACTCTGACAATTACAAACTCGGACTACAGTATATAGATGGATTTGTATATGAAGATCCCGCATCATCTGTCTGTATTCTGTCTGAGTAATGTCTAAAATATGAAATCGACCTTATTAGTTTCTGTAATTGAATAAAATAAAATTGATCTTATTTGCCATCTTAATTTGCAAACAAGACCAATATGCAATAAACATGCGGAAATGATATAATATGAACGAAATAAATTGATATCACACATTTCGTTTCTTTTTCTTTTTCACGCGTTTTCATTTTTTTCATTCAATACTTTGGGTTAATGTACAAATAAATGTACATTTCTATATATTTTTTCAGATCACTATATACAGCGTAAAAAAATAGCGCCGAGCGGAGGGAGGCGCGAAATTTTTTGGGGTATTTCGTGTGAAAAATCACGATTTTACGCCAAAAATTCATATGGATCCGCCCCTGTATAGTGTTGTCTGGTTGACACTTTCCGTGTGTGTTTATGTGATTATGTTAATATTTGTATGTATCTTGTGCTACTATATATGTATATTCGGTAAAAAGCTCCTGAGAGCTTGTGTTTATTGTTATTCAAAAACCGAATTCAAATAAAGTTTTCTTATCTTAGCAGTCGACGCAACGGTCTGCATCCATTTTCAGTATGATGACCCATTATCATGTCGCAGGCTTTTTATTAACGTTCGGCAAAGAATCATAGAAATATCTCAGTTTTGGTTCAGAGTGTATGGCTTCATTGTTTTGCTAACTCGTGGTTGTATCAACTAAGTATGGCGTAATGTCAAAGAAGGGCGATCTTTTGAACATGTAATCTTTGCAGAATAATATATAATCAGTGGTAATGATTGATTGCAAAAGACAGAACAAAAGAATTTTAATTAATTTATTTGACAATTTTATAATTATATATCACATTAGAATAGATACTAATTATGATTAAAAAAATATTTTATTTATATAACTAAATATAAAGATATCAACATTAAAATAAAAACTAAAAAATGTCCAATTTTATTTATTATAAATAATAAATATTTCCATGGTCCGAGTTTGCACACCTATTTTAAATCTCCTCATATTAGTGGTCCGAGTTTGTTATTGTCCGAGTTTGTGAAGCCTAGTTTGTGGAGTCCGAGTTTGTTATGATCCGAGTTGTCCAGTCCAGTCAAATTAGTATCGGTTGATTCGTTGATGGGTCGATTTGTAACTGAAACGATTCGTACCTGTACGATGTTTGCGTTCCATATCATTGGCTGTATAAAGGTTCAACGTGATACCTATGCTAGCTGTATACAGTTTCCTGGTAACTTAATCTTATGTAGGGAGGGGGTTAATGGTAAGTAAGTAAGTAAGTAATGACTTTGGAGGGTAACACAGTTAGCAACAATAAGCTAATCTTCCCTGTGGCCCTCAAAACAATAATAATCAAATACAGCAAATACAATTTCAAACAATACATACATATTCACAACGAAATATCATAATCTGAGTATAATCAAGGATAAATCCTTGGTATAATGAATATAATCATTCGTTATTTTGCTTTGACATTAAATAATATGTATATTTCTTTTTGAATAGATCTATGTCTTGAATTAATTTTAAATTAGGAGGTAAAGAATTCCATAACATAGTTCCGGAGTAGTGAAAAGTGGGGCCGTAGCTATAATCCGATAGTCCGATAGTCCATACGAAAAACAGTATATATATAGGCCATATATATAAAAGAAGTTAAAAAAACGATAACAACGGATTTGTGCACTAACGTTTTCACTGCTGATGCAGATCTTCAGGTACAATGTTATATATATATATATATATATATATATAGAATGGATTCAGGGGCAGCTATTTTTTTCACTATTATGTCCAAGGCCGAGAATCTATCTTCCCATTGACCCTACTGTGCATGTATATATCCCTACTAATAATTTTTTGTACAAAAATTATCCGAAAACTTTAAATGTACACATTGTTTTCCCTCTACTGGACATACTAGGATAGCCGTATGCTTCCGTAAAATTTGATTGTTTATTATGCACACAAAACCAGAGAATCCGACAACACTGACAGATTTGTTTACATAAGATATTCATGTATTATGTACATGCATTGTTTTCGGTCTCAATAGCGGAAATACTGCTTGTTGGGCAGTAGAATAGACACACCATATAAGCCCTAGTTGCGGGGGACGTCATGTGACCGGAACCAGAAGTGACCATCCATGCCGGAAGTAACCTTCGGAACACCCCCTTTTTCAAAATTTCGTAGATTTAGCACTATTGGCCGGTTGTTGATGGAGTTTTCCAGTTGTTATAGTCAGTTGTGAAGAGGGAGGGGCATTTCGTGGGCTATTTGTATGGAACCGAGTGCGCATGTCCACGGCAACATCTATACTACCTTTATACATTGTCATGATTCAATCTGTACAACGATTTCTGAGATGTTTATCCCATAGGGTTACGTTAAATCTATGTAAAAGATATGTTCCGTGGTGGCGACCATCTTGGATTTCGGATCGGCACCAAAATAACACTCATTTGATAGAGAACCACCCTTGGATCATTCATACTATGTAACAATTCCGATGGCTTTGTGGTTTCTGTCGAGACGATTCTTTGATAATTCAGCCAATCATGATGCATTATTGACACTGTCTGCTATCATGGTTGAATTTCTGTTTGGTATAAAAATTACAAACTTAGTAGAGGTCCACCCAATGAAGATTCATGTTTGTTTTCAATTAAACCATAGGATGGAGTTAAAAAATAAGAAGTTTACGGGCGACGCACGACGACGGACACAAAGTGATGACAGAAGCTCATATGGTCCTTCGAACCAAATGAGCTAAATAACTGTTACTAAAGTGGGAAGAAAAATTATGCAAGGATAGCGGGGAGTGAGGGTGGAAGCGACGGGAATTGGGGATGGACTATCCCCCTGTTCGTCTTCAAAGAGGCATGCGGGGGCCTGGGTTACCGAGTGGTCTAGGTAGTTGGCCACATCCACCTGTATAGATCATTGTAGCCTATCACCTCTGTGGTGCAAGCTCGAGCTTGACTTTGGGCGATCGCAAAAATTAAGGTGCAGTCGACTCGCAGCATAATTATGTGAAAAAGTGTACCAGTTGCTTTCCCAAAGTCAGTCGGTGGTTCTCTCCGGGTACTCCGGCTTCCCCCAACAATAAAACGGGTCGCCACGATATAACTGGAATACTGTTGAAAGTGGCGTTAAACACAATTCAATCAACCAATCAATCAAGAGACCTTAGGCGTGCGTTAGATCATGAATTCATGAATTTTATATTCAGGCTTTCGTGCTACATACCCAGCATTCTAGGGAAAAAGCAAGGACTAGTTTGGTCGGCCGGAGTCGGAATAATGTGTCAAGATGCAGTAACATGTTCACCGCGGGCTACTTTTTCAGTGAACTAACAATACAGAAATCTAACTCAGTTTTTGGTCTGCCCAAAGCCGACAAAAATGCATCACCTCTTACCATGATATAGCTGGAATACTGTTGAGTTGGCGTAAAACATCAATCAATCAATCAATCTCTCGCCATGATATGTATATAGCTGTAAAATTGTTCACTGGGCATAAGACAATATCATTGGAGAACTAGAACATTGTCAACGTCACATGTCTTCTCATTTTAAAAGTACAAAATGCAAACTAATCAGTATAAAATCAACTATTTATACTTTAAAGATTTACATGTACATGAGACTGACAGAAAATCAGCTATGTATCATTAAATAACAAGCATTTGTCATTTGCCAAACTCCTCTGGTTTTATCCATTTCAAAGCATTAATTTTTCCCCATTGATTCCCATCTTTCTTTTCACAATTTCGTCGTTACCATACATGTCTTAAAAGTACAGCTGAGAAATTATTATTGTGAAATTTTGAATATTTCATAAAAGTTTTTGATAGACAAAACCGCGGTCTATACCAAAGCTAGGAAAAGTCCAGAGAGACTAGTTCCCCGCCAAATTTTTACTCGCTTATATTTCAAATTTGTGGTAATATTGTTCCTGTGTCACACTTTAATGATTTTAGGAAGATATCATTATTTTGAATTTCAGTAGCTAAACCCTTAAGCGACAGTTGATTCTGACAGTTAACTGAAAACAGTACCTTTTATTACACAAGGACTATTTCTTAGATCTAATTCAGTCTAAAAACATAAAAAGAAAACTGAAACGAAAAATGACGCTATATACATTTCTCCTTTGAGTAGAACAATACGGTGGTACATTTAAGACACATATTTATTTTTTTGTTCTGAAAAAAATGTCGAGCCCTCGACATATTATCTCGAGCACTCTACTTATTATGTTGAGCGCTCGGCTTATTATCTCGGGCGCTCGACGTATTATCTCGAGAGCTTGACTGACTATATCTATCTATCTATCTATCTAATTTTATCTTCCCAAGGGCCACAAACCTGAGGTCCAAATCATTGGGCAGATATAATGCCATTTCAAATTGTATTAAAAACTCAAAATGATAAAAACAAAACTAATTACCCGATGTACATCTATAACACCTCATGATCAATATAATGCGAAGGGCTTGGGAATAGATGCAGATACCAGATATTCACCAGCCCCCTTTTTGAAAAATATCCGTCATATTATTTATACAAAAGCCCGAAATGCTCACCTGGTATCCTAGGCTAGACATACAATACCTTATCCCTGTCCAGTTTGATTATGAGTGGCCATTATAAAGTACCTTCCATACATTATTCCTGTCAGGTTTGGGTTACATTGGATATGTAATTTCAGAGAAAAAAATGTGATTTTCAATAGGAATCAATGAGAACATAAGTGGCATCACTGCCGCCATGTATGCCACCCGAGCAGTCCAAAATAAGAATGGTTATAGAGGTCTGTCAGTTATCATGCCTATAGAGCTTCGGGAAAGATTTGGACTTATAGTTCAAAAGAGAAAGAATTTGAAAACTTAATTCATTTCGAGAACTTTTCATTTTGTGTAGAATTCGTCTTAAATGCCGAGTTGAAATTGTGAGGACAACATTATCATAATTTATTTTTGCTTGAAATTACATTGATGCAAAATGCCAATAATTTCATCTCTATCCATGTTTCAAATGTTTGAGACTATTCAAATCATATTATGTCGAGCGCTCGACATATTTTTTTCAGAAAAAAAAATGATTATGTCCGTCCGTCCGCCATGCATATAAGCAACCTCGCCTTAATCAAACTGATGAAAGATTTGAAAAATAATATATTCGTAATTTCAGGATATGGGCCATTCATTTTTATACGCCCGTCAAAATACGGGCTTATTATGGCATACCGGTGTTCGTCCGTCCGTCCACGCCTCGTACGATAACATCTCTCACTTGTTCCCCCTTTTACTGACAGGTCACGTCGTGACATACATTGTATTGATAAAAGGGGGAGCAAGTGAGAGGTGTGATTTTAGTCAGTTTGGAGAACACCAGTTTTCATATGGTATATACAATTAATTGGTTTAAAAAATGCAGCATATTAATTACTGTTCTCACGCTGAGCAACTGACCTTCAATTGTCACAAAGGTTGTGTATCATGGCACAGTTGTTTATTTTGTCATATTCCGATGCTGTTTCTTTCCGTGATATAAGGGGTCACTTAGAGACAATTCCTTCAATCGTAACTTTTTATATATGCGCTTGTCGTAGAAGGCGACTATAGCAGGGTCACCCGTCGGAATCCCGGGGAATAAAAATAGGACAAACTTGTCGTCGGAAGAGACAGAAAAACAAGTTCCCGTGTTAAGTCATTGCCCATGTTGACTCATCTCAGAGTCCCCTCTTTCTGATTTTTTGTTTACAAACTTTTCTCATTCTGAATTTCTTGTATTATATTCAGATAGTTTCTGTTAAAATCGTAAATTTCGATATCTCGGTCAGCGTCATTTCCTCCAAACTGTAATATAACAGTGTTGAATGGTGTTAAGTCTAGATCTTCAATGTGTTTCTTGAGAGACGTAGTTGTACCACCTCTATTTGTATTTACTGTAGCGTTCTCTTTTAAAGTTTTTGTGTTGATGTCTTTGGTGATTGAATTTCCAATGATGAGTACATTTCCTGTTTTCTTTTGGTTGTTTCTTAGTTTAAGTTGATTTTTCTGTTTAGGTTTTAATTGTTCTACTGTACTTTTCCTAGATACCGGAGTTGAGGTTGACGAAATACCACTCGTAAACGAATTTGATGGACTTATTGATGTTGTGATAGTTTTTTGAGCGGGCTTCGTTGATAACTTGGTTACTGTTGTTTGAAGATTTTTTATTTCGTCCTACTGAATTTTGATTTTCTTATCTTTTATTACAATTTCATCTTGCAGGGATTTTAATTGAACAATCTGGTTTTCCAGTTCTGAGTTTATTTCTTTAAAATTGTTTTGATTCTGTAGAAATTTGGTCAAATCTGTACGGAAAGCGAGAGGTATCTTCAGACTTCGGACTTCACACTTTCACAACATCTCTGATAGGAGTGTCAAAGTGTCGTTTCCTTAAATTCATGCTCTTCATCAGGGCCCGGTTGTTCAACTTGTTGTTAAATTAACCATATGTTTATATTTAACCATTGGTTAAAGATTTAACCATGGGTTAGTAAACCAAGGGTTAAAAAATAGTTTTTCAACTTCATGTAACCACTTGGTTAAATAACCATTTGCTTAAAATTTAGCCAATCAATAATTGCAGGTTTAATATTTAACCAAGACCAATGTATCCCACAATTCCTTGTTTTATCCTAGCAGCAGATAAATAACCAAATGAATATGGCTGACTCAATCCCCACTTCTCAGGATAAAAAGCAATACAGTTATTAAAAAAAAAAAGTGAAATCTTACTTGAGGAATATAACTTACATGTCATTGTCTAAGATTATTTGTCCAATATTAAAAGTATTTTGTACAAGTTAGTACGGAAGAGTATATGGACCTCGTCTTAGTTGCTTGATAACATTAAAAGAAATGTTAATAAGACGTGTTTAGTGCAAGGGTGTTATATAGGTGACGATAACTTCTTATAACTCATTAAACTACTTTTGATTAAATCTTTTTATTGTCTTACAATTTCAAGGACTGTTAATTTTCATTATGTAAGTTAGCCATAGAATATTTTCTTTAGTTTCCAACATCTCATTAAAATTGGGTCCATGCATGTATGTCAAAAGTTTGTTTTTCTCTCTGATTTTAATGTGTGAATTTCTTTTTATTTCAATTAACATGCACAAAGTTTTTCATGAATAACAATTAAGAAAAAATATAACCCCCTTTTCAATATGAAATGATTGGTTGGTGTCTCATATGTAAATTATCCAATTTATCCAATTCCGGCAATTGATGAGGAATGTCCATGATGTCATAGAGGTACCTCATGCTATTTTTTAAGTTTTATAATTTTGTTTTTCCAACGCAATTGTACGACCAGCGTATTTTCTTAGATTGACTTAGATTTTTGGTCGATATTGATTTTTGACATTGTTACTAAAAAGGGGGGATGATATGACTATTTTAACCTCGTCACATTCATATGTGCCTTTCCTATGCAAAGAGTCTTTGTAAAGGTCCTTATTTTTCACTATGGTTTTTGTCTTGAAAGGAGTCTTTTACTTCGCATTTCTCGGTCTGTTGTTAATTTACTCTACTTAGTGTTTGTCTAGTCTGTGGCCATATCGTCTTGTAGTGTGGGCATACTGCTAGGCGTTCCCTATTTGAGATTTTTTATTTAGGTCTTTTCTGGACAGTTGTCTCATGGACATTTATTCCACGTCCCAGTAATTCGTCCTTTCCGTACTATTTGACTAATTACACTGACTCAAATTTCGAGTGAGAGGCAAGAATCATGAAAAAAAAATTGATACCGGTAAATTTAAAAAAAAAAAACGAGAAAAGCAACAACAAAAACTTCCCCCGCTTCCGCCGCTTATGCCCCGACTATTCATGAGAAATACATGCAATTTCTCTCACCATAAACAGCGAAGGATATATCAATTTATCATAACTTGAAACACAAAAAACATCCCTGTAAACCCGCGATCGCTAACGATTTTAAATTATATGAAACAAATAGAGGGAAGGGGTCGACTAACGGAAGGGGTGCAATACTACTTTATAAACATTGTTTTTAGTGTAAATTTGAAAACAAAACTAATTGAAAATTCGTAAGTAATTTCACTATTTTCATCTGAATTTACCTTGATTTACCTGTATTTACCTTGAAAAAATAAATGCAAATGTAATGGTGTCACGGTTATGCGCGCAAATGTAGGATTTTTCCGCGCAAATGTAATGCACTGTTTTGAACAATGTAAATGGTAATAGAAATTAAATTTCATTGGAAATGCCATCCACCTCAGAAACTTCTATTTCAAGCCAATTTGCACGGAGCTCAATTGCCCGAAACACTCTGACCGGTTTCCTGTTTTGTACGGGAGGCATCACAGAAAGAACATGTCTGGCAGCCATTTTGAATTGATAACCAATGGTTAAATATTTTAACAGAGCCCCTATACCGTGGTTAAATATTAATCAGTTTAACCATGCTTTAACCAGTATAACCATAAGTTGAACAACGCATTGCGTGCTTTGGTTAAATTTTAACCATAGGTTATCATTTTTAACCATTGGTTAAAATTTAGCTACAAATTGAACAACCGGGCCCAGGCGTTTCAAATGAACAAGGCTCACTATATGATTATGACGACACATCAATATATTCCGGATTTCTTTCTGATTTAATTCTTTGGTAAAATAGTCTTTTATAAGATTAGTTCTTTCCTCTGTGGACAACTCCATCTTACTAATGTAGCAATACCGGTCTAAATAAAATGCCGTGTTTTCAATGGCTGATAATAGCGCTTAAATAACAATAGCACTCAAGTCTGAAGTGTGGAGTCCGAAGTAGAAAGAGTGAAATATAACATCTAAAGTCTGAAGTCTGAAGTCCGAAGTCTGAAGTCAGAAGTCAGAAGTCAGAAGTCTGAAGTCTGAAGATACCTCTCGCTTTCCGTAAATCTGTCATTTATATTTTTCATTTGTATTGAAATGTTGGCAATGTCGGTCGCTAATGGAGTAAAATTTCCATTTTCAATTGCTTCTCCTGTTTCCTGTTCCGAATTTTCTACAATGGATGTAGTAGTTGTCAGTGCTTGGGAAAGGCAGGGGCCATGGGCCGTTTGATACATCATACAGTTTTGCAGTAATTCTGTGTAGATGACACATACAAAAATTAAAAGGCCCATAAAATATTTTAGTTTTTACAAAGACTACACTGAAATGGCCCATTGAATGTTGTGATGATGGGGCCGCAACGGCCCATAATCATTTCCTCTTTCCTGATCACTGAGTTGTTAATTCTTTATTCAATGAAATAATTTGTTTTAAATCGGTTTCAGAAGAATTTAGCGCTATAATGTCTCTTTGACCAATTAATGTTCTTAATTCTGCATAATGTTTGTTTTTCCAGTTTAAACATGTACCAATTCCTTGGACTAACATTGGACTAATATAGACAAGTACCGGTTTAGTGTGTTTTCTTAGACGTCCGCATTTAAACCGAGTTGGAAAGGCCTGGGTGTATATTTTAGTCATCATTCCCACCATTATGTTGACAAAGCTATGAGTTCTTTGACATTACATGAAAAATACAACATAGGTACATTGTCCCAATTTGTTCGCTGTAAAACAGGAGATGTATTATATATGCTCACCCATCAATCATTTTACTTGGTACGAAACACATTAGGTTACGAATCGTCAATATTAAAAAAAATATCAATATTATTTTCACGATCATTGACAAATGGAATGAAGAAAGTGACATATATAATTCATAAAGAAATATTACTTGTTTTATTTCGATCATGTCCTTTAGTTTTATTTGCATTATTTTTATTTATTCGGAAACGCGCATCTGCTGATCTGCAAGATGGCCGCGCCCAGGCCGAACAATTATGAATTTATATGAAAACTAGTATTAAGCCTATATACAGATTCAGACGTTAAAGCACACCGTGCCAAGATATTTATTGATATTTCAATAATACATAGTTCTTAGCTTGTGTTATATAACACTGATTTAAATGACAAAAGTACACTTATTTTAGAATCGAATGTAGATTAAATTGTACATCGTTTCAGTAGGGAACGAATATAAGTTGTTGCAATAGAATATGGCTTACCCAATAGAACACAAGACTGTATTTGTTCTTGATAGATCCCCTCACTTCGCTAAATCTTGTAAAGAGAGTATAGAATATGATGCTCTATCTAAAGTTAAAACCCCGGGAGTAATTCCAGCTGCCCCAATCTCAAAGTCTTTATGGACCTGTAATGTGGAAACAATGGTGGAATACATGAGAATTGTATATGACATATTCCCAGTCATTAGAGCGGTAATTAGTTGTTAAATTATTATTTTATTCTATCATGAATTGGATTTGACACAATCTCGTTGAGATAAGGATTCCGAAAAAAAATTCTGTTGGTATCTTCATCCTAATCTCGTTTCAAGCCCTATCAAGGGTATTCTGGAGATTTAAAATTTGACACCCCGGTGCATTCCGATGGATATTTTGGTATGGGTGGATTGTGTCAGATCAAGTGCAGGTAAGATTTCATATATAGACATATTTTCCAGTTCAAATCTGCAAAAATATTGATATTTCCTTACCCTTTACAGCATATATCCGATAAAATAATCCAAAATCCACTTCGAACTGTCCACCATTTTAATGAACTTATGAACTACACCACGTGATCAAAATTGTCACAGATTTTGTTACAGCCTGTTTCTAAATTAAAGGTCTATGTCAAATATTTATTGTGTATATGCAAGCATATCTTTTATGGGCTGTTGATTGGTTTTAATATAATATGTATAACAAAATTAAAGAGTTCAAGCTGTGTATATGGGATTTTTAAATTATAATAAAATATTTGACATCGACATCTTGAATCTAGAAACAGGTTGTAACAAAATCTGTGACAATTTTGATCACGTGGTGTAGTTCATGAGTTCACTAAAATGGCAGACAGTTCGAAGTAGATTTTGGATTATTTTGTCGGATATACGCTGTAAAAGGTAAGGAAATATCAATATTTTTGCAGATTTGAACTAGAAAATATGTCTATATATGAAATCTTACCTGCACTTGATCTGACGCAATCTGTCCATGCCAAAATATCCATCGGAATGCACAGGGGGTCAAATTTTAAATTTCCAGAATACCCTTGATAGGGCTTGAAACGAGATTAGGATGAAGATACAGACATAAAATTTCTTTCGGAATCCTAATCTCAACGAGATTAGATTTGACATTGTTTTTGAAAGGATCATTGTGTCATACCTGCCAACCTCTGAAACCTTCAATGAGGGAGATCTTCCCCTCAGCAATGACAGCTGAGGGGGAGATTTTGTGCGAACAACATTTTCAGCCTAAATATATGACCTGTACACTATATATACATTTACAAAACACCAATAAGAGTTAATAAATATACTTTATTTCTTCAATTCATTGTTATAATCTATACAAGCTGTTTTTGCCTTTTTCAATACCTCTGAGTCAGGACAATACTCATAACATTCCATATTTTGATTTTGCTTGGCACAAATAAGTGAACATATAGTGTCATTTGCCAATTCAGACCTATGGTCAGTTTGAATTTTTTTTAGCATCGAGAAAATACGTTCACTATCTGCATTACTATTTGGCAGAACAAGGCATGCCAGGGCTAACTTAGACAAATTGGGATATCTAGGTTGTTTTGAAAATAACTCCTTTATATCACACATTTCCCCCCAAAAAGTTCCAACATCCGAAAAGTTGACTGAACATAATGTGCAAAATGAAGATTCATTGTCGAGTGAACTTGGTCGTAAAAATTGAAAATCCTTCATCCAATTTTGAAATTTGTAGTTATATTTCTTCTTTTTTACACTGCCGCTTGGTCCAGACAAAGACCTCTTTCTTGTTGGAGTTGACATGGCAGAAATGATTTTCGATTACTTATAAATTCGAACATGAAAACTACTTGCCAAAGTTTTCAAATGATCGCCCATTGTTTGTTTACTTCTATTGACAGCAATGAAAAATCCTGAGAAATACAAATGCGGGTTAAAATATCCGAATGCGAGAGATTCTATACTCCCGTGTGGGAGTGGACCAGCAAGCGGGAGATTTCCGGAATTTTGACGTTGGTTCGGGAGATTCCCGCACAAAACGGAAGGGTTGGCAGGTACATGTGTATGATTGTGCTAAAAATTGAAAATCATCACATTTAACTGTTCTATCAAGCATGAATCACCTTGAGAAATTAAACCATGATTTATTTGTTAAATATTTTATGCCACGCCTTGCAATATGTTGTCACTTGGGTTTTTCTAAATAATGCAACACTTTTTAAACAACCTTCTTTTATCAAGTACCTATTAATATTTACTTACCTTGGACAGGTATAGATTACATTGTACATGTATGATTTCATGTATGATTTCAGAAAATACAACGTTTTACATACAAATCTTACATTGTACATTTTGTATTAACAACATTGGGTAGAAATATTTCAAGGCAGAACATCTTTCTTTATTTTTTCATCACTATATTCCATTGTGTTCTTGATTGATAAAATATATGCAAATGGTGGATTCACTCAGTTCGTTGCAAATGCATGTGACAGTTTGATGATTTATGAATGACAAATATGTGGTTAGCCCACTGAGCCTCTAGTTTGATTGCCCCTTCGGTATTCTCTAATGTTTATTTATCATTTGTATTCCTTTTTGTGAATTTAAATGACATATTACCATGTGTATTGTTATGGAACCAGACTGAGTTTTAGTTTTCAGTACATTTATACATAATTATGAAATTTTACATTATTTTGAATTTTTCAGATACAAGTAGTTGTTGGGGAACAGTCGCTGAATTCATGGTCAAAGAAAGAACAAAACATTCAGCAGGTTAATAATATAATAATAGCTAAGGCAAATTCATTAAGATGTTGAATTGGACCATTGTTAAAATATGTACAATATACTTGTAAAAAGCATAGAGACATTTTATATGTTAACATGGTTAAGGAGGAATTGATCAATTTGTAAAAACTGAGGCTGAACCTTGATACAAGATACTTTTCTATTGGATATAAGTACATTTTGTATAAACCAGTGTATATGTTCATATATGTTGTGGTTGGTGGAATTGTCAATAATTTATACTTGGTTATTACTGCTATAATTTGATAAAACAAGAACAATATAATTCTTATTTCGATTTTACAACAAAGAGGAATAACTGTTTTATTTGTTAATATTTTTTTTCTCAATTACATTTTTGTCAACCTACATGTATAATGTACCAACCCTGTTTTTTTTCAAGAATGCAAGTAGACACACAAGTATTTTTTTCTCAACCTAATTAGAATATGATATATTGTACTTTTTTGCTTTTTTTATTTTTTTTCAGCTCACCTTGCCAAAGGCAACGTGAGCTTTTGCCATCACTTGGCGTCCGTCGTCCGATAACTTTTCACATTTTAATCTTCTCCTCTGAAACCGCTTAGCCAAATGAAGTGAAACTTGGTAGGAAGCATCTATGGAAGGTCCTCTCTAAAGATTGCTCATTTTGTCCCGTTCCATCAACAAACATGGCCGCCATAGGCAATTCTTGTTTCTGATAGGCCAATTTAAAAAAATCTTCTCCTCTGAAACCGCTTGGCCAAATGAACCGAAACTTGGTAGGAAGCATCTATGGAAGGTCCTCTGTAAATATTGCTCATTTCGTCCCAATTCGTTAACAAACATGGTGTGGTGACTCTTGTTTCTGAATGGCTGATTTTTAAAATTCTTCTCATCTGAAACCGCTTGGCCAAATGAACCGAAACTTGGTAGGAAGCATCTATGGACGGTCCTCTATAAAGAGTGCTCATTTCGTCCCGATCCATTGACAAACATGGCCACCACAGGCAATTCTTGTTTCTGATTGGTCGATTTCTAAAATTCTTCTCCTCTGAAATCGCTTGGCCAAATGGTCTGAAACTTGGTAGGAAGCATCTATGGAAGGTCCTCTATAAAGATGGCCACCACAGGCGATTCTAGTTTCTGATTGGCTGATTTTTTAGATTCTTCTCCTCTAAAACCGTTTGGCCAAATGAACCGAAACTTGGTAGGAAGCATCTATGGAAAATCCTCTGTTGCGATTGCTCATTTCGTCCACATCCGTTTACAAACATGGCCGCCACATGCAATTCTTGTTTCTGATTGGTTGATTTCTAAAAAATCTTATCCTCTGAAACCGCTTTGCCAAATGAACTGAAACTTGGTAGGATGCATCTATGGGGGGTCTTCTATAAAGATTGCTCATTTTGTCCCGATCCATTAATAAACATGGCCACCACAGGCAATTCTTGTTTCTGATTGGTCGATTTCTAAAAATCTTCTACTCTGAAACAGTGTGGCCAAATGGACTGAAACTTGGTAGGAAGCATCTATGGAAGGTCCTCTATGGGAATTGCTCATTCCATTTTGATCCGTTAACAAACATGGCCATCATAGGCAATTCTTGTTTCTTATTGGTCGATTTCTAAAACAGCTTTTCCTCTGAAACCGCTTAACCAAATGATATGAAACTTGGTAAGAAGCATCTATGGAGGGTCCTCTATAGAGATTGCTCATTTCGTTTTGATCCATTAACAAGCATGGCTGCCACAGGCAATTCTTGTTTTAGATTGGTTGATTTCTAAAAATCTTCTTCTCTGAAACTGCTTTGCCAAAATGAACCGATATTTGGTGGGAAGCACCTATGGAAGGTTCTGTATTAAGTTTCCTCAAAGCAGAATGAAAGGTGAGCGACACAGGTTCAGCTCAGTGCTGAGCCTGTAGTTTACAGCATCTCGTTTATTTTAGGTATTGAAGGTTAGAATTATGGATGATGCCACTTTCAACAATATTTCAGTAATTTCATAGCAGTCAGTTTTATTGGTGGAGGAAACTAGAGTACCTGGGGAAAAAGCCACCTACCTGTCGCAAGTCACTGACCAAGCTTTGTCACATAATGTTGTATCAAGCACATCTCGCCAAAAGAGGAAATCAAACTCAAAAACTTTATTTGGGAGATACACCCTGATTGCATAAATAGATATATAGGTAAATCGAACTAGCATATGATCATGTTCACAATGTCCCTGTTTAAGCCAATTACCATATGATAATGGGCAGACCGTCTCCATAACAGTAAGTAGATTGTTACAGAGGAAAAGTTTGAAGATACCAAAGGGTAACCAGAAGCTGTCAATTGAAGGACAGATAATGCAATATCCAAAAGAAAAAGACACATTGTCATTGATGCTGTAATGATTAGCATTCTCACTTTGAGTGGACTAGATTGTAGGTATGAGCTCTAAACAAGAGACTATAACATTGCTATTTGCTGCTTCTCTGCTAAACTTGTAGCACGAAGGAGTAAGAGCAAAGACAGAGTTGCCTGGAAAATTGCTCATTTGGTGTTAAACAACAATCACTCACTCACCCAAAGGAAAAGAGACGAAAAGATAAACAATGATCAACAAAATTCTACACAGAAAACTAAAGATTTATTATGTTGAATACATTTGTTGACAGGTTATGCTAGCATTGGGTCATGTAGGTCCACCAAGTGTTTGCAGCAAAGAAGATGATTATGATCTACTACATAGTCTATCCCATGCTATTGAAGCATTGTGTGAACAGACAGAACTACAGCAACAATACAGTGCAGATGACATACAGAACAGAGGCAGAATTATTTGTTTGACGTCTGCTAGGAGGTTGGTTTAGTTGATATTGCAGTGAAACTTGTCTAAATCGAACCTTAAATAAACCAGGATCCTGTGTAAATCAAACTTTAAATAAAGTCCCAATGTAGGAAATTTTACGTGTATAAGCCAACAACTGTTTATTCAGAACACATAAGTTGGTTCAAAGGAGGTTCAAAGTTCACAGGTTTCACTGTATTTAATTCAATTTAATTGAACTTAAACATATTTTGTTCTCTAAAAAAATGACAGAAGGACCAGACATAAGTTAACTTTGTTATAATCTTCTTTGTTGATATTACATCTATAGTGGCTTGTCTAGTGTAAGAAACCGCATCGGTGGTGTAATGGTTAGCGTGCTCGCCTCGAGTGTGGTAGATCGTGGGTTTGAGCCCCGGTCGGGTCAAACCAAAGGCAAAGACTAAAAAATTGGTATTTGTTACTTCTCCGCTATGCACGCAGCATTAAGGAGAAAGAGCAAAGACTGGTTGGCTCGGAATCAGGATAATGTATCTGAGTGGAGTGACATGTCTACCTGTGAACTGTTGTTTCAGTGAGCTAGCACTATTAAAATCCAACTCAGTGTGTTGGTCTAGTACAAAGCGAACCTCATCATCATTTCATTGAAAATTAACTTGTTCTCGCCATGATATAGCTGAAAAATTGCTGAATTGGTGTTAAACAACAATCACTCACTCACTCACTCTAGTGTACGATTGTGTGGATAATATGAAGCAGCCGGCTGCGATACTGGTATTACCAGTATGTAATATTTACAATACTGGTATTACCAGTATTATAATATTCACAATACTGGAAATACCAGTATTGTAAATATTACAATACTGGTATTACCAGTATTGTAACACTGTACAATACTAGAAATACCAGTATTGTAATGTTACAATACTGGTAATACCAGTATCGTACATATACAATACTGGATGTACCAGTATCGTGCATTTACAATACTGGAATACCAGAATCGTTGATCTATGCACAATACCGGAAGCTCCAGTATTCTTCATCCAACAATACTGGTAATAATAGTATTGTAAAACACATGATACTGGAAGCTCCAGTATTCTTCATCCAACAATACTGGTAATACTAGTATTGTAAAGCACACAATACTGGTAATACTAGTATTGTAAAACACACAATACTGGAAGCTCCAGTATTCTTCATCCAGCAATACTGGTAATACTAGTATTGCAAAACACACAATACTGGAAACTCTAGTATCTGGTAATTTGACACGAGTGGGCAGAGCCTAATTCTAACTGTAAATCACAGCTCATTGTATTTACCGTTAGTATTAGGCTCCGCCCAGTCATGTCAAATTACCTTACCAATATATATCAAACTCTAAGGGACCATACAAAATATTTTGACATTACAGGGCTTTTGCCTCTTATGTTATGTACAGCAGAAATGACGTATGAGTATGAATTATATTCAATTCTTTTAGTATAATGTAGACATAAAAACTCGGGTTAACCGGAATTCTACCTAATCTTCCAATATCTGCAATACTGGTATAACCAATATTTTCCAGAATCTTCCAGTATCTGCAATACTGGTATTACCAGTATTTTCCAGAATCTTCCAGTATCTGCAATAAATACTGGTATTACCAGTATTTCCCAGAATCTTCCGGTATCTACAATACTCATATTTTGGCAATGACCAGTATCTTCTAGTATTAAAGATACTGGAAAATTCTGGAAGATACTGGGATACTAGTATTTACCAGTATCTGTACCAGTATTGCAGATACTGGAAGATACTGGTAAAATACTGGTATTACCAGTATTGTGTACCAGTATTGTAGTACCAGTATCGCGGCCGGCTGCTTCATATTATCCAAATAATCCGATTATGTTTTGAATATTACTGAGAGTGATATATTTGACTCTACATATAGATGGTCTGTTTTATCATATGATTTGAAATACATTGATTATTATGTTGGAAAAAAAAAATCATGTATGAAATTGATGGATTTTATCACTGACTCACTGCCAATTTTTGTAGGTATTTGTATTTTTGCATGTAAATATCACTTGGTAACTGTAAGTCACTTTTAAGAAATTGGGGCCCTGTAAGTCACTTTTAAGAAATTGGGGCCCGGGTGGCTCAGTGAGTTAGGTAGTTGGATTACCAAGCAAATCATTCAAGCCTATCACCAATACGGTGTGGGTTCGCGTCCGGCTTTGTATATTATAAAAAAGGGTCCACTCGACTCGCAACCGCAAGTGATAAAGTTTCCCAGTTGCTTGCCCATGGTCGGTGCTTCTCTCCGTGTGTCTAAATTTTGAAATAAATTTAGGTCAAGTCGAATTTTGCTGACTTTTGACGAAATCTTATCATTATAACCATGTTGAGATATAACATATCATATATGTGATATCAGCATATTTTCACACACCTCCTTTGAAATATTATGGCTTCGAGCCTTTTTTTTTTTTTTTTTTTTTAATAGAATTGTGATATAAAGTAAGTTGAGTTGTAAGTGCTACTCAAAATAATTGCTGGTATGATCTGACTTAACTTTTTTACTTTTCCGCTATTCATAGAAAGTGAAAATATTTTTGAAAGTGTTACTAAAGCTTATTTTTGCTGACAAGCATAATTTTTTGTTAATAATGTTTGTACTTTTAAAAAAGAAAGGGGGTCGTTGTGGTCGTGATCGTATGGTAGTTTGATTTACAACTACCTATGCAATTCAAATCAAGCAAAGCTTGGCAGGGTACATTCCTTTCGCAATATTGAAATTTTATATTCATGTGAAAAAGTGTCCTAAAGTGGTACAATGCATAACTTTCACCTGAGTAATCACAAAAGTAGATTATTGGTTTGAGGAAGGCGTGATGATCGGGTGAGTGATTGGGCATCAACAATCAGATTTTGGCCCTCTGAGAATTGAAGAACTTTGTTCATTTTCGGGATTTTCTAGATCAAAGACCAAGGTATCAATGACAGAAGTATAATTTTTCTGTTGATTTTCTAACAGAATAGTTTTCTTGCTATCTTCTTGTAATAGAGAATGACAGTTTTCAATATAGGAAGAACTGTCAAACAGCAACAAATCTGAAAATTGTCAAAATTCTATGTAAAAGATTGTAAAAGAAATATGCAGCAATACTGTCATGAATTTAATCAACCAGTGTGCAGAGTGAAGAAAGGAATATGCTATGACAAATTCCATGAACCAAGTGCACATTGAAGGCAGGCGTGATATTATTTAAGCCAATTGTAAACCAGATGAATGATTATGGGCATCTGTAAGCCTCAGGTTTCATTATTTAAAAAAAAAAATATTTTGTAGTGAGGCTCAAATGAGGATGTTTGGAGAATATGTGCAAGATGCCATGAACCAACACAACAAGCTAGCCAGCAGTTCTGATACGTAAGTCACATTTATTGCCTTCAAATTAATGCTTTCTTGTTCAGGATAATTGTCCCTTGTTACCTCAACCAGGCCTTTCAATAAGGGGTGCTACCAGGTACTTTTACCCACCTAAAATGATCTTTGGTACTTCCTGATTTTAAAAAGTGTTGTATAAGTTATTCATGAAAATTGTTCAAATTTTAATAAAAAGTACCACCTGTAAATAGTGAACTTGTGAAGTACTGGTAGATTTCAAAAATATTGAAAGCCCTGCTATCCATCATTGTTTCTTGTCGTCTGCAGTCATCTGTGTCCTTTTCACACTTTGTCCTTCTTCTCTAAATGTTTGTTTGATGTTCAATATGAATACAGTGAAACTTGTCTAAACGGAACCCTGAATAAACCAGAATCCTGTATAAACCTGTCTAAATGGAACCCTGAATAAACCAGAATCCTGTATAAACCTGTCTAAACGGAACCCTGAATAAACTGGAATCCTGCATAAACCTGTCTAAACGGAACCCTGAATAAACCAGAATCCTGTATAAATCTGTTTAAGCGGAACCCTGAATAAACTGGAATCCTGTATAAACCTGTCTAAACGGAACCCTGAATAAACCAGAATCCTGTATAAACCTGTCTATATGGAACCCTGAATAAACTGGAATCCTGTATAAACTGAACATTTAATAAAGTCCCAACTTAGGAAATCTTTGTTAGAATAACCTGTATAAAGTTAACATTTGTCTATTCCGAGCACAAATGCTGGTTCAAAGGAGATTCGGATTAGACAGGTTCCACTGTATAAATATGTTGAGTTACCCAGTATTGAGCCTCTTCTCTTTAATATGTAATTGTACATGTGATTGTAGTGTTGGAGATCTAGGTTCAAATCCCTGCACTTTCTCTCTGCTGAGCATACAAACAGGAAGGAGACAAAACATGGACTGATCAGCTAGAAGTCTGTCCAGTTTGCTCACATTGTAAAAGAAGACATAGCAATGTGATTTGTAAAATATTTGTTCTTTTATGTTACATAGCTGAACAATTACTCACTTAAGCCTTACATATCCTTCCTTAAACAGAATTAAAATATGTCATGATATAAGTCAAAGAAATACATTGTACTTTTGTTTTTATTACATCAGAGTTTAAGACCTGATACATTCCAAAATAAATGTCTTAATGGCAGGTGCATTCTGTAGGCTATAAAAACAACAAATACCTGTGTTATATATTATAGGTAGGAAACTTTTTACTAAGGTCATATAGGACAATGATCTCACTCTGCTTGTCCCAAAATGGCAATAACTACTTTTGGGTAGGCACTGAAAATTATGGTCAGTAGGGTTAACAGAAACACAGTTGTTCTTTTTGTCCCTATAATCAGATCTGATTCCATTATAGATTTCATGGAGCTTAAGATCTTTGTTACTGACCTTGAACATAAACATCAAGGTCAAATAACTACATTATATATGGCTTTAAAGATATACAGAGAAACCTGACTAACACGAACCCACCTGGTGCCAACTTTCGTGTTTGTAATAGACAGGTGTTTGGTTTATACAGATTAAATAAACAAAACCTCCTATATTGAAACTTTATTTAAAGTTTGGTTTATACAGGAGTCCACTTTATTCAGGGTTTCTCCGGATACTCCGGTTTCCTCCACCAATAAAACTGACCGCCACGATATAACTGAAATATTGTTAGAAGTGGTGTTAAGCACAATAACCGTAACCCTATTCAGAGTTCAGTTTTTGTTTAGACAGGTTGCACTGTAAGTAGAAAACTATTTCAGTTCTCTGTTGTTAATGTATTTTGCCATTAAATACCCATTGAGTAAAACCAGTAACCACAAAAGGAAGAACAACAATGAAAGATCCTTTATCTTCCTTGAAATAAATTTCAAACAACAGATTTATATATATCACAATTTTATTTTACATTATCAGAGTAACAATCTACTTATTGTGTTGTCATATGTTGTTAATAATGATAAAACATGATAGAAAAGTTTGTAACTTCTAAATACAGTATTCTCCCTCTTATAAGACTACCCTTTCTACAATGAAAAAGTGGCCTTATAATTAGAGGGGTTGTCTGTCTTGAAGGGAACAATTTAGTAGTTTTTTACTATCTCAGTGCATCTGAAATCTGGCCTGATAAGAGGGGTGGCCATTGGTGGGAGTGACCTTATTATGAGCTGTAACCACAAATGAGCCAAACATTTGGTTCAATGCAAAATGTAAATGGGTGGTTATGTCTTTTCTATTGGTTCTAAGCTAAAGAAATTGTTATGAGAGCAACAAGTGATGATCAACATATAAGTTAGTTGGTATTGGGGAGGGGGGGGGGGGGGGGGAGGAGGGGGGAGTGTTATTGATGTGAATATAAGAACCTTGCCATGGTGCCACCAATATTTTGTTGTCAAGATCTCACATGTCCATCAATCTATTTATTCCTTGTCTCTCTGCAGAAAATATATTGAATGAAAATAAAAAATGGTTACAAAGGCCACCATGTAAAAAAAAGATTTTAAACATTACCTCAAAAGTGGGTACCTTGTTTCATTTCCACCCAAAATGTGGTTTAAATCTGTAAGTAACTTTTCAAGGAGTAATTATGAGCCTGGTTGATATTACAATATTATAGCTCTTTTCTTTAGACGTTAAAAATTGATGGAAAATGCCAAAATAGGAATGTTACAAATTGTCACAATCCTGTCATATGTATTACCCTAATGAGTTGAGATCCCAACTATATTTATAGATATCTAATAAGTTCCTATGTTGAAGTTGTGTGGCAGGTTGATAGTTTTCTCCAGGTACTCCGGTTTCCTCGACCAATAAAACTGACTGCCACGATATAGCTGAAATATTGTTGAAAGTGGAGTTAAAACACCACAAATCATCAGGCATTGTCTTTTTTTTATTACAAATGTAGCATTTGACCTGTTATTGCAAAATCCTTGATGTAGCACTAGTACTTAATATTACAATACTTACAAGGTAAAGAAAATATACCTTATTTATATTAAGAAATGGTAATGTATGTTTTACAAAAATGATGCTGTTCAAATATGATAATAGATATATGTTTTCATCTGCTGTAAAAATTCAATATCTGGAGTTATTTCCCCTTCATCATTATGTAATCCACTGATTCTACTATGATAGCATAAGCTAAGAAATGTCTGTGATGTAAAATATTGTTTCTCAATAAATATTGTAAAAAAAACCCATATAGAGTCAAACCTGTATTAAGAGGTCACCTTTGGGACAAAGAAAACAAGGCCTTATAAGACAGGTGACCTCTTAAGAAAGGTTCAGTTCATATGAAATTTTTTATGACAGGACAGGAAAAGGGTGACCTTTTAATACAGGTGACTGCTTAATAGAGGTTACTGCATGGACAGTGTTGACTGTATAAAGTTGACTTTAAAGCAAACTTTCCAAAACTATCATCTTGTCATCTGGTACTGGACTTTTATTTGGTATTTATCTTGAAAAGATTAATGGTAACTGTCCATCTATTTTTTCTTGTAGAAAGTTTCATTACATGGAAAAGTAAAATATTTTTCTTCAGTAAGATTAAGAACAGTAAACTGTGCTTGAACAGGCCTTTCAGTAAGATTAAAAACAGTAAACTGTGCTTGAACAGGCCTTTCAGTAAGATTAAAAACAGTAAACTGTGCTTGAACAGGCCTTTCAGTAAGATTAAAAACAATAAACTGTGCTTGAACAGGCCTTTCAGTAAGATTAAAAACAGTAAACTGTGCTTGAACAGGCCTTTCAGTAAGATTAAAAACAGTAAACTGTGCTTGAACAGGCCTTTCAGTAAGATTAAAAACAGTAAACTGTGCTTGAACAGGCCTTTCAGTAAGATTAAAAACAGTAAACTGTGCTTGAACAGGCCTTTCAGTAAGATTAAAAACAATAAACTGTGCTTGAACAGGCCTTTCAGTAAGATTAAAAACAGTAAACTGTGCTTGAACAGGCCTTTCAATAAGATTACAAACAGTAAACTGTGCTTGAACAGGCCTTTCAGTAAGATTAAAAACAGTAAACTGTGCTTGAACAGGCCTTTCAGTAAGATTAAAAACAGTAAACTGTGCTTGAACAGGCCTTTCAGTAAGATTAAAAACAATAAACTGTGCTTGAACAGGCCTTTCAGTAAGATTAAAAACAGTAAACTGTGAATGAACAGGCCTTTCAGTAAGATTAAAAACAGTAAACTGTGCTTGAACAAGCCTTTCAGTAAGATTAAAAACAGTAAACTGTGCTTGAACAGGCCTTTCAGTAAGATTAAAAACAATAAACTGTGCTTGAACAGGCCTTTCAGTAAGATTAAAAACAGTAAACTGTGCTTGAACAGGCCTTTCAGTAAGATTAAAAACAGTAAACTGTGCTTGAACAGGCCTTTCAGTAAGATTAAAAACAATAAACTGTGCTTGAACAGGCCTTTCAGTAAGATTAAAAACAGTAAACTGTAAATGAACAGGCCTTTCAGTAAGATTAAAAACAATAAACTGTGCTTGAACAGGCCTTTCAGTAAGATTAAAAACAGTAAACTGTGAATGAACAGGCCTTTCAGTAAGATTAAAAACAGTAAACTATGCTTGAACAGGCCTTTCAGTAAGATTAAAAACAATAAACTGTGCTTGAACAGGCCTTTCAGTAAGATTAAAAACAATAAACTGTGCTTGAACAGGTCTTTCAGTAAGATTAAAAACAGTAAACTGAGAATGAACAGGCCTTTCAGTAAGATTAAAAACAGTAAACTGTGCTTGAACAGGCCTTTCAGTAAGATTAAAAACAGTAAACTGTGCTTGAACAGGCCTTTCAGTAAGATTAAAAACAGTAAACTGTGCTTGAACAGGCCTTTCAGTAAGATTAAAAACAGTAAACTGTGCTTGAACAGGCCTTTCAGTAAGATTAAAAACAATAAACTGTGCTTGAACAGGCCTTTCAGTAAGATTAAAAACAGTAAACTGTGAATGAACAGGCCTTTCAGTAAGATTAAAAACAGTAAACTGTGCTTGAACAGGTCTTTCAGTAAGATTAAAAACAGTAAACTGTGCTTGAACAGGCCTTTCAGTAAGATTAAAAACAGTAAACTGTGCTTGAACAGGTCTTTCAGTAAGATTAAAAACAATAAACTGCTTGAACAGGCCTTTCAGTAAGATTAAAAACAGTAAACTGTGCTTGAACAGGCCTTTCAGTAAGATTAAAAACAGTAAACTGTGCTTGAACAGGCCTTTCAGTAAGATTAAAAACAGTAAACTGTGCTTGAACAGGCCTTTCAGTAAGATTAAAAACAGTAAACTGTGCATGAACAGGCCTTTCAGTAAGGGTTGGTACCAGGTACTTTTACCCCCTCAAAATGGTAATTGGTACCTCCTAATTTCAAATACTGTTACATATTAAGATATTCATGAAAAATGTTCAAATTTTAAGAAAAAGTACCGTCTGTAAATAGTGAAGTACTGGTACACTTGAAAAATATTGAAAGCCCATTTTGAACCTTACAAAGAGGATATTTGAGAGATAATAACAGATGAATTAATGGCAATAAAATGATTTTATACAAATGACTGTAATGGTATATGATGATGCATGATACTATATATGTATGATCTGTCAACAACAAAAATCTTTCTTTATTTTTATACCATGTTCCTGTCTTCTCAAGCTAATTGTCACGATCATCACCCTTTCTTACATTGTACATTGTAGTTTCAACATTAATTTCCTTATGAAAGGAACAATTTCAGTCTAATAAACAATTTCCATGGTAACTGCTTTATAGCTTAAAATTGTTTTTTGATATCATAAACTTCCAGATTAATCCACAGTCGGTCGTAGAGATTTTAGCACTATTATAATTTATTCACATCTCTTAATTGACTTAAATGCATGTTCACATATATTTTTCTGAATGGATATACATGTAGTTTAGATTCACCATTGACCTTTAACCTTTAGTGAATCCTTATATAAGATAATTCTAAAGCTGATTGGTCAGCCATCGGGAGATTGGGTCATACTGGCGAATCGTCTGGTAAATCTGAAATAGGTTTGAAATATTCAGCTTTGTCAAAGCCTTCAAAATCAGATCTTCTGTTATAAGAATCAAAGTGATCATTTTGATCCATCATCCCATTCAATGGACCATTTGGTAGGGGGTCACTAGGAGATCGAAGTTTCTTTTCGGAATTGAACAGTAGAAGAACTAATTGTATTAAAAGTTCAATCAGTTCCATAATTGTTAAAACTGAAATCCCCATCCACAATCCTAACGTTCCACCGATATCGGCAAATAAATCTTCAATAAGATATGCAGGACTTTGTTTGAATTCTATTACATTCAAGTCCTCTAAATAAACATTTAAGCGCACCAGATTTTGATGTATAAGAGTAGATGCTCTAATGAGTCGTTGTCGTTCTGTCAAGTTAATACTGGAGTGATACAATTTTTCGGCGTTGGCCTCCGGATCATTGTATAATTTTTCATACTTTACAACGTGTTCATCTAAGTAATTATAAGCTTCTTTTAAGAATGTACTGTTTAATTTATTGTGGTAAAACTTTTCTAGTGCGTTTTGTTGAAAAAACTCCAGTGGCCAGTATGAAATAGATAAAGCTTTCTGATAGGTCGTTTCCTGGCATGGTTGGAAACATTTGCAGCTTGCTTCATAACTACGATCGTTTGCTAGTTCCTTAAGCTCATCTTGTTCACATTTTAGACTAAGTAGTAAAAAATTCCTTTTCTTTACAATTCCATCGCCAATATCATTACATTCCATTTCTCTGAAAATTCCGCGCCAGTCTGTCATTGTGCCACAATAAGGCAAGCTACGATTTTTTAAGTCCGGTAGACCGGAAGACTTACATTTACATCTTTCTATCACTCTTTCTTGTTTACATAACTGTAGACAAGCAAAAATTGTATTACTGTAATGACTGCCTTCTTGTAAATGTTCGGTTGTGCAGTTTCCATATGGTTGTGATTCTCTTGTATTGATAACAGCTTTTAAGCCAATGGAAGAAGAAAATCCTGGTGGAATATCAAAGCCATGATCCACTGGGCTAGGCATTGTGTTAGGGGCATGTACTTGCACCCGTAAGCCTGCACTATGAGCTATGTTGTTATTGACGTTATACAAGCCATAAGTTCCTAACGGTGGATCATCATTGTCTAAAGCGATAACAGCCGATAAACCATATTCGGGCCCCGTAGCATGTATAAGTATTTTTTCACTGTGTCGAATACTGTTAAAAGTGTAGCAGTTGAAATAATTTTGCCCATCAAAAAAGTGAGTGAAATTATTTGCATTACATTTCTGTTGATTAAAACGACAATGTAATAATATGTCATTTATATCATGTCCAGATGCCATCGCCTCTTCATTCAAATTTTCAAAGAACGCTTGTGTTGATTCCATTCTTGTTTGTTGTTCACCAAATTTTGAACACTGTTGAAATTTCACCCAATCAACAACCTTGGAAGTATTTCTTTCCATTTGTTGTTTTATTTTAGTCAGTGATATGGCTTGAATGTTACATATTGTTATGGCGGGAAATTCCACAGGCATTCCAGTTTTCATTTCTGATACTTCTACAACGGAAAATTGCAAGTATTTTTTGACGAGAAGAGAAAGTTGAAGTGTTGCAGCTGTGAATCCTACAATGACCAGCAAGGCCCACATTACTTTCCGTTTTGTTTTCACGGAGGTAGCTATTTTTGCAAGTCCATGTGCAGTACTCTCAGCTCCAAGTTCAGTGATGATTGAAAGTGCCGTCCGGTTTTGCCTTGAGCCTCGGTTTTTCACCATCCTAAGATGGTCATTGATGTAGTTAAACTTACGTAAGGCTATATATTTCATATGTTCTTGTGGAAATCCCCTGAAACAATAAAATTTTGTTTTTTATATAACATTACAGAAAGGATAAGGGTGGATTAATAAAACTAAGTGAAAATAAATTTGTACCTCTACATTTAAGAAACAAATGAAAGCAGTAACACTACTTTGTGTTTCTTTATCATTATTAGACTAAATAAGTCATTTTAAAAAAGAGACTGTCATGGCTGTGATCGTATGGTAATTGGATTTACAACTAATTGTGCAATCAGTGCCTACCACCATTAACGTTGGGAGTTCGAACCCCGTTCATGGCGAGGTGTACTCAATACAACATTATATGATAAGGTTTGTCAGTAACTTGTGACATGTCAGTGGTTTTCTCCGGGTACTCCGGTTTCCTCCTCCAATAAAACTGACCACCACGATATAACTGAAATATTGTTGAAAGAGGCATTAAACACCATAAACCAACCACCGAAAAAGGGATAGTCGAGTTTGAAGAAAAATACATATAATTTACAAATACATATATTTGATTGAGTTGGCCACCAGAATATTATAACTACACATTTATATAATTAACTAATGTCTTTCTACAATTTAAAGACATGTGAATATTTTTAGAATCCAATTTTTTTTTCATAAAAAAGGAAATTGCATATTCCAGAAATATTACAGATTTATGCATACATGTATATTGTTTTTTTAAGTCCAAATTGTTTCTAAAAAGGTAAAAGATAAAAGGTACATGTACATGTATATTAACTGCTATAAATCAGAAATCAATATTATACAGTAGGGAGCTATCATTGTTTATTACGAGTGTAATTTTGTCTCATTGTTTTGAAGTATATTTATAGTTATCTTTAGTACACACTTCCCTGTCTGCTGTCAGTACCTATGGATTAGAGTATTAAAGCACAAACTAGTCTGTTGAGAACTCCCGTCCTTTGAGCAATTTCTACATTAGGAGTATTTGTTTATAACTTATTTCTATGTATGTATTTATTTATTTATTTATTTATTTATTTATTTAAAAAAATTATAATAAAATTTCAGCAATTGCAGTTGACCCACATTAAAAAATTATTTGACTGGTAACTAAGCTTTTCCATATTAAGAGTTATAACAATATGTGGGCGGTTAGTTCATAGTGTCACATGATAATGCTGGAAGATATGAAGAAGTGATAAAACAAATAAAGACAGACTTTTGATTGTTTTGTGGAAATTTGTATTTTTAGAAAAAATCAAATGGATTAAATGTCAAATGTTTTATGACTAATGAAAGAAGGATGTTGGGATTGTTGATAATCTGATAATCTTACTAGCTGTAAATGATAAACAAGATTAATAAATTAACATGCTTCATATTTATAGAAAACAAATCAAGATAAATAATATCTATGTACAATAGTTAATTGTACCTGACAATATGTGTATGTGGTACATATTTCAACCAAATATTTATAGAACAGTATACAAAATGTACTACTAAAATATCAAGTGATACAAATTCTTGTATCAAAGACAAGTATGTTACACGTCAACCATTCCCACTCTTGTATTCCTTGGCTATGTTACTTATATAAAAAAAATCAACCCAGATCTTCTCTTTGGTTAATTATAGTGTTTTACCTGTAAAAATGCAATTGCCCCTTTTCTGTTAGTTAATGTATTATTTGTAAAGTAAAACATATTGCTACTGATTTTACCATGATACATGTCTAAAACGAACCCTAGGTAAACCAAAAACCTGCCTAAACCAGACAGACTTTACAGTTCCATCTACTAAATGTTTTTATTATACTTCATGTATGTAAGCTGTAATTTTATTGGATAAGACGAGGGTAACATTCTGCTCTGACACATGGCTCAGCGGGTAACAATTTTTTTACTGTCACCCTCTCATTCTAGGTTCTAGCAAAATTACTGAACATCTGTAAAAATGAATAGACTGAATATGAAATGAAACATTAAAATGAAAAAAAACCCGTTGCAAACTAGAAAGTGAAAACATTCATTATAATAAATTAAATAACATATATACACAAAGACAAAAGTTAAGCACCCCCATGTTTTTTTGAAATGACAAATGATACAACAAATATCATGAGATTACTGACCAGATAATCTCAAGAACGCAATGGTGACCTGTTAGGACATTACATTGGCTGTAAGAAACCACAAACAAAATCAAGAAAATTGTTAATTTAATGAATATTTAATCACAATATCACAAAGCCAGTTTTTGCAGTAAAACATGTCCATTTTAAGTATTGACCTTCACAGTTCAAAAAGCATGATAAGATTGTCATTTCACTTTCAAAATGTCACTTATGAATCACTTGACGACATCTATTGTTCAAAGTTCAGTACAGGATGTAATCCCCACATGCTTGGATGACGGCCTCAACCCTGCGTCTCATCCCTCCAGTTAGACGTCGGATGTCCTGTTGTGATAGCTGCTGCCATTCCCGATGCAATGCTGCTTCCAACTGACGAATGTTTTGCACAGGAGGTTCCCGAGCATGTATACGACGGCCTAACATGTCCCAAATATGCTCTATGGGATTCAAATCCAGGCTCATGGCTGGCCAAGGAACAGAAGTCACGGCTTCGCTTTGGAGGTAGGCGGTCACAGCTCTTGAACGATGAGGCCTGGCATTGTCATCCATATACACAGGCCTTGTAGCTAGTGGGTGGTTGTCGAAATGGGGACAACTGGTTGTAAGACGTCTCTGATGTACTGATCACCAGTTAGGTTGCCTTGTATGGTGACTAAATCCAGCTTGCAGTCATGAGAGATACACCCCCCAACCATTACTGAGCCTCCACCTTAAGGGACAGTTAGCTGGATGTTCCTTGGGGTATAGGCTGTATTTTTGTGTCTCCAAACCCTCATCCGGCCGTCGGTTACATGAAGCAGAAACCGGCTCTCGTCTGACCAAGGATTTTGCACCATGTCCTTAAGTTCCAACCACGTCGTGCTAAACACCATGCCAAATGTGATCGTCGATGTCGGTCTGCCAACAGTGGACGTTTATTGACTCTCCTTGACTTAAGTCCCGCTGATTTCAGATGGTTTCTAACTGTTCTTGTTGACAGAAATCTATTGGGCAGCCAGTGTTGTTTGAGTATGGGACTGGTTGTGAATGGCATCCGTCTAACCAAATGCTGCAATGCCCTGTCGTCACGATCAGATGTTACCCGTGGTCTGCCGGATCTTGGCAAGTCTTTCACATTGTTGGTTTGTGTGTATTTTCTCACCAGTCGGCTGACTACAGTATAGTGGTAGCCCATCTGACGTCCAATAACTTTGAAGGACATCCCTGTTGTATGCATGCCGATTATTTGCCATCTTTGTGCTTCTGATATTCGCCTTCGTACCATGCTTACTGAGAATGAATACATTTTTTACAACACCGTACTTAAATACCCAAATTCGAAGCGTGAACATACTGAATTTTGAGTAATGCGTGCACGGTGCGTGACTAGTCGATATTAGACATAATGGTCACACCTGTGTGAGCACATCTTTTTAATGGGACATTGTTCTTGCTATAATCAATATAAATATTAGAATCTAAGCTTAGTGTAACTTATTATGTTTTAATATATCAGGGGGTGCTTAACTTTTTTCTTTGTGTATAGTTGAGAGGGTGTTAGATCAGATTGTTATCCTTCGAAAAAGACATTGTCAACCTCGGCTTTGTCTCAGTTGACAATGTTTTTCTCAGGGTAGCAATCTGATCTATCACCCTCTCAACTATATGTTATTTATATAATGTAATATGAACCTGTGTAAGCCAAACACCTGTCTAAACTAAACAAATTCTTCAGTTCCAAAGGGATTTGGTTTAGACAGGTTTTACTGTACATGTAAAGCAATGCTTATTGCTGCCCTTCTCAGCTTTGTTGTTACATGTAAAATAGATTAGCACTGCACTTAAGCTACTATGCCACATTTTAAATACAACAGGGTCATTCGTCCCCAATCTTGATCTTTAAATTTAAAGTGTTGTAAATCAAACATTCCCACTCGTGACCTTTTCACTTCATGTGTTCTGAATCAATCAGTCCCTTTCTTGACCTCTTCATTTAATGTGTTGTAAGCTAACTGTTCCTGCTCTTGACCTTTTTAGATAGGGTATGTTTAAAGAAAAGTTTGAAGATACCAAAGGGGTAATCAGAAGCTGTAAATTGAAGGACAGACAATATAATGGCCAAAGGATAAAGGACAAATGGTCTAAAAACATTTCAAGGGAACACTAAAGATCGAGCAATATGAACCCCACTAAAAACTGTAGGTGAACTCAGGTGCTCTTGACATTTTTACATAATGTGTTCTAATTTTACCATTCCTACTCTCCAATGTTCATAAAACACTTTATTACATAATGATTTTATTTAAACAATTTTATTGGCTATCATGCTGTCACCTGAAGGAATGTGGATGATATAGTTACTGACATTCTAAAACCTCTCTGTATATAACATAAAATTAATGTTTCATTTCATGGTTGGTTTAATCTTTTCTCATCCTCTTGGCACCTTATTTGTCCTTCCATCGTTCTTGGATATAATAAAATTTGTGTAACTTCAGAGTACCCAGAGGAAACCACTGACTACCTGTATCTTAAGTGAATGACAAACGTAATCACATAAGATTGTTATATGGAACACACATAGCCCCAGGCAAGAGTTGAACTTATAAACCCTTAGATATGATAGGCACTAATTACATAAGTAGTTATAAATCCAGGTACCATATGGTACCTACAATGGAGGCCTCTAGGATTGATAGTACAGTGAAACCTGTCTAAACTGAACCTCATTGGAACCAACTTTTGTGTTCAGAATAGACAGGTGTTTGGTTTATACAGGTTAATTTAACAATGGACTTTAGTTAAAGTTGGGTTTATGCAGGATTCCAGTTTACTCAGGGATCAGTTTAGACAGGTTTCACTGTAGATGGAAATGTAGAGAAATAGAAAACATGAGTAGAAATCATTGATAAATACTGCTAAAATTGGTCAAATTATAAGAATACAAAGTGAGAAAGGGGGGAGGGGTTATGGTTTTTATCACCACTTTCAACAATATTTCAGTTATATCATATCATGTTGATTCAAACTCCAACATTAAGTGGTGATATGCACTGATTGCACAGGTAGTTATAGATCCAACTGCCATATGATCACGACCACAATAGAGTGCAACACGAGAAACAATCTTTTTATATTAAAACAGTTCTGTTGTTGCTGCTGCCATGTTATGTCACTTGAAAGTCGTACAAAATATACCAAAAAAGGCTACAAATATTTGTTCTACAAACACTAGATTGCAATATATCTTTTTGAAGAAAAAGAAAACAACTGTAATTAAAATTATGTTACATGTGTTTTTGATCTTGCAGTGATACACCTGGCATCAATTATTTATTTAGAGAGTTACAATCAATTTTAGAAATTGTCAACATGCACATGTAGATACCAAATTGTCAAAATTCCATTCAATAGGAATCTTATCATCACATCACATAAAAAAATATCAGATTTTTATTTTGACACTTTATAATTACTCAAGTAATTACTTAAAGTGTCAAATTTTAATTTTAAGGTATGATTGAAAAACTAAGAAAAAGTATTACATTAATTAAAAACTTACCCAATAGATACAAAAAAGAGATCAGAATCATAAGAAAAAATGACAGAGAAATAGCAGTAAATCCTAGTATTGGTCATATCATTGGTAGATTATCTTCTGTTGTAGCAGCAGATTTCTAGTTAAAGATGATTGATTCTTAGTCTGTTAAGGTTCCACTATCCAGGGAGATGGCTGTTGACCAGATAATTAGCTTTAATTGGGTTAATTAGATAACAGGTGCTCCCTGTTGTCAGTTTAATTAAAGCTTTCTGTTTCATTGATAATGATGTTTGTATCAATTGCATGATATCTTGTATCAGAGGGACTAGTATAACCTAATCTTAGATCCTTTGGTGATGATCACTCTTAATTAATAAAGAATTGTCTTGTTTGACTGACCAATCCTTGTTTTTATATGATTGACAAGATTGATTGTGAAGGTCATACCGTATTCATCATGATTTGGTGTTAAACACCATAACTCCTGACATTTATATAAAATTAAAAGAATAATAATGAAACTTTTGCAAAATGATTCCCTATTATTTAGAAAAAGCAAATATTGTATAAAAATAAAATGGAAGTATTTTTTCCCGATGTCGTATTTTGAATGCGAGAAAAAGTCTCATGTAATATGTAGGAATAAATACAAAGTAAGGGAATAACATTATTTTTGATGATATGTGTTTTTATATATTTATATCACAGTCATGATAAAGTCCTTAATGATGACAGTATTTGTTAATAATATGTTAGCTGGTATATAGAAACTGTGTTAGAGAAGCAATCGCCTCGGTTGTCAAATGGTTTGTGTGTTTATCTACAGTGTGGTAGATCGTGAGTTCGATCCCCAGTAGGGTCAAGTTAAAGACTTTAAAATTAGTATTTGTTGCTTCTCCTCTAAGCATATAGCATTAAGGAGTAAGAATAAGAACTGGTTGGCTGAGAGGCTGGAAAATGTATGTGAGTGAAGCAACACGTCAACCTGTGGAGCTATAGTACTTTAAAAATTCAACTCGGTCTCAGAATGTTGGTTAAGTACAAAATAGACTTCATCATCATTTCATCAAAAAGAACTTGTTCTTGCCATGATATAGCTGAAATATTTTTCACTTGGAGTTAAAACAACAATCAGTCACTCACTATCAGAGAGGCTTGGTTTGTTTGAATTCCAAATGCAGCTTAATGATAGTGATTTCCATTATAAATAATTTTTCTGGTACTTCTTTTGAAATATGTGATTTTGTTGATATTTGAAGATTTTGCAAGTTTGGCCTATTAATAATTTTGAACACACTGGCCTGGGATGGTTCTTGGGTCCTTCTTTTCTTTCTTTCTTGTTTTTGACTGCCCATTGTGTAATAAAACAGGTTTTTTTTCACAGCTTGAAGACATCAAATTGAGTGATTAATATAATTTGTTCTATGTCTGCACTTAACTTTAGCATAGTTAACAGTGGTTTAATAGTGTTAGTTTGCACTTAACTGGTATAGTTTACAGTGGTTTAAGAGTGATAGTTCACTGGGGCACATTATTATACAAATATATCCTGTTAGTGAGGCTTATTTGCGAAAAATAAGAGGAGAGGCAAATATCCCGAGCGGCGAGGGACATTTGACTGTCCTTGAAACCGGTATTTTTCGCAAATAACCCTCACTAACAGGATATATTTGTTTAATTCCACCGAATATTTAACAGCAAGTAAAACAGTAGCATGTAAGCAGGTTCAGAACTTCAGACCACCTCGTTCATTTGATTTTCAAGACTTTTATCAATCTATGAAAAGAGGACAAATCTGTTCAAAGAAGTGTATTTCTGGAACAAAATAAAAAATAGAATAAATCACGGTTTTGCTTTAATATACAACATGTAAAAAAAATAATGCAAATAAATTTGAAATATATACATTTCAACGATTTCAAACATAACGGCTGACACTGTCGTCTGTCATTTTTCTTTACTTTAACATTGGTTGAAAGACGAAACCCGAGTAATTCGAATTACATCTGTGACGTCATAAACTATTTAAAGAAGGGATTTCCCCTCGAGCGGGGTATTTGCCTATAGTACCGTGGTATTTGCCTAAGGTATTTGCTCAGGCAAATACCCACCCTATAGGGAATTCCCAAGAGCAAATACCCCGGTGATGGGTATAAAGCAGAAAAAGCTAAGGATTGGTAAAAAATACCCCTTTCATCAACCAATCAGAAGACAGCATTCATATATAAGGTGGAATTATAGTTGTAAATAATTGTCAGTACAAAATATTAACTTTGTTTTAATTAATGGGAAAATACAGAAAATACAGCTATTCTTTAAGTGTTTGATAAGTCATTGATAGTCATTTTTATCACTTTTTTTTCTACAAAAAACAGTGGACATTTTGGTTGAATTTCTCATTAGGTGTCTACAATGCAATCTGTATTCAACCATTGTCTATTGGATTTTGGTCTCTATATAAGACACAGTGTACCAGGAGACTTCCTACCTCAGGTAGACATATAAAGCAAAGGTTTATAGTATACTTTTATATAAATAGTAAATCTCTGAAAATGCCCTGATTGCAATATAAAAGAACATAGCCATTATTGATGATATAAGATATTGTAAACCTCCATCAATATCAGTTCATCAAAAGCCTAAATGCAGTAAGTTAAAACTTCAAAAACAAATTTGTATTTTATACATGTCCTTGTGTAATTCTTTTGATTGAATTTCCAATTTGACATTTAAAATATTTCAATTCGAATGAGTGACATTTCTTTTTGTTTTCCAAATGACAAATATTACATAACTAAATGTCTTTGGATAATGAATAGTTTTATAAGAAGATTGAAATAGGGTAACATGTAAAATGATACACGATAAATGATTATTCAAAATAATGGTAACTATAACATTTTCTTTTAAAGGGACATTATCTGCCAAAATCGTAAATCTTTGTTACCCATAAAAACTATCAGATATGATTGATGCCTTAATAAAACGTGTTTCTGTAACTTATAAATGTTATGAAATGTACGTGCATCGGGGGAAAAAGGTGCAACTGCTCGTGTTTTGAGATCGATCAAGAAACGGACGCCATCTTATTAATTATCGGCATTGTTTACGGGGTTTGCCGAATCGTCATTAAATCAGTACAACAATGCACTTATTTCTTATTTTCTGTGAATCTGCTTTTAGTCGGTGTTAATTACGGACAAAGAACCATGCAAGTTTGCAGTTAATAAGCGACAAAATACAAATTATTCGTTTTTACCTGTCACTAGTAAGGTCAGTTGCATACGGAGAAAGCGAGGTCAAATTATTTGCTTGCAAGGAAATAATAAATCGATGGTAATTTTTGTTCTCAAAAGGCGAAAAGTGGTACGATAAGCTGTTTAATGTGAAATATTTACCTTTATTTCATCATTTTAAAGTTATTTACCAATTTCCAAAACATATAATTTTTTTGGTCAAAATCGTAGCTAATGCATCTTTAAGGGAATACGATACAGTAGGATTGCCAATTGATTTTTTCATGAAAATTCGTGATTTGGTCAATTTCGACATGCTCTTTCCAAATATGCAAAGAAAAATATACCTTCATGACTTAGTTTTCGAGATATTTACGATCAAATTTTGACCATTTTTCGACAATTTTTTAAAATGCGGATTTTTATAGCGGTAAAGAAAATATCACAATTTCAAAACGGTAAAAGATAATTGCATCCGGTTTTTTGCAATAGCTTCCTATGATAATTTCGTTCAAAGATGATGAGCATGTACATTCCCAATAATAGATTAAGTAGTCCAAAAATTCTACTTATTTGTGGAATATGGATTATTTAGTGGTTTCTTCATGAATAAATTTGCATGTAGAAAAAAAATGACAATTGATATTTTCTTAATATTTTGTCATGATATTCTCGCAATGATTTTATTTAGAATTTTAACAAAAAGTAATGGGGTACATGTGCTTGTTTTTTAGCTACAGAACAAAAACCGTGCATTTTTCATGACAAACCTAGACATCGTCAATTTCGGCGCCAAATTACCCTACAATGTATTTTAATAGGTAAAACGTCGTGGAGTCTTTCCCGCCGTTTTCCTTGGATTGGATGAAAGGGCAACGCAACCGGAGAATGAAATAAATGAAAGAGAACGGCTATAGTTGTACAGCGAATAGATAAGTAACTGCCAAACCCGTGCAAACGTTCTTGCTCAATGTTCATTAGATTTAACGGTGTATCACAACCGTCACACGCGTTTAATTGCTCTGCTAGTGTTTTCAGTTCAACTATTCGTCTCCCATCCTGCCAGCATATATCTTTATAATCAGTTCCAGGGTTTGCGTCTGTCTGGTCTACCTTTGTCTCACCATCATTCCTATCCAACTCTTTCAAGTGCTCTGAACATTTTTTCCGACGGCGTATTTCTCCTTCTTTTAAAAACGGCATTATTCGGCTTGAAGCAGGTGCTTTCAAATTTTTACGCAATCGCCTTTTTATGACGTCGATGCAACTTCCGCGGAAAATGTCGCGCTCATTACTGTGACGTCGCAAAAACAATATGCGGTATTCGGCGAAGTAATTATCTGCCCTTGCTACTGTATCGTATTCCCTTAAGTTGATGCTTACAGATCGAAAAAAACAGGTTTGACAAATCACAACAAAATATTTTCGGATCCAAATCATGCTAATTGTAATGAAAAAAAAGGGTGTTTGATGTATGGCAGTAAAGGGTTTACTCACCCTCTTGCAGAAAATTGTATGGGAACGATCATATGTCTCACATTGACTAAATTTTGTGAGTTCAACTCCCACCCATCCATCGTTTAGTATGCAGTAACCAAAAAAATGTTGTTGGCTTTCTCTAGTTACTTCAGCCTTGATAGAACTGAAATTAATACTGGAAAGTTGTATTTAACACTCATATAACCACTTTCCATCACAAAAATTAGTAATTAAAACTGTACAGAATAGAAAAAGGCAATCTTTACTGCAGATGTAAGGGAGGTAAATCATGTATGAACAAATCTGATGGTAATCGTCCATAATATGAGGGTGTTTCTAATGAATATGACATTTGTGTTTTATATTGGTTTCTAGTTGGTATTTTAAGATCATCATTCCATTCCAATACCCACCCACATTTACCCTTTAATTCTTTGTTATTTTAATTGATATTGAAAAGATCGTTAATGGCCTTGAAAGGGTAGCGTGTAGCCGAGTCCAGTCAAGAAAAGTCACTATTGAAAAAAAAAGATGAAATAAATGAATACAAAAAAAAAGAAATACAAAAAAAAAAAGGTTACCGATAGGGTACCGATTTTCAGAATTAAACGTAATATAACTATTAGTTTGTGTACAAATTTATTTGAAAAAAATAAGTGATTGAATTTTAAGGAAACTGAAATGGCTTGCTTATTGTTCACGGAAACTAACGATTTTCATACTGATAAGAAAGGCATTATTGAGTTAACGTTAGTCTGTGTCATTTCATATCAATGATGATAATCAGGGTAGACTGGCTACAAGTCACTTTCTGATTTATAATCCCCCTTTTTTTAAATTTTGCTATGGAAAGTTGAAACCTTGACTGACCATTTACTAACAACATTTCTGTATTGATTACTAATTAAAGGTGCTGCTGTGGTCGTGATCGTTTGGTAGTTGGTATCACCTGTGGTCGTGATCGTTTGGTAGTTGGTATCACCTGTGATCGTGATCGTTTGGTAGTTGGTATCACCTGTGGTCGTGATCGTTTGGTAGTTGGCATCACCTGTGGTCATGATCGTTTGGTAGTTGGCATCACCTGTGGTCGTGATCGTTTGGTAGTTGGTATCACCTGTGGTCGTGATCGTTTGGTAGTTGGCATCACCTGTGGTCGTGATCGTTTGGTAGTTGGCATCACCTGTGGTCGTGATCGTTTGGTAGTTGGCATCACCTGTGGTCGTGATCGTTTGGTAGTTGGTATCACCTGTGGTCGTGATCGTTTGGTAGTTGGTATCACCTATGGTCGTGATCATTTGGTAGTTGGTATCACCACTAAAGTTGTGAATTCGAACCTCATTCATAGCAAGGTTGACTCGATACAACATTATTGTGATAAAGTTTGTCTGTGACTTGCGACAGGTCTGTACTCTGTTTCTTTCACCAATAAAACTGACCGCCATAATATAACTGAAATATTGTTGAAAGTGGCATTAAACACCATAATCCAATCCTTTACTGATTACCTGTGGACAGTACCAGTATTTAAATATAATTAGTCAGTAAAGATTTCAATTTTCATAGCGATTTATTAATTTATTATTAGGAAGTGAAAAGAGTAAGGATGCCAATCACCAGATTGACAATTGTAATTATATAGTGTTGATTACATGAAAAATATATTTATTTATAGCAAGATGTCTTGACTTATGGTTACATCTTTGGAATAGTCTTTGAAATTAAAGATCAGGTAGAAATCTTACTTGCAGATTACTGTGGTATTTATTACAAATACCTGTATTTGCATAATATTCAATAAAATATATTGGAAATCCATTATTTTTTTAACCCATGATAAATAACCATCAGAAGAATAATATGGTTTCTTTAGGACATCACTGCCAATGATTTTCATGTGTCAATACATTTGTCTGGCACAAACAAAGAAAAGTAATTTACCATATGATCTAGGTCATGCCGTTGTTGCATAAAAAATAACAGTCTAATCTTTTACTGTCATCGTTGAAACATCATTTCTGACATTCTGTGCAATTTTTTAATATTACTGTGACTGATACGTTAAAACCATTGTATTAAGTTTTTGTGGCCATGACGTTAAAACAATTATATTAAGTTTTTGTGGTAAGGGTTTCTGTGGCCATGATCGTTTTATCTACATTAACTTATGCAATATTTCCTTAAACCACTAAGGTGGATGATTTTGACTTCCGCTTGTGTCAAGGTGTATTCAATATAATCTTATATGATCAAGTTTATCAGCGACATATGGAAGATTGATGGTTTTCCACTGGGTTGTTTGATTACCTCCATCAAGAAAAAAACAAAAACAAAAAACAAAATAACAGAAATAATGCTGAAAGTGAATTTAATGCCCATAACCCATAACTCTAGTCCATTGTGTGGCACTGTGTTTAATATCATTTGAAATACATCAAAGAGACAAACGTTTTGAGAAAAAAAATCAGGGTAAAAGCTATGTTTTTCTTAATTCAAATAATTTAATTTTATTTGACCCAATGAATTATCAACCTGTGCATTTTACAACAACGACTAAAATGACCATCAGCCTTTTTATATATCTGATACAGTGTGGTATTTTTATATATCTGATATAGTGTGATATTTTTATATATCTGATACAGTGTGGTATTTTTATATATCTGATACAGTGTGGTATTTTTATATATCTGATGCAATGTGGTATTTTTATATATCTGATATAGTGTGGTATTTTTATATATCTGATACAGTGTGGTATTTTTATATATCTGATACAGTGTGGTATTTTTATATATCTGATGCAGTGTGGTATTTTTATATATCTGATACAGTGTGGTATTTTTATATATCTGATGCAGTGTGGTATTTTTATATATCTGATGCAGTGTGGTATTTTTATATATCTGCTTCAGTCATTGTCATTTTTTGCTTCAGTCATTGTCATTTTTTGTTTCAGTCACCATCATTTTTTTGCTTCAGTCATTGTCATTTTTTGCTTCAGTCACTGCCATTTTTGCTTCAGTCATCATCATTTTTTGCTTCAGTCACTGTCATTTTTGTGTATAGATGAGATTTGACAGAGAAGTGATTCATATTGTTGTGCATGATTGTCGATGATTATTGTGTATTTTTCAAAAGATCATGTACACATATTTAGTTAACATTTAGCTTCCACGATAAACAATTACGATGATGTGTTTTACCACCAATATAAACCTGTCAGCGCTCACTAGGGGTATTAAATGAGTCTTATAACAGTCATTTCTCCTGCGTCTTTTGTATTATGTTTTTTTCCATTGCATCCTCATGCTACATATTAGAGGTATGAATTTGTTTATAACTCCTACAGTCTAAGTGTGAAGGCTTTGATTTCCTTGGCATTATAACTATGTTAATAATGCTCTAATTGAGGAATGCTTGTCTTAGGAATCAAATGCTGTGGTACTAAATGTTTAAATCTTTTTAGAAGATATAGAATTTAACTGAATGAGCGTTATGAAAAGAAAGTTTAAATAGTATTGGTCAACACTTCCATGAACAAACAATCACCTCTCACCTTAACTCACTGAATATCAGAACAAATACCGATGGTAAATCAAGACCCTGACTAGGGAGAGGCACACAATGGTGCGAGGTTAAGCCGATTAATGCCAAACTAATACTCTCCCTCTTGATAATTCAATTTCCTACGGAAGTACATATGTATAAACAAGATATGAAACGTGCACATGTTCACTTCCACTCAAAAATACCACACACTATGACAAAAAAGAATGTCAATATAAACAAGGATAGTACAATAGCGGGGTCAGTGATACCAAAGAAGGTAGAATAAGTTAAGTTAAAGACCTTATTAATTAGGAATATCACGACTGATGATTCTTTGTAGGAGACCAGAATAAAAAGGTCATCAATTTATGATAATTCTTATCTTCCAGCAACTGCCAAAATATATTTTGTTTATCAATTTCTAAACATGTAGTTAATCTTCCTAATGCAATCCTGTCATTGTAATATGTCAGTTAAATTTATACAAGGGTTTCTGCTAGTATTTTCATTGTAATGGCATGAAACAACAGCCATTGAAGTCTGTACATGCGATGATTTCACGGTCCATAGAGTTAAAGCTATTGGGAGCCAATGATTTAGATGTGCTGCAATGGTGATCAATTTAATATGGCGTGAAGCATCATTGTTTTCTAAGATACAAATGTTACAAATGAACACCAATTGGTCTATAGGCCCAGTGTCCTACAGTCCAAAGTTTAGCAGTGAAGACAATAATAAAAGTGTTCTTAAGAACAAGGAATCTACATTTCACAAAAGGTTATATAGGGTCCAAGTTCAACTCGCAGACATAAAGTAAGATAGACATAAGGGACCAACCATTTTCTTGCCCGGGGGATGACAGAGTTTTTTTGTTGTACTTTGTTTTCAAAATTTTGAAAATGGTACAAAGAAAAGGGGTGGGGAAAGGGAGGTAATGATGTATTAAAAATAAATTTGGCCAAAAAGAGGACAAAATGTTTAAAAAAAAACCCAGCAATGTCTGTCCATATCCCCCTTCTCCTTTCCAGATAAGAAAATGGCTGGTTCCACGCAAGTAAATAAACTATGTTGTTGGTATAAGTAACGGTTCATTAATCAAATGAAAACTGTTTGTTGAATACAGCAAATTAATAGCACTTATAAATTGTTGTCATTTCTCCGAGTAATATTGTGTTAGAATATTGGTAAATATTAGTATAGTAATGACTATAGGGACCAGATGTAGGGTAGTTATCATATTATCTGGTACCAGTATATATAATTAACATGGAATCTGTCCAGAAAACAGTCTTCACATGTTCCTCTGAAAAGACAACCTATTAACTCCTTTATGAAAGGCTGGAGGAATGGTAATGTTTTTTATGTCATGCATGACCTCCTCTTTTATGTGTTGGGTTCAATGTGCCAGGATAACATTGTGATGGGGGTCACAAATAATTGCTTATTTGCCATGAGGAGATTTTGTTGAAATGTCAAATGAAAAGTTCAAGGCAATAGGAGGAGAGGGGTCCTGTTTTTATTAAAAAAATAAATAAATAAACAATTTTGAGTGAATTAGCAAATTTATTTAGCTGTTATGGTGAAAACAAAGTGTTGTTGAGATAATGATTCTACTGGACCAACACAGTGAGCTGGATTTTTTAGGTGCTAGCACACTGAAACAACATTCCCTGCTTGACATGTGGATCCAGTTAGACACATTATCCTGACACAAAACTGCCAAGATATAGCTGAAATATTGTTGAAAGTGGCATTAAACACCATAACTCAAAACCAATCTATACTTTTACTCCTTAATGCCAAGTGCTTTGCAGAAAAGCAACAAATACCAAATTGTTGGGCCCTTGGGGGATTAAACCAAAGATCTTTCAAACCTGAGTCTAGCATGCTACTTATTATACCACCAAGGCAGTTTATAGACAGTTTAATAGTTAGCTTAGATCTCATTTAGAGTTCCTTTGAAGGGTTAAGCCAAATATTAGTGGTAGGACTTCAGTAAATTGTTAACCAGAATCTCATTGGAAGGGAGTTCAGTAAAACAATTACATTGTATACCAAAATCTCAATTGGGAGGTAGGGGTCAGTAAAATTGTTCAAACATATGGAGGGTCACATATTTTGTCCTAATGCTCTTTAATTGTTAAGACCTTAACTTGGATCCCTAGATAGATAGGTTTCTTATTTAGTAGCTCCATGCACAAAGATTTGTATTACAGAATTGTAAACATGCTTTCGATTGGATGCCAACACGGTTACTGGTATACTAATAAGAGTGTAATGACCGAGAGATGTAATACATATAAAAAGGTTATACTATGGTTATATATCAGAGAAGACACAGTAACAGGTTTCTTCTTCTGTAGGGCATGTTTCTGTGTGCAGTTTGAAAAATATGCTGAATTACGCTTTCGTTTGAAGAAACAATGAAGTAAAATATATTAAATTATGTTGTACAGGAGAAGAAAAAAAACCACACTTCAATCAAAGAGCTTTGAGGTATTCCTTTAACAAGATGTTTGTTTATCATATAGACAATTACATATCTCTCCTTTCATTAGGTTTGATCTATAAAGTATATATACAGCTAGTCTAAGAGTAGAAATGTGTTAAAGCTGAACAATTCTTTCACATAAGCATGCTTGGAGTAGAAGTAATTAAGAGGGAAAATGACTAAAAAATCATTAGAAAGTCTGGTACAAGATGTCTTTTCATTGCATATAATTTATTCTCTCTTTTATTTTTAAAGACAAAGTTTTGTTCTCAGCCTAAATTGGTTTAAGATATTAGTGTCGTTTTTAAATAACTACAAAAATTTTGCAGTCGTATTGAGTTATCAGTTTTGGGTCTGTTATCATTGTCGTTCTTGGTGCCGTTGTCGTCCGTCTGTAGGCAAAATGGTTTATGTGCAATAACTTTTGTTCTAGTAAGGTTTTGTACTCTCAAATATTTTGAACATTAGGTTTTCTAACCTTACAGCATAAACATTATTGACAGTACGAGTTATTGAAATAAGATTTGGTTTATGGTGTTTAACGCCACTTTCAACAATATTTCAGTTATATCGGTTCGGTCAATTTTATTGGTGGAGGAAAGAAGAGTACCTGGAAAAAACCACCGACCTGTCGCAAGTCACTAACACTTTATCACATAATGATGTATAGAGTACACCTCGCTGTGAACAGGGTACGAACTCACAACTATTGAAATAAGTACTTTGTGCTTGTAGAATGATATTGATGCATTAGCACTATAATTGTAGAAGTCCGTTTCATCTGTTTATATTGATCATTAGGTGTAATATACATACAAGCATATACCGTTTCAAAATTTGGCACACAAAACAAATGAAAGTGTATGTTAATTTTTATTGCAAGCATATGTGTGTCCCAATGTTTCGAGTCCTTTGCCAAAAACTAGTTTGATGTACACATACTATATCCATGTGCCATAATAAGGACATTAATTTTTCTGGGTTAATTTGTTTTTAGTAAATATTATATTATTTTAATATGATTTGATTGAAATGTAAATTTGAAATACCAGTCGATATCTACAGACCAAAAAGTGAATCTGAAATGGTTCCAAGAAATCCAAAGAAAATAAAATGAACATGAATTTGTATGTTTTTCATATTTACGATATTAATTGATGTAGAACTTTTATTTAAGATTAAAGAGGAGATTTACCAAGCATTTTACTTCAGGTCCACTTTATTTCTTCTGCAAACATTTAGAGATTTAGACTTATATAATTATGATTAGTTGAAGAACTTCAAAAGAACTGCTACGGATTAATTATCAGTTAGATTATGAAAAATGGGGGATAACTTTTTGTTAATTTCAAATTTAGGATAAAAAATAGAAATAAAGTAAAAATTGTGGAATAAAAACAAATTTTACATACCGAACACTTCTTCGTCATACTTGAAATATTCCAGTTATTTCATTCACAATATAAAAATTCCAAGAAATATATATTTGTTATGTCTATTTTCTTTTGTGAAACTACCATGACATGAAGAACTGTTCATTTTTCGTGAGGTGGGATTGGAATAAGTTCTCATACATTTATAATGAAACAATATTCACAAATGTCAAAAAAAATAATATATACAATTTTCTTTTTTGGAGATGAAAATAAACTCATTTTTTCCCTCTTTAAATATGCACTTATATAAACTGTTGCTTGATAATTAGAAATGGTAAATATCAGTGACACCCCCTACTAATTAAGAATGGACTTGTCTGCATGTTTGTATACAGGTATCATTGTAACTTGTGATGAAAAGGTGTCAGTCATAATTAGTCAATATGTAAATAGATCTGATCTGATTATGACATCTTCCTTGTAATGGGGATCAAAAGATTCCTCCAGTAGAAGAGCATCTTAGCTCAATACATTTTTTTGTCATTTCTAGAAACACTTGTTTTTTTAGGGTAATTTGTTTTGCATCAGCTACTAGAAGTCATTAATCATATTCTGTCATAAAGTGTTTTTGCAAAAAAAAAATAAAAAGCTGCGATTATTTAATTATCTTACCATTTATACCAATACAATGTGGATCATTTAATGTTAAAGTTTCTGACAAATTACTTGATTTTTTTAATCTTGAAGTGGCTTAAATGATAATTATAATTATCAGTATTTTGGACAATTTTTCTTTGATTTCACAGAGTGATATTGTCAGTATCAATTTAATGACTGATACTAGAAAATATCAGTCAGCGTGATGTCACATTATGACGTTGTTTAATACTGGTAAAAACAATAATCTCCATTTTGAAGGTCTCATCATACATTATCACAAGTATCACAGCTTGTCTTATCAACCATCAACCCAAATAGTCAGTTATTTTGAAAAGTAAACACGATTGGTCCTTTTGATCTCGGCACAATGAGAATAGACTGATTATACGAATGTTTTCTCTTAAATAATGAGGGTTTGACAGTCTAGTAAAAATTCTCTCTCCACCACTTATTTTAAATGCCATGAAATAGTTACGAAATGGCTTGAAATGGTGTTAAGCAAATCAGTCAATTTCTGTTACGAAAAATGGCTTGAAATGGTGTTACTGTTAAGCAAATCAGTCAATTTCTGATAGTGTAAGTATTCCTACCATATAGTAAAGTTTGTCAGTGACTTGTGACAGGTCGGTGGTTTTCTCCGGGTACTCTGGTTTCCTCCACCAATAAAACTGACTGCCATGCTATAACTGAAATATTGTTGAAAGTGGTATTTAACACTATAAACCCCAAACTAAAACCCTACCATATAGCCATACTGTCTTCTAATTCATCAATTTAGTTCACAATTCTTGCTATTCAGAAGAATAGGTTGATCAAATTAAAGCAATTGAATTTAAACAACAGCATATTTGTTGATCTGTTGATCGAAATCATCAATAAATAAAATATTAATTTTACAATGAACAAATTTTTAAAAACTGAAATGAAATCGTCATGAATACAGTAAATGAAAATACTTGACCTTAAACAACAATCAAACAAATTAGAAATTAATCAACTCGGTTTAATTGATTAATTAAAGCTAATAGTAGAACAGTAGCCCTTTTATCAACCGATCCCACATATTATCTGAACATATCTGCTGTAAACAAAATATGAAAGTGCACTGTTCGCAAGATTGATCAGAAATCTATTTTAAATTATCAGATTTTATTTTTTAAATAACTCAATATTACATAAAGTTATTAAATATTTTCACCAGTATTTCATTTTTCCTATATTAACTAAAACAATTAAAAGAAATCACTCAAATTGATATATAATTGTGCTTGTTTAAAAGCTGTGCAGTGATTAACAGCAGCTATTCTAGGAAATATAGAGATGGTCTCTGTTATTATTTTGATGCAGATTATTATATTTGAGTTTAGAAAAAAAATAAAACAGAGACAAATGCAGGACATTTCTGTCAAAATGTTATATAAGCTCTCTCCAAATAAGCCATTTAGTTTGAGCAATGATTATTCAACAAATGATAAACGTTTGTTCAGTGTTTTTTTCTGCAATTTTTCTGTACTTTATTGTTGGTTGAAAGAAGAAACCTGAGTATAATACGGAAATACATCTGTGACATCATAAACTGTTTAAAGAAGGTATTTTCCCTCGAGCAGGGTATTTGCCTAGTAAATACCATACTATATGGAATTCCCAAGGACAAATACCCCTGCGATGGGGAAAAAAGCAGAAAAAACTAAGAATTGGTAAAAAATACTCCTTTTATCAACCAATCAGAAGACAGCATTCATATATATGGTGGGATTAGTATGAAATAGGTAATCAAGGAAGTGAGATATTTGTACAATTAAACCTGCCCATGCAGTCACCTCTATTAAGCAATCGCTTGTATTAAAAGGTCAATTTTCCTTTCATGTCAAAATTTTTTTTTCTATGAATTGAACCTCTTTTAAGAGGTCACATGTCTTAATAAAAAGACCACTCCTTTTGTTCAAAAGGTGATCTCTTAATACAGGCTTGACTGTATCTTCCTTCAGTGAAATTTGTGGGAGATATTAACAGTGGGATATTCTACCTTCCTACAAAACATATAAATAGTAGTAGCCTTTCACTCTACCAATCATATTGATTTTTATATATATTATTTTAATTCTTTCCTGTCTCTAAACGTTATTTTATAACCATATCATTTGTTCTGCACTTTTACTCATGCCATCTTGTTATCGTTCTTTACATTAAGTATTTGATTTAATTTCAACAAGTATTGATGGTATTTTCTATGGAGTAATATCAATCTTCGTATTAGGGTAGGGGAGAAAGCATTACAGACTGAACTAAGGACTTCATTTCCTTAAAAGCTTGTTTTCATCGCAATATAATAGATTACTACTCGCATAGGGAGCCTCCATTAGAATTAATGCACATCAGAATTCTTGTTAAACAACTTTCCTTTTATTGCTAAATGATTTAATTTCATTTTTGTCTGATGTTGATTCCCTTAGGGTAATTCTGAGGTAGAACAAATCTGCCCACCTTATCCTTTGACTGCTTATTTGAGAAACAAATCTAGTCGAAACCTGAGGGAGAAATTTTATTTAACTCGGTTTCTAATTGCTTGAAAGAATTGAATATTTTTCTCTTTTGGTAGTTAATTGTTTTAATAATTAATTAAAATACTGACTATTGAATAAGTTTATAGAAGGCATATAGTTTTGCTTTACATTATAAAATGAAAATAAAAGAATATTACACTGTCGGGAACAATTCCTAAATCCAATAGCAAAATCGTAGAAAGAGGTGAAATCAGAAATCCATATCCCTAAGAGTAACAAGTTAGAATTTACTGGTAGAAGTGTTTTAAAAGATTTTAATCATGAAAATTTCTTAATATTATCAAAGAAAGATGAGGAATACTGTTTTCTAATGTAGTTCTGTCCTATGCAGACTACTTTGATCTTATAGCCGAAGATCCCAGTGATTATATTGAGTCTACATATTATAATTATATTTTCCTCTATATACATGTACATGTATTAGTTTCTTCAATAATATGAAAATAGCCTAATTTTGTCGTTCACAGAGTGTGCAAGGGAAATGCATTTCCGTATATGTCTTCATAATTCACTGTTTCTGCCATCGTTTGAATTATTGTTTATTTCTATTTACATTCTTGTGTTACAACTGTAATGGAACAAGGAAAATAAATTACAGCTTTAACTTAGATATGCTATAATTACTGCTTTTTGTTACAATTTTATGTTTATATATAATCAAACTAATTTCGGTAGCATTTTGGATATGACCTTCAGGATGACTAATGTCATGGATTAATATCAATTTTTAGCTATGAATGTTGCTATTAATTCTTCAAATCAATCAAGCATTTCATATCTAGTGCTCGGAAGTCAACGTTTTCTTTGGTCATTGCATTTAATCAAGACTGTGTTGGTTATTAATGTGTTTTAAAAAGCTTTTTTGGGGTAAAAATTTCATTAATTTGTATTCAGTACAGAAAAATTTGCTGCGTTGCTATTTTGTATACAAATTCATTGATGACAATTGATGCAAGGTTTAGTAAAGTCATTTTCAGAATTTAAATCATGAGTTTATATATAAAGTTCAATTTGTTGAACTTGAAGAAGAAAAAAAATTAACCAATGAAGTAATTTTTTGAAACCCAAATTAAAAATAAATAAATTTAGAAATGAAAAAGTCACCCTATAAGAGGGAAGACCTCTCATGAAGGGGACAATTTAGTAGTATTTTACTATCTCAGTGCATCAGAAATCTGACCTGATAAAAGGAGTGGCCTTTGATGGACTACTGTATCTACAAATGTATGTCTTAACACTCAGTATCTCTGTAGTCTTTGCCATCAATAACTTTAATTTCTATTTTCATCTACATATTTGTATTAAATCCTGAAGGAATGATATTTTTTCTCCAAAAAAATTGCCCATTTGATTTATTTTGACCAACCAGTGATCGAACATATAATCTTCTGCACTTGAGATGAATGCTAACATATTACATCACCAAAGGGGGACGAATCACAATGGAATTATGACATCACTTCAATTGAAACTACAATGATCACATTCAACTCATACAATTTTGTACTAATACAAAGATTTCATATTTTACAATATTAAATAAAATTCTAGTTACCATTAAATTTATTTAATGCTTGTGGGGAACACATATTTATGCTATTCCTCTAATTTTAAGCTAACTAACGATGGACCACTGAAATGCAGTAAAGGCTGTTTTTAATAATTTTTGTAAGTGTGGGTTATTTAAAAAGACCAGAAATGAGAACTACAGAGCTTGGAACAAGACTTCAGTCTGTGCCAAGAACATTTTGAAAAACAGCATTTTAGAAGATTTTTTTCTATTTAATTAAGCAAATTTTATGCAAGTTTTATTAGCCCAAACCAATTTTTACTAGACTTGGGCTTAGGGCTAGTGTTTTTTAGCACAGACTGAGACTTCCAACTTTACTGTTTCTTAAACCAATTAATAAATTGTAATTGTTACAGCATAGACTTCATTGCTATTATATCTGGCATTATTTTATGTCATCATAAAGATATTTTTTATTTCAAAAGTTTTTACAGCGATTAGAATTTGTTCTTTCATGTGTCCGGATATAGGGATCAAAAGCCTTATGTCAGTCACTCTTCTATCGATTTGTATATAAAAATTATTTATAGATTATTATAAAAGAATAGCTTTCCAAAAACATTAATAAGTATATACATATGAATCGCTACTTGGTCGAATTCTAAGTGTTTTCCTATTATATGGAATAAGAACATTAAACTTCCATTAGTTTTGGGGAAAATTCTATTTGGATGTTGAAGATGATTGAATATTTTAGGAGTGAACAGGGTCAGTAGGTTTCAAAGTCAACTTTTTGTCTTTACCGTCTGCTAATCTGACTACAATCCTCTCCGTCTGCTTCTTACCGATAATCAAATGCTATAACAATGGTAATAGTATCAGTAGCCATCATGTGGCAGACAAATTACTGAAACACTTTTCATAAATATGTTTGAACGTCCATCTATTTGTCAAATACAATTCTGTTTATATATTAGATCATTTAGAAAAGAACAAAAAAGTTACATTCCATACATTGGAAATGGTTGAAATATTGACACTGTAATTGGAAAATGCCGAAATGACATTGTATTGAGAATCTCTATATTTAGAGAAGCATTGACTTCTGTAACATCAATTATTGTATAATACCGTTCTATTGGTTAATAAAAGTACTTCTTTGTACAAATTTCCAACAAATCCGAACTCGGCTTTTAGATTCAGGAGTGCATGGCAGATGGTCGTCAACTTTTCATTGCTGATTATGATTTTCTAAAATACTAATTACGGGTAATTCAATTTTAAAACTAACTTTATATCAATAATAAAATACAGGTCATGTTTAATTTTGAAATTTTTGCTCTTTTGATTCAATAATAGGCTAGGATGAAATGTTAATTTTTGTTGTGACAATCTTTTACATGAAATTTCATGTTTGCTTTTGGAGATTTTTGGTTCCACAGTGGACTGGAATGAAATGTTGAAACTTTGTCCTCACAATTGTTTTCATGAAATTTTTGAAAATATAGAATAATGTTATTTAAGACCCCAAAAAAGTTTTACAAAATGTATTATGTTTTTTCCTAACCTGGCAGCCCTCCTTTGCTTATAAAATGGTTGATGCCTTACAACGTTTTGAAAAACTTTTGCAATTGCTATGCAGGATGTTTAGGATTTTGAAAAAAGGGATTTGAACTGAATTTATAATAACTACAATGATTTCTCCCATAGTACAAAGTCAATGAACGTTTTGATCTACCTTAGACTGTCATTGGCTGATGGTCTTTACTGGGATATATTATTGATAGATCTTTATCTCCTTAAATATAAAGTGATTACCAAGATAACTGTACAATGGGATAAAATAATCAAATAAACAAACACATTCATTTTTTTATCATGTAACAAACAGATAGAACTTTCAACAAGTAATTTGTCAAAAGATTTGATATTATATGAATTAACAAAGAAAAATAAATAAATATGATAGACTGCCATAACTTCTTTAATGTGATGTCCATAGAAATGTAATGATAAAATGGGGGATTATGCTGTTTAACACCACTTTCAACAATATTTCAGTTATATCGTGGCAATGTTATGATAAAGAAAAACTTGAAGTTACCAAAGGGGCAATCAGAAGTTGTAAATGGAAGAAGTACAAATAATACAATTGTCAAAAGAAAAAAAGGGCTTAAAGACAAACAACGGTAAACAAAACAAAGCTAAAGGTTGAGCATTACTAACCCCACTAAAAACTGGGAGTGAACTCTAGTGCTTCTGAAGTGTTAGCAGCTCCTGCTCCACTAGTGGCATCAGTCATGTTACTGTTTAACGACATGAACATCATTTGATGGTTAATTCAAATTGTGTTGGACAACTAGTATATGTAAATTTTTTGGACACCAGTATATGTAAATTTGTTGGACACCAGTATATGTAAATTTGTTGGACACCAGTATATGTAAATTTGTTGGACATCAGTATATGTAAATTTGTTGGACACCAGTATATGTAAATTTGTTGGACATCAGTATATGTAAATTTGTTGGACACCAGTATATGTAAATTTGTTGGACACCAGTATATGTAAATTTGTTGGACACCAGTATATGTAAATTTGTTGGACATCAGTATATGTAAATTTGTTGGACACCAGTATATGTAAATTTGTTGGACACCAGTATATGTAAATTTGTTGGACATCAGTATATGTAAATTTGTTGGACACCAGTATATGTAAATTTGTTGGACACCAGTATATGTAAATTTGTTGGACACCAGTATATGTAAATTTGTTGGACACCAGTATATGTAAATTTGTTGGACACCAGTATATGTAAATAAATACAAATTGCATAGGTAAAACATGAACCCCTTACAAAACAAATATGGCAGTGCAGATGAACCGAACATCATTTTCACATGCTGAAAGTTGGATCACAAAACACACACCCTTTAAATTAATTCAGAAAACAATTATTTTGAAAGGTTTCATTTAAATCTTCTTATTTTTTTCATTGTATCTTTAGATTAAAGAATTGGAATATGTATATAACGTTAGTAAAGAAACCCAAGAGTATTACAGTAATAAAAAGAAAAACAAAAAATACCACACTGTCGGAGTAATTCCAAAATACAAAATCAAAATCGTAAAAAGAGGCAAAATCAATACCCCCAACACACAAATACATGACCCTGGCCTTCACCTTCCTGGTTTGGTACAGGCACTTAAATAAAAAGTGGCTGGATTAAACTAGTGTTAGCGAAATGATGCGATCATGCAAATGCTTTCCACATGTGAGTAAAATGTCAACCCTCACATATAAACGTTATTATAAAGAATGCTATAATCTTGAACATTATACATAATCTATTTAATCTTTGTGACACAGAAATTGTCATATGTATAATATTAGTTCTATTAAAGAGGGCCGCCTATGGCCTTAACCATTATCTAAATATTAGATACTGCATTTTGTATACAAGTCCATCGTAAGACATAATAGTGAAACAATAGTCAACTTTGAACCAAAATCTAATTGCTAGATAATATGAGACGAAGTCCCAACTATGGTAGAAATAGCAATATTTTGATTCCAGATCCATATCACTAATGGCTTAAATTTCATGCACCGGAAATGACACACCGGAAACAAATACATGGTTAAATCTGCAGAAAATCGGATGCACAGTAATCTGGAACTACTTCCGGTTATTAATGTCGTCCCAGATATATCTCGGCCCAAAAAATCTCGACACTATTTTGATGCACTGAATGAGCGTGAAATTGGCAGATAATTTTCAGATTCGCAAGCATTCATGGCCGTGCCTGTCTCAATAGATGGAAAGATTATCCTTACATTGTACTACAGTACACTCCAAAAAGTACACAAAAGTAAGTAAAATTTCTATTTCAATCATCCCAAGGATTTACATGATTTAAATATTAGATAATTAACTCGTTTTTGCCTCTGACAATGCTTCATATTCTATCTCAGTCCTTGCGATGAGCACTGATCCTCAGGCCCAAGACCAGTAAAACTTTGTTTGTAAATTTGTCAGTTTTTTATTAATAATAATAAAAAAAAAAAAAAATTATTTGGACCAGTAAATTCAAATTTTCATTTGAGTACTGCTATCTGTTAATATATACAATAGCTTCATATTCTACCGGGTTACCTGTTCAGATTAAATTGAATCAAATTATATAATTTATTCTTCCCGGGTAGTATTTGAATTAATTTTACTTGTATTGAAATTTCTATAGAGTTATGTAATAAAATGTCATGAATATGAAAGAGAATAATGAATTTCTTAAGATTTGTATTTGAATTACATAATAATAAGATGACATAATTTTGTATGTTGATAATGAGATCGTTTACCAACAAAAAGGACTTACTTCATATAAGTACATGTAACATAAATCAAATCTTTTTTCCAATATTCATTGTCTAGAAAAACAATAGTTGTGTTTAGAAACTAAGTGTTATGATAAATGACGTTCAGGCCTTAATTTTGCCACCAGATGTCACATTTGTAGCTTATTGAATAAACTATCCATGTATCATCTTTCAGGATGAGCATTAAAATCACGCAATATTTCCAGAATTGGTAATATATTTATATATATCATATCGATTATTTCAAAGAAAATAGTTTATCATGTAACTTGTTGTCCATATTGTTTTATGTATGTAATTTATTTCTATACAACTGCTTCTGAAAAATTAAAATTGTTACATTTTCCTTCTGTTTTTTTTTTTACTAATCTGAATATCTAATTCTAGAGACACCACGATATAGCTGAAATACTGCTACAGTTGCTAAGTTTGAAATGCATGACTAGATTCGATAAATTGGTTCTCCCTGTTTTGGATGGAAAACTTTAAAATGCTATTTTGTTTATTGCTATAGAGCAGTTACTACTTATCATATTTCCTTCAAATTCCCAAAAATCAGACATTTAAAAAAAGTAGAATCTACCCCTTTTTGAGAGAATGACTTTGTAAATGCTAACCTTGACCTGACCTGTTCCATTATAAAGGTCACATAGTCATTTCAGGTCAGAGTAATCTTTCTCTTATCTTGAACCATGGCCATTTAGGCCCTTGCTTTAAGGTCAAACGTAAAGGTCAAATTAATTTTTTTTTTGCTATTATGCAGCTTCTTAAGATCTTTTAGATTATCATGTCTGTATGTGCTTCTTTTTTTTTTTTAAAGATTATTTAAGAACAATAAAAACAGATTTAATTAAATACATTACAATCATCTATCATATAGTTGATTTTCACACTGAAGTGTTATGTTTGTAACTTTATGGTGTAGGGGTATTTGTGAGCCCTGTGTTCACCCCTTCCGGAGCACCTGAGTTCACCCCGGTTTTTAGTGAGGTTCCTGTTGCTCAATCTTTATTTTACTGTGTTATGTTTTGTAGATCATTGTTTGTCCTTTTGTACTTTTTCTTTTGGCCATTGTGTTGTCTATTTTACTTTGATTTACGAATTCTGATCACTCCTTTGGTATCTTTAAACTCTTCTTCATACTTTTCATATTATTTTGAGATGTCATTCAGAATTTAAACATTTATAAACTGATAGCGAATTGTGAATTATCAGACAAAATATTGTAATATGTATGGATAACTTGGGAAAACCAATTTCTGACCTTGTTAAAGTGATGTATGTTCATTGTAGTAGCGTGGGATGTTACCATCGAAATTTAATTAAACACCTTGTTAGATCGTGTTTTTTACTTCTGTTTTCTTCCTGTTTGAGTTTCAACGATTATGACTTAACTATATTATTGATGTTGACTTTAGGAATTTCCAGCGGGATACAGGAAGCTGTAAACACATTCATTGCTAGAGACATTTACTATTTATTATTTTTGTTTATTATGATCTAGCGTTTATAACGTTCAACTATATACAGGAATCACATATCCTTGTATTGTTTTAGAGAGCAACTCAAACTGTCATCCTGAGACAAGACTTTGTGGACCAACACCACAATACAAAATAAATTAAAAAAAATCACTGGGTACAAACTCCAAATCAATAGAATTCTTTCCTAAAACACAGAAAAATTCCTTTAAAGTTTTAGGAACAAGGTGCCTATTTGGACAAATATAAACAAGACTTTGTGGACCAACAATCTATTTTAAAAAACGAGAGTCTGGACTGTAATACAAGTTCAAACATCATGGTACAAACTCCAAGTTAAAAGAATTCTTTTCTAATATACAGGAAAATTCCTTTAAAGTTTTAGGAACAGGGTACATATTTGGACTTATATAGACAATAATTTATTGACAAGAAACCATGCAAGTTTGCAGTTAATAAGCGACAAAATACAAATTATTCAATTTTACCAGTCACTAGTAAGGTCAGTCGCATACGGAGAAAGCGAGGTCAAATTATTTGCTTGCAAGGAAATAATAAATCGATGGTAATTTTCGTTCTCAAAAGGCGAAAAGTGTTAGGATAAGCTGTTTAATGTGAAATATTTACCTTTATTTCATCATTTTAAAGCTACATGTATTTACCAATTTCCAAAACATATAATTGTTTTGGTCAAAATCGTAGCTAATGCCTCTTCAATGAAAGACGAAGAGGGGAATACCTCCAAAAATCTTATTGTGGCCGTGATGGTCGTGATCATATGGTAGTTGGATTTATAATAATATCACTGCCTATCGCCACTAACATTCGAGTTTGAACTCCACTCAGGTGAGGTGTACTCAATACAACATTATGTGATAAAGTTTGTCAGTGACTTGCGGCAGGTCGGTGGTTTTCTTCGGGTACTCCAGTTTCCTCCACCAATAAAACTGACCGTCATGATATAGCTGAAATATTGTTGAAAGTGGTGTTAAACACCATAGCCCTAACCCCCTAAAAATCTTATTAAAAACTTATCTTCATTATTCATACTAGTTGTTAATGCACAGTTTTATTCAAGACTATTTTATTTTTCATCTAATAATCAGCTATTTTATAAAGGTTTAATTAACCAGATTTTTTATTATATATATACAATGTACATATGTATATATATACAGTCTCTTTATTACATTATCCAGGTACATGTACTGAAAAGTTCTATTGTGATGACAAACAAATTTCAAAACATCCTAATATTATTTGAACTCCAGCCAAACTTTCCTTCAATTCCAAGAATAGAAGATCACAAGGGTATCATGTGTTATTGGGTAACAGATGTACTAACATCAGATATTCCCTTGAGCCATGCCACTTGTAAATGAAATTGACTGGTTCCTTGTATTGGCTTTTTCATGTCTTGGTGACAAAGGGAACAGGCAGAAATCAATACCATTTCATTGGTTAATTTTACAACACAAAACTTTTGATTGGTGATCATGTCTTGAGGGAAATCCTTCTATTATATTTATTATTGAAAATTAAAAGTTTAACAGTGAAAATTGGTAAACAATACTTAACCAAGCACAAAAACACAAGTCTCTCATCTGGGAAACTTCAAGCTCATAAAACATAGAAATGATCAAGATCTTAAAACGCAGAAATGACTTGTGTGCACTATTTTAAATAAATACATTTTTATTGACGTATCTATGACTATAATTTTTCACAGCATCACGGGTTAGGGTTAGGGTTAGGGTTATGGCAACGCCACTTTCAATAATATTTCAGTTATATCTTGGAGATCAGTATTTTTGGTGGAGGAAATCGGACTGACCGGAGAAAACCACCAACCTGCTGCAAGTCACTGACAAATTTTATCGCATAATGTTGTATTGAGTGCACCTCGCCATGAGCGGGATTCAAACCTACAACTTTAGTGGTGATAGACACTGATTGCACAGGTAGTTGTAAATCCAACTAATATACGATCATGACCACAACATCCTAATATTCTTTGAACTCCAGCCAAACTTTCCTTCAATTCCAAGAATAGAAGATCACAAGGGTATCAAGTGTTATTGGGTAACAGATGTACTAATATCAGATATTCCCTTGAGCCATGCCACTTGTAAATTTAATTAACTGGTTCCTTGTATTGGCTTTTTTCAGTATTTCAACTACTATACGATCACGACAACAACAACCCCTTATTGTTTTTAGTGGTAATGTCATACTGACAAATAATTTTCAGTATCACAGTCAGTTCGTTAATACTGGCAATATCACTTGGTAGGTGTTTGTGATTTGACGGAGAAGTGGCTTTTCGTTTTTTTTTTCATTTGCAAATTTTTTTTTTTTAAATGTGCATCAAAGAGATAAATGAGACAACTATAGCTTTCTTATCAATTTGTTATGCTAACTAAATCAAGTCATATCAGGCTTCTTAAGTCAGACCCTTTTGATGCTGCTTCACTCATATTATTTGATTGACAAGATGGATGAACTAACTAGCAAAGTATTGACTTTAAATATGCTATGACAGTTTCACATATTGATCTTCTCACCAGTGTTGTAGAGTGTGTGTTAAAATTCACCCTCATGCTCATCATATTTGACCGAAATTTAGTCTTGTCAGCCTTGTCTGTAACCTTGACATCATGATGTCAAACCCCATCTTGTCAACCTTGACTTCATGATGTTGAACCCATCTTGTCAACTTTGACCTTGACGTTTGATCCACAAAAAAAATAAATTTCTGGATTCCCATCATTATTATTACACACTATTCCAACCCCTTGTTTTCTTATTTTGGTTTTGAAGTAAAGTGCTGAGTCTTAGTTGATTTTATATTATTGAATTATATTTTCAATTGCGGTTGATAAATTCAAGCTGCTGTTGGATCAAACCAAAGACTATGCAACTGGCATGCATGCAGCATTAAGGAGTAAGAACAAAGACTGGTTGGCTTGGAGTTAGGATAACTTGTCTACCTGTGGAATGTTGTTTCAGTAAGCTAATAATATGAAAATCCCACTAAGCATGTTAGTCTAGTACAAAGCAAATATCATCATCATCATCTCTTGAAATGTAACTTGTTCTCTCCATGATATACAGTCAAACCTGTCTATAGTGGTCACCTGGGGGAGATTGACAAAATGACCACTATATACAGGTGACCTTTATATGAAAGGGTTTGATTATTCGACGAAATATTCTACATTAATTGTAAATAAACATTTTTAATTACATGTTATGTTTTGTTTGTTATTTTGTTCCTGTCGTAATGTTGCTCTTGTTTACATTTATTGTGAATGAAATTATCTCAATCTGATATGATTTGAATAAAACATACAAATAAATAAAGAATGTAGATGATTAATTGCTCACTTGGCATTGAACAACAATCACTCACTCTCTGTGTTTGTCTTTTTGGGTACTAGTATTATTCATTTAATCACTATTTATACAGTTTTATGTCTATGTGGATTTGTAGATGTCTAATGTTTAAGAGCTTGTCTATGAGAAAACCATGCAAATTTTAAATTTTCGTCCAGAAGCAAGATTCGAAAATCAGTTTTATATCATATGTGTCCTGAAGAGTAACTTGTAGTGACTCCATTAAAAGATATGGATATAATAAACATATAGAAACTCAGCTAGTAGCAAAAGTTAACAGAGAGCGGTTTAATATTGTTGTCCTTTATCTCATGGTGACCATGGAGTCTTAAATGAAGAGTATAACTCAGACCTCAAAGTGAGTGTGAGTTGACACTCGCAAGTTTATACAGATTACTGCATGGTATGTTGAACTTCTAACCAATGATCACGAAAGGATTGAAAGGGCCGTCATGGTCGTGATCATGATGGCATGGTAGTTGGATTTACTACCTATGCAATCAGTGCCTATCACCATTAACGTTGTGAGTTTGAATCCTGCTCATGGCGAGATGTACTCGATACAACATGACTTGCAGCAGGTCAGTGGTTTTCACCGGGTACTCCAATTTCCTCCACCAATAAAACTGACTGCCACGATATAACTGAAACATTGTTGAAAGTGGTGTTAAGCACCATAAACCAACCAAACCAACCCTCTAACCAATCAACACACTAAAATTTTATTCTCACCAAAAAAACGAAAGGATTGATTTTTCTTATAAAACCTGATAGTCAAAACTAAAGAGTACTAAGTATTTTATGTATATTTTGCCAGAGTCTAGTATTATTTCATTCATTTATACTGCAGTTTTACAGCTATTTGACTATAACATTGAATATAATAAAAAAACTCTTCAGAACAAAAATGTTTCTTTTTGTTGATATTGAATTAAAAGTAATTGGCACCCCATTTGTCAATTATTAGATATAATTTTCTTTTACTGCAAGTATCATAGAATTTATATCATTTTTTACATGTAGTTACATAATTCTCCTAACATATACATGATTTCTCTGTTAAGTGATATACTAAACTTATATATCGGTGAGTGATAATGCTTATTTCCTTTTAAAAAAAAGTTATTTTTCTATTTTTTTTTTTTTAATCCTGTATATTGTTTGTTTCTATAAAGTGTTATTGAAATTTATTTCTCCCCAATTTTTGGCAAGATGTTAATATAAGTACATGATAATAATGAAAAGAAAGCTTAAACAGTGATATGGTCATCAATTCCTCCAAATATTAATAAAACAAACAATTTTATTGATTCAGAAAAATTAAAGAAACTCAAATACAAATGATACTCCGTTATAATTATACTTATATAAAACTTACCTAGGAGGTGTTTTAATTTGACTCGAGCACTCTGAAGATCCACACGAACAATGTACTTTCATTTTACTCATCAACTCTCTTTTATGGAATCCATTTTTTTCATTAGGGATGAGGAATATCGTTGTGCTTCCAAAGTTTTATTTTGTTTTCAAATCCTCGGTTCTAAAGAAACTGTTGTAAAATAAGTTTGATGTCAGTTTTTCATTAGCCACATCATTGCATCTTGTTAATTTGATTACAGCTGCTTGATTTTCATCTATTCATTAAATCCTAAATTAACATACTAATTAATTTCCATCTCTGATGAGAGAAATAAACATTACTAGTAACTTATTCTATTATATTAAAAAATATTTTAAAAAAGTTGAAAAGAAACCACTCTTAATTCTTTTCTTTTATATAAATATTTTACTTAATTTGTTTGAATAAAACTAAACTGACTAATTCTTAGATATAATCCGATACAGTTAGTTAATTTCAAGTTTTCTTCAATTGAATAAGTTACTTCTTCACATCTGCTGTCTTATTACTACGGCTTATAACGATATTTCATTGATAAAAAATCAATGTAATTTTTCTCCCCATGATAACAGATGCAAATTGTAATATACATTGTTCTTCAACAATTGCTCAGAAATAGACAAAAACGTCTGTAGGGACCAGTTGTTAACCATTTAATGTGAGATGAACATCCTCTACATCCCTATAATTCTTGGGGAAAAAATGGAATATTTCATATTTTATGTCTGTAGTGATGGACATTATTTAAACAGTGATTGTTTGTTCCTGTTTATTTATTTTGACATTTATTGTTCTTTTGTCTATTTTTTCTGTGATTTTAAACACAGTTTGGGAAGTTTTCCACAAGTAGTTTTTTGTTGTTTTTTTTTGCTTTTGAACAATACCGATAAATTGCCATTGAAGAAAATCTGAAATTTGAAAAAATATAAACCACATCCAGAAATTATGATCTTATTTCTTTCATACTAAAATTAAGAAAATATTACTAACAATATAATAAAAAATGTAATAAAAAAAGAACAAGGTAAATATTCCCAAACTGAGTAAATTCAATTTTGTATAAATCTTTTATTATCTAAAGTTTCATAAGTTTATTTTATTGTTCTTTGGTAACCAGTTTTAAAAGGATACTGAGCAAATTACTAAAGATTGTACAATTATTAATGTTCTTTATAAAAGTGACTTTATATAGATCTCATGTATGAAACAAAAATTAGCAATATATCATTCCATAATTGGATTGTAGAAACAGGAACTCCAATAATAATGGCAACATGAGAGATATGATATCAAAGAAGTTTTGTATACTGTCTCTAAACGTGTCTCTAAGGAAGAAGAGTTTTGACTTCAATGGAAAATATAACTTACAGTCAAAGCTTGTTGTGTTCAAGTCAAAAGGACCTGCAATTTGACTTTGAATTAAGAGAATATTAAAATGCCATAGTACACATTCCTATTATCTACAGTCCAACCTGCTTTAGTGACCACCTCCATTAACTAATAGCAATATGTGACCTATGGTCTGTCTGATTTGTCATTATTTGTGGTCAGTTCATTAGTTGTTATTGGAAATGGGGAATATATTTTAAAAGTTCACATACTCGTCAGTTCTGAACATAAATTATACCAGATTTGAAATACTTGGTATCATTCCTTGTATATATTGATCAATTATTTATTTAAACAAATTGTTGATATTTTTTTAAAATAAAGTTTACTATCAAGAGTTATATACATTAATTACATTGTTTAATAGTATGATTACCGTGGCCGGTTGGTTAGACGGAAGTTTTGAAACTCAAAGCAGACTTTAAAAAGCCCAGCAGGTGGTTCGATTCCTGCAAGTCCAAAATATTTACAAAACGTCTTTAAGCCTAAAATGATAAAAGGGCAAAGTTCATATACGCAAGAACAAAAGAATATACTGTAGATTCTTAAAAAATAATCCTCTATCCAAACAATAATGTGACGTCAGAGAAATGTATTAATGTTGTATAACCTTTTGTTTCTGGACTCTAGAATAGTGAACTTCTCACAATTCATAGACCCATTAAGAAACACATTTTCATAATTTTCAGATGAATATATAAACACATGTAGAGTACTGTTGTTTTTTATTTGGTAATTAAATTTCAACAATTTGATCAAGTTTTTATAAGATGAAGTCTCTGATGAATATCTTTGACTACATGTATGACTATCTTATATTAACTCTATTAGAAGTGTCAGTTTTGAGTCTTGATCCTTAGAGTAATTCTCTACAACCAGTAGATGGTAATTCCTTAACTTAGTTGTAAGTTAACCTACGATCATTCAATGACCCTACTATTATAATGTCCATGTTGTTGTCATTTTTGTAAAAGTATGTAAATCTGTGCTAATGTTTAGTTATTCAGCTCTCCATACTTTTCCACTGGCAGTCAAAATCAGTCTTCGCTATTCCAGTTGCCGGAAACCCGGGACAAGTAAAACTGGATTTGGACAAGTGAAAATTATGAAAGAATTTGTGTGAATAAATAGATAATTTTCTAATTATGACTTTCGGGCAAGTAGGTGAAAAAATTCAGGCAAAGACTGCACAATTTGTCCATTTTCTCCCTTAATTCCGAATATTTTTTGTAGATATTTGTAACTTGTTCTCGTCCTGAATGTGCATGAAATTTTTGCTGCTGGACATTAAGCAACATATAATCAATCAACTGGACATTATTTGTAAGGTCATGTGTACTTTTAAAATTAAGGTGAAGTTTTGACCATATGATCAATGTTTGTAAGGTATGATCATGAGTTACTTTATAAGGTCACCAAAAATATAGGATGCGAGAATTAAAGAATACATAATACTAGTTTAGGCATCTGGTTTTTGTATATTGATAATGTGTATCTTTTTGAAGGGTACTTCAAAACATTATTAAGAAATATTGTCTTAGGAGATGGAGATATGAAAACCTTGGCCAAATGAATTTCAAGTGAACTTAAAAGACAAAGTATTCCTCTATAATTGCAATCACAAGAGATTATTTTTCTTTGCTTGTCTTCACTTATCAGAAATATAGCCAAAAAACATGCAATTAATACAGAAAACAGTAGACTCAGTTCTGTATATGAAATATGACCAGACTTGGCAATAATTGAAAAAGTACAAAGTATGATGGATAGTTATAAAAATTGATACTGACAACGAATCATGCAGAATCCAAATGCTATTGAAAAATTATTGTATATTAAGCCCACGATAAAAAAAAACCATAATGATTTTTTTTATGTAAAAGACCATAACTATATAATATGGTTGTCAACTTGTTACTTTAGCAATCAAAGACCATAACTATATAATATGATTGTCAGCTTGTTACTTTAGCAATCAAAGACCATAACTATGTAATATGGTCGTCAACTTGTTACTTTAGCAATCAAAGACCATAGCTATATAATATGGTTGTCAACTTGTTACTTTAGCAATCAAAGACCATAACTATGTAATATGGTCGTCAACTTGTTACTTTAGCAATCAAAGACCATAACTATGTAATATGGTTGTCAACTTGTTACTTTAGCAATCAAAGACCATAACTATATAATATGGTTGTCAACTTGTTACTTTAGCAATCAAAGACCATAACTATATAATATGGTTGTCAACTTGTTTCTTTAGCAATCAAAGACCATAACTATATAATATGGTTGTCAACTTGTTACTTTAGCAATCAAAGACCATAACTATATAATATGGTTGTCAACTTGTTACTTTAGCAATCAAAGACCATAACTATATAATATGGTTGTCAGCTTGTAACTTTAGCAATCAAAGACCATAACTATATAATATGGTTGTCAGCTTGTTACTTTAGCAATCAAAGACCATAACTATATAATATGGTTGTCAACTTGTTACTTTAGCAATCAAAGACCATAACTATATAATATGGTTGTCAGCTTGTTACTTTAGCAATCAAAGACCATAACTATATAATATGGTTGTCAACTTGTTACTTTAGCAATCAAAGACCATAACTATATAATATGGTTGTCAGCTTGTTACTTTAGCAATCAAAGACCATAACTATATAATATGGTTGTCAGCTTGTTACTTTAGCAATCAAAGACCATAACTATATAATATGGTTGTCAACTTGTTACTTTAGCAATCAAAGACCATAACTATATAATATGGTTGTCAGCCTGTTTCTTTAGCAATATCAAAAACCATAACTATATAATATGGTTGTCAACTTGTTTCTTTCGCAATCAAAGACCATAACTATATAATATGGTTGTCAGCTTGTTTCTTTAGCAATATCAAAGACCATAACTATATAATATGGTTGTCAACTTGTTTCTTTAGCAATCAAAGACCATAGCTATATAATATGGTTGTCAACTTGTTTCTTTAGCAATCAAAGACCATAACTATATAATATGGTTGTCAGCCTGTTTCTTTAGCAATCAAAGACCATAACTATATAATATGGTTGTCAGCTTGTTTCTTTAGCAATCAAAGACCATAACTATATAATATGGTTGTCAACATGTTACTTTAGCAATCAAAGACCATAACTATATAATATGGTTGTCAGCTTGTAACTTTAGCAATCAAAGACCATAACTATATAATATGGTTGTCAACTTGTTTCTTTAGCAATCAAAGACCATAACTATATAATATGGTTGTCAGCTTGTAACTTTAGCAATCAAAGACCATAACTATATAATATGGTTGTCAGCTTGTTACTTTAGCAATCAAAGACCATAACTATATAATATGGTTGTCAGCTTGTTACTTTAGCAATCAAAGACCATAACTATATAATATGGTTGTCAGCTTGTTACTTTAGCAATCAAAGACCATAACTATATAATATGGTTGTCAGCTTGTAACTTTAGCAATCAAAGACCATAACTATATAATATGGTTGTCAACTTGTTTCTTTAGCAATCAAAGACCATAACTATATAATATGGTTGTCAGCTTGTTTCTTTAGCAATCAAAGACCATAACTATATAATATGGTTGTCAGCTTGTTACTTTAGCAATCAAAGACCATAACTATATAATATGGTTGTCAACATGTTTCTTTAGCAATCAAAGACCATAACTATATAATATGGTTGTCAGCTTGTAACTTTAGCAATCAAAGACCATAACTATATAATATGGTTGTCAACTTGTTTCTTTAGCAATCAAAGACCATAACTATATAATATGGTTGTCAGCTTGTTTCTTTAGCAATCAAAGACCATAACTATATAATATGGTTGTCAGCTTGTTACTTTAGCAATCAAAGACCATAACTATATAATATGGTTGTCAACTTGTTTCTTTAGCAATCAAAGACCATAACTATATGATATGGTTGTCAGCTTGTTACTTTAGCAATCAAAGACCATAACTATATAATATGGTTGTCAACTTGTTACTTTAGCAATCAAAGACCATAACTATATGATATGGTTGTCAACTTGTTACTTTAGCAATCAAAGACCATAATTATATAATATGGTTGTCAACTTGTTTCTTTAGCAATCAAAGACCATAACTATATAATATGGTTGTCAGCTTGTTACTTTAGCAATCAAAGACCATAACTATATAATATGGTTGTCAACTTGTTTCTTTAGCAATCAAAGACCATAACTATATAATATGGTTGTCAGCTTGTTTCTTTAGCAATCAAAGACCATAACTATATAATATGGTTGTCAGCTTGTTTCTTTAGCAATCAAAGACCATAACTATATAATATGGTTGTCAGCTTGTTTCTTTAGCAATCAAAGACCATAACTATATAATATGGTTGTCAGCTTGTTACTTTAGCAATCAAAGACCATAACTATATAATATGGTTGTCAGCTTGTTTCTTTAGCAATCAAAGACCATAACTATATAATATGGTTGTCAGCTTGTTACTTTAGCAATCAAAGACCATAACTATATAATATGGTTGTCAGCTTGTTTCTTTAGCAATCAAAGACCATAACTATATAATATGGTTGTCAGCTTGTTACTTTAGCAATCAAAGACCATAACTATATAATATGGTTGTCAGCTTGTTTCTTTAGCAATCAAAGACCATAACTATATAATATGGTTGTCAACTTGTTACTTTAGCAATCAAAGACCATAACTATATAATATGGTTGTCAGCTTGTTTCTTTAGCAATCAAAGACCATAACTATATAATATGGTTGTCAGCTTGTTACTTTAGCAATCAAAGACCATAACTATATAATATGGTTGTCAACTTGTTTCTTTAGCAATCAAAGACCATAACTATATAATATGGTTGTCAGCTTGTTACTTTAGCAATCAAAGACCATAAATATATAATATGGTTGTCAACTTGTTACTTGAGCAATCAAAGACCATAACTATATAATATGGTTGTCAGCTTGTTTCTTTAGCAATCAAAGACCATAACTATATAATATGGTTGTCAGCTTGTTACTTTAGCAATCGAAGACCATAACTATATAATATGGTTGTCAACTTGTTTCTTTAGCAATCAAAGACCATAACTATATAATATGGTTGTCAGCTTGTTACTTTAGCAATCAAAGACCATAACTATATAATATGGTTGTCAGCTTGTTACTTTAGCAATCAAAGACCATAACTATATAATATGGTTGTCAGCTTGTTTCTTTAGCAATCAAAGACCATAACTATATAATATGGTTGTCAGCTTGTAACTTTAGCAATCAAAAACCATAACTATATAATATGGTTGTCAACTTGTTTCTTTAGCAATCAAAGACCATAACTATATAATATGGTTGTCAACTTGTTTCTTTAGCAATCAAAGACCATAACTATATAATATGGTTGTCAGCTTGTTTCTTTAGCAATATCAAAAACCATAACTATATAATATGGTTGTCAGCTTGTTACTTTAGCAATCAAAGACCATAACTATATAATATGGTTGTCAGCTTGTTACTTTAGCAATCAAAGACCATAACTATATAATATGTTTGTCGGCTTGTTTCTTTAGCAATCCCTTTTATGTTGTACAGTAACATTAGTTAACTTCTTCTGTGTTGGTTGGTTGGTTTATGGTGTTTAATGCCACTTTCAACAAAATTTTAGTTATATCGTGGAGGTCAGTTGGATTTACAACTACCTATACAATCAGTGCCTATCACCACTAAAGTTGTGAGTTCGAATCCCGCTCAAGCGAGGTGTACTCGATACATTATGTGATAAAGTTTTTCAGCCACTTGCAGCAGGTTCTGCCACCAATAAAACTGATTGCCACGATATACCTGAAATATCGTTGACAGTTGCATTAAACACCATAAAGAAAACCAATTCAAACCTAAGATTATTATCCACAATATAAACTAAATCATTCTTATGTCCTTGGCACGCTCCATTGAAAATGACCATGACAATACATGTACCTATGGTAACCCTACATGTCATTAGTGTCATTGTATTCAGTCTTCGTCTATGTCTTATTAATCTACCTGGTCAGAGTTCAATTTAATTAAATGTAAAATTGTTTTGTAATGTATATTTGGTTCACAATGTCTTTGTTAAAAGGTGATTACAGATGAAGAAAATGGATGATTTATTTTAGTTGGATGTATTTTCTGTGGTATTGTTACACAATGATGTTGTCTATGCGTTGTTGCATTTGTTGATAACTATGGTCAGAACCACATTGGTGATGTAATGGTTAGGGTGCTTGTCTCAAATGTGGTAGGTCTTGGGTTTGAGCCCCAGTTGTGTCAAGCCAAAGACTATAGAATTAGTATTTGTTGCATCTTTGTTAAGCACACAGCATTAAGGAGTAAGAGGAAACACTGGTAGTGTGGAATCAGAATATTGTATCCGGATGGAGCGACTTGTCTGCCCTCGGACTGTTGTTTCAGTGAGCTATCACTATAAAGATACAATTTAGTGTGTTGGTCTAGTACAAAGTGATGTAATGGTTAGCGTGCTTGTCTATAGTACGGTAGATTGTGGATTCAATAACCTAGTCGATTCAAACCAAGACTATAAATGGGTTTGAATCCTAGTTAGCTCAAACCAAGACTATAACATTGGTATTTACTGCTTCATTGTTAATACTAACTTTTTAAGAATATTTCTCTAGATCATGCCATTGTCTGTCACTGTAACTATGTCTCGAAGGGAGACATATTGTTTTAATCTGATTTTTTCTTCCACTTCCGCTTCTTCTCAGCGAAGCTTGTCGGGACCATAACTTTTTTGTCTTTCGAGATAGGTCAATGATATTTGGTATGTGGGTGCATGACCATAAGGCGGTGTGTCACGTACTATAATGACCTTATTGGGACCTTGACCTTTGACCTCAAGGTCAAATAATTGTTTTTAAATAGTATCATTCAACTCATAATGTGTAACTTATTGTTATACAGATGGTCGCATTAAGGGGAGACATAAGTTTTAGGTATCTAAAACAGTTCTTCCTAGTTATCCTCTGGAATGAACAAAAAGAATGATTAAACATTAATGTTAAATAACTGGCAGTTACAATCTGAAGAAAATTGTCACTTTTATATTTAATTGACTTTTTGTGTAAGTGTATATTTATCTGGATCTCGATCCAGTGATTTTCTCCACCAATAAAACTGACCGCCACGATGTAACTGAAATATTGTTGAAAGTGGTGTTAAACACCATAAACCAAACCTAGAGAGGAATCTGGTTAATTCATGATACAAATTAGACAGGAATCTATTTAATGCACGGTTCAGTTCAAACATATTTCACTGTATTTCACTTAGTTACATTGAGACAAGACAAATAAAAGATATTTTCCTTTTAATGTTACACAGTAAATCTTACAATATCTACAATCAATATGTAAAAGATAATGTGAACATTTTACACAGATCTTTTGAGTTTTACTTTTTAGGTTAGTAATGTGACTGTTAACATACATCTTGATCTAGTCGTGATGACCATTTATTTAATCTTATAAATTTTTCTGAAACAAGCCTAGATTGGAATTGTGAACACTAATGGCAAAGACTATGATTTGATTATCATGACCTGGTTGTAGGTAATTTTATCTTTAAAAAACCCAAGATAAATCACAATGTTTCCTTAGAACTGTGACATATAATTTTATAGTAAGAGTTTTATTGCACATTTCCAACTTGATTTTTAAATTATATGTCTCTACACGTTTATATTGGTGTTATTTCCTTTAATGTTGGCAAAAGGGTCCCATTTCATACAAAATTTAATGAAAATAAGATAATTTCCCCCCAAAATCTGTAAAAAAAAATTAATGTTGTAACAACTTATGAATTTTCTCTTCGCTATAAAATTATCATCTGATATTTTACATTGTGCAAATATCTACAAATTCTTTGTTTTTTTCCATTGCTCTTGCTAGAACAGGTCAGGTACCATTTGGCCCATCGTAAGGGAAATAACTCCAATAAAAAAAATGTATAAAAAACATATAATTTTAGAATCAAATCGGGAATGTGCAAAAGGTGTCAAACCAGTAATTCAACCAATCAGAGCTAAGAACATATACAAAAGTAGTCCCTTTTAAAGAAAAAAGTTCCTTTCACTTTGTTGTATTGTGACACATACTGAATGGAATGGAATAATTAAATTGATAATTGAAGTTAAATGTATAAGGATTATTTTGAGCCCAAATTTGATTGATTTAGTTGTATTTTAATATGGATATGGAGGATTTGATACATGACCTATAAATAGGGAATTTCTGGGGGATGACCGAGCTATTTTTAGAGTAGGTATTTTCCATAGCCTGGCATTTCACTGCAAGACTTTAAACATGGCCTGATATTTTGACAGAATGTAGAGGAATCATGGACGTTTCAGAAAATGTATGGTCTTCGAAAGGTTAAACTTAAGATAAAATGGTCAGGTAGGCTCGAAAAAACACAAATTTAGTAGAAAACCTTAAAAAATTAATTATAGGTTTCACACCAAAAGGTCATTATTATCTGATGTACATTTAACCTCATAAATAGATCATTGTGATGTTTCTAAACCTGCTCATGTCACTACTTATATTAAACAGCCATATGAATTGAGAGACCACATCTTTCTGATCCAATATCAAATGGCATGGCTTTTTAAACTTTTTGTATTTTTCTCAAGAGAGCACAACATTTTATATTTATGGGTTAATTAGAAATTTAAATGTTCAATGACCAAGAATTTAATTTAACACTCTTTTCAACTACACTTGACATAATCATCAATGAAGAGAGTGCCGTCTTGGTCGTGATCATATGATGGTTAGATTTATAACTACCTCATGCAATCAGTACCTATCACCACAAACGTTGTGAGTTTGAATCCCGCTCAGGTGAGGTGTACTCGATACAACATTATGTGATAAAGTTTGTCAGTGACTTGCAACAGGTCGGTTTTGTCCGGGTGCTCAGGTTTCCTCCACTAATAAAATGGACTGCCACGATATAGCTGAAATATTGTTGAAAGTGGCATTAAATACCATAAACCCTCTCCTCCCTCAATGAACAGATAATTTATTATCACAGGAGTGTTTCATGCTGATGTAGGCCTCTGGTTTGTCATGATAGCACATCATGGATTCCATTAGCTGACCAATATTAATATAGCTATTTGATAACTACACCCACATACCATTGATATATACATGCACTCTATCAAATGGAGTTGATATTTGTTCCTATTTGTTGTGAATGAAATTGTCATTAATTTCATTATTTATTGTCTGTTGTAATGCTAAGAAAGTAGGAACCTTTTTTCTGCATGATTTAAGGGAGAATATATCTGTATATTATTTGTTTTTGTTACAGAAATCAAATTAAATCTGTGATAATCTGTTTCTGTTTATCAGGATGGTAAAACTGCCAAGCTATGTGTTAATAAATACACTTTTTATTATTGTGATTAGCATGGAACAACAATCAGTGTGGTAGTACAAACAGCAGCCATCTTTCTTTTGTCACAATTTATTTTCAGTATTTCTTGTGTGTAGCATAACATGAGGTCAATATGGCTTATTACAATTTAAAACTTTACAGGAGTGCTAGGGTCATTGTCCTCCAAAACCAAATACATTGATCAGACAATAATTATTAAGAAATAATATGGATGATAGAGACTATCCAACACTACTCTATATTAAAGTAAAGCAACAGTGCTTTCATTGTTGTTGTACATTTAACAGTCACTGTAGGGTCTTCCATAATGAGCATAACTCGTACCTTAAAATGAAATTGAAACGGCCCTTAAATATGGCAGATATAAGAAATGTCTGTTTCTGATTCGAATGAAAAATTAATCTCTTCAAAAACCTCTGGAACAATTGTGCCTAATGGCGACCATGAAATTTAATAATATTTAATGGAGATTTAACAAACAACTGGTTCATTTAAATTTAAAGTCCAAAATCCAATATGACGGGTGATATTTATGAAAAGTGCTTTTTTTTAAGAAAAATCTCCTCAGAAATCTTTTCAAATTTACAATATAGTAGTTCCCTTCTTATGAGGCCACTCCCACTAAAGACCACCTCTCTTATAAGGCCAGATTTCAAACACACTGAGATAGTATATTACTACTAAACTGTCCCCCTCAAAAATCTGCCACTTCTCATATAAGGCCACTTTTTCATCGCAGAAGGAATGGCCTTATAAGATGTGAATTTCTGTACCACAGTCTTAGTTTCCTGGAATATTGAAAAACGATGAAAAAGACACCACTTACAATATAGTATAATGTAAGATTTAGGAATCATGTACAGTGAAACCTGTCTAAACCGAACCCTGAGTAAACTGAAAACCTGTCTAAACCAGACAGACTTAAATACAGTCCTATCTACTGAACCCTGAGTAAATTGAAAACCTGCCTAAACTAGACAGACTTTACAGTCCTATCTACTGAACCCTGAGTAAACCGAAAACCTTCCTAAACCAGACAGACTTTACAGTCCTATATACTAAAAGTCTATGTAATTTGAACCTATGCAAACCAAACACCTGTCTAAACTGAACAAATTCTTCAGTCCCAAAGGGGTTCGGTTTAAACAGGTTTTACTGTATACTGTAAATAATTTTTTCCCCTAATTTCTTGATAAAATAACATGTATATTTCATTTTTTTTAGGTTATTACCCATACAGCATTGTGAATTGGTAATCATACATATACTTCCCTTTGGAGATGACATTAAAATTGAAGACAAAGCACTTCATCAGGTAACTATGCTATAAAGAAAGAACAAAAATATATTGTTCATATTTATACTGGTAGTCGTTGTAGTTCGATCTGATTTCCAGAAGATATTAAAAAAAAGTTTATTTCTGATTACAGTGAAACCTATCTAATCCAAACTTTGAATATACTGGAATTCTGTATAAGCAGTACTTTAATTAAAGTCCCAGTGTAGGAAATATTTGTTAAAATAACCTGTGTAAACTGAACACCTGTCTATTCTGAACACAAAAGTTGGTCCCAAGGAGAATCGGTTTAAACAAGCTTCACTTTAATTAATTCTGTGTAAAATTTGTTGTTGATATATAGCCGTTTATGGATTGTGATAGGTGGACATTTTTTATTCTGTCGATGCTATGGTGTATTGTATGTGTCATATCTTTCTAATATTCACCAGCATTCAACAGGAGGTCTCATTTTATTAGGACCCCCCCTCTTTTTTTTGGGCTGTAAATGATTGAAAATATAAAATTAAAAAGTAATGGTAACGGTCGAAAGTATATCTAACCACAACATTGCAAATCAGTCCTCTGGTAACCACAATCTTCCAAACACAGAAATATGTGGTGAGGTTAAACCTATTAATGAGATCCCTAGTGGAGCATGGACTGCTCACCCCTCTAGAGCACCTGAGTTCTCCCCCTGTCTTTAGTGGGGTTCATGTTGTTCAATCTTTAGATTTCTGTGTAGTGTTTTGTAGATCATTGTTTGTCTTTTTGTACTTTTTCTTTTGTCCATTGATTTAATTCAAGACTTCTGAATACCCCTTCGGTATCTTCAAACTTTTCTTGCAAATGTTAATGCTAGAATGTACACCGGTAAATGGGAAAATGATATGGAACTTAGCCCACTTCTGAGATTCCTTATTAACATGATTTGTTGAATATTACCTCTTGCTTGTTTTTTTTGTGCAGGTTTCTGCTCAGTTGTCTTGTGAAATACATACTACACAATCAGGTCGACCTCTCTACAACAAAATGTTACATCTTGTACAGAGACACTATGATCTGGCCTCTACTACAGTGACAGGAATCCCTATGAAGGTAATGTTTAACCTCTTGTACAGAGACACTATGATCTGGCTTCTACTACAGTAACAGGAATCCATATGAAGGTAATGTTTGACCTCTTGTACAGAGACACTATGATCTAGCCTCTACTACAGTAACAGGAATCCATATGAAGGTAATGTTTAACCTCTTGTACAGAGACACTATGATCTGGCCTCTACTACAGTAACAGGAATCCATATGAAGGTAATGTTTGACCTCTTGTACAGAGACACTATGATCTAGCCTCTACTACAGTAACAGGAATCCATATGAAGATAATGTTTAACCTCTTGTACAGAGACACTATGATCTGGCCTCTACTACAGTAACAGGAATCCCTATGAAGGTAATGTTTAACCTCTTGTACAGAGACACTATGATCTGGCCTCTACTACAGTAACAGGAATCCATATGAAGATAATGTTTAACCTCTTGTACAGAGACACTATGATCTGGCCTCTACTACAGTGACAGGAATCCATATGAAGGTAATGTTTAACCTCTTGTACAGAGACACTATGATCTGGCCTCTACTACAGTAACAGGAATCCCTATGAAGATAATGTTTAACCTCTTGTACAGAGACACTATGATCTGGCCTCTACTACAGTGACAGGAATCCATATGAAGGTAATGTTTAACCTCTTGTACAGAGACACTATGATCTGGCCTCTACTACAGTGACAGGAATCCATATGAAGATAATGTTTAACCTCTTGTACAGAGACACTATGATCTGGCCTCTACTACAGTGACAGGAATCCATATGAAGGTAATGTTTAACCTCTTGTACAGAGACACTATGATCTGGCCTCTACTACAGTAACAGGAATCCATATGAAGATAATGTTTAACCTCTTGTACAGAGACACTATGATCTGGCCTCTACTACAGTGACAGGAATCCATATGAAGGTAATGTTTAACCTCTTGTACAGAGACACTATGATCTGGCCTCTACTACAGTAACAGGAATCCATATGAAGATAATGTTTAACCTCTTGTACAGAGACACTATGATCTGGCCTCTACTACAGTGACAGGAATCCCTATGAAGGTAATGTTTAACCTCTTGTACAGAGACACTATGATCTGGCTTCTACTACAGTAACAGGAATCCATATGAAGGTAATGTTTGACCTCTTGTACAGAGACACTATGATCTGGCCTCTACTACAGTAACAGGAATCCCTATGAAGGTAATGTTTAACCTCTTGTACAGAGACACTATGATCTGGCCTCTACTACAGTAACAGGAATCCCTATGAAGGTAATGTTTAACCTCTTGTACAGAGACACTATGATCTAGCCTCTACTACAGTAACAGGAATCCCTATAAAGGTAATGTTTAACCTCTTGTACAGAGACACTGATCTGGCCTCTACTACAGTAACAGGAATCCATATGAAGGTAATGTTTAACCTCTTGTACAGAGACACTATGATCTGGCCTCTACTACAGTAACAGGAATCCCTATGAAGGTAATGTTTGACCTCTGAAGCCATTCTTACCCCTGTAAATATTTAATTTTTACATGAAAGTTAGCAGGCCTGTATCAAGGATTGTTGAACTGAAATCGTGATTTTAATTGTTATAGAGTACATTTGTATAAAGATGTATAAAGTTTGACGAAAGAGAAATAAAGTAAAAGAAAACGTATCTACTCCTTTCCTTTAGTTAAAGAGAAATTAAGCGAAGCATACATATATACTTTTCTTTTTTCATTTATGTCAAGTTCAATTACTTTATGTTATATTGTTAACTCTCACAAGGAATTAAAAAAAAATTGGAGTTTGTAATCAGTTTCAAATCAATATCATATTGCATGAAATATATTTTTTTGTTTGATCTTTTCTTGTAACAAGAATTGTCAGTTTCATATGAGTTTATTAACTTGAAACAATCAGATTTTTATTGGTTCAAATATTACACAGGCTACAGTTATGGGTCAAAAACCTTTCTGCACTGAAATATTTCCCTATATATTTCATATATAAAAATTAAGATTTTTTGGAAAAAAATATTTTCAAATTTCTTGAAATTTTCAGTATTAAAAGCAGAAATAAATACAGTTTATTCTTCTTTTTATTCTTACATATAATTGTAGTTCAATTTTTCTTTGAAATAGGACTTTTAACAAATAAAAGTTAATAGAATTAAGATATGGGAAAATGTGGGAATCATTTCTAATTAATTATGATTTTAAAGGTGTGAAAAAAATCAAGAAAATCGGATAAGAAAGGACTAAGAATATATATAAAAAAATGGTTTCATCTGAAATACAGTGAAACTTGTCTAAATCGAATCTTTTTGAGCAGTCAGTTTATACAAGTTATATCAACAAAGACTTTCTACAAAAAGACTTTATTAAAATTTTGTTTCTTCAGGATTCCATTTTATTCAGGCTTTGGTATAGGCAGGTTTTACTATATAAAGGGAAATATTTTAGTGCGGAAAGACTTTTGACATGTGATCGTACATCAACAATTATGTAAATCCTGTTCCCTAAAGTATACAACAAAAGTACACTGCATCTGAGCCACAATGTAATTAACAAATATACCATCTATTACGTAGGTATAAGGTGAAAGACTTACCCTGAACTCACATCAACAAAAACAATAAAATTAAAAGGGCAAACAGAGTTTTGATTTTCATAATTACAGCATAACATGTCAGAAGGGACAGGTTGTGGAATACACAAGGGTTTTTAACAGAGAATGTGAAAGAATTTCTTAGGGACCAATATTTTTATTGGATGTCACAGGATGTCGGAATACTTGGGTGTCGGATTGCACAAGTTCCTTTGTATTACAAATTGATAATGAAATTTGGGTGTTTAATCATAATTCAAAAATATTTCATATAATTTAAATAGAATTCATGTGTGACAATTTACAAAACCAACAGTTTTTTTTAATTTGTTTTAAGTATGCTTTAATTTTACATCATATTGTTAGGACACTATTTATACCTTACATTTTGTTTTTATAAAAAAAACATACATTGTTTGTTATCTTCATCCCAATACATATATATTTCTTGAATGAATAAAATTGTGAAATTTTTCATGAACAGTCGAGCACCACATGTGATGATGTTTTTCTTAATGATGCCAATTAAACTGTTTTAAATAACATTTACAGATTTTTCACAGGAATAATGTCATTTGTAATATTTTTGATTGGCATATGTCAAAAATCATTTTAAACTTAATTTTGGTTTGGTAAATCCCTCTGAATTGAAGCTTGACCAAACATATCTGTCAGAATGTGGTATACCAATGTTAATGTTCAATTGAATCTGAGGTTCCCAACAGGTATATTTAAAATGTCCTCTCTAGGAATTCTTACATTTATTGAATTTTATTGTTACAAATTTGTGTCTATGTGATTAAATTCATTATCCAATCACATTCAACAGCTTATTACACTGAGAAAGTAGTGGATATCTATAATAGAATGGTCAAGGGGGGGGGGGGGGGGGTGCATATGTCGTTACAACATTGCCTTGTTCTTATCTGAGATTGAAATGGATTTTCTTGCACATTCATTTGCATCAATATCGTTTTTGGAAGTAAAATTTGAGTAAAAAAGTATTGTTTTTTTATAACAGGAAGAACAAAATGCCAGTTCCTCAGCTAATTATGATGTGGAGTTACTGCATCCCTCAGAAGCTCACGATGATCTTCTAAAATCAGGTACAAATATATTGTTTGAATACCTATAATACCAATGTTATGGGTTAATGGGTTAGGGTGCTTAACACCACTTTCAATAATATTTCAGTTATATCGTGGCGGTCAGTTTTATTGGTGGAGGAAACTGGAGTACCCAGAGAAAACCATGGGCCTGTCGAAAGTCACTGACAAACTTTATCACATAAAGTGGTATCGAGTACACCGCTCCATGAGCAGGATTCAAACTCACAATTTTAGTGGTGATAGGCACTGATTGCACATGACGGCCCCCACCAATGTTATGAAACAGTATAGAAAATTTAATTCCTGTGTAATGTTTCATTTGGAATACATCACTTAGTGTACACAACTGACTTGACATGATGCAAACAGTTGTACCACCACAATATCTATATAATGTGTATATATCATGACTCCAATTCCTGGGAACTGCATGGGTGATATAATGGTTCGCTAATTTGCTTCAAGTGTGATGATAGATAGTGGATTTGAGTACCTGTTGGGTCAAACCAAAGACTATACAATTGGTATACACAGCAGTAAGGAGTGAGGGCAAAGACTAGTTGGCTCTGAATCAGGATAATGTGTCCAAGTGGAGTGACATGTGTACTCTCAGACTTCTGTTTCAGTGGTATATAGATGAAAATCTGCTCTTTTGGCATCACTGATATTCGTGAAATTTCTAGACTTAATATATTAATATTTTAACTAATTTTTCTTTTAGCTCATGCTGATGGTTTAGTGATTCCGTCAAAAGAAGGATTACCAACAGATACCATAACACTGAAGTGGTGTACACCTAAATCTAATGTCATTGGTATGTATATCAGATTGGTTGTCATGGAAATAAAACACTGAAGTGGTGTACACCTACATCTAATGTCATTGGTATGTATCTCAGATTGGTTGTCATGGAAATAAAACACTGAAGTGGTGTACACCTACATCTAATGTCATTGGTATGTATCTCAGATTGGTTATCATGGAAATAAAACACTGAAGTGGTGTACACCTAAATCTAATGTCATTGGTATGTATCTCAGATTGGTTGTCATGGAAATAAAACACTGAAGTGGTATACACCTAAATCTAATGTTATTGGTATGTATCTCAGATTGGTTGTCATGGAAATAAAACACTGAAGTGGTGTACACCTAAATCTAATGTCATTGGTATGTATTTCAGATTGGTTGTCATGGAAATAAAACATTGAAGTGGTGTACAGCTAAATCTAATGTTATTGGTATGCATCTCATAGTGGTTGTCATGGAAATAACATTGAGCATATTGACTTTAAAAAAAAAAGAAAAAATCAAATTACCCTTTACTTATTTTCTGTTCATTAACTTGATCTTTTCTCTGACCAATTATATTTAGCTTACAATCAGTGGTTAGAATGTTAATGAAAATTAGAGAAAATCCTACTTTATGATTAAACAAATTAAGGTAGAGGAATCCTTCATTTTATTGCTGTTTTACATCTCACAGTCATTACAAGGTTGTCAATGACGACCATAACTTGTACCCTATAGTGAGCCTTTGGTTATAAATATAAGACAGTTAATATTTCATTAACTAGTTTAACCCTCAGAACTTTTGTACATCTTGCAAGGCAGGGCATAGATTTTTAATGTCTGTTATTATTTATTTTTGTAGTTTGGAATTTGAGTTTGTCAGAGAAATGATTTTTGTTGTGATTGATTATATTGTCTACCATTTTTGTTAACCATCTTCTTTCAAAAAAAAAAAGAAAAAGCAATAATTAGATAATTAACTTTAGTTTGACTTATTTCACGATTTGTTTGAATTTTCTGAAGTATAGTTTCTTGCACTATGATTTGTATGTTATACATTTTGTATACTTTCTGATTAGTTATTGTGGAGTTGATAAAACGTTGTGATTATGATTCAATCACAGAAGACATTGTATTTTTTTCTCTCGATGTCATGGGGGTGTATTGCATCATATTTGACTATCACATAATAGACCTTGATATAAATAGGAGTTATATTTTATTGTTATGTAATTCTTGCACAGGCAGGATATAATTAACATAATAATATACAATTACTGTCTTTTGATGAGGTAAATGTGTGGATTTATTGAATTTTGAAAAAAATGATATTCACTGAGCCCGAATGGCGAAATGAATATCATTTTTTTTTTTCAAAAGTCAATTAATCCACACATTTACAGATTCAAAAGACACTAATTGTTTTATTTTATATTTTGAATAAAAAACATTCGGTGCCTCAGATTTAATATTCTGAGGCATTTAATATGTTTTTTTATAAAAAAAAATAAAGAAGACTTTTAGTTGAAATCTGTTATAGTAGAATTTACAAATATACAATAAAACAATTTATTGGTATTAAGTTAAGTGATATCTTGGTATTAAGGTTAATATCAATCATCTCTTCACTTTCATATATTTTTAGAATCCACATCAGCTTCAGTTTAATGATATATTTGTATACCCCCCGCAACAAAGTTGTAGGGGGGTATACTGGTTTCACCATGTTCGTCCATCCGTCTGTAGACAAATCCTATGTCATACGATAACTTGAGTTGTTTTTCTTAGAATCTTTTAAAATTTTATCAGCTGTTTACTAGTGAAGAGAGGAGGGTGGATCCCTTTCATTTTTGATGATTTTCACTTTTGCCGTTCCAGAGTTATTGGACTTGATATGACGGAAAATAGGATTTTTACCCTATGTCGTATGATAACTTGAGTAGTGTTTCTCAGAATGTTTTGAAATTTTATCAACAGCTTATCGGTGAAGAGAGGAGGATCCCTTTCATTTTTGTTGATTTTCACTTTTGCCGTTCCAGAGTTATTGGACTTGATATGACGGAAAATAGGATTTTTACCCTATGTCGTATGATATCTTGAGTAGTGTTTCTCAGAATGTTTTGAAATTTTATCAGCGGCTTACCGGTGAAGAGAGGAGGGTCCCTTTCATTTTTGGTCGGAACAATCAGTAATGTTTTGGTTATGGAAATAGGTTGGACAGATGTGGGGAGCGGGAGGTATATCTTAGTGAGCATACTAGTTTTAATTGATTTGTACATTTTGTATTTCAGAATTAACTTATTGTACTGGTGCCTATAGAATAACACCTGTAGATGTTAATAGCAGACCATCGTCCTGTCTTACAAATTTCTTGTTGAGTGGTAAGATTATGAAACTGGTCATGGTCACTTTATATCTTTGTATATCTGTTAAACTTGGGGTACACACACCATTGTCTAGAAATAGTTTTCATTTTTTGAAATTTCGTATTCAAACAATCCAACAATTTTCATAATATGATTTAAAAAAAAATTCAAGCAAAATTGAAAGTTATTTGCAATAAAAATTGTGGGTAAATTTTGTTTTGTGAAGAAACTACCTACCTGTATAATAAATTATTATCTTATTTATCAGTTACTTGAACACTACTAAATAAATAAAACAAATTAAATACTCTGCTAAAATACTTAGAAAGGACATTTTTCATGTTGTCAGTTGATAAAATCTGAAGCCAGATCTCACTCTGGTATCGTATGGAGTCAGTATTTTATGTACTGATTCTGGTATCGTATGGAGTCAGTATTTTATGTACTGATTCTGGTATCGTATGGAGCCAGTATTTTATATACTGATTCTGGGTCGTATGGAGTCAGTATTTTATATACTGATTCTGGGTCGTATGGAGTCAGTATTTTATGTACTGATTCTGGGTCGTATGGAGTCAGTATTTTATGTACTGATTCTGGGTCATATGGAGTCAGTATTTTATGTACTGATTCTGGGTCGTATGGAGTCAGTATTTTATGTACTGATTCTGGTATCGTATGGAGTCAGTATTTTATGTACTGATTCTGGTATCGTATGGAGTCAGTATTTTATGTACTGATTCTGGTATCGTATGGAGTCAGTATTTTATGTACTGATTCTGGGTCCAGATATGGATCTTATGTACTATGAATTTTATGTCCAAATTTTATATATTGATTCTGTGTCCTAATTCTGATTTCATGAATACCCCAGAGACAAACATGTATTGTTCAGTAGAATAACACTCAGATTTAATCTTGATACACAGTATTAGTAGACTCAAGTCTATATTAGTAAAATACTACTAAATTGTCCCCCTAAATAGAGACCACCTCCATTATATGGTCACTATTTCATTGGACAAGAAGTGGCCATATAAGAGGGGTACTATATTAGTAAAATACTACTAAATTGTCCCCCTAAATAGAGACCACCTCCATTATATGGTCACTATTTCATTGGACAAGAAGTGGCCATATAAGAGGGGTACTATATTAGTAAAATACTACTAAATTGTCCCCCTAAATAGAGACCACCTCCATTATATGGTCACTATTTCATTGGACAAGAAGTGGCCATATAAGAGGGGTACTATATTAGTAAAATACTACTAAATTGTCCCCCTAAATAGAGGCCACCTCCCTTATAAGGTCACTATTTCATTGGACAAGAAGTGACCATATAAGAGGGGTACTATATTAGTAAAATACTACTAAATTGTCCCCCTAAATAGAGGCCACCTCCCTTATAAGGTCACTATTTCATTGGACAAGAAGTGACCATATAAGAGGGGTACTATATTAGTAAAATACTACTAAATTGTCCCCCTAGAGACCACCTCCATTATATGGTCACTATTTCATTGGACAAGAAGTGGCCATATAAGAGGGGTACTATATTAGTAAAATACTACTAAATTGTCCCTCTAAATAGAGACCACCTCCATTATATGGTCACTATTTCATTGGACAAGAAGTGACCATATAAGAGGGGTTCTATATTAGTAAAATACTACTAAATTGTCCCCCTAAATAGAGACCACCTCCATTATATGGTCACTATTTCATTGGACAAGAAGTGGCCATATAAGAGGGGTACTATATTAGTAAAATACTACTAAAGTGTCCCCCTAAATAGAGACCACCTGCCTTATAAGGTCACTATTTCATTGGACAAGAAGTGACCATATAAGAGGGGTACTATATTAGTAAAATACTACTAAATTGTCCCCCTAAATAGAGGCCACCTCCCTTATAAGGTCACTATTTCATTGGACAAGAAGTGACCATATAAGAGGGGTACTATATTAGTAAAATACTACTAAATTGTCCCCCTAAATAGAGACCACCTCCATTATATGGTCACTATTTCATTGGACAAGAAGTGGCCATATAAGAGGGGTACTATATTAGTAAAATACTACTAAATTGTCCCCCTAAATAGAGGCCACCTCCCTTATAAGGTCACTATTTCATTGGACAAGAAGTGACCATATAAGAGGGGTACTATATTAGTAAAATACTACTAAATTGTCCCCCTAAATAGAGACCACCTCCCTTATAAGGTCACTATTTCATTGGACAAGAAGTGACCATATAAGAGGGGTACTATATTAGTAAAACACTACTAAATTGTCCCCCTAAGTAGAGACCACCTCCCTTATAAGGTCACTATTTCATTGGACAAGAAGTGACCATATAAGAGGGGTACTATATTAGTAAAATACTACTAAATTGTCCCCCTAAGTAGAGACCACCTCCCTTATAAGGTCACTATTTCATTGGACAAGAAGTGACCATATAAGAGGGGTACTATATTAGTAAAATACTACTAAATTGTCCCCCTAAATAGAGGCCACCTCCCTTATAAGGTCACTATTTCATTGGACAAGAAGTGGCCATATAAGAGGGGTACTATATTAGTAAAATACTACTAAATTGTCCCCCTAAATAGAGACCACCTCCCTTATAAGGCCACTATTTCATTGGACAAGAAGTGGCCATATAAGAAGGGTACTATTGTAGTAGGATGATTTCTGTAAATTATATATTTAATATTTTGTCTTGTAAGTAAAACTCATTTTTTTTTTTTTAGGTAGAGCTGTTATGTTAGAACAACCTAGAAAGTCTGGTGCAAAGGTCATTTCTCATCTGCTGGCCAGTCATGGAGGAGAAATCTTTGTACATGCTATTAATACTGCACGCTCCCTTCTAGAGGACCCACCTTCCATCAGTGAGGGATGTGGTGGTAGAGTCACGGATTATAGGATCAATGTAAGAATTATTTTTCTTCTGCATCTTTTGAAAAAAAAACAGCATTCGACACATATAAGAAGACATGAATTTGATATCAATAGAAATACTGTCATACCTGCCCATGTAGTCACCTCTATTCAACAGTCACCTGTATTAAAAGATCACCTTTTACTTGTCTGGTCATAAAAAATTTGAAATATGAATTGAACTTCTCTTAAGAGGTCACCTGTCTTATAAGGCCACTTTTTCTTTGTCCCAAAGGTGACCTCTTAATACAGGTTTAACTGTAGTAGTTAATTGGAATGTGAATGTTCCAGTGGTTCAAATACAGGTCAGGTCAAACTTTTTTAAAACTATAACATTGTTTGGATAATTGAGCATATACCTTATCCTTTATTCTTAAACAATACAAGTGTACAGAACTCCATGCCTGTTCACATGTAAATTCAATATATTCATACGATGATAAATAGTCCCTTGAGATCACATTCAACAAAGTGTTTTACAATTGAAATATTTTTATGATAAAGGAAATAGACAATTTTCTAATTACTCAGACATGTACTGGTATTCTTCATATTATTTTTCTAACACATTTATGATTCATTTAAAGGTTTAATGATGGAGAAGTATTATGTTTCTCTAGGGTAATGCTCTGCTAACAAGTGTTGCTACTTTAACACCATACCACTATCAAAAATGTAGAGAAAATGTTATGCAGTATGGCTTACACATGTGCATTTTAATTGTACACACATAGTGTCCCAGATTATCCTTACAGCCGTTTTAAGGTAAAACGTTGAAACTTGGGTCAATGATTAAACTATTTTGTAATTTAGCATAGACCGGGGTAAAATAAAAGACAGAACAAAATTTGTTATATCCAGTAATTAAGAATATCTGATAAATTATGGAAAACTCAATAATTGTCCTCTCAGGTAGAAGTTTTATTTTGCTGATATCTTGAAGCCTAAAATATTTTTTATGCCCCAGCCACTGGGTATCAGGGCTATTAAAATTTACTCTTCTCTGTTCATCTGTCTGTAGTGCATTTTGTTTTTTTGTTTCCCATAAGCAAATCTTTTGATGGTTATGTACAATGACCATAAAAGGAAGGCAGAGTTATTGAACTAGACCACTTTTGCTGTTTGCAGCATGCCCCTTGATTTGCCAAAAAATTCAATTTTTTCAGTTTTTTCTTAAATAAGTTCATCATGTACAAATCATTTGAGATTCATACACAAGATCAGAGATCATACTAGTTATTATCCCCTCACCAACAAAGTTGCGAAAAGATATAGTAACGCTACCGTTCGTCCATCCTTCCTTCCTTCCGTCCGTCCGTCCTTCCTTCCGTCCGTCCGTCCGTCCGTCCGTCTGTCCGTCCTTCCGTAGCATCCTTGTGAACACTAGGATCAACATCCTTCAATGGATTTTGACCAAATTTGGTACATATTTAGTCTTTAAGAGAATCTGGAACCCTATTGATTTTCAAGGTCATAGGTCAAAGGTCAAGGTCACTGGGTCAAATTTTTACCACATAACATCCTTGTGAACACTCTAGAATCAACATCCTTCAATGGATTTTGACCAAATTTGGTACATACTTAGTCCTTAGGAGAATCTGGAACCCTATTGATTTTCAAGGTCATAGGTCAAAGGTCAATGTCACCGGGTCAAATTTTACCGTGTAACATCCTTGTGAACACTCTAGAATCAACATCCTTGAATGGATTTTGACCAAACTTGGTACATACATAGTCCTTAGAAGAGTCTGGAACCCTATTGCTTTTCAAGGTCAAAGGTCAAGGGGTCAAATTTTTACAGCATAATATCCTTGTGAACACTCTAGAATCAACATCCTTCAATGGATTTTGACCAAACTTGGTACATACTTAGTCCTTATGAGAGTCTGGAACCCTATTGATTTTCAAGGTCAAAGGTCAAGGTCATAGGGTCTAATTTTTACTGCATAATATCCTTGTGAACACTCTAGAATCAACATCCTTCAATGGATTTTGACCAAATTTGGTACATACTTAGTCCTTAGGAGAATCTGGAACCTATTGATTTTCAAGGTCATAGGTCAAAGGTCAATGTCACCGGGTCAAATTTTACCGCGTAACATCCTTGTGAACACTCTAGAATCAACATCCTTCAATGGATTTTGACCAAACTTGGTACATACATAGTCCTTAGGAGAGTCTGGAACCCTATTGATTTTCAAGGTCAAAGGTCAAGGTCATAGGGTCTAATTTTTACCGCATAATATCCTTGTAAACACTCTAGAATCAACATCCTTCAATGGATTTTGACCAAACTTGGTACATACTTAGACCTTAAGAGAATCTGGAACCGTATTGATTTTCAAGGTTAAAAGTCAAGGTCATAGGGTCTAATTTTTAGGTGAGGGGATACGCCACACTTTGCGTTGCCCTTGTTCTCCTTGATTCCCCCCTCCCCCCAATACCAATTTTTCTGGTTTCCATTCAGTAATATAAGCATCCCATTTGCAAATCGTTTGAAATTTTTACCAAAGGCAAGGGACCACAAATATCGTTTTTTTGTTCGATTTTGGATTTTTACAACTGTTCTCATTCCAACATCCAATATGATTGTCTAACTGAAAACAATTCTTTTATTGATAACAATTATGATGACGCAAAAGTTGAAAATCAAAATATTAAGACTTTTTGAACCTAATGTTTATTTATACTGATTATAATTTTAGGATTTTGGAGAATTTATGAAAGAGAATCGATTGGCTCCTGCAACACATTCAATGGCATCAGATTCTAAAGAATTACCACTAGACAAAGGTAAACATTTTTATAAAAGAACAAAACAGTCATTAAGACATAAAATACCAAAATTTACTTCTTTAAAGGCATACAGGCTGTCAGAATTGATTTTTTTTTAATATTAAAAGTTGCCAATATTCGATGTTTTATGCTAATTGCAGGTGAAATTTTTCATAATATCATATGTAAATAGCCTAGAACGAAGGAAATACGTCGCTGTTTTATTTTCTTGAATCCAGTAAAGAATCCAATGTTTACCCGTGCAATATTCATACGACCTGACAGTGAACTCATTCGGGAAAGTGTTTGTGCATTTGCGAAATTGTTTGTTGATGAAGAAAGCACATGGCACAAATCGAATCGTGGAAGAACAAACACATTGACGGATTCTATACGAAAACAACACAAAAAGGAGGATTCAGCAAGCTTTGTGTAAAAATAAAAAAAGATGTTATACCGACCTACTCCATTTTTCAACACGTAAGCATAATTTAGTATCTTTTTTCGGCCGAATTGTATTTTGACAGTAGAATTGCATCCTAGTTTTTTATAGTCTTTTTTTCGGAGAAAACGCTAGGTGATATCTCTTTTAAATTAGAGACTAAAATAATGAACTTCATGTCTGTTTTTTTCTAAAAAAAATATAATCAAGACAACTCAAGTATTCTGAACTTTATTTTTTCTTAGCTCTTTTTTATCCTGTACTTGTTCTATTTGAGTGGCAGTCGTGGTCATGAACGTATGATAGTTGGATTGGTAACTACCTATGTAATCAGTGCCTATCACCACTTTTGAGTTTGAATCCCGCTAAAGGCTAAGTGTACGCGATACAACTTTATGTGATAAAGTTTGTAAGTGGCTTGCGACAGGTTGGTGGTTTTCATCGTGTACTCCGGTTTCCTCCACCAATAAAACTGGCTGGCACGATATAACTGAAATATTGTTGAAAGTGGCATTATACTCCATAATCCTAACCCCCCCCCTCCCGCAACCCGTTCTATTTAAATGTCAAATAGCATTGACTGGATAATTTAGATTTATAGTCTTGACAGTGGCCAAAATATAGCTTTTCTGGTACCTAGCTATGTAGAACATATGGTAATAAGCAATAGCAGACTAAGTGCAGAAGTGATAGAGGACATCCTTGAAAACAATTATAATGACACTTGTTTCTGCTCTTTTTCAAAACATTTGGCAATTTTTGGGGAATTTTTGAAATTGTATAATACTAGTATAATATGTATGTTGTCGCTGGTAAACAGGAAAGGTAAGATCACCAAAGACTTGCTTTTCTACCTGTTTCTAAAGCTTGTACGGATGAATTTGATGTTTTCCAACAATGAACATATATATATATACACAACAGTCACAAGTGATATTTCTAAAATATTTTCTGATGGAGGAATGTCTTACCTTTTTTGGATGGTATTGCTGGAGTTAAGCCTCTTTGTTCAGCTTGTTATTCTTCATTTGTGTGAGGTGTACAATGTTAACATGACATTGACTGTCTAGTAATCAATGTAATACATGTATTTTCTTATTCTGACACCATTAATATTGTGCTTTGAAGACTCACTTGGAAAGAAAGTTTAATTCCATATATAGTATTATATTGGTTTTCACAGCTAAGAAGAGATTAGAAAGAATGAGTAGATATTGGCCAATGGTTATCAACGAAACAATTATATTCAATATGGCCTCTGTAAGTAAAATAAGATTTGGTTTATCGTATTTAGCGTCACTTTCAACAATATTTCAGTTATATCGCGGTGGTCAGTTTTATTGGTGGAGGAAACCGGAGTACCAGGAGAAAACAACTAACCTGTCGCAAGTCACTGACAAGCTTTATCACATAATGTTGTATCGAATACACCTCACCATGAACGGGGTTTGAACTTACAACTTTAGTGATGACAGGCACCGGTTACATGGGTAGTTGTAAATCTAACTACCATACGATCACGACCACGATGGCCCAAGTAAAATAAGTATATATTGGCCAATGATAACAAAACGGTTTCTGTTAGTAAAATGTATAGATACTGGCCAACGGTTATCCACAAAACAATTATATTCAAAAAGAAGAGTTTAAAGATACCAAAGGGGTAATCAGAAGCCAGAAATCGAAGGACATACAACACACAATGGCCAAAAAGAAAAAGGACAAAAGGAAAAAAAGAATCTACAAAGCATTACACATTTAGCAAAAGATCGAGCAAGAAGAACCCTACTAAAAACGGGGTTGAGCTCAGGTTCTCAAAAAGGGTAAGCAGTTCCTGCTCCACATGTGGTTCCAGTCGTGCTACTCTTGTTGCAAACCAGGTGATAGGTCATGAATGAGGAAAGAACTGGATTGTGATTACAACAATCAGAACATATTCATGGTCATTTGTGACACAGATACTCCATAGCGCTTAACCAAGGCATGGTGATGACAGTAAAATTTTCGAAGTGATAGCTTCAACTTAACCAATAGGAACCCTCGGTTCAGTGGCTTCCTTGTTAGAAACAACCCTCGATCAAGGAAATCATGATAGGGACCACAAGCTCTTCAATATCGGATCAACTTAGAGATATTTACTGCTGGAATGTTGCTACATATAAATGGAAAGCTCACAATGGGAAAATTTAAATCATCTCTTTTTAGCTCACCTTGCCAAAGGCAATGTGAGCTTTTGCCATCACTTGGCGTCTGTCGTTCGTTAACTTTTCACATTTTAATCTTCTCCTCTGAAACCCCTCATCCAAATGAAGTGAAACTTGGTAGGAAGCATCTATGGAAGGTCCTCTCTAAAGATTGCTCATTTCGTCCCGATCCGTTAACAAACATGGCCGCCACAGGCAATTCTTGTTTCTGATTGGTTGATTTCTAAAAATCTTCTCCTCTGAAACCGCTTGGTAGGAAGCATCCTTGGAAGGTCTTCTATAAAGCTTGCTCATTTTTTTTTTCGATCCGTTAACAAACATGACTGCCACAGACAATTCTTGTTTCTGATTGGTTGATTTCTAAAAAATCTTCTCCTCTAAAACCGCTTTGCCAAATGAATCAAAACTTGGTAGGAAGGATCCGTGGAAGGTCCTCTATTAAGATTGCTAATTTAGTTCCGATCCATTCACAAACATGGCCACCATAGGTAATTCGTGTTTCTGATTGGCCGATTTTGGCCGATTTTTTAAAATCTTCTCCTCTGAAACCACTTGGCCAAATGAACCGAAACTTGGTAGGAAGCGTCTATGGCAGGTCCTCTATAAAGATTGCTCATTTCATCCCGATCGGTTAACAAACATGGCCACCACAGGCATTTCTTGTTTCTGATTGGTTAATTTCTCAAATATCTTCTCCTCTGAAACCGCTTTGCCAAATGAACCGAAATTTGGTAGGAAGCATCCTTGGAAGGTCCTCTATAAAGATTGCTAATTTAGATCCGATCCATTAACAAACATGGCCACCATAGACAATTCTTGTTTCTGATTGGCCGATTTTTAAAAATCTTGTCCTCTGAAACTGCTTTACCAAATGAACCGAAACTTGGTAGGAAGCATCTATGGCAGGTCCTCTATAATGATTGCTCATTTCGTCCCGTTCCGTTGACAAACATGGCAGGCACAGGCAATTTCTTGTTTCTGATTGGTTGATTTCTAAAGAATCTTCTCCTTTGAAACCGTTCGGCCAAATGAACCGAAACTTGGCAGAAAGCATCTATGGCAGGTCCTCTATAAAGATTGCTCATTTAGTCCTGTTCCGTTAATAAACATGGCCACCATAGGCAATTCTTGTTTCTGATTGGTTGATTTCTAAAAAATTGTTTCCTCTGAAATCGCTTGGCCAAATGAATCTGAATTTGGTAGGAAGCATCCTTGGAAGGTCCTCTATAAAGATTGTTTATTTAGTTCCGATCCGTTGACAAACATGGCCGCCACAGGCAATTCTTGTTTCTGATTGGTTGATTTCTAAAAATCTTCTCCTCTGAAACCACTTGGTAGGAAGCATCCTTGGAAGGTCTTCTATAAAGCTTGCTCATTTTTTTTTTCGATCCGTTAACAAACATGACTGCCACAGACAATTCTTGTTTCTGATTGGTTGATTTCTAAAATATCTTCTCCTCTAAAACCGCTTTGCCAAATGAATCAAAACTTGGTAGGAAGGATCCATGGAAGGTCCTCTATTAAGATTGCTAATTTAGTTCCGATCCATTCACAAACATGGCCGCCATAGGTAATTCGTGTTTCTGATTGGCCGATTTTGGCCGATTTTTTAAAATCTTCTCCTCTGAAACCACTTGGCCAAATGAACCGAAACTTGGTAGGAAGCGTCTATGGCAGGTCCTCTATAAAGATTGCTCATTTCGTCCCGATCGGTTAACAAACATGGCCACCACAGGCAATTCTTGTTTCTGATTGGTTAATTTCTAATATATCTTCTCCTCTGAAACCGCTTTGCCAAATGAACCGAAATTTGGTAGGAAGCAGCCTTGGAAGGTCCTCTATAAAGATTGCTAATTTAGATCCGATCCATTAACAAACATGGCCACCATAGACAATTCTTGTTTCTGATTGGCCGATTTTTAAAAATCTTGTCCTCTGAAACTGCTTTACCAAATGAACCGAAACTTGGTAGGAAGCATCTATGGCAGGTCCTCTATAATGATTGCTCATTTCGTCCCGTTCCGTTGACAAACATGGCCGGCACAGGCAATTTCTTGTTTCTGATTGGTTGATTTCTAAAGAATCTTCTCCTTTGAAACCGTTCGGCCAAATGAACCGAAACTTGGCAGAAAGCATCTATGGCAGGTCCTCTATAAAGATTGCTCATTTAGTCCTGTTCCGTTAATAAACATGGCCACCATAGGCAATTCTTGTTTCTGATTGGTTGATTTCTAAAAAATTGTTTCCTCTGAAATCGCTTGGCCAAATGAATCTGAATTTGGTAGGAAGCATCCTTGGAAGGTCCTCTATAAAGATTGTTTATTTAGTTCCGATCCGTTGACAAACATGGCCGCCACAGGCAATTCTTGTTTCTGATTGGTTGATTTCTAAAAATCTTCTCCTCTGAAACCGCTTGGTAGGAAGCATCCTTGGAAGGTCTTCTATAAAGCTTGCTCATTTTTTTTTTCGATCCGTTAACAAACATGACTGCCACAGACAATTCTTGTTTCTGATTGGTTGATTTCTAAAATATCTTCTCCTCTAAAACCGCTTTGCCAAATGAATCAAAACTTGGTAGGAAGGATCCATGGAAGGTCCTCTATTAAGATTGCTAATTTAGTTCCGATCCATTCACAAACATGGCCGCCATAGGTAATTCGTGTTTCTGATTGGCCGATTTTGGCCGATTTTTTAAAATCTTCTCCTCTGAAACCACTTGGCCAAATGAACCGAAACTTGGTAGGAAGCGTCTATGGCAGGTCCTCTATAAAGATTGCTCATTTCGTCCCGATCGGTTAACAAACATGGCCACCACAGGCAATTCTTGTTTCTGATTGGTTAATTTCTAATATATCTTCTCCTCTGAAACCGCTTTGCCAAATGAACCGAAATTTGGTAGGAAGCAGCCTTGGAAGGTCCTCTATAAAGATTGCTAATTTAGATCCGATCCATTAACAAACATGGCCACCATAGACAATTCTTGTTTCTGATTGGCCGATTTTTAAAAATCTTGTCCTCTGAAACTGCTTTACCAAATGAACCGAAACTTGGTAGGAAGCATCTATGGCAGGTCCTCTATAATGATTGCTCATTTCGTCCCGTTCCGTTGACAAACATGGCCGGCACAGGCAATTTCTTGTTTCTGATTGGTTGATTTCTAAAGAATCTTCTCCTTTGAAACCGTTCAGCCAAATGAACCGAAACTTGGCAGAAAGCATCTATGGCAGGTCCTCTATAAAGATTGCTCATTTAGTCCTGTTCCGTTAATAAACATGGCCACCATAGGCAATTCTTGTTTCTGATTGGTTGATTTCTAAAAAATTGTTTCCTCTGAAATCGCTTGGCCAAATGAATCTGAATTTGGTAGGAAGCATCCTTGGAAGGTCCTCTATAAAGATTGTTTATTTAGTTCCGATCCGTTGACAAACATGGCCGCCACAGGCAATTCTTGTTTCTGATTGGTTGATTTCTAAAAATCTTCTCCTCTGAAACCGCTTGGTAGGAAGCATCCTTGGAAGGTCTTCTATAAAGCTTGCTCATTTTTTTTTTCGATCCGTTAACAAACATGACTGCCACAGACAATTCTTGTTTCTGATTGGTTGATTTCTAAAATATCTTCTCCTCTAAAACCGCTTTGCCAAATGAATCAAAACTTGGTAGGAAGGATCCATGGAAGGTCCTCTATTAAGATTGCTAATTTAGTTCCGATCCATTCACAAACATGGCCGCCATAGGTAATTCGTGTTTCTGATTGGCCGATTTTGGCCGATTTTTTAAAATCTTCTCCTCTGAAACCACTTGGCCAAATGAACCGAAACTTGGTAGGAAGCGTCTATGGCAGGTCCTCTATAAAGATTGCTCATTTCGTCCCGATCGGTTAACAAACATGGCCACCACAGGCAATTCTTGTTTCTGATTGGTTAATTTCTAATATATCTTCTCCTCTGAAACCGCTTTGCCAAATGAACCGAAATTTGGTAGGAAGCAGCCTTGGAAGGTCCTCTATAAAGATTGCTAATTTAGATCCGATCCATTAACAAACATGGCCACCATAGACAATTCTTGTTTCTGATTGGCCGATTTTTAAAAATCTTCTCCTCTGAAACTGCTTTGCCAAATGAACCGAAACTTGGTAGGAAGCATCTATGGCAGGTCCTCTATAATGATTGCTCATTTCGTCCCGTTCCGTTGACAAACATGGCCAGCACAGGCAATTTCTTGTTTCTGATTGGTTGATTTCTAAAGAATCTTCTCCTTTGAAACCGTTCGGCCAAATGAACCGAAACTTGGCAGGAAACATCTATGGCAGGTCCTCTATAAAGATTGCTCATTTCGTCCTGTTCCGTTAATAAACATGGCCACCATAGGCAATTCTTGTTTCTGATTGGTTGATTTCTAAAAAATTGTTTCCTCTGAAATCGCTTGGCCAAATGAATCTGAATTTGGTAGGAAGCATCCTTGGAAGGTCCTCTATAAAGATTGTTTATTTAGTTCCGATCCGTTGACTAACATGGCCGCCACAGGTGATTCTTGTTTTTGATTGGTGGATTTCTAAAAAATCGTCTCCTCTGAAACCGCTTGGCCAAATGAATCGGAACTTGGTAGGAAGCATCCTTGGAAGGTCCTCTATAAAGAATGCTAATTTAGATCCGATCCATTAACAAACATGGCCACCATAGACAATTCTTGTTTCTGATTGGCCGATTTTTTAAAATCTTCTCCTCTGAAACTGCTTTGCCAAATGAACCGAAACTTGGTAGGAAGCATCTATGGCAGGTTCTCTATAATGATTGCTCATTTCGTCCCGTTCCGTTGACAAACAATGCCGCCACAGGCAATTTCTTGTTTCTGATTGGTTGATTTCTAAAGAATCTTCTCCTTTGAAACCGTTCGGCCAAATGAACCGAAACTTGGCAGAAAGCATCTATGGCAGGTCCTCTATAAAGATTGCTCATTTCGTCCTGTTCCGTTAATAAACATGGCCACCATAGGCAATTCTTGTTTCTGATTGGTTGATTTCTAAAAAATTGTTTCCTCTGAAATCGCTTGGCCAAATGAATCTGAATTTGGTAGGAAGCATCCTTGGAAGGTCCTCTATAAAGATTGTTAATTTAGTTCCGATCCGTTGACAAACATGGCCGCCACAGGTGATTCTTGTTTTTGATTGGTGGATTTCTAAAAAATCGTCTCCTCTGAAACTGCTTGGCCAAATGAATCGGAACTTGGTAGGAAGCATCCTTGGTAGGTCCTCTATAAAGAATGCTAATTTAGATCCGATCCATTAACAAACATGGCCACCATAGACAATTCTTGTTTCTGATTGGCCGATTTTTTAAAATCTTCTCCTCTGAAACTGCTTTGCCAAATGAACCGAAACTTGGTAGGAAGCATCTATGGCAGGTCCTCTATAATGATTACTCATTTCGTCCCGTTCCATTGACAAACATGGCTGGCACAGGCAATTTCTTGTTTCTGATTGGTTGATTTCTAAAATATTGTTTCCTTTGAAATCGCTTGGCCAAATGAATCTGAATTTGGTAGGAAGCATCCTTGGAAGGTCCTCTATAAAGATTGTTTATTTAGTTCCGATCCGTTGACAAACATGGCCGCCACAGGTGATTCTTGTTTTTGATTGGTGGATTTCTAAAAAATCGTCTCCTCTGAAACCACTTGGCCAAATGAATCGGAACTTGGTAGGAAGCATCCTTGGAAGGTCTTCTATAAAGATTGCTAATTTAGATCCGATACGTTAATAAACATGGCCACCACAGGCCATTCTTGTTTCTGATTGATCGATTTCCAAAAAACTTCTTCTCTGTACCTGCTTAGCCAAATGAACCGAAACTTGGTGGGAAATACCTATGGATGGTTCCGTATTAAGTTTCCTCAAAGTAGAATGAGCCTCTAGTGTCATAAAGTTTAGTTCTAAGCTGAGCCTCATTGTCAAATTCGAGATGTAGTTCAAAGTATAGAGCAGACCCTTTAAGACAGATTTGACTATTTTTATTATTATTGTTACTCAAGGATAGATCAAAATGGTTGAAGTTTAACTCTTTGCTCTACATGAGAGTTCTTAACTGGTACCTGCTAATTTGATACTGGTACCTACCTCTTTAACTTATACTTTCCTATTGTTATTTTGTAGCATATTGACCCCTTACCATCTCTGATAATTAAAGATAACTTAGATGATGAGGAAGTGATGGAGTGTAAGAAAGCTATCTATCATGTGGTTGGTATGGAAAGTAGAAATGAAGCATTGCCAATCCAGTTATCTGGGACTCGAGGGAAAGGGCCAAAAAGGTTAGTATATCCAGTTGTCTGGTACTGGAGGGAAAGGATCAACAAGGTTAGTATATCAAGTTATCTGGGACTAGAGGGAAAGAACCGAAAAGGTTAGTACTGTGAATTCATTTAATTTCGTTGGTACCAATTTTCGTGGATTGGGAAAAAAGGCATTTCGTGGGATAGTTAAATTCGTAGATTGCCGATTACAAAAAATAAAAAAAAGGTTTTTGAAATTCTAAATTCGTGGATTTTCACTTCAAATTCGTAGATTTTGCGTGTCGCGATTCTACGGTAAAGTGTTCATTTTAAGTAAATTTACAAGTACGCCAAACAAATATGGATCATTGTTGTACATTATCAGCTTGTTACAATTTTGATAATTATTTGATTGCATAATTAATACTTCTTTGAAGAAGCCCACATATTAAATCAATAACATCCAATCAGAAATAATTTGTAATCATCCAAAGATGATCAAAAGATAAGAAGCGGGCATACAATGTTTGCATCCCAAGCCGTGAATCTACTCATTGAGCAACTTGTCATAAATACCGAGAAAATATTTTTGACAGTACCATTTACATTTATTTCTTAATTAATATTTCACAAAAAGGGTATGTTTTTTGCTAAGCTTCACACTAGGAGTCAAAACCTAAATTATAATTTTTTGTACTCTACGGGAACATGACATGCCATAAATGATACATATAAAAAAGTTGCATTAAACGGTAAAGAAAAAAGGTTAAACATCACGTGTCAACAAATTAAAGTCCTGACCTCCGGGCGTATATGATGCCAGTATACCAACCGTTAATCCAAGAGTTTACATGTTTATCAATCACAAAATGACACACAAGTACATTTATTTTAGATTCACAATACATGCATTACAATTACATCATGTAACAATGTTGAATTACCTACATGGCTACAAACATTTGTGTTGTCAAAACCTTGCTTACCGCCAAACAGAAATCAAATGGTCATTTTTCGTCGAACATTTAAATTTGTGGTTAGCTGGCACCCACGAAAACCACGAAAATTGGTATACCACGAATAAAAATGAATTCACAGTATATCAAGTTGTCTGGGACTAGAGTGAAAAGACCAAAAAGGTTAGTATATCCAGTTATCTTGGACTAGAGGGAAACGACCAAAAAGGTCAGTACATTGTATAGCCAATTATCTGAGACTAGAGGGAAAGGACCAAAAAGGTTAGTATATCCAGTTATCTGAGACTAGAAGGAAAGAACCAAAAAGGTTAGTATATCCAGTTGTCTGGGACTAGAGAGAAAGGACCAAATAGGCTAGTATATCCAGCTATCTGGTACTAGAGGGAAAGGACCGAAAAGGCTAGTATATCCAGATATCTGGTACTAGAGGGAAAGGACCGAAAAGGCTAGTATATCCAGATATCTGGGCCTAGAGCTCAAATCATTTTAATTTCAGTCATTTCATCTTACATCATTTGATTGGAAAAGTGCTAAATGAATGTTTGGACAATGTCCTAAAAATTCTCAACTATTGATTCTGCTCTCTTTCCTTTCTTTGTAAAAACAGTTTATATTTTCAGAGATGAGCAGTACAGACAGATGTGGTCTGAATTAGAAATGTTAGTGAAGGCCTATGCTGATACTTCTCCAAACCACCAGAAAGTTCTGGAATGTTTATTGGACTGTAAGAAACCGACCGCTGAAGATAAATCACCAAAGAAGACTGATAAAGTGTTTATCAAAGACGAAAAAATGGATATGGATTCACAGATTGAACAGTCGTGGAAAACTCTGGAAAAGTAAATATAAATGCTATGGTTCTTACAACAAATCTAGTAGCAAAATACCTTCAAGAATATTATCATTCAATATAATACCACATTAAATGTTCTGAATTCCACTAAAATCCATGAATAATAATAATATAAATTTATTGCTTTAGGAAGTAAAAATTAATTCCTGAAATACATTTTTATACGACCGCAATATGTCTGTCGTTATTGTTGGTGTTGCTGTAGTCTGACACAATGGCTTCTATACATCTAACTTTAGTTCTAGTTGACCTTTTGAACTTTTAGCACAAAGATCCTTAGCACAGAATAAAGCAGATTTGTGGTATTGTAGCTCTACCTGATTCTAAACAACAATCCCCAATTTGCAAAAATGGGTGTTTCTGTTTTTTGTATGTGGAGAGTTTATTGTTCATTAGATTTTGGTCATGACCATATGGTAATTGAATTTACAACTACGTATGCAATCAGTGCCTATTACCACTTTTAAAAGTTGTGAATTTGAATCCCACTCATGGAGTCATGGCGAAGTGTACTCAATATAACATTATGTGATAAAGTTTGTCAGTGACTTGCGACAGGTCTGTGTTTTTCTCTGCATGCATTGGTTTCCTTCACCAATAAAACTGACTGCCAGGATATAACCTCCCCTCCCTTTATGTCAGGTACCAGAAAATGACAGAAAGAGAGAAACAAGATTACAACAAAGCAGAGTCAGCTACCACTGCTAAAAAGATGAAGATGGAGGACACATTGATGTCATCAGGAAATAGTATGTTGTTGTAGTCTTAAGATGGGGAACCCATATAGCAGTAAATAAAATCAATTAAGATCAAAGGAACTAATAGCAGTACAGTAGTATCCTCTTATAAAGCCACTCCCACCAAAGGCCACCATAGGCTTCGTGGTTTATGAAAAGCGTAAACTGTTTGAAACCAGGTTATACAAGTATAACCTGTTTAAAAATTGAACATATTCCTTATAATTTAATTTTTACAACAAAATTTAATGATTCTTCGATTTTAATTATGATTATTTCGTGGGACTATTGGAATTTGTCGTTGGTGAATGAATATGTTGAAGATGTCACAATAGCAACCCAGGTTATCAAGTATGACCAATGTTGCTCCAGGCGAATCAGCCAATCAGATTGAAGTATTCATATCAAATTAAATTATATAGTAATAATACCCACAAAACACCTAATTTATTAAAGTTTTAATTTACATTTATGCTGTGTGCAAGAGCATCATTTATATATATGTATATATATATATATATATATATATATATATATATATACACGTTACCTGTAGAATATTGATATAATTATGTCTCACGCCTTCTTAGTGAGATAATTATTGTTTTTGTCATGTCCGTCCATCACAACAGTTTGTACGCACAACTCTACATGCATTTTTGACGGCAATTCCTTAAATCTTTACATTCTTGCTTATTACCATAGAGAGAATTGCATATTCTTACAGCATTTTGATTGGACATTTTTAAAGTGGATATTTTTATGTCTTTGACTTAATGTGGGGATAATTATGTTGCGGAATATTTAGTGACATACGTAAAATGTTTATACATTGTTTATTTTTCAGCATCAGGACCACAGAATCTTTTATCCTTATGGACAAACAGAATATCCTCAATCCATTCTAAACGACATGTAGAATTTGCTGGTCGACTAGAAAGTAAAGACAATGTTGCCGAGTTGTATCAACACCTAAATGAAGAAAATAGGTAACCACATATTAGTTGTATATGTTTCATGATTTTGTCCACAAAAGAATACAAGATTAACCAGTTTTCTGAATTTCAAATAATTTGGAAATTCTATGTCTGTTAACCATATCAAATTATAAAGTTGTTCTATATCTAAGTAATGTTAAAAGAGGTACCATAACTCTGGGGAGGGGGAGGGGGGGTTCCAGAGAAAATTCTGGTCCGAGTGTTCTGCAAAATATTTCTTTGAGCTATCCACAAATCACATCAGGGAATTTCTCCTAATCAGTTGGATTAAAAGGATATATTAGGTTTATACAGTACCATTAAAAAATCTGTTATGGGAGACCACTGCAAAATGTCACAATTTTGCATCCTTTATTTTGCCCATACATGTATCCATTGGGAGACCACCTGTCTTCATAGACCATTTGCTGTCAACAGAAGGGCACCTATCAAGTGCGAAACGAAATAGAAACGAAATCAACGAAAACGAAACGAAACGAAATCAACAAAAATGAAACGAAACGAAATCAACGAAATGAAAACGAAATAAAACGAAAGCAAAACGAAATCAACGAAAACAAAACGAAATAGAAAATGGAAGAAAAAATAATAGGGGCCTAAAAGAAATCAAACCTATTTTCACAATTACGATGCTAGACTACTTCCCACACATGTCTCAGTGTCTTTCATCAGGAGAGGACAGGATTTGATCACCATTGAACAAGAATACTATGCATTTATTCAGCGGGAGTCTGTCCTTTTCACTTAGTGGCTTCTTTTAAATTTGGGAACCATAAGAGCAACGCCACATCTGTTGAAAGGAGAGGAATTAAAATAACAGAAGTGCAGTAGTTAAAGTTCATTAATAAATACCCCCGTCCAAGCAAAATTTAAAAGTGTGTCGGAGAAACGAAAAAGTGTGACGACCGGACGGACAAACGAACGAATGGACAGCAGAAGTCCTATATACCCCAATCTTTTTTTGGCGGATGTATACAAATCCTATCAAAAATTTACTTTAGAAATTAAAAAAAATCTACATATCTTGTAAAAGTACCTTTTTTCCCTTTGATCCCTTTTCATATACCCCCCCCCCCCCAAATCACCCCCCTCCAAAAAAAATTCCGCTATTAATAAAATTCGATGCAGCACATATTTTTATACCCCCCGCTATCCAGCGGGAGGGGGGTATATAGTATATGTCCGTGAGTGCTTCCCTCACTGCCTATGCAATTCCTCCTTAACAACTTGGTGAAATTGAATGAATCTTACAGGAAATCTTTAATACCATATGGCAAGGTTCATGAATTTCATGAATTCTTTAGTACCAAATGGCATTGTGCACCTTCTATTTTTGTTTTCCCATTTTAACAGTTCTTGCTAAAATTTCTTCACTTTTGGACTTTGTCATTTAAGGCTATGTAATTGTCATACAAGGCTATACAATAGAGAGAGGATACTGTTGCGTTATCCATAACTCTTTCTAAACAACAGAATGGATTTCAATAAAACTTTCAGAGTTTCTTATGTTTAGTTTTTGCAAGCATGGGGATTAAACGTGACAAGTCGGAAAAATCCAGTAGTCAAATAAGTGCCCAGAATCTGAAACTCAAGGCCATCCTGTTTGATTTGCGAATAGGCAAATTTATGTAGAATACAAACGAAAAACGTAATAAAATCAGACGAATAATGAACCCTCAATATCCCAATCTATGAAAATACCCCCTCACATCCCCCATTTTTTTCTATATGCCCACTCCAGAAACTTTATAATTCATAAATACTGACACACACACAAACACAAATAAAAATATGACATTTGAACTTCTGAAAGTTTGTCGGCAAGCAAACCCGGCTTGGATTGAGTTGCGGGTAATGTACATGAGGAGTACTGTAACGGACAGACATGCAAGATGGGTTATAACTAATCAAAATTATTGTATTTAAAAAATCGAATTATCTTTTTTTCTTATTTCTTTATTTCGTTTTGTCTTTTATTTTTTTCCTTCCATTTTCTTCATATCAGTCTATTTCGTTGCTTTCGTTTTGCTTTCGTTGGTTTCGTTTTATTTCGTTTTCATTTCGTTGATTTCGTTTCGTTTCGTTTTTGTTGATTTTGTTTCGTTTCGTTTCATTTTCGTTGATTTCGTTTCATTTTGTTTCGTTTCTATTTCGTTTCGCACTTTATAGGTACCCTCAACAGAACAGGACTGATCTTTTCTAGTATGTACAGCAAAAATACTAGTTTGTACATCCAATTTCTAGTAGAAAAAGCACAAAAGTTTATAAATATTGGGTTAGGGTTATGGTGTTTAACTCCACTTTCAACAATATTTCAGTTATATAGTGGTGGTCTGTTTTATTGGTGGAGGAAACCTGAGTATCCGGAGAAAACCACTGACCTGTCGCAAGTCACTGACAAACTTTATCACATAATGTTGTATCTAGTACACCTCGCCTGAGCGAGATTCGAACTCACAACTTTAGTGTTGATAGGCACTGATTGCATAGGTAGTTATAAATCCAACTATCATACAATCACGACCACAACGGCCCCCTATAAATATTGAAAAATTTCGAACCGATATTTATTTCTTACAGCGACTAGTCAATGGGTTTTTTCGAAACTTCTATGATATATTTTAACTTATTAAATGTTGAGATTGAAATAAAAAAAAAAATTAATAAGTGGTTGACAAATCAAACAATAATTCACATTTATTTACTTTGTAGTGCGATGGAAACTAGTACAGAAAACAAACAACAAAACAGGATAAAAGTCTGAAGGATGAAAATGTGAAAAAATCAGTACAATATCTTACATCAGAGTTTATCACTGGATGTTAAAGAAATGGATGTCTCAGTTGTTGAGATTGTATCCATTGTTAGTGCCAAAGGGTCATTTGAGGTATTCCCATGACTTGGCTTGCGTCGTCGTCTGCGTCCATAGACTTTTACATTTTAATCTTCTTCACTTAAACCAATGGGCCAATTAGTAGCACCAAATTTGGTAGGAATGTTCATAGGATGATCCTCTACAAAGTGTATGTTTTTTTCTCAGAAAAAAAGCGACCCAAAAAGGCCAAATACATATACGGGTATACATAATTAATTTTTCATTTGTTTTTTATGAGATTTTATAAATGTATACCATAAGAAGATCCCCTTTAGAAAAATGCATAGTGTTATTATGTAACTATTATTGTTTTGACATAAAAGGGGGAATTTCCATATTTGAATGTGAGCTATTTTTATGGGAATGGAATAAAAGCTGTAAATTCCGAAATTTAATGGAAGGTATTCACAATTTTTATTTGCCTTCTAATTTTGATGCATTTTATTCTTTGAATTGATTGTGACAAAGGCTTCAGGTAGTATTCCTGCGAATTTCCTATATCAGTTATGGTTTTCCAATTTAACTTGATTGTAGTAAAACTGGTACAGGAGGAAGCCATTGATGACACTGTTGCTGTCCCGTGCATTGCCCTTTATTTTAAGTCTAAATTTGATAGGTTTTTTGTGTATATCCCTGATGAAATTTCCTGCACGATTTAACTTTGCTGGTTTCTGAGATAAAAACGATCAAAGAGGGGACCAAGTATCAAAATGATTTTTTTATTTTTATTTAAAGCATTATTTGTATGCAGTATTTTTCATTGAATTCCTTATAATTCATGTCTGAAGAGTTCCAACAGATTTTTTTGTAGCTGTTACTGTTTCAGAGATATGAGGGGACTGAATAGGAACAGTGTCCTTTTTTTTATTTCTATTTTAAGGGGTTACAGTAGAACATAGGACCCTATATAAGACTGAATATAATAATTTTTCTTATAATCTTCTTAAGACTTCATTGAACATTGTACACATATTGTGTATGGATAATCAGGTTGAGGGATACATGGCTCAGATGGGCCTCTATTTTATTCAAATGTGGACTATTTGTGAATAAAATCTTTATGTCTAGACATTGAATTTATAAATAAATGCAAACTTAACAGTCTTTTTAATTTTTAGATGAGACAAACCCAATCGGTGGTGTAATGATTAGCATGCTTGCCTAGAGTGCTGTAGATTGGGGGTTTGAGCCCAGGTTTGATCAAACCAAAGGTTATAAAACTCATAGTTGTTGTTTCTTGGCTAAGCACTTAGTATTAAGGAGAAAGCAAATTTTTCACTTAGCATTAAGGAGAAAGAGTAAAGACAAGTTGGCTTGAAATCAGGATAATGTGTCAGAGTGAAGAGACATGTCTACCTGCGGACTGTTGTTTCAATTTTAATGGGTTAGCACTATAGAAATTCAACCAAGAGTGTTGATCTATTGTAAGGCAGACATCATTATCATCTTATCGAATATAACTTGTTCTTGCCATGATATAACTGAAAATTTGCTCATTTGACATTAAACAACAATCACCTCATCACTAAATGAGGTATGTTATGGTATCATGTCCGTCTTAAGAAAACATATTATTGAACCAGAGTTATACAACTTTCCCATGAGAAATAATCTTTTGTAAACACATCACATACAAACTCTACTTTGCCTTGACCAATTTTCTTTGTACTTTACAAGATTATTAGGAATGGTAATCAGATGGTTTGTATGCTTTTTGATGGTTTTCACCTTTCATGTTCCGGATTTTTTTTTTTTAATTTACCGATGAAAGCCCTCTGCCCGATATCGGTCTCTCTGGATGATAACAGTCCTGATATGGAAAAAGGCATGCATTAATCTATTTATCACATATTTCAACATTGTATTAAAAAGAACAATATTAACTTCCCACACAGACACCAAACTTATGGATATGAGTGATCATATTTTCTATGAAAGAGTCAGTTTCTGCTTCCGAAACACCAACAAATCTTTCCTCGCTGGATGCCGACATTTTCCAATTGACAATTGGGTGGAAGTAACGTCATGGGCAAAATTGACGTTATTACTTATAAATATGTGATAAAATAAGATAAGAATCAATACAGGATATAAAAGATCAAACAAGAGTACTTTGAAGATACTACAGGAGAAATAAGAAGCTGTAATTGACCAAAAGATATAAGATAAAAAGACAATGATCAACAAAACACTAAAAGATTGGGCAGCACAACTAAAAACAACAGACTACACAGAAAACTAAAAGATTGGGCAGCACAACTAAAAACAACAGACTACACAGAAAACTAAAAGATTGGGCAGCACAACTAAAAACAACAGACTGCACAGAAAACTAAAAGATTGGGCAGCACAACTAAAAACAACAGACTACACAGAAAACTAAAAGATTGGGCAGCACAACTAAAAACAACAGACTACACAGAAAACTAAAAGATTGGGCAGCACAACTAAAAACAACAGACTACAAAGAAAACTAAAAGATTGGGCAGCACAACTAAAAACAACAGACTACACAGAAAACTAAAAGATTGGGCAGCACAACTAAAAACAACAGACTACACAGAAAACTAAAAGATTGAGCAGCACAACTAAAAACAACAGACTACACAGAAAACTAAAAGATTGGGCAGCACAACTAAAAACAACAGACTACACAGAAAACTAAAAGATTGGGCAGCACAACTAAAAACAACAGACTACACAGAAAACTAAAAGATTGGGCAGCACAACTAAAAACAACAGGTGATCTTAGGTGCTTTGAAAGGGTAAGCAATTCATGCTCCACCAGTGGCACCTGTCGTCTTACTGTTAAAAAACAAAAATTGTTCAATCATTCAAAAAATTTATTATTTTAAGCCACACAAGAACATTATGGTACAAACAATATATATATATATATAGATCAAGATTTTTGTGTATAAATTCACACATATTTACATTTTGTACACATATAAACATATATATAGTAAAAATATATATTTTATTTTCATCAACAATAAAAAAACAACGAAGCAACGTGTGGCTTTTAACAAAATAATTTAAACTTTTAATATATGATGTGAATCATTCTCTATCCAGTATACAGAGAATATAATTGTCTCTACTTGAGGTGTGTAGTGGGCTTGAATAAAGTTTTAACTGCTAGGTAAATAATGTATGTATTGATAGTAATCTAGTACTGTTTTTATTCTACAACTTTAAATGTGTTAGACACACACTTCAATGTTCAAAATGGGTGAAAATCAAGTTGTAATTAAAATGTTGCCATACAATATTTAGTTTAGTAATTAAAATGTTGCCATACAATATTTGGTGTCGCAATTAAAATAAATGTTGCCATACAATATTTGATGTCGTAATTAAGATGGTGCCATACAATGTTTGGTGTCGTAATTAAAATAAATGTTGCCATTCAATATTGGGTGTAGTAATAAAAATGTTGCCACACAATATTTGGTGTCATGATGTATAATATATAATTTCATAATGTAAATGCATTTGATATAGCACAAAATTTTAGGGTTAGGGTTATGGTGTTTAATGCCACTTTCAACAATATTTCAGGTATATCATGGTGGTCAGTTATATTGGTAGAGGAAATGGGAGTGCCAGGAGAAAACCAAAGACCTGTAGCAAGTTGCTGACAAACTTTATCACATAGTGTTATATCGAGTACACCTTGCCATGAACAGGGTTCAAACTCACAACTTTATTGGTGATAGGCACTGATTGCACAGCTAGTTAAGTTGTAAATCATTTGGTATTGTGATGTATAATATATAATTTCATAATTTTGTCTAATAATTAAATGCATTTGAAATAGCACAAAACTTGATGGTAAATAACTCTCCTAATGTTTTTTTCAATAATTATTTTCTTCTTGTGATACATAGGGATACATCTTTTTTCTGTTTTATCTTCAGTTACTGATGTATCTGACAAGAAATCAAAGGTAATCTCCTTTTACGAGGACAACATTTTTGCAATGAAGATTTAATTTTTGTTTATTTTTTGACTTGTTGGGAATTGAAGGCCAAACAATCGGAATGAAATAATAAAAATATAGTGATACACTCTATTTCTAAAATGTGATGTATTTGTGTAGTAAAAATAATAAATACAACATTGAAGTATCCCACAGAATCACGGCTTTGCTTCACTGAGTATTGGAATGCATATATTAACCTCAACAAAAAAAAGAATAAAAATAGCATAGGCAGAGTAAGAGGGTAAGGGTGTTATGGTGTTAAATGCTACTTTTAACAATATTTCAATTATAATGTGGCGGTCAGTTTTATTGGTGGAGAAAACCATCGACCTGCTGCAAGTCACTGACAAACTTGATCACATAATGATGTATCGAATACACCTCACCCTGAACAGAATTCGAACACACAACTTTAGTGGTGATGGCCACTGATTTCACAGGGAGTAAATCCAACTACCATATGATCACAAACACGATGGCTCCTTGGCAGTTTAAGAGATCCAATACTAATCCTATTAACACATCAAAACTTGCATTGATCATATAGTATTTGTAAATAGACCATTTGCACATTTCTGATTTGTTTTTAAAGCATAAAAAATATGTATTGACACATCTTATAGGAATTATTTCCCTTTAATGAAGTCAAAAAGGTTCTTTTTTTTAATGTAAATTTTCTATATTCTATCAAATTATACTCCCTTCCATTTTGCATGCTATAAGGAAAAATCTCCTATTGAAAACATAGTTTTAGAATCAAATTGGGGATGTGTAAATGGTCTATTTTAATGTACCAAAGAACATGTTCAGTAATTTCAAAAACAGCATATTAATTTTAAAGGAATGTTGACATCTAAACAAATATTTCTTCTATATATACATGTATTTTAAAAGCTATAAATATTTTGTACTACAATTTTTTTAAACCAATTTTTCCTTTCATAAAATGGTATTTACAAAAATGATCAGAATATACAATTACATTGTAAAATAAAACATGGTTAAAATTATATTAGAGAATATTTCAATTGGGATATTTACAACCATATTATGGAAAAAAAGATGTTTTTGTCAAGTACCTTAATGTTATTTTTTCCTTCTAAAATTTGACAATATATACGTAGGTCTCTCTAACATACATAAATATTTAAAAAAAAAACTTAACAATAATAAATTAACTTGACTAATTAATAAATTTGTTTTAGAAAAATCTTAAGTTTAAATAATATAAAAATTAAGAAATAATTCATGGCAGGCATAGAGTTGTGCAAATTTACACATGGGCTGGGCTTTTATATTCAAATTTTACCCCGAGAGATAGTAAATTTGCACAACTCTATGCCTGCCATGAATTATTTCGATTCTAATAGGACAAAAACGGTAATTTTTAACCTTTCGTGAACTGTATTTGGTGGCTGTTCCATTTACCTCCTTTTGGAAATTTTGAATTGATTTTGAATCATTTGTTTTTGAACGAGATATTTTAAAAAAAAGATATGGATGTTAACATGAAAAACATATTTATTGTGTATTTTCCAACATAGATTCGATTGAACAATTCCTGCGTAAAAATATTAAAAAAAAAAAGTCGGAGTTCATTCGTTCATCATTTTGAGCGCTAACAAGATGGCGGAGCGGAGTTGTCAAACATAATAATCGACAATTATTGTTAGATATAAAATAAAAAAATAAATGCCAATGAAAAAAAAAGCTTGTATTATATTGTTGACATAAAAACAAAATCCGAAAAAAATACTTAAGACAACCATCTATCGACTTTCACTTTTGTAATATATCGTCATCCTGTGACGTTGTTACAAGGGACGCTGACTGACACAAGCTGGTTACTGATTTATTTTACGATTTTGTGAGTATTTTACTTGTTTGAGTAGCAAAATTCAAAATGCCATTAAATTGGAAAATATCAGTAACTTAATTACATCACCATCTAGTTATCAATGTATACGTAGGAAAACAAGGTTAGTGCATTTAGTTATGTAATGAATGAATGGAATGTATTTGATGTGTGCATACTGGGGATCCCCAAATGTAAATTTTCAAAACAAATGATAAAAAAATACTTAGTTACAGAATATTTATTTATAACTGAGGGGGAATTTTTATTTTAAGGACTTTAAAAATACGTTATATGCCGGTGTTTTGTTTGTTTACACTCGGTCGTCACGGTAATTTCACAGCGGGAGTCACATGTAACAGCCAGATTTGTTGTGTACCGCACTTATGCTAAATATAGAGTTATTGAGTATTATCGTGTGTGCCGTTTTATAGACGTCATATTAGAATGAAAAATATATACCTGTATATGAATTATACTAAAAATACAGTTAAAAACTATCATTAATATTTGTGTGATTGGAGGTTGAGTTATAACTATTTATCCTGGTATAATTACATAAAAAGTCAATGATATGGCAAAAAATTAACTTGATTCTTCGTAAACTTAAAAAAAATAAATTCAAATTCACACAATATAGAACTGCATATTGAAAAAATGGGTTGTCTCCCTTTCTGTTGTTAATTGGTTGATTTTCCTCTTCTGTTCCCTGGTTATTTTGTTGATTGTCCTCTACCTTTACCTAATTACCTCTGTACAGATACTGATTTATTTTCATGATATGATACTGAAACATAAAATTATTTGTTTTATGATTGACTAGTATTCAGGATTAGGATAATGGCTGTTGAACAATATGTCAGTAACCAGTAAATTGTGGCAATCAGTTTTATAGGTAGAGTAAACCAGGGTATTCAGAAAAAAAACCCCATTGACATGTTGTATGTTGTATGTCACGGACAAACTTGGTAACATAGAATGTTTTGAGTTCAACTTTCCACACACAAATGGAAACTACTCTCATTCCATATTTGATATTAGATTGAAATGAACACAACTGAACCAAATCATTTTAACCCTTGAAGTCCAGATCATGATTATAGTCATGTGTATAAACGTCCTCCCTAAATGTTGATAATGGCTACTGTTGTACCCATAATGCAGAGTCATCATTGCAGGTAACCAACTATCTTCTTTCTTCCTCTTCATCTTATTATGATGACCACACCTCATGGTCATACAAATTTGTCCAATCAGAACTCTTGTTTTTATTGGATATGACGTTCTGATTGGATGTTTATTGAGTACGAGTACAAAACCCATACTAAGAAAGTCTCCTAACCATAAAACCAGAACAATCTTCTTGAAAGGTCAATCACAATTTTATTTCTAAACGCTTGAGATTTACAAGAGTAATGTTGAAAAAGATTGACAATGAAAACACATATAGAGTCTTTACATTAGTGTCAAATGTGGAGATTATCTTCTGAGGTTCTCAAATGATATATTGTCAGATGTGGCATTTTTGAGTGAGCGAGTGATTGTTGTTTAACGCCAAGTGAGCAATTTTTCAGCTATATCATGTCGAGTACAAGTTACATTCGACGAGATGATGATGATGTCTGCTTTGTACTAGATCAACACGCTTAGTTGGATTTTCATAGTGTAGTCTGCAGGTAGACATGTTGCTTAACTCAGACACATTATCCTGATTCTGAGTCGACTAATCTTTGTTCTTACTTTTTAATGCTGTGTGCGGAGAAGCAGCAACTACCAATTTATAGTCTTTGATTTGATCCGACTGAGTCTCAAACACACAATCTACAACACTTGAGGTGGGTACACTAACCATTTCACCACCCATACGGTTGTAATTCATTAAGAATAATCTTCAAAAATTTAATATTAACTCTAATTAATGTTTAATAAACCACAAATATTCAGTCATATATTAAGATACTTTAACATTAGTTTGTTACTTTATTCATTTTATGCTACACTAATATTTAACAACTATTAATTAACACAGTCTTTGTGAGTTTTTTCAACATAATTATAGCTCATTATTCATAGTATAACAGTAAAGGATTTATGGTTTGGTTTGGTTTTATGGTGTTTAACGCTACTTTCAGCAATATTTCAGTTATATCGTGACAGTCAGTTTTATTGGTGGAGGAAACCAGAGTACACGGAGAAAACCACCGACCTGCTGCAAGTCACGGACAAACTTGATCACATAATGTTGTATCAAAAACACCTTGCCTGAGCGGGATTCGAACTCACAACGTTAGTGGTGATAGGTACTGATTGCATAGATGGTTGTAAATCCAACTACCATCGATTACAACCAGGACGGCCCCTATATTACAGTAGGAGATTTATGTATGTGTTCTTGTTACAACTAATCTTTACAAGTGTTACTTACATGTACGTTATAAGCAGTGTTTTAAAATATACATCAAGTGGTATCACAGTTGTTCATCTTCAGTCTGAAAAAGGATTAAATAAACAAAAATTGCTATTAATGATGTTAATATATTGTAAAATACAGTAGAACCTTGTTACCTTAAACTTTTACATTATGTTCAACTTCATAAGCAAAAGAAATTCTCATATATAGAATCTTAAGAGTGAGTGAGTGATACAACAGTCTGCGGGTCGACATGTCGCTCCGCTCAGACATATTATCCAGATTACGAGCTCATCAGTCTTTTCTCTTACTCCTTAATACTGAGTCAGTGTGTGCTTTGCAAAGAAGTATCAAATACCAATTCTACAGTTTTTGGTGTGACCCGACCAGGGTTCAAACCCACAATCTACTGCACTGTAGGTGAGCATGCTACCGATGTGGTTAGAGAATCTAAGATCTGCAAGACACAAATTTCATCATGAATAAACATTAAGATAGGGAGATCAATCATACCGTATTTTTTTTAACATTTAAATTAAATGCTTTAAACTGGATTCTAGTACCCATTAATATATGAATATGAATGAAAAACATAGATATGATAGAATAAAAATTTACATGATTCATTTCAATAAATAGTTACTTCTTTGATATCTTCAAACTTTTCTTACAAAGAAGAGTTTAACATTGCAATGCATTCAACCTTGATATCTTAGTACAAATACTGTGAAATCTGTCTAAATTGAACATCCATGGGACCTACTTTTTTAACAAATATTTCCTACATTGGAACTTTAATTTAAGTTTATACAGGATTCTGTTTCATCCAGGTTTCATTCAACCTTGATATCTTTGTACAAATAACGTGAAATCTGTCTAAATTGAACATCCATGTGGGACCTACTTTTTTAACAAATATTTCCTACATTGGAACTTTAATTTAAGTTTATACAGGATTCTGTTTCATCCAGGTTTCACTGTATATATATATTAATTAATTAAAAAAAAAAAAAAAGTTTTATTTTAAGTATTCTAGGATTATTATTATTAATTCGATTAACATTTAAATTAAAACTATCTATTTATGTGACATTTACATGTATTAAATCATATTTTTCAATTAAATCTTACAGTTTGATTGACTAATCCTTCATCAGTGCTGGAAGCTTCTTCTGCTGCTAATGGACTGTTTTCTACTACACTCTCTGTAGGACTTATGTCCTCTATTGGCCTATCTTTTTGAACTTTCTGCAAAAAATAATAAATTTTTTTGGGGTCAAAATCACTCAAAAAAACCACATGGTAGAACACATGTATAATATAATTCTTTTAACTCATTCAATCATAAAAGTTTTGTTCTGTCACAGACTTAGTTTTAGAATTATGATTGTCCCTTTGTGAAATGAGGTCCTTTATATTGATGACAGTATTTGTAAAATTGTGTAATATTAGATGAGTGGTATTCTGTCTGATGAGATTTAAGTAAAACTCTAATGCATACTTCTGGTTGTTTCAAACTTATTTTAGGACTAGGATTATACTTGTCACTGAAGACCCCAACTATAACTGAAAGAAGCACCCACTAGTTGTGCAGTACTACTCAAATACACAGCCAGCTCTTGGGACAGGACGGAATGAGTTCTCCATGTGTGGAGAATGTACCTTAAATTCAACAGTGTATTTGTCTATATACAAAAAAACAGAAGACTAAACATGAGAGGTAGTGAATGTCCAATACTACCTTACATATAATCTAAATAATTCATGGAAGTCATAGTTTGGATGATATTTTAACATGGGTAACATTATACTGTTTGATTTAAAATTTTTATGCAAATAATAATATTAAAACTACATACAAAATATGGGTTCCATGAATAATTTCTTAATCAATCATTATATTGGGTATTTAACTCTCCTTTAAACTACATTTCAGTCATACTATGACAGTCAGTGTTATTATTGGAGGATATCGTAATAACCGGAGAAAAACCACAGATCTGCCACTAGTCACTGACAAACTTTATCAATTAAGGTTGCGTCAAAAATACCTCGCCATGGGCTGGAATTAAATTTGCAATATTAGTGGTGATAGCCACTGATTGCACAAGTAGATGAAAATCTAACTACCCTATGATAGCAGCCATGGCAGCCCACATTATATTTTCAAATGTATGATAAAATGTTCTAGTTTGTTCATCCAGGGGCCGTCGTGGTCGTGATCAATCGGTGTCTATCACCACTAAAGTTGTGAGTTCAAATCCCGTTCATTGTGAGGTGTACTACTTTAAACATATTTTATTGTTCAAAAAGACAAGGATAAGACACAAGTTAAACAACTTAGACAGTCTTCTCCCTAGTGTACTAGATACAGCATTATGTGATAAAGTTTGTCAGTGACTTACGACAGGTCTGTGGTTTTCTCCGGTTACTACGGTTTCCTGCACCAATAAAACTGACTGCCATGATATAACTGAAATATTGTTGAAAGTGGCATTAAATACTATAACTCTAACCCTCATCCACATCCAATGCAAATCTATATATTTGTTACTTTCCCTTATGAATCAATTTTTGCTACCTTTTTCTGAGCATCAATGGCATGTAAAACAGCGTCATGTATTGATGGAAACAATCTATCTCTATCAAGCATATCAAAGAAGCCAGTCTTCTCAAACATTTCCCTGACTCCAGCTGGAAAAAAGTAATAAACAAAATTGATCAGCTAATAAACAAACATTAAAGTTAACAAGAAATGTATGATCTATTTGATGAGGTCAAGCCTGTCTCGAGACACCACTCTTATGAGAGAGGCTTACTACCTCTTTCGTGAGGTTTGTAACACTAGATTATTTATGAGAGACCAATTGATCTTGAAAAGACCACATTTTGTTGACACAAATGGGGACCTATTAAGACCAGTTCCACTGTCTTCTCCTCAAACTCCAAAGTAAACGTTGATTACTGATACAATATTCATTACACAGTTTTAATTCATGTAGATATGAATTTTATTGACCAAAACCGAATATGTGTAACATCCTAATATTAGATCATGTATGCATACAAATTGTGTGCTGTCAACATTCCACACTAAAGAGTTCCAGCATTATTGATGCTGACCATATCACATTTCTCTACTAGTCAATTTTCAATTCATGTCATGTTCCCTCATTCACATTATAAAGTATGAATAATTTATCTTTATATTTGAAAAAAAAATCCTGTACTTTTGAGGGTGGTACCTATGGTTTGAGTATTCTTAATTTTGTTGATAATCTTTAGTGGTTTCCATTATGTGGTTCCATTTCTATGAAAAGTATAGAAAAATGGTACCAGATTCTATCTAGTTGAACTGGTTCCATTTCTATGATGTCTAAAGAAATGGTACCAGATTCCACATAGTTCTACAGGTTCACACTACATATAGTAAATAAACATTTAAGGATTTATCTCAATTTTTTTTCGGTTCATGAAGAAATAAACTAAAAAATGTGGTACACACTGGGTAACCCGCAAAGTGGGTTACGCAAGGGTGTGTACCACATTTTTGAGTTTATTTCGAATGAAAAAACAAAAAAAAGTGATCAATCCTTATAAATTAATTCCCAATTAATTTTTTTCTTGTTCTAAAAATATTTTGTCGGATAATAATTGCTTAAAAAGAATTAAAAAAAAAAAAAAAAAATCCCAATTGAGACCCCAACTTCCGGTTAAAAATTTTGTCTATGGAAAATAACATCAATTTTTTAACCAATCAAAATCTCTTAAACACATCAAATTAATTTATTAAGAGTTAGAGAAAACCAAAGGTGCAATCAAGAATGGACAATCCAGAGACATTGGCAACATTGGGTACACAAGACACAGGACGAAGACAAACAAAACAAAAAATAGAACACAGAAAACTAAAATGGTGAGCAACACGGACCGAGGATGAACCCAGGTGCTAGCGAAGGGTAAGCAGTTCCTACGTCTTATTGGACACTTGCTATGTTAAAAATGATCTATGAAGTAACTATGCTTAAATTCTTTGTTTGATTCATTAAAATTGTGAAATTCACTAAAACTGTTATGCTATTGATACATAGTCTCTAAAGAAAGTTTAACTAATAGAAACTTACCTTTACAAAATGCTAAATATATATCAACTTCGATATCTCGATAATCTTTAATAATCTAAAACATACAATAAGTAAATATCAATTTAAAAAGAATATGACAAAATATCATTTAATCCAGATACTAATGAAACTGCACGCGTTGTCGTGCTGTGATACCCCGACTCGCTCTACATAAGCTGATGTGTAGTAAAGTATTAGATTATAGTGGGACTTAACATGGTGGAGAGTGTTGGAATCAAGAGATGTGTATCCTCCCAGGGCAGTTGGCTAGTAAACGTTTGGAATGATGAAAAATGATGTATTACAGATTATTAGATATAAATATTATACATAGCTAATTAAGGAAATAATTTATAGCAGCAGCTCGTAAGGGAACATGAAAAGGGCTATAACTCTCGCAAAAATCAACCCTCCGTGAAATCGGTATAATATGTGCATGCTCAGATCATGGCCAATCAAGATACCAAATATGAATAAAATGCGACAAAAGACAAATGACTAGTTGCATACACAATATGTGCGGACGGACATATGGTCAAACAAACATGAAAAGGGCTATAACTCTCGCAAAAATCAACCATCCGTGAAATCGGTATAATATGCACATGCTCAGATCACGGCCAATCAAGATACCAAATATGAATAAAATGCGACAAAAGACAAATGACTAGTTGTGTACACAAGATGTGCGAACGGACATATGGTCAAACAAACATGAAAAGGGCTATAACTCTCGCAAAAATCAACCATTCGTGAAATCGGTATAATAGGCGCATGCTCAGATCATGGCCAACCAAGATACCAAATATGACTAAAATCCAACAAAAGACAAATGACTAGTTGCGTACACAAGATGTGCAGATGGACGTATGGTCAAACAAACATGTAAAGGGCTATAACTCTCGCAAAAATCAACCATCCGTGAAATTGGCATAATATGCGCATGCTCAAATCATAGCCAACCAAGATACCAAATATGAATAAAATCCAACAAAAGACAAATGACTAGTTACGTACACAAGGTTTAGGGACGGACGAACGGACGGATGGACGGACGAACGGACGGATGGACGGACGGACGGACAAGGGTATTCCAGTATACCCACCACTCTGCGAGTGAGGGTATAAATACAGCCATACCTTTCTCAAAGACAAACCATTCAGTCTTAAAAATAGAAAAGAAAAAATATCCCACCCCAAAAAAAAAATGTTGTGAAGGTGGCTTGGTACAACTAAATAAGCTGTATAGCAGTGGTTTCTCTAGAGACATGTTGGGAATTGTGCTTCCTAAACTCATCGAGTTTTGGCAAATCTTCATTTATTCCGATGTTAATCAGACAATATCAAATGCTGACATAATATTGAAATGATATATAATATTTTACACATAGAAATTAAAACTTAAAATTCAACAAGGGCAATGCAAAGCGTGGCATATCCCCTCGCCTAAAAATTTGACCTATGACCTTGAAAACCAAAAGGGTTCCAGATTTTCTTAAGGACTAAGTATGTACCAAGTTTGGCGAAAATCCATTGAAAGATGTTGATTCTAGTGTTCACAAGGATGTTACAGGGTAAAAATTAGACCCTGTGACCTTGATCTCCGATCTATGACCTTGAAAATCAATAGGGTTCCAGACTCTCCTAAGGACTAAGTAGGTACCAAGTTTGGTCAAAATCCATTGAAGGATGTTGATTCTAGAGTGTTCACAAGGATGTTACGGACGGATGGACGGAAGGAAGGAAGGAAGGATGGACGGTAGAGTTACACGAGGGGATAATAAACTTACATTAGACAATGCTTTCACTCCCATGGAGTCAATAAAACTCCAAGTGGAACAGTCCAGTATCACATATCTATAAGGTACTTGAGGAACTGAAACTTCAGATATGTCAGGTGTTAATACTACACTACCATTATCAATCTCGGATGATGATTTCTAAAAAAAAAAAAAATATCAATAGTTAGTGATAAAACTGGAGTAATTGATAATACCAATTTATGATGTGCTAGCATGTGAGTTAATGAATTGAAGTAACATTTGTTTTAACTACTGGCAATACAACTACATATTTGTGCCTGTCCCTAAGCCAGGACCAAACCAACACTAATGTATTGAGATGTGTAAATATACAATCGATAGAAACAAAATTCACCTCCTGATTTAAGTGGAGTTTGTGTTGCTCGAGTCGATCTTTAGTTTTCAGTGTAGTGTTTTGTAGATTGTTGTTTGTCCTTTTTCTTTTGGCCATTGTGTTGTCTGTCCTTCTCTGATTTACAGATTATGATTACTCCTTTGGTATCTTCAAACTCTACTTACAAGACGGTTAAATGAAGTCACTACAATCAGCAATTACTAGAACCTCCCCCCCCCCCCCAATAAAATAAAAATTAAATGCTTTAAATCTAAATAAAGTCACAATACTTACTCTCATGTATTCTAATTCCATTAATTGTCTCTGCTTATCTGCCTTCACTTTCGCTTTTAAAATACTATGTTTTAAATGGCGAGGATTCATAGTCAGCTTATACAGTGTATTACGGAAATGTTCAACACTAACAAAAAATATGGCATTTTCAAAACGGAATATTTTGATATTTGGAAACTCTTTGGCCTGCAAAGAAAAAAAACATAAATAAATATGATTATTCAATATTCAATAGAAAATATCAGTTTTCTTTCATAGCATATTACATTATTAAGAATAATCATTAGTATACTTATTCGTGCAATAATTTTCAGATATAACAAAATATGTTAGAGTAAAAAATAAAAATATATCCCATCTTTATATTCTGCAAAATGGAGAACTATGTTCAACTGTATTCGAATACAGAGAACCTGTCTAAACCAAACTTCGTTCAGACCAGATTTATGTTCTGAATAGACAGATGTTCTGTTTATACATGTTATATTAACAAATATTTTCTACTTTGGGACTTTATTTATAGTTCCTTTTATGCAGAGTTCGCTTTAAACAGGTTTCACTTGAGTGATGACTGCCGATATAAATCCAAATGCCATATGTTGTGGTCATGACAGCTTCTTTTTTTTATCAATGGACCTACAGTAAAAGGTTAATCGAAACATGAGATATTTATTATTAACATACTTACTTCTTTATATACAGTCACATCTCTATAAATATCTGTTTCAGGAATCTGACCTAAAAGACATGCATAAGGCCTAAAAATAGAAAAAAAGAAAAAAACATTATTAGCTTACAAGTAATCATATGACACACAATAAAGTACATCATTATCTAAATGAGTAAATTGTATCTCTATGCTTGATTAAAAACTAGATCTAATGTTATAAGAAGTACCAGTCCTAAAACTTATGATAGATGAGAGATATAGAAAATCATGAATTATCTCCCTTTTACCATATCTTTAATATTCATTTCAAATTTGAATTTCATTCACACAGAAAAAACAAAATGGCAGCAAATCTTTACATTTACCATTTCATAAGGCAGGAATATCCTAAATATTTTTAAATTTGCTTTTAGAAATTTTTCAAATTTAATAATTTCTTCAAGAAATAATCATTTTGCATTGTTACCTAATGCTGTCCATATGAATGCTATATCATTTACCTTTGAACTCTGAAAACAATAGTCAATATACCAATAATGACCCCAGCAAGAAGTCCATAGTCAACATCTAATATCACTGTAGCTAAAAATGTGGATAACCATATAAACTGAAATAAAAAAAAATACAGTCACCTCAATTAAGCAGTTACCTGTATTAAAGGTCACCTTTTCTTGTCCTGTCATAGAAAATTTCATATGAATTGAACCTCTTTTAAGAGGCTACCTATCTTATAAGGCCACTTTATCTTTGTCCAAAAGATGACCTCTTAATACAGGTTGGACTGTATACAAAATTAAAAATGTGTTATTATTCTAAGATCTAAATGTAGGTTCTTCCATGTATTATTATTTTGTAAGAATTTATTGGGGAAAAAAACTATTTGACACTGTAGAACAAAAATAGAAGAAAAACAGACTGAGAGACAAAAAAATGCTAATAAGCTAAATTAAATTTTTGTGTGTTTCTGCAAGAATGTTCAAAACTTAAATACTTTGTAGAGAAAGGAAGAACTATTTTTTTTTCATTTTGGTAACAGTTAATTCCATGTAGTAATAAACAAATGAAAAGAAATCTTTCTTGTTATGACTTATGGTTCTTGAGTTTTTATGATACTACCTTAAATTTTCATAGATTATAACTTAAATTAAGATGTCATTGGATTTCTTAAACAAATGAGAAAAAACTGTAAAATTTATTTTGATATGTTTCAGTTTAATAATGCTAACAGGGGAAGTAACTCTTAATAATAGGTACTAAATGTCACAAACTTTTTTGTAAGACATTTATAAATAATTATAAGTATCATAGATGGGTTAGGATCCCATTCATTGGTTTAACCCTGCCACATGTCTTTGCCCATCTCAAGCCAGGACCTGGATTTCCAACACCATATGTAGTGGTTCTTTTTTTTAGCATAATGGTTTTAGGTGAGAGGTGGTTGTTCAGTAAACTTTCTTTTCATAATTGTAGTGCTATAATTTTTGCTAGCATTATTGTAACCAATATTTCATTGAAATTTCTCAGAATTTACTCCCAGTATATAAATACTTACAAAATCTATTTTTGAAAGCTTCCATAATTTAGGCAGCTCAAAAAATTGTCTAAACATTCCCTGCAAAGCTATAATAATTATAGATGCCAAAATGCACTGAAAATAAAGAAACAAAAATAATTACAATGTATATATATATAAATAAACATAATACATGAACATGCAATGGTGAGAAGATGTCCATTTCTTGTATCAAAGTTTAATAATTATACAAATCAGCACTGATTGACAGAGACGCTCCATACAAATATGGGTCATTTGAGAAAGTTATATGTTGCCTGTTCCCCACTGATGTGCAATACAACAAACTTAATAAAGGGCTATGCTAGACACAGCATGATACAACAGCAAGTTGATAAGGGCTTCCTTCTACACCAGTTTTACTCCAATCTATTTTATCTCAAAAATAATAACTAAGAGAAGAAATCCACTTGAACTCTACCTGAAACCATCTAAACAATTAATTCAAAGAGGTCAAAATTAGATGAAAATTTGAAGAAGAAAAAAACACATTAAAATTGGATGAAATATGCAAAACTTTGGTATTCTGGTCAATTTTCGAAACAAAAATATCAATTTTAAAAGCCCATCAATAACTCATAAAGATGATCATTTTGCCAAAAAAACAAAACAAAACAACATTAAAATTGAATGAAAAATAAAAGTTAAAAATTTCGAAAATTTTCCTCTTTTTGGTCCCTTTTATATCAAAAATGTTAATAGTTATATAATAACGCTGTGCTCTTTTCTGAAAAGGTTTTTTCCTAAGAAATTAATTTAAAATAATCATCAAAAACAGATGAACAATGAACTCTCCACATACACAAACAGAAAACATCCCTTTTCACCTTGGGGCTTCTTGTTTTTGAAATGGATATGGCTACAATCCCCTAAATCAACCCCAACCTTTTATTCTGTGCCAATGATCTTTGTGTTAAAATTTCATCAGGATCTGTCAACTAGAGCTAAAGTTTATACATGGAAACCATTATGTCTATAGACAGACAACAATGACAGACCTATAATATAATATTACTGCAAAACTCATAAACTTTTAATTTTATTGCCACATTCATAGATTAAAGGGTTCCAAAATAAGAAAGCCACTATTGATAATATCTTTATTTGATAACCTGTTGATAAACAACAACAAAAATCTAATTGGATACCAAGTACAAATATACAGATTGACAATCATTACAAGTTAAGGATAATTTTGTTGCATTGTGGAAAATCATGTGATAATTTTGTTGCATTGTGGGAAATCATGTTATTGTCACCTATCAATTATTTATTCACCATCTCTGTTATCCCTGTACCTTTAATGAAATATTTGCACTTCTGACTAACTTTACGAGTTTAATGTGGTAAATAATATGAATTTATTATTGATGGATCCAAGAAATTAGATTGACTAATTGAAATATTGATGCTCAGGAAATTGGATTTTAATTAAAAATAGAATGTAATAATTGATGGAACTTGATATACAGTTTGACCAATTGATTGATGATTGAGCTAGTTAACTCTTAACTATATATTGCAGTGAAAGTCAATAAAATCTCAGTAAACCCAAATATTTTTTTTATAAAATCTCCATGCATTATTATTATCATAAACTTCTGCAAAAACAACTTTTCAAAACTTACAGATCAAAAAAACTTAAATGATAATTCGCAATTTGACCTATAAACATCAAATCGTGTCAAAGTTGTGAAGAATTTTTAACATTTTATCCTGTTCTTTCTAAAAATCAAATACAATGAATTGAAATAAATGACATGAATATTTTCCATTGTAATACAATAATTATTGTGAACTTACCTTTGGTAATGTTTTAAAGTATGGCCCTAACAACAACAATACTAATAGCAGTAAAGCACTAGACACTAACCCAACTACCTGAAATAGAAAAAAAAAACCACAATAAAATAGGAGAAATTAACCCTGAAATAAAAAAAAAAAAAACACAAAAAACGATAAAATAGGAGAAACTAACCCAACTACCTGAAATTAAAAAAAAAACAAAAAAAAAAACTGATAAAATAGGAGAAACTAACCCAACTACCTGAAATTAAAAAAAAAAAAAAAAAAAAAACCTGATAAAATAGGAGAAACTAACCCAAGTACTTGAAATAAAAAAAAACAATAAAAGAGGAGAAACTAACCCAACTACCTGAAATAGTCTGTTAGTTATACAATATTAGTTTCAATATTTTGCATCTTAATAATGTATTATACAAAAACAAGGTTCCTAATTTTCATTGAACATTTGCAAGGTGATGCTATTTTATTGTGTCAAATTGTCTTACATTTGCATCTCCACTTAAATTCCACGATTTCTTTTTTGCTATTAAGGGAATATAGGAACAATCACACTTTGCTTTGGAGCTATTAAAAGGAAAGTTTTAATTGTGCATTAATTTACATAAAGTAATACATGTACATGTAATGGCTATGATCTTATTAAAATTCTTTGATTCAAGGTATTTTGAATGACTAGATTCAATTGCTGATTTTTCTTCACATCTCTTATAAAAAAAAATCATTTTTTAATCTTAAATTTATTGATCTAATGACCCTTCATAAAAATAGATGAAATACTACTACCTTGATGTTAAGCAACAATCAATCAATCGAAACAATGTTGTTGAATGTGCTGAAGTCAATGAATTTACAAAAAAATGTACTTCAAAATATCCATGTATCCGAGTTATTAAGGATAAATGAAGCTGAATGCAACTATAAACAATCATTTATTTTACTTCATGTTATCCTGGAAATATTTTTATCCATATTCGAGATAACAAGCTTTGATTGCATGATGCATTATCTTCAAAATGTCTTAAATTGCCAAAAAACTAATATCACATGATTTATAAAGTGAAGGTGCGATTGTTTGATGCCAAAAGACCAATTTTTCAACTATATCACTGTGAGAACAAATTGTATTCAATGAGATAATGATGATGTCTGCTTTGTACCAGACCAACATGCTTCATATGATTTCTATAGTGCTATCTGATTCTAACAACATTCGGCATGTTGATGTGTCACTCAATTTAGATACATTATCCTGATTCTTAGTCATCCCGTCATTGTTCTTACTTCTTAATGTTGATGTGTCACTCAATTCAGATACATTATCCTGATTCTTAGTCATCCCGTCATTGTTCTTACTTCTTAATGTTGATGTGTCACTCAATTTAGATACATTATCCTGATTCTTAGTCATCCCGTCATTGTTCTTACTTCTTAATGTTGATGTGTCACTCAATTTAGATACATTATCCTGATTCTTAGTCATCCCGTCATTGTTCTTACTTCTTAATGTTGATGTGTCACTCAATTTAGATACATTATCCTGATTCTTAGTCATCCCGTCATTGTTCTTACTTCTTAATGTTGATGTGTCACTCAATTTAGATACATTATCCTGATTCTTAGTCATCCCGTCATTGTTCTTACTTCTTAATGTTGATGTGTCACTCAATTTAGATACATTATCCTGATTCTTAGTCATCCCGTCATTGTTCTTACTTCTTAATGTTGATGTGTCACTCAATTTAGATACATTATCCTGATTCTTAGTCATCCCCTCATTGTTCTTACTTCTTAATGTTGATGTGTCACTCAATTCAGATACATTATCCTGATTCTTAGTCATCCCGTCATTGTTCTTACTTCTTAATGTTGATGTGTCACTCAATTTAGATACATTATCCTGATTCTTAGTCATCCCGTCATTGTTCTTACTTCTTAATGTTGATGTGTCACTCAATTCAGATACATTATCCTGATTCTTAGTCATCCCGTCATTGTTCTTACTTCTTAATGTTGATGTGTCACTCAATTTAGATACATTATCCTGATTCTTAGTCATCCCGTCATTGTTCTTACTTCTTAATGTTGATGTGTCACTCAATTTAGATACATTATCCTGATTCTTAGTCATCCCGTCATTGTTCTTACTTCTTAATGTTGATGTGTCACTCAATTCAGATACATTATCCTGATTCTTAGTCATCCCGTCATTGTTCTTACTTCTTAATGTTGATGTGTCACTCAATTTAGATACATTATCCTGATTCTTAGTCATCCCGTCATTGTTCTTACTTCTTAATGTTGATGTGTCACTCAATTCAGATACATTATCCTGATTCTTAGTCATCCCGTCATTGTTCTTACTTCTTAATGTTGATGTGTCACTCAATTCAGATACATTATCCTGATTCTTAGTCATCCCGTCATTGTTCTTACTTCTTAATGTTGATGTGTCACTCAATTCAGATACATTATCCTGATTCTTAGTCATCCTGTCATTGTTCTTACTTCTTAATGCTGTGTACTTATCAGAGAAAAAGAAAATGTCTATTTTATAGTCTTTTGTTTGAACCAACCATTACATCACCGATGTTATTCATAACTTATAAAAGAAACTGTATACCAGTACAACAGGATATAGAAAATTAAACCAGGTAGTAATCTTACCTGAGTTTTACCACCAACATTTTCCTGAACAAGACTTCTTGATAAAGATGCTGATGAGACAAAAGCAGAGAAGAAAGAACTAACTATATTACAGGCTGCATAGGCTATCAATTCCTAAAATGGAAGAAAAAAACTATTGTTAACATTCATGTTCATTTTACTTAATGTTATACAATGTATTGGCTAGTAATGTATTGTAAAAAGGTACAAAACTGAAAACTAGCCGTTTAATCTTTGCCAAGCTTGCCCATTCCTCATACTTAGCTAGTATGGAAGTGCAGAGGCAATAAAATAAACTGACAAATTCAATTGAGTTTCTAAATGGTTACTCAATCACTTTATGATCACAATTACCATTTAACTAAAAAATGTATTTATTAGAGAGACAATCATAAAAATCTATACAAGTTAGATCTTATATTTATATACAAATATGATTTATTCAGAGTCTTTAGCTTCATTTACAAAAAAAATCAAAAAAATCTATAGTCTGTGATGACAAAAGAGACCAAGTCCACACATTGAATTAAAAAAGATGGTAATATTTGAATAAAATGGGGGGTGTATGTACATCTTCAATGTGTGTGCAATCACTGTGCAAAGTTTGAATAATGTTGAATGAAAACTGTTACAGTAACAGATTACACTATCAAGGTACCCTCTACAGCATGCAATGACAAAACTGATAAAGTTTAACATATGAGAATCTTTTTTTCAAATATCCGTCTGAAATAAGAGGTGCACGTCAGACCTTCAATGTGTGTACAATCATTGCACTAAGATTGAATAATGTTGAATGAAAACTGTGGCAGTTACAGATTTCATATTGTTGAAAATGTGTTAAACACCAATAACCCTAACCCCCTAGATTTCATCAACTCTGTACCCTCCAGGTAAATAGGATATACAGACAGATGGAGAACACTAGCAATGCAGGTAAAACTACTGTTATTTTACAACATGAATAAGTAAATAAATTAAAAACAGAACAGAGCAAATTTGCACTATCTGTTATGCCATTAACAGACAGCATAATACCTAGTTTTGTGTCTCTCCTTTTCATTACTACACAATTTAATCTAAGTTACTATAAATTTATTAAATAGGGTTGGGATTATGGTGTTTTATGCCACTTTCAACAATATTTCAGTTATATCGTGGTGGTCAGTTTTATTTGGTGGATGAAACCAGAGTACCCGTAGAAAACCATTGACCTGTCGCAAGTCACTGACAAACTTTATCACATAATGTAAATTTATTAAAATATGGTTCATAATTATACTTAATACATATCACAGTTTAATATATATATGTATAATTTTTACCTGATTTGAGTTAATCTCATAATCATATTTTTTAGCCAATATTTTGCCCATGGACACAGAAATGGCAAAGACAACAATACTGATGGCAAAAGCATCTGCTATTACATCTGGTATCATGGAAAAATTTGGAGCTTTTGGGAATGGCATCCTAAAAATAGAAAAAAAAACTGTACTTAATATTTGGTATTTTATAGGTTAATTATGCTGAAATAGGAAATAATTATAAAAGGACAAATGTAAAAAAAATCTCCTTCAATTCAATTTATGTTAAATCCAAAAAATCATAAAAATTCAACTAAGCATGTTGGTCTAGTACAAAGTGGATCTCATCATCATTTCATTGAAAATTAACTTGCTCTCGCAATGATATAACTGAAAAATTGCTGAGTTGACGTTAAACAACCATCACTCACTCCAAAAAATCAGTGTGTTAGACCCAACAATTACTGTTAGATCCAAAATATTGGTATGTTAAGATAGAATTATATACAAACAAGATGAACTGTGAGCTAAGTCGGCAAACAGGAAGTAGGAATCTGATGGGTCCAAAAATGCTTCCCACGATATGGGGTACCTATATGAAGCTTGTGACCAAATATCAGATTTCTGCCATCAATAGTTGCTGAGAAAAATGTGACAAAAAATGTGCATATATGTTCAATGTGTATAAAAACCAACTAAGTCGGCAAACAGGAAGTAGGAATCTGACGGGCCCAAAAACGCTACCCACAATATGGTATACCTATATGATGCTTGTGACCACATATCAGATTTCTGCCATCAACAGTTACTGAGAAAAGTGTGACGAAAAATATCTTGGACGGACGGACAGAGGTAAAACAGTATACCCCCCTCTCCCTTCGGGGGTATAAAAATGTATTCAATTTTATATGAAATGAAAATTAATTGTCACTTCTTATTGTCTAAAATATGACATAGTAACAATTTTTGATGTGATTCTTATATAAGTCAATTAGGTTACCTCCCCTTGTTGTTAATATTAGTTTTCAGAGTAGGTCCTGCAGACTATAGCTATATGTCTGTATATTACATCACATGTAATCAATTACCTTTAATATCAATGTTTTTGTTTGTTACGTCTGTATGTACATTGTATGTACATGTATGTATAAGATACAGTACTATTGAAACAAAAGAAGCGGCCCGTATTGGATATAACAGGTTTCTTTTTCCGCATGAGTACTCAGGTGAAGGCCGAGGTGCGCTATATCCAATACGGGCAAATTCTTTTGTTTCAATAATAATGTATCTAACTTGTACAATAATAGTGTTGTTGAAAAAATAAATGGTATGGCATATATTTTTACACTTTAGAATGCCAAATAAGACAACAATTAACAAAAATAAAACGATAAATTTTTATCGGTCAACGTCCTTTTGATTCTCGTTTATATTTAGATATTTCAAGGTCTTTCAAGTGAAAAGAATCGTTTATATTTAGATATTTCAAGGTCTTTCAAGTGTCCCAAATGTTCACCTGTGGTCTGTCTGATTTGTTATTACTTGCGGTCGGTTCATTAGTTGTTTTTGTATTGCGAGAATACATTTTAAAAGTTCACATACTCGTCAGTTCTAAACATAAATTATGGCAGATCTTAAATACTTGTATCGTGTCTTATATATTGCTTTTTTAAACAAATTGTTGATATTTTTTTATAACAATGCTTACTATCAAGAATCATATATACTAATTATAGAGTATAGCAGTGTGGTCACTGTAGCAGAGTGGCTAGATGGAAGTTTTGAAAGTCAAAGTAGACTTGAAAAGCCCAACAGTGGTTCGATACTCGAAAGTCCCAAAATATGTTTAACATGTTTTTAAGCCTAAAACAGTAAAATGTTAAAGTTCATATATTCAAGAACAAAAGAATAAACTGTAGATTCTTAAAAATAATCCACTGTTCGAACAATAGTCAGAGAAATGTATTATGACCAGGTAAATGATATTTACCTCGTCTCAAAAATGGGTCAAATTATTAAAGTACAACGGCCTGTATGTGATATTAGAGGCCGCATTTACAATAGCGTTGCTGGGGGTATTATTGTACAATATGATTTACACTGTCCAAAATATGGTCACCTTTAACTGGTTTAATAAAATGTTTGATTTGCTTAGACTATACATTTACATCACAACCCTCCATATTTTTTGTCTATGCCATGTCATTATATTTATCATATCCTATCAATGCCAGTAATTTGAAGAAGAAAAAATCTGTCATAATTAATTTCTCATAAATTTTCTAAATATTTAATTTTCATTTTTTTTTATATGCAGGATTATCTCCCTTGTTATTGACTTTATTTTGTAAATAAGCATTTCAATATCACAGATGATTTATACATCAATTAAAAATTATAGATATGTTATAAAGTAAATATATTTCATGATTTTTCAGATGATATTCAACTATCAGGTCATTTATTATGAAATTTGCAAATCTAATATTTTTATAATACCTAAACAATGTTTTGTTTACATTTTAACTACTCTAATCATGTACACATTTAGATAACTTCATATGACGTCATAATCAATTGTGGGAACGGCCTACCCCAATGGGGAGGCAGATAGTAAAATCTAGAAAAATTAGTTTTGGGAAACAGTCTACATATGTGGGAGGCCAATAATATAATATAATATAATACACATACAGTTGCAAGGGCTTATCAAAAGTGTTTTAAAATGATCGCTATGATTATGAGGATTACTCTGCCATTTGACACACGGAGAGTGAGTAATCAAAGTGTAAACAACTGTGGGATCGGGTACCTATAAAGTGCGAAACGAAACGAAACGAAATCAACGGAAACGAAACGAAATGAAACGAAATCAACGAAATGAAAATGAAATAAAACGAAACCAACGAAAGCAAAACGAAATCAACGAAAACAAAACGAAATAGAAAATGGAAGAACAAATAATAGGGGCCTATAAGAAATCAAACCTATTTTCACAATTACGATGCTAGACTACTTCACACACATGTGTCTTTCATCAGGAGAGGACAAGATTTGTCACCATTGAACAAGAATACTATGCACCCCCCCCCCTCCTCCCTCCAAATTTTTTTTCGGTATTAATCAAATTTGATACGGCACATATTTTTATACTCCCCGCTATCCAGTGGGAGGGGGGCATATAGTATATGTCCGTTTATCCGTGAGTGCTTCCCTCACTGCCTATGCAATTCCTCATTAACAACTTGATGGAATTGAATGAATCTTACAGGAAATCTTTAATACCATATGGCAAGGTTCATTAATTTCATGAATTCTTTAGTACCAAATGGCATTGTGCACCTTCTATTTTTTTTTCCCCATTTTAACAGTTCTTGCTAAAATTTCTTCACTTTTGGATTTGTCATTTAAGGCTATGTAATTGTCATACAAGGCTATACAATAGAGAGGATACTGTTGCGTTATCCATAACTCTTCCTAAACAACGGAATGGATTTCAATAAAACTTCCAGAGTTTCTTGTATTTAGCTTTTGCAAGCGTTATTTTTTTCCAGAAGTTCTTCTGTAAGGAGGGCGCTCACTGTACGTCCTGTTAGTTTTTTTTAGTTCTTCAAAATAGAACAATAGGATTTGAAATAAATAGTTTAGTGTTGGGTCTTTTTGACCCCTGTATATCTCGGAAAGAACAACGGTAAGACATGACGCCAGATCTGTTGGCACACTACCGAATAAAGGTAATAACAATGGTACCGTACTCCAAGGCGCATTCAAAAGGGAAAGTCCACAAAAACAGACAAAACCGATAAGAAGCTCAACCATCTGAGTTTTCAATCAACGGAACAACTGAAAAACAACACATTCCTGACTTGGTACAGGCATTTTCCCAGGAAAATGGTGGGTTCTGATAGCAGATAGGCAGATGCCACTCGTCTAACCCTAAGACGCTACCAAGTATAAAAACAATCGGTACATGTAAATTCTCTAATCCTAAGACATGACCAAATGTGAAACTAGAAAACAACTATCATATTTCCGACTTGGTACAGGCATTTCCCAAGAAAATGGTGGGTCAAACCTCCCACTTGTATGACAGTCGTTAATAGTTCCATCATATTGACAAATGGGGGGGGGATTAAACGTGACCCTCAATATCCCAATCTATGAAAATACCCCCTCATATCCCCCATTTTTTTTCTATATGCCCACTCCAGAAACTTTATAATTCATAAATACTGACACACACACAAACACAAATAAAAATATGACATTTGAACTTCTGAAAGTTTGTCGGCAAGCAAACCTGGCTTGGATTGAGTTGCGGGTAATGTACGTGAGGAGTACTGTAACGGACAGACATGCAAGATGGGTTATAATTAATCAAAATTATTGTATTTAAAAAATCGAATTATCTTTTTTTTTCATTTCTTAATTTCGCTTTGTCTTTTATTTTTTTCCTTCCATTTTCTTCATATCAGTCTATTTCGTTTTGCTTTTGTTGGTTTCGTTTCAATTTCGTTGATTTCGTTTCTATTTCGTTTCGCACTTTATAGGTCCCCCTGTGGGATCACCTGTTTTCCCTAAAATAGCTTACCCAACAGGAATATCTCCTACTTGTGTCACTTGAAATTTGCTATTTAGACTGGCAAGATATGAAATAAGTGTCCCCAAAACAACCTAAAAATAAAATAATAATAATCTAAATACAGTTTTATTAAAGTTACAATTATATGTTTACCTTCAAAATGTTGATTTGGTCAAGCTGTGTTGTCTATTTCAATTTCTTCTTGACTATGCTATAAATTTTAACCAATGAATGACAGGAATTCATTTTCTGTGGTAAACATGGTTATTTGTACAAAGACAACAACAATGCATCATTACATTAATTTTGGTTTGGTTGTAAGGGTTTCACTCAATATACATATTTTGCTAACAAATAGTGATTTATGTATAGAAATATATTTATAAGAAATGTACATGTAATTAATATTTTATAATACTTGGTTCCTTGGTGTAAAACATACATCCCAAAACCTCCACTTCAACAAGTTATCTGGATTAAACCTTTAAATCTTATGGGGTTGTTTTTCTTATCTACAAATAACAACTATTAAAATTTTCTCTATCTAAAATGGAATTTGATTCGGAATAATGTATTTATGAACTGGTTTGTGATGAAACCGATCTGAAAGGAAAAATGCTGTAATGATAAATGGTGGAAATATACCTAGGGGGTTAGGGTTATGGTGTTTAATGCCACTTTCAACAATATTTCAGTTATATCTTGGCTGTCAGTTTTACTGGTGGAGGAAACACGAGTACCCAGATAAAACCACAAACCTGCCGCAAGTCACTGACAAACTTTAACACACAAAATTGTATTGAGTACATTTTGTCTGAGCGAGATTCAAACTCACAACGTTAATGGTGATTGGCATTGATTGCATATACATGTACAGGTAGCTGTAAATCTACCATACGATCACGACCACAATGGCCCCGGATATATATTTATATATACTTACTGCTATCAATTCAACAGGGACAGGCATCTTTAATTTTGGTTTGATTTTAGGATTCTGGTTGACATATGTTTTGATTGTATAAAGGAACGCCATACAAACAACGGAAGCAATCAACGTGACAGGATTTGTATTTGGTATGTTGGTGAAGAAATCACCGTACGTCTGAAGAAAAAACAACAACATTTTAATCTATAATCATTAGATACTAAAAGCCATACAAACAACAAAAGCAATCAACGTGACAGGATTTGTATTTGGTATGTTGGTGAAGAAATCACGATACTCTAAAAAAAACCACCAAACAATAAAAGTTTAATCTATAATCATTAGATACTAAAAGCCATACAAACAACAGAAGCAATCAACGTGACAGGATTTGTATTTGGTATGTTGGTGAAGAAATCATGATACTCTAAAAAAAAAAACCAAACAATAAAAGTTTAATCTATAATCATTAGATACTAAAAGCCATACAAACAACAGAAGCAATCAACGTGACAGGATTTGTATTTGGTATGTTGGTGAAGAAATCATGATACTCTAAAAAAAAAAACCAAACAATAAAAGTTTAATCTATAATCATTAGATACTAAAAGCCATACAAACAACAGAAGCAATCAACGTGACAGGATTTGTATCTGGTATGTTGGTGAAGAAATCACCGTACGTCTGAAGAAAAAACAACATTTAATCAATAATTTACAGACTGTTACTTATATAAAGATTTTTTATTCATGTAAACAACTAAAATTCCAAAGTCATCTACATATGGTTACCTTGAATATCAAAATAATTAACAAAGCATAAATCATATATACCAAAAAAACCATAAAAAAATCTCATTGATTTTCAATCGTAATATATTTTTTAAAGAAATAAAAAAGATAACTTTTCAGATTCTGGTTTTTTTTCAAAGTTCGTCATCATGAACTCAGGGCTATAATGGGTATAATATCTGTCTCGATCTTCACAACTGTTGTTATTCTATACAAATCACTTCGTGAGGATCACGATATCTTTTTATATTGATACCACAAATGTGATTGTATCTTGACTGGTAAATATATAACAAGTTGTAACAATTGTAAATCTACCCAAAAAAGAGTCTGATACTTACATAAATCAATTTTAGAGGACCACTATATCTTTGTGTACTGATACCAAAAACATGTGTAATCTGACTGGTAAATACGTGACAAGCAGCCCCTGTTGTAAATCCACTGACTAAAGGGTCTGATAAGTAGGTAGTAATAAAGCCAAGCTGTGCTATCCCCATTACTAGCTGTAAAATAATAAGACAATAACTTCATAAGGTGAAGGTATAGATAGATCGAATGTTCAATAATATTTCAGCAATATGGTGGCAACCAGATTTAGACTATCGGTACAGTAGTCCCACTCTTATAAGCCCCTCCCACCAAAAGTCCTCCCTCTGATCAGGCCAGATTTCAGATGAACTGAGATAGTAATATACAGTGGAACTTGTGCAATCCGACACCTGAGTTTTCCAACATCCTGTGACATCTGACAAATATTTATGGTCCCAAAGTATTTCTGTTAATTAGAATAAAACCTGAGTATTCTGACATCCTGTACAATCCGACATTTCCCTGGTCCCTTGGTGTGTCAGATTAGACAGATTCCACTGTAGTATATGACCTTCCAAGGAATCATTAACAAAGGGTCACATAAAGATCATCTTCGCTAGCCAAGGGTTACGATCCACTCTACTCATCTTCACCCTTGGCATCGTTAGACGGATTTTCGAGGTCACACAGTGACAATTTATATGTAATGCAGCTAGTGGTAGCTGCAACCAATCAGAACACGCTTTACAAAGAGCACATGTTCTGTAGGAAAAATGTCAACAAAATAAAAATGCATGTACATATAAAATAATGTTGTAAGTTTGAAATAAAAGCACTAGCTTACCATTGAATAACAGTATGAGCCTCGTCAAATCTTCGCTTGAAAATCAGCCATATTATAATCTCGAGTCAATTTTCAGGGCATTCAAATGAAAGGAAATGAAAGCCTCGCATCGATTGGCTGAAAATGACATCATTACAAGGGGCATAACTGTCAAAATCCAGCAGGTGGCAGTGTGCGGGAATTACGAAAATCCGACTAACGATGCCAAGGGTGAAGATGAGTAGAGCGGATCGTAACCCTTGGTTAGCGAAGATGCATAAAGATAGGTGGTCACTATAATTTTATACAGGCTTAAATAATATGAAATGCACTGTGAATGGATATTAGAATAAAGTCATATAATACAAGTTATTGTATATTCAGGCACTCACTAAAGTAGGTCTGACTGCACATTTGTCACTTAAGATGACCACATCTTGTGGGGTCTACACATGTAAAGATAATGTACTTCAACACATCATTAACCAGTTTAACCATGTTAAACATCATAACACCCAAAGAGAAGGGATACAAAAATAAATGATGATGTGGAAAAGACAACATCTGATACAAAGATAATTTATTACAATAAAAATGACAGGGCTAAACTAACAGAAACATTATTATCAACCACTAACCTGTATAAGGCCAACCATTAGAGTAACTGCCATGGCAACTTGTAATTTGACTTCTTTATCACAATCACTAATGCTGCTGGACATCGTTATGTTTGTTGCATTAATCCTCTCTGTGGTAAACGCCTCTATGGTGTTGTTACAACCAATATTACCACTGTACTTCTTAAAACCTTTATCTACGGCTGACCCAACCATCAGACAGGCTACAGCAAATGTACCTTGAAATAAAAGAGATTTAGGTCCCGTTACTATTGCATACTATGATCATTTATAAATCCTTACCTAAAAAAATTATTGACTTTGAAACAAAAAAAATCCAAACAAAACAAAACTAGAGGTTCAGTGGGCTGAACCTGTGTCGCTCACCTTTCATTCTGCTTTGAGGAAACTTAATACAGAACCCTCCATACATGTAGATGCTTCCTACCAAGTTTCGGTTCATACATTGTATGGCTAAGCAGTTTCAAAGGAGAAGATTTTTTAGAAATCGACTAATCAGAAACAAGAATTGCATGTGGTGGCCATGTTTGCTATCCGATCGGGACGAAATGAGCAATCTTCATAGAGGACATTCCATAGATGCTTCCTACCAAGTTTCAGTGGTAGCCATGTTTGTTCACCGATCGGGACGAAATGAGCAATCTTCATATAGGACATTCCATAGATGATTCCTACCAAGTTTTGGTGGTGGCCATGTTTGTTCACCGATCAGGACGAAATGAGCAATCTTCATAGAGGACATTCCATAGATGCTTCCTTCCAAGTTTCAGTTCATTTGGCCAAGCAATTTCAGAGGAGAAGATTTAAAAAAATCGGCCAATCAGAAACAAGAATTGCCTGTGGTGGCCATGTTAGTTAATGGATCTGGACAAAGTGTGCAATCTTTAGAGAGGACCTTCTATAGACGCTTTCTACCAAGTTTCAGTTCATTTGGCTGTGGGGTTTCAGAATAGAAGATTAAAATGTGAAAAGTTAACGGACAACAGTTTGAAAGTAAATTGCAAGAACAAACTTGACCTGTATATTATCCATATCAAGCTACAGGTACTTTTAAAATTCTAAGTTGATTTAATAACCAGCTGGACTTAAGATATCATACAGGAACCAGCAAGTGTTGTGTATGTGAATTTTTTTGCCCCAATTGCATAATTAAGGGGCATAACTCTGTAACGATAGAAGTCAGATATCTCAAATTCAAGTCTGACCTGTATTTTATCAATCTTCATGTATTTACAAAATATTAGTCAAAAGGAATTAGTGAAACTTAAGATAATGCCCTAAAATACCTCCAAAAACATTTTACACATAAATAAGGGGGTCTACCTCTGAAACGATAAAAGTCAGATACCTCCAAATCTAGCTTGACCTGTATTTTATTAATCTAAATGTAATTCCGAAATTTTCGTTAAATCAGATGTCAGAAACTTAAGATAATGTCAGAAAACTTAAAAGTTATATAATCAGCTGCACCTGCCATCTAGGATAATTGAGGAGGTCAACAGACATACTTTTGAAAAGGGACTACCAAAAACTAAAAATTTTTGGATTAATTTTGGTTTCATTCCATCCAGTGGATAGAAGAAGATTTAAAAAGATTTCCAATTTTTCAACCATTCTGAAGCTATGATAGCTAGTATTGTATATTGGATGTAGGGCATGGTCACTGGACACAATTTACTTTGGTTCAATTTGGCCAAGTGATTATTGAGAAGATCAAAATGTGAAAAGCTAATGGATGATAGCCGCCGGACGCCAAATGATGGGAAAAGCTCACTTCAGCCTTATTTGGCTCTGGTTAGATAGATTACAATGTTTTTAATTCTTAGTAATTAATTAGCATTATTTTCAATAAACATTATCTGTAGTTTTTAATAATTAACAATAATCAAATAAAAGAGAAAAAAAACAGTTAGATGAAACTCTAGAAATCATCTGAAATCAATTTATTTTTGGAATTTTTCACATTTCGAGGATAAATGGCAACATTTCAAAAATTACACTCGATCTATATTTTGTCAGAAGTATTGATCCTCCATAAATAGTAAGCGCATGCTACTTAAGTGTAAGATTTGACTATTTACTTATGCTGATATGTACATGTACATGTATCTAGATATCACAGGGAAAAAAACTAAGTTAGGTTTTAATAAAAGATCTAACTGGGTAATTGTTCCAATGTCCAATAAAACATCAAAAACAAAAATACATTTACCGGTATATCATAATTTACTTTCAATAAACTGTAGTTGATATTTTTGACCATCAATATATTCTAATGTAAGAAATCAATTTGCAGTGAAACCTGTCTAAACCGAACCCTTAATGAAACAGAATCCTATATAAACTTTAAATAAAGTCCCATCATACGAAATGTTTGTTAATTTAACCTGTATATTTGATTTGATTTAGATTTGTTGGTGTTTAATGCCACTTTTAGCAATATTTCAGCTATATCATGGCCACCAGTTTTAGTGGTGGAAGAAGCCGGAGTACAATGTACCTGGAGAGAACCACCGACCATGGACAAGCAACTGGTAAACTTTATCACTTGTGGCTGCGAGTCGAATGCACCCTTTTTTGTAATTTACAAAGCCGGGCACGAACCCACTTCGTATTGGTGATAGGCTTGTATGAGTTGTTAGGTAATCCAACTACCTAACTAATTGAGCCACCCGGGCCCTCTTAACCTGTATAAACCTAACACCTGTCTATTGCAAACATAATAGCTGGTCCCAAGGAGGTTCGACTTAGACAGGTTTCACTCTACTTTCTTTTAAGTTACTAGTTAAGTTGTTTGCCATATAACAATAGCTAGGGGAGATAGTTCTTCTTGTAAGTTACTAGTTAAGTTGTCTGCCATATAACAATAGCTAGGGGAGATTGTTCTTCTTTTAAGTTACTAGTTAAGTTGTCCGCCATATAACAATAGCTAGGGGAGATAGTTCTTCTTGGAACCTGCAATAATTCTACTTATCAATCAACTGACTATGATATAATAGAGAAATGACAGACTCCATTTGATGAATACATTATCAAGTAACCAAAACCTTCCATAACAACCCAATCCTTTATCTTGTTCCAAGGATCACTGTGCTAAAATTTTAGAAAGATTGGTCAAGTAGAACAAAAGTTATTGCATGGAATTGTGTCTGCAGACAGACGATAGTGACAGAACCGAAAACATGATATGACCGTAAAATTTTGAAATTAGGTAATGGTGTTTAACGCTACTTTCGACAATATTTCAATTATATCATGGAGGTCAGTTTTATTGGTGGAAGAAACCGGGGGTACCTGGAGTAAACCACTGATCTGTTGCAAGTCACTGACAAACTTCGTAAATTTTTGAGAATATGTTAATAAACTTTTCAAAGCAGTAAATATCTTACCCATAGAAACATGTCTTGATGATCCAAAGATGAAGTAGACAATGACAGGAAAGAATGATGCATACAGTCCATAGACTGGATCTAGTCCTGTTAACATACCATATGCCATACCTGTATAATCAATAGATCAATAGACATATATTTACAAACAAACATCTTCTAAAGAACACATAAAATATTAACTTTTTTTAGGTATGAAATGCAAAATACCTCTTTTGAAAACTTCTTTGTATGCAGTAATTAATTTCAAATGGTTTATCATTCATAAATATATTTTACAAGTAATATTTATACCACGGTTTTCCAAGTTAAACCGTGGTATAAATGATTTGTAACATGAAGCCATGCAATATCACATCTAGGTTGTTGGTTATTGCACGGCTCCCTAAGAGTAATAAAACTACACCCCAGATTTAAAGTGTGCAATATCTCATATCTGCGTGTATTATTGCATAGTTCTGAGCTTTATTGAATTACATTCTGTTAAATAAACCATAAAAAGATTAAAGGAAATGAATGCATTCATGTTACAAATGTTGATAATTAATTGTTTAACCACCAAATCTAGATCTACAGAATATCAAAACTGGTAACCAGTTGTTTGCAGGCCAAATATGGTATTTATGTGTTTCTGCTAATTTTTTTAAGCAACAACAATTTTTTTATTTTGAAATTGCTATTTTTTTATACAGTTATTCATGTTTTAAGCATAATAAAGTGATGACTAATTTTTAAAATTACATGTATACCACCAAAAAGTGACTGAAATATTCAACCTTGTAAAATTAGTAGTTTTAAGTTTCAATGAAAACCCATTATTTATCTGGAATGTTTTTATATTGCCAGCTCCACACAGACACATCATAGCCAGCCTCAAGGCCAACAAGTCTTTGTGATAGATCTTGAGATCAACAAACTGATCTGCTGACTGACAAATAACAACTACATTTGTACATGTATTAGAGTAACTATTTAAATACAATGTATGTAGAACAATAAACTTTTGATTGCCAATGTGAAGAACAAATCCATTAACATATTTTTTCTCTCACATTTTTAATAGTATTTAGTTCTGTATATTCATAATACCTGGACCAAACTGGGCATTTTTGCTTTAGTTGGTGTCTGGGCTCCCTAACATAACAATTTTAGTAGCCCAGCAACTGACTTTATTTGCACATAAAATATTCAAAATTTTAGTAGCAAACTAGGCTACCTTCTGAACATTTTCAGGGGGCCCAGCCCAAATGTTAGTGGTCTGGGGCTACTGGGTTCATAATGAGGTTTCACAAGATCTGATTTCAATCAGATTGTATACTTCTATGTTCATTTTAACACAAAAGTTTCTACACAAATCTATCTGTTAGCTCGATAAAATAATCAAAAGATGAACATACTTGAAGCTTGCACAATTTCTACATATTAGGATGGACTAAAGGTACTGTCACTTTATCCCTCTCTGTATTAAGTTTTACATAGACTATTAAAAAAATACTTATATTATTTAGACATTTAAGGTCTAGGCAGGTCACAGTGAACTTAATTTTAGACCTGACACTTACACAGTCCTTGAAATGAAAATTAGAATTCTCTGGTCCGAATCAAATTCTTAAATTAATTTTTAAATAGTCCTTAATAAAAAATGTACTAGTCTGATGTTCTAATATCTATGCATATTAGCCCTTGACATTTAAGTTCAAGGTCAGTGACCTCATTTGATATAAAACACTCTGTTTTGTCCTAATATATATATTAATGATCAAAATATAATGGTTGTAGGTCTTAAGCAAAAAAAACGTCCACACATGTACAGAACAAGACATAGAAAACATAAATTGTCCCTGTCACTCTTGAATAGAAACATCATACTATCATAGCAATGGAAAGGGGGTTATGGTGTTCAACAATATTTCAGTTATATTTTGGTGGTCATTTTATTGGTGGAGAAAACCTGGAGTACCCAGAGAAAACCACCGACCTGTCACAAGTCACTGACAAACTTTTTCACATAATGTTGTATTGAATACTGCTCCCCTGGGTGGGATTCGAACTCACAACATTAGTGGTGATAGGCACTGATTGCATAGGTAGTAAATCCAACTACCATACGATTACGACCACGACGGCAAAGGAAAGCAAGATGAAAGACTAATTTACAGTTAATCTAGTATATGTGTATATAACATATATAGCCTGGAATTAAGACTTCCATCCTGGTTCATTTGCAAAGATATATAATATATTGATTGTTGTTCACTGACAAGTGAGTAGTATTTCAGCAAAAATCATGAAAAGAACAAAAATTAAGTACGGTAGGTAAACAGTTGGTAATCGGATGGGCATAAGAGTTTAGATTGCCATAAGAAAAAGATGATATACATTGGATAGCGTCAGCAAATTTTTTGGCTTGTAAAGGGCCACAAATGACTACTCTCAACAAGCTACTGCTCTTTAATATCTACTGCATTTGTACATGCAGACTTAAAAGAGCATGAAATTCTCCATATAAACTTTTCACATTTGGATACATCAATATTATTCAGTATGTATATAAGTCCACGATATAGCTGAAATACTGCTAAAGTTGGCATTAAACACCAATCAATCAATGAATCAATCAGTATGTACTATACATAAAAGTGATGACTGTTTTAATCATGATAATTAAACTTAAAGTTGACTTACCTTGAGGTATGTGCATAATTCCTACAGTAAGTCCTGATATTACATCACTAGGTAGATCAGTTTTAACATTGTAAGTTCTCAGGATCGACAAGAAAGGAAATGCAGCAAATATAGCATTCTTGAAGCAAGCCTTTGAGCAGGTACATTTGGAACAGCATTTAAGGCATGTTGATTTTATCGAGCTTTGGGGACGGACCTGAGTATCAAATCCCTCATCAATTTTTTGCTCGTTGAAGATTGGTCGGTCAATGACAACTTTAGCATGACCATTTTCTCGTATATCAATTAGAGACTCACTGAGCTCTGTTTCTTCCTTCATTTTCTGTTTTCCTGCAAAATATTTGATAAGAAATGTCTAATGAGTTTTTCAACTAATTATGAAAACAACTTCAAATATTTCACATACAAGAGACACAAATAGCTATTTTAAATTACTTCAATATTCCATTGGAAATATAGAATATTCATTAATAAAAAAAAAATAGTCATCTGATCTAATGTAACGGTAAGTCTAAATGTAATATAGATCAAATGAAGAGTTTTTTTTTTTAATGTCCCATTATAAATTGAACAAAAAGATATTTCAAGTAATTTCCGTTTACATACTTCATAAAAAAATGATGAACTGTTCATAAGCAAATGTTAAACGAAAATGAATGTGTATCTTGAAAATTTCTGTCTCTAGGGTAGGCTATGTATTAGATTTATTAATGACAGGACACCCCATTATTGTAAATTTTGACACCTGATTTTGACAGGTGCAACATATTATATCTTTAACTGTCCCCTGAGTGGACAAGAGGTAAAAATTCATTAAATCACTCAATATCTCAGGTGTAAAGCACGTAAATTAATCTCAATAAGGTCACATCTAATTGTATAATTAACTATGATAAATGTTCAGAGGTCATTTTAACAGTCCTTTTGTTTGCTATGACAGAGTATTACATCATTGTATAACCTTTATTTTTATGATTACAAGGTGACAATGTTCCTATTACAACTGATATAAATGTACCTCATAGAAAACGTCTCTTATCATCTGTAAATAATCTTAAAGGTACTTAAAGGGACATTTTTTTTAATGATTAGCATTCATATGTCAATAAAAAAAGAAATTTACATATTTTTGGTTAAATATTAAATTTGACAGAGTTAGGGTTATGGTGTTTAACGCCACTTTCAACAATATTTCAGCTATATCAGGTATTAAACTTAGAGCATGTACTGTACACAAAATAAATTAATACATAATTTACTTGCTGTTCTACTGCAAACAGTCACTATATATTAACAATAACCAATATTTAAAATGCTTTGGCCTTTATATAGTAAACCAAAGGTTTTTCATGGAAAAACCAAAGGTTTTTCATGGAAAGACTGTTGGTTCTTTGCTATTCCGTACTTGAAGCTTTTAAGTTAAGAATATATTCCAAACTTCAAAGAGCTTTCCATTATTTACCTTTTTACAGCTTCAACTCTTATGTATTTCAAAATTTCAGTCTATCTATATCAGATAATTACAAAAATGTATATTGTTAACATTATTCTAAAAAATAAAAATCATATTAAGTCAATGTGCTTGCACTACTATGCTACACTACACTGTAATGTAAAGTTTTTATATCATATTTTGTTCCAGGTATTTCAGCTGAACACAGCCTGTCTCAGTGAAAAATTTTAATTGCAATGACATTGTGATAAAAACACATAACAGTAGAATGACATTACAATATAGACAAGTCAACAATATATATTTATTATGTATTACGTCATGTGATTCTGTGAGCAAATTATTTAACTTCAAGTAAACAATTTTTCAGTTATATAATATCAAGACTTTTTTGGTTAGCTTGTTACAAACTTATATTAGTTTAATGACAATATATATTTGAGTCTGAATTTGTGTAATTTACACTTATCAACAAGTCCTTTATTTTATAGGTATATTTTAACAAGAATAGATATTTTGGGATTACTGATACCAGGGACTGGCTAACAAAGGGTAAAGAGTACATGTCAGGACTTTCAAAAGTAGGTGGAAGCCAGCTATAATCCACCTGCTATTAAAGGTCTTGAGCCTCCTACTTTGACCGTTTCTTTACATAAGCAAAACACACAAATAGCCACCTACTTTAAAAACTTTTGAAAGCCCTGACATGTATTCAGGAATTATTTTTTTCACAATCAAGTAATTCAGCTGTGATTAGATTTATTCATCATCCAACTTAGTAACATCTTACTGGATATGTACAATGCATATCATTTAAGAAAATATTTCTTTGAAATAAATTGTGGCACATTATTTGCATTGACTGACTTAAATGAACGAATTATATTTAAAATATGTTAAATTACATTACCTAGTTTACTGGTAGGCAAAAACTATGGTCATCTACTGGGAATTATAAAATAATCAATTTGACAAATTACAATTCCACATTGGAAAAAAAGTTTAATTTTTAATTAATTTATACTTTTTCTTCAGAGCTGATTGAAAAAATTGTAATGCAACATTGAAAAAAATATGCTGCAATTTAATTAATATTTTTTCTTCAGATCTGATTGAAAAAAAACATTTTACTACAAAAATCATTAAAACAATTATCACCTGAAAGTTTGGTCTTACCTTGAAATATAGACATTGCAGTAGTTATGAGTTGACTTATCTTAAGATGTGTCCACTTGCTAGGAAACTTATTTATCTAATTCTGATGGTATGTATTATCAGTATGGTAAATACCAAATGTTAATAATCTAATTTACTACTGTCCTTGTATCAAGGACAATCATATAGTATTCATCCACTTCTGTCTGTCCATTCAAAGTAAATGTCCAACTGACTTCAAAGTAACGCAGATGAAATTTACAATTTTTGTAAAGTTTTCGGTAAATAGAGTCGATAAAATTTGTATTTGATGTCTATAAGAAGTGTGCAATAGACATGAATGATTTAAATATGCATTTTTGGTAAGCATATACATGTATATATCATTTTTCACAATTGACGTATTTTTTGAAATCTCTCATTTTATATACGGTAAATAAAAACATTATTAAAAGTTTAACATTGTTTGCAAATAAAAGTCATGATTTTTACACCTAAACTGATAGTATCTCAAATTTCAAGTCATTCATAAACATACCTAGAAAATATTAACAACAAGCTTTGAGTCATTAAGGGCCTTGCAGGCAGGAGTCATAGAATCAACAAATAAGTACAATTAGTACCTATATATATATATCTTTATTCTAGTGACAATATTACATGGTAAAGAGATAAATATCAAAATACAAACATATTTACAACAGTTTAGAAATGAAGTAAACAAATCAATAGCTACCTAAGGACATACATGTACTTTATTTTTAAATATTCTAATGAATTTACATTATTCACTTAATTCAAAATTGTGATCTTATGGTACAAAAAATGTAGTTGGATTCATGAGCGATTACATGTAATCTAAAAAATGACCGATTACAGATTACATCTGATTACATGAAAAAATGTAATCGACTACAGCTGATTACGATTACAAATTACGATTACCCCATGTCTGTTCATGACTACCTACGTACTGTATGCAATCATTGCCTATCACCACTAACTTATGTGTTTGATACAACATTATGAAATAAAGTTTGTCAGTAACTTGTGGTAGGTTTGTGGTTTTCTCCAGGTACTCTAGTACTGAAATATTGTTGAAAGTGGTGTTAAACACCATAACACTAACTTAATTCAACAACAATATTTAACAATATTTAGTAGATGCTGTACATGTGGTGTATATGAAGAAGCACACATCAACAAGAATAAGACTATCATAGTCTAATATTGTATAAAATATAGTCTTTTAACTTTTTTTTCTCAATTACAAATTCAGAGAAAAATATATATTTTCACACCTGAAAGTTGATCATAAATATTTCATATGTTAGGATAAAACTAGAACTGTGAGTGACCTCACTGAGTTGCACTTACAAGGTACATGTCCCCCCCCACACTTATCATGAAAGTATAAGTTGAATTATCTCCCCTTTTAAATTTTGGACAGCAACCATATTCCTTCATGCACATCTGCAGGTAGTGTACTACAAATGTGTAAAGTTTCATAAAAATCCAATAAGCGGTTTAGGAGCAGTTGCGCTTACAAGGTACATGGATGGACGGACAGGGTGATTCCTATATATCCCCCCAAACTTTGTTTGCAGGGGGTATAAAAATAGTTACCAAATGTTGCAACTATTACAAACTAAAACTGACCATCCCCAGGTTTATCCATAAATTAGCTCTAAAAAGTCAAGTGAGAATGGATTTTTTTATGGGGGGGGGGGGGGGGGGGGGGGGGGGGGGGGGAAGGGGACTGCAGTAGTTTGATGATAATATGCAAAGCTCAGTTAAATACACAGTTCCAAATTTACCATTATGATGTAGTCCCCTTCCCCCAATATACATACATTGGGGTGGAGAATACTACATTTTAATCTAATACAATGTACATCAAAAACTTATCCTATCTTACCAGATTAATGCATTAATACCAATTGTGATAATTTTATTTGAACATGTCAAAATATAGCACATTAATTACATCAACAAATTTTTCCTGGTTTAATGAGTCCATGTGTAAATCTAAGGTCAAAATGTGGACCTTTAAAGATATAAATGTGTAAATGTGTACATTTATATAATTTTTAAATAATTTTGATATATTTAAAAAAAAAAAATTTCCATTCAGAATAACATATAGACTTTGTATTCACCTGAACTTCTACAGCTTACATAAATTTCTTTGTTATTTATAACCTGTCTGAATTGTTTAGATGAAAAAAAAAGAAGGTAATTTCCCCCAAAACACTAAGACCTTATTTAATAACAGGTATTAGGAGTCCCTATAATCTACATACAAAAAAATGTAGAATATACATAATGTATATAGATATAGATTATGATAATCAGCTATATAACAACATTTTTCACAAGATATTTAGAACAATGTCAGTCAGTTAGTCATCTGGGGTCGTCATGATTGTATGGTGGTTGGATTTACTATTACCTATGCAATCAGTGCCTATCACCACTCACCGATAATGTTGTGAGTTTGAATCCTACTCATGGTGAGGTGTATTTGATACAACATTATGTGATAAAGTTTGTCAGTGACTTGCAACAGGTCGTGATTTTCTCCGGGTAATTATACATGGACTATATATATGATCACTTCTGTGAACCCTCCTAGCAATAGCAAATTTCTTGGCTTCTTAATATACTATTAAGATGATAAATATGATCGTTTTCACTAACACTGGTGATTCTACTTTTAAGTTATAATACAACCTTGACTGAAAATATTCTGACATGCCCTACTTTTTATATGCAAAATTAGGTTACAACCAGCTGTTTTTTTTATGTACCAATAGCACTTTCAATATATACATAGATATAACTTTCAATACTAGTATATGGCACACCTCTAGATTTAAAATACAATGTTATGTAGTATTTCCATAGCCTACATTTTAGGCCAAAATGAGGGAATAGTTTAAAACTCTTCAAAAAGAAATGTCAAACCATATTTATGGGAAAACATAGTTCAAACCTTTAATTTCCATGTAAAAATATGTAAAATTCCATAAAATTAAATATTTGTTTTTAAAATATTTTCAAAATGACAATGTAAATGTAATTACAATAAATTTTTGTGGTATGATATTTAATTAAGGTGGATCAAATTTCATCTATACAAATGTTATGTTGGCTCAAAGCAACATGAAGTCTATCAATGAAGCCACAGAAAGATGAAAAGGAGAAAATAATTCTTCATGATCAGGAACACTGATGTTTTTAATTACCGGTAGATACTTAATGAAAAATATAGATTTCTAGGAAAAAGACTTACAAAAGATATCGATGGAATCACAATGTAGAATCACCGTGGTTATAAAGTAATTGCATATATACATTTTTGTACTTTCAAGCATATTTGCTAAGGCTGCTTCCCTTTTGATACATTTGTAGTTTTAAGAGTTAAAGAACATGTATACTTTCAAGCATATTTGCTAAAGCTTCCTTTTTGATACATTTTGTAGTTTAAGAGTTAAAACCCTTTAAATTGACTTGACATGACTGTAATTGTCAAGTTTCTTAAATGTCCAACCATTAATAAATTTGTTAAATTATAAAATCTATCTCAAAATTAAATATTTGTTTTTAAAATATTTTCAAAATTACAATGTAAATCTTATCAAATCATGAGAATATTAATTTGCAAGTAGCTTTGTTGCCTATTTAATATTGTGTACGATTTCCATATTGGGATTATGTAACGATTTTAGATATATTGTATTTGTCAGTGACTTGCGTCAGGTCGGTGGTTTCCTCTCGGTACTCCGGTTTCCTCCACCAATAAAACTGACCGCCACTATACAACTGAAATATTGTTGAAAGTGGTGTTAAACGCCATAAACTCACCCTAAATATTGCACATTTGAATTGGAATATTCATCAACATCATTTTGTGATCTAACTGTCATATTATCAGAGGCAATAAAATTTGAGAATTATTCTGATATAATTCTGCTTTCTCCATATTCAGATTCTTAAAACTTATCACAATCAATTGCTGGTTCTTTTCATTTGCGGAAATGCAAAAATGGAGGAACCAGAGGGGGGATGGGGTCAATGCATAATTTTATTGTTTATCATGAATAAAATAACTCCATCAATATAAGCTACCAGATTTCGTTAGAAAAAAAACCGTATACTGTACATGTAAGTCTGTAGATGAATTAATTTTTATATATAGTTAATCTATATATTGATGACTTAATGTTTCATATAATGCTAAGTGTTTTTATATTGAATTTCAGCTTTATACACAAAACATGTTTATAACATTCAATGATTTTATAAGCTGTTGTCTTCTATATATATGTGATAAAGTTTGTCAGTGACTTATCACAGGACCCTGGATTTCTTGGAATACTCTGGTTTCCTCCATCAATGAAACTGACCCCAACAATATAACTGAAATATTGTTGAAAGTGGCATTAAACACCATCAACCAAAACCATCTACATATGCATATATTACTATACTGATTGAGGCTATAATGAACACCAAAAAACACCAATATACTTTCAAACATCTAATAGCAATTTCGACCTGTAGACTTTGGAGCCAAACCCTAGACTGAAGCAAATTTAACTATTCACAGTAATTAAAGTTCTATACACTATTGATACTGGAACTAATTTATGGTCAGACTGCTAACAGACAGACATAATTAATGTCCTAAGTGTTGGTCAATTAAAGTTTATAACAGCACATGATCAGCTGTGTAAATAACCAGAAAATCTTGTAAATAAAGTGGTTAACCTAGTCTCTGCAGAATTAATCTTCCTTCAAACTTAGGTAATAATAAAACTGAAATTCCTTTACATAACATTCCTTTTCCCTTAAGAAATAGATTCATGGTTTAAATGAAAAGAGGGTTGGCTACATACAATTTGTAGAACTGTAAACAATTGAGTAAATAAAACAATGAGCATAACCTTTAAAGTCTTAAACTACGGTACCTGTATCTTCTTCTCTATGGTACATGTAGGTTACTTCATACCAATAAATCCCAAATTATAGTTTATATTCCATTTTGAATTCAAATAAATCAGGTATATTAATCCAGATATAATCCTTGCAATTTTCACATTTGTTTTTAACTAACTACTTTCATTTGAAATACTAAAAGTAAGGTATCAGATTAACACACTATTTACACATTTTAGCAAAATCTCAGAATAAGAAATTCACATAATTTCCATGTTAAAATTGACACTTGATTAATATTAAACTATGAAAAATAATACGAATAATGACACACTTTAAATTTCAAATGAATACATTTTCGATTTTTACTTTAATTAGACTTTTTCAGAATATTGTATTACTATTAATAATCCATGAATATTGGATATTTTATACTTAACACATGTACATAATTCTAATTTAATCTATTAACTACTGATTAGTTTTGCATCTGAGTTGGTATTTTTATTACCACTTCTATCATACTGTTGAAGTGTAAGTAACCATCTTAATAGTCTTTGATTCTTGTCTTTCATTTGGGTTAAAGGTGTTAAAGGGTCATGGTCAGTTTCTATGGTGAATGTATGTCCTGACAAATAGTATTTTAATGAGTGGATTGCCCAAACAATAGCTAAGCATTCTTTTTCAACGGTACTGTAGTTTTGTTCACGTGGTTACAATTTTCTACTTAAAAATGCAATTGGGTGTTCAACGTCTGAAATGTCTTGACTCAATACGGCTCCTATTGCTTTCTTGCTTGCATCTATCTGAACTATGAATGGTAAATCAAAGTTAGGAGTAATAAGAATAGGTTTTGACAATAAAGTTGATTTCAATGGTTGAAATGCGCTGACAGAAGGTTCTGTCCATTGCAAACGATTCGGTTTCCCTTTCTTCAACATTTCTGTAAGAGAACTTGTGATTTTGCTAAAGTGTTGGATAAAACGTCGGTAATATCCTATCATTCCTAAGAAGCATTTCAAATCCTTCTTTGACACTGGTAATGGATACTCAGGAATCGCTTTTATCTTTGATGGATCTGGCTAAATGTTTCCTCCTCCAACAATAAGTCCAAGGCACACTATTTCCTTTGCGCCCAATTCACACTTTGTCGGTCTTACAGTAATTCCTTCTTCTGCCAATCTTTGAAATAACTGTTTCAAATGTTCCCATGATTTACTATAAACAACAATGTCATCAAAATAAGCAACTGTATTTTCTAGATCATTTAATAGTTTGTCCATTCCAAAAGGCATAACTGTGAATTCAAACTGTCCGAATGGAGTAACAAAAGCAGATTTTTCTTGTGACTGGCAGTAAAGGTACCTGGAAATATCCTTTAGACATATCCAGTCGACTTATGTACTCGGCATCCCCAAGTTGTTTAAAAAGTTCGTCAATACGAGGAGCAGGATATGCATAGAAAAGAGTTACATTGTTGAGTTTCCGATAATCCACACAAATTCGAAGATCCTGAGTCTTTCTTTCGAATTGGGACAATTGGAGCACTGTATGGGCTACATGACGGCCTAATTGTTCGATGTTTCTGCATTTCATCTAGCACGTTCTTGATTTCATTTCTCATAGAATGAGGTATTCTGTATGGTTTTAATCTGATGGGACTGTCTGTTGTTGTCCTGATGTTATGTGTTACACGTTTACTTTTTCCTGGTTTGGTGGTTAAAGTACCACTGTAGGTAATGCATAGCTCTCTTAATTGATCTCGCTGGATTGCTGATAAGTTTGGAGCAAATTTAATGTCATTAACAGATTCATCATTTCCAAAGTCAGGTGTTTGTAGCGAATCTTCAACATCATCAGTTTCAGAAACAACTAATAAAGCTGCACGATGGTATTTCCGTAGGAGATTGATATAATATGTGACAATTCCTCGGCGACCTCCCACGTTGACCTTGTAATTAACATTATTATACCTCACTAACTTCTCATTGGCTTAAATTAAATCACATGACCTGAAACAATTTTAATGTTTTGTGAAAATTTACCCAAATGGGAAACAACTAGCTGTTTACCAGTAACAACCCTATTGTTTCCCGGTAAACAACCCATTGCGTGCCTCAAAAGGGAAACAACTCTTTCAAAAATTTCATAAAATTTCAAAATTATAAAATCAATGAAAAAATAATAATTTAAAGTTCAAAATTTTCAAAAAATTTCAATATTTAATTTTTTTTTTTTTTTCTTCAAAATTTCAAAAATTTCAAAAAAATTCAAAATTTTCAAAAGATATCAAAATTTTGATCTTGGTCTGTTGTTCGGTATAATAAAACAGTTATTGCCTTCAATGGATTGTAAACATCAGAATTGTTAACCCTCAAGGGGTTGTTTCCCTCGGGCTAAAGCCCTCGGGGAAAACAACCCCCACCAGGTTAACAATTCTGGATGTTTACATCCATTGAAGGCAATAATTGTTTATTATTGATCTTTTGTACCACTCTATATGGTCTTTTCCACTGAGCTTTCATTTTTGATGTGTCTGAAGGTAATAACACTAACACTTCATCTCCAGCACCAAATTCACGGTGTACACTGTTTCTACCGTACCACTCTTTAATTTTTCTTTTCCTTGTTGTTAAGTTTTCCTGAACTATCATTGTGACATCAGCAAGATAATTACGTATTTTCACGACATGATCTATAACTGATTTCTGTGTTTCATCCTCTCCTGTGATTAGACCTTCTAACAACTGAGTTGGTCCTCTCACTGGCCATCCGTATAAAAGTTCAAACGGTGCAAATCCTGTTTCTTCGTTTGGCACTTCTCTGTATGCAAATAAAACAAATGGAAAAAGTTCATCCCATTCATTAGTATTTTCTGTAAATAGCTTTTTCAACACTGATTTCAAGGTTCCATTGAAACGTTGGACACAACCGTTAAGACTGTAGAGTGTAAGGTGATGTTGTAATACCTTGTATGTTGACCATTTCATAAAGTTCTTTCAAAAGCTGACTTTTGAAGTTAGATCCTTGATCGGTTAGAATAATTTCCGATAATCCAACTCTACTGAAAAGTTCAATCAGTGCATTTGCAACATATTTCGCATCAATTTCTTTCAGTGCGAAAGCCTCTGGATAACGTGTTGAATGATCTATTATAGTTAGTATGTATTTCTTTCCGGACTTTGTTCTATTCAACGGTCCTACTATGCCCATTGCTATTTTAGTAAACGGCTCATTTATGATTGGAGAAGTCACCATTGATACTTTCTGATTTGTTCTTTTAGCTGTTTTTTTTTTTACATATGTCGCAAGTTTGACAGTGTTTCTTTACATCCGAAAATAATCCAGGCCAGTAGAATGATGATAAGATTCTTTGTTTTGTCTTCTCAAGTCCTAAATGTATCTACTAAGTCTTCCCAAACAAGAGTCATGTCACAGTCAGTGTCTTTTACAAAAGATATTTCTCCGTTCTTAACTTTTCCTGGAATATTTATAAGTTTATCCCCTATATTACTACAAACAAAATATGAAGCCTGATTTTGACGTTGTTTTTCTTTACCTGGAAATGTACGACTTTCAAATGCCAAATGTCCAGTCCTTTTACACTTGTAGCAGGTTTTGTCTTTGAATTTTACTTCTCTTGTCTGTCTAGATGTGTCGACAGGTTTCAGATGTGTAGATGGTGTTAAGTTGGGATGTTTTCTGTCACTTATGTTCTTATTAAAGATGTGATCAGTCCTCAGTCGCCTCTACTACAGAGCTTGATCCTTTGTTTCTGCGAATACATTGAGCTTGTTGTAGTGGTAGGGCTTTGAGGAAAAATTCTTCTCTTAAGCATTCCAATGGATCCCGATCGTCACAAAATATGGTAAGATACAACATGTACAAGTAAACTTTCCCCATTAGTCCACGATACGACGCATCATTGTTTTTTTGAAGTTTGGACAGAATATTGAAATACTAATACGGAAATTACGGTTTCCTACCAAATCGGTCTACAAGTGCCTTTCGTAGATCATCGTATGTTTTACACGTTTGTTGTGACACTTCTCTTGTCTCACCGACTAACAGTGATCTTAGTTGTAATATCTTTACTTCTTCAGTCCATTTCATCTGTTTTGATAGATTTTCAAACTCCAATAGATAAGTTATTATATCCTCCTTTATTTGGTTGTACGGTTGTAGTTTTAATTTGACTGGTAATTGTGTTGTCGTAGAATTGTTATTTAATTTTAACATCTCTAGTTCAATAGTTTTAACTTTCAGTTCATGCTCTAGCTTATCCTTTTCCTTTGCTGCCTCTATCCATTGTTTTTCAAATTCTAATTCCATCATTCTTATTTCAGAGCTTGTTATTTTGTTTTTTCCTCTAGGTTCACTTAAATCTTGGTCTTCATTTTCCCCGATGCCAGATCACCACGCAAACGTTGACTCCGGCGAAATGCCATCTGGTCAAATTCGCTATCTGTATCTCTCGAAGCCATTTATTATATACGACGTTACAGGTTGATATGTAGAATCACTCTACTCTTTATTCGGAATCACTCCGGTTTCTTATGTGAAATCACTCCACACAATTTTATCAAATACAAACGAAATCACTTCGTTAACATGGAATTAACAACCATGGTATTTATACTTATTCACTAAGTAATATTTTCCTTTTTTCCACTGCCACCAGTGTTACTATACTATTTGAGGCTATAATGAACACCAAAAAAAAACCACCAATATACTTTCAAACATTTAATAGCAATTTCGACCTGTAGACTTTGCAGCCAAACCCTAGACTGAAGCAAATTTAACTATTCACAGTAATTAAAGTTCTATACACTATTGATACTGGAACTAATTTATGGTCATACTGCTAACAGACAGACATAATTAATGTCCTAAGTGTTGGTCAATTAAAGTTTATAACAGCACATGATCAGCTGTGTAAATAACCAGAAAATCTTGTAAATAAAGTGGTTAACCTAGTCTCTGCAGAATTAATGTTCCTTCAAACTTAGATAATAATAAAACTGAAATTCCTTTACATAACAGCATATTACAATGAACATCCATACCAAATAGCCTCATTTTCATTTTCTCTAATTTTGACAACAAATAAAAATTTGTTGCAATAATTGTCTTTAATAGAAAAATTTAGAATATTTTAGGAAATTAATTTTACCAGGCAAAAAAAAATATCAAGAATTTATATATGCTGGAAATAATAAATAGGCCTTCTTATACATATTTCATATTTTTCACAGTAATTATTGCACTATAATATAATGACATACCTGAGAAAGACACCTGACAATGATCCTCCTGTTCCTTATCTTAACAAAGTAAGATAACAACTCACAATACAATGTTATGTAAATAGTAACAAAACCATTTGTACAAAAAAAATGTCAAAAAATTGTGATTAATTGGCACATCTTTTTGTTTCCTTCTCTCATTATAGGACAATATCACTCACTACATTTAATACATGTATAACCTTGTTTAAAAAGAAGTCAAAAGACTTACTGAATCAAATATTGATTTTCATATTTATTTGTATGTCATTCTTATATCTATGATCAATATATAATAAAGAAAAATTATATCCTTTTTCAAATAAGATCAAGTAAGTCAAAGTTAAACAACAACGTTTGGGGCAGTATCCATTTTTGTATGTAAACAGAAAGAAATCATTAGAAAAATAAAACAAATATGAATTTATTAACCTTAAAAGGCCATGATGGCCATAGAACAAAGGAATTATAGTAATTATAACATGTTTTGTATTTTTCTACTCTGTACCAAATGTATAGTATATTCCACTTTGCTTACATCAACAGAGGAGCCGTCATGGCTGTGATCATAGGATGGTTTAGATTTACAACTACCTATATAATGGGTACCTATTACCAGTGCCAAATTCAGAAAAAAGATAGGCCCTAGGCTTCTCCACTATTGAGGCCCTTCCCAATACCCTCCCATCACGATTACACTGAAATGTTGTTTAGAGATTAAAGTTTGTTATGACAGCATAGCTATTGGTAAGAAAAGTTTATTACGTTTCAAAAAAAAAATCAACACCTTGGCTGGAGGCTCCCTAGAATTTGAGGCCCTAGGCGTCAGTCTGCTAAGCCTATAGGTAAATCTGACACTGCCTATTACATTGTTCTGCTAAAGGTGAGAGCTTGATTTCCACTAGTGGAAATGCATACTCAATACAACATTATGTGATACATGAAAGAGGCATTAGACAACAACACCTGAGTGTACACTGATTCGCATATTTATTGAATCAACTAGTTTTGCTCTTTCTATGAATTTGAAGGCTCTAAGGATCTTTATGTCACAAAGTTTGTCAGCAACTTGGCATAAGTCATTGATTTTCTTTGAGTATTCCAGTTTCCTCAGCAAATAAACTGACCAACAAGGACATAACTGAAAATGGACTTAAATACATATAACTCATATAAACCATTAAATTAATAGTTAAATATGACATATAGGTTATAAACAAACATAAGCTACCAGTATTGTATATTTCATTTCTTTATATATACACACAATAAATTGTTTGTACCATTTTCCCCTGGCTGCAGGCTTAATTCTTTAATATAAACTTAATTAACATCATGATAAACCACAGTTGTAATTTGTCAAAGTTGTCATAAGCCATTTGTTATTACAAATAAGAAACAAGGTAAAATTTCAAATAATTCTAGTATTTTGTTTGAATAAGACAAAATGTGACATGTAAGTCATGAAGTAACTTTGAGAAAAAATAAAAATGTGTAAATATTTGGAGAGGAAGTGGTCTCTGATTTTATATTATAATTAGTTATCAGTCAGAAGTTTATCAGAGCAAGCTAAATTGACTACCAGATCATCAGTGTCCCTCTGGATTGACAGCTACCTACATGTGTATGTAATGTACTCTCTTCTAGAAACTGTAGTAGGTTCATAACCATTGTCTGCTAACATATTTAGCTCAATTGGTAGAGTGTTGGCTTACAATGCGAAAGGTTCCTATATTGAATCCCATCATATTTTTCAGAGATAAAACATGCTCTACTGTTACCCAACCTGGGGACCCAGGGTAAGAATTAGAATTCTGTCTTGTTTAATGTTGGTAATTAAGATATCGTCACCAAGGTATGATGACTCTTGAAGTGGGGGGGCATGGGGGGATAGGAACTGTAGTAGATTCATAACCATCCTCTGTGTGGAGATCTTCTTTAGTTCAGTTGGTAGAGAGTTGTCTTAAAATGCAAGAAGTCTGTGGATCGAATCCCATCTGGGACATTACATTTTTCAGAGATAAAATATGCTCTATTGTTACATTGGCACCCAACCTGGGGTCCCATGGTCAGAATTGGACGTCTGGTTGAGTTGAATGTTAACGTCGGTAATTGAGATATTGTCATCAAGGTATGACGACTCTTGAAGTGTGTGGGGGAGCCGTATTATGTTCATAACCATCCTCTGCTAATTGCGTAATTTAACTTAAACATATACAAGATCCTTACATATTTATTGATTGATTGATTGATACTTAATGCCAACATTAGCAAAATTAATTGAGAAAAATACAAGACAAAAGAAAATATAAGGAGTCACTTTTATACTGGGTTTTATTTCTAAAACATTAAAATTTTTATGACATTCCTGTTCAAATGTTCAACTTGAAAATTTCTCAGTTTTTGAGATATTATACATACATGTACATGTACTATAAAAGTTTTTTCAGTTTTCGACCCCTTAAGATTAAAATGTGCAAACATGCGACATTATTCCATTGTGCCCTCACGTAGTGAAATATTATTAATGTACAAACTCCATTCAATGATTTTCACCATGCACTGGCCCCATAAAAAGATTCTGAAAGGAACATTTGTTTGTTCAAATTTTCCAAATTTGGGAGGCAATTTTCGACCCCCTTGCTATATTTTTTGAGTTACATCCCATATACTGTAGCTGCTGGAGTCAAACCTCTACCCTATATTAGTACTTGTTTCTATAAATAATTATGTTGCTTATTATCAGCTGGAACATAAATATTCCCAGACAGTTCAACAATCAGTGGAATCATATCAGATCAATTATGGCCCGATGTAATAATATTATTTTAAATGACTGTGTCATAATTTTTTAATCATTTAACACATATTATGTACTTTCACATCACAATGATATTATAACTGATTATATTGTTGGAAAACATCATCAACTAGCCACAAATAGTATTGAAATCTTGATGATACATTTAAAAAAAAATAGGGGGTTGAAAACTGCCGCACATTAATTTTTGTGGATTTAGTTTTCGACCCCCCTTGGTCATGTGACCTTGACAGGTGTTATGTCAAAATCCACAGGCCATCGATGCCGACTTGATTTATCATATATGTGAATATTTATCGTTGATAACTATCTAATATGGAAATGTTAGTTTGAAGCTGCCTTCTAAACGATATGCATTAAGAAGCTTTTTTTTAAATGGTTGTTTGTAGTCACACACATATTTTTATCTGCAGGTTTCGTAATGTTGACCTGTCAATATCTCCCTCGGTGGCTTGACAAGCGTTTTACCAGTCTACGCATCGTGTATTTACTATGCCTACAAATAGATTAGAGACTCAGAATATATGAAGGGGGTCGAAAACACCCTCCATTGCTCTATATCGTGGCGGTAAGTTTTTTCGGTGGAAGAAACCAGAGCACCTGTAGAAAACCATCGACCTGTTGTAAGTCACTGACAAATTCTACCTCATACAACTCATTAACATAATGTAACAGCTTACACTTGTGTTAATGTACAGGTATATATTCATGCATATATGAAATGTAGACAATAATTTGCCATTTTTCAAGAAATCCTTACTTTTAATAATGGTGGCTATCTTGGATAGAGGGTGTGGCTATCAAATATATTTCTAAATAGCGACCATTCACTGAACATTTCAACCCCTTTTGGTTCAATTTGGTATTTCCTTTCAGAGACAAGAATTTTTAAGACTTTTTTGTCAAAATAGAAAAAAAAAATTGTCGTCATATTTTATAGTAAATAATATCTTGACCTGAAAAAGATGCAACAAAAATATTAATAATTTGACTGAACACTTTTCAACAAGAAAATTTGGTAAAATTACAGGTTTGTCATACCCCAAAAAACAATCTGATTTGTGTTTCATGTGAAAATAAATTTCTGGCTCAGAGGGAAAAAAAGATATCCCCGCCGCAGGGGTTTCAAAGTGGGCCGGTACCCTGTACTTTTACCCGTCTGAGATCGTGTATAGTACCGGCAGAAATTACTGATCCCCCCAAAATTAGCGGTGGTGAAAACCACAAGTACGATGGTCGATAGGCTTGTAGAATATTGTTCATAACAAATTAATGATCACGTCAATTGCTGAATTCTCGCATTCAAATCGAACAACTGCGTCACGACCAAGTTGATGGGATATTCCCTGTTTTTAAAAATAACTACCTTAGAATCGTAAATAGCAGTTTGCGCATGCGGTAAATAGATATGTTTTCGCCCCAATATCTTTTCATCCTTGTGTAAAACTCGTACCGGAACAAAGCTGACATCATTTCAAAATAAAAAAATGACCGATTACAAATTATGTTCAAACACAATTTAGTGTAATCTTCAGTAATGTAAGTATGATCATTATGTATTATGAATATATGACTACACAATATTTTGTGCGATTTTTTTTATCCATTTAAAACCCAGGTTCGGTATACAAAAATAAAAACCTATGGTTAATTTATTTACATATTTTGACGGAGCCCTACCGCGGTTGTTCACAGAAATGAAAGTGTGCTGAAAAACAATGGTCTTTGATGAGTTTAATTACTGACAATAAAGTAAAAATCTAGGAATCTAGGCATTATGCATGGTCTTCACTCTTGGTGAAATCTGAACTCGTTAATGGGATTTTTCTTTCAAAAACACTTAATGTTTTGCAGTCTCTGAAGTACATTTTTTGGTCCACAAAATGCTAGATTTCAGGAGCTTCCGCCCCCCTGGACCTCTTACGGCCCTCAGCCTAATTTTTTAGGTACCTCCTAAAATTTAAGAAGTACCTCCTATTATAAAAAACTTTGAAACCCCTGGGGAATTTCCCCCCATCTAAAAGTTAATTGGTCTGTCCCTAATTTCCCTGATGTCAATTGTAAACTTCTAAAGAATCAATTTTCATCTTATTTGGTCAGTACATGACGGTTTTCTATTCACATTATTTTTTTCTTAGCATATTCGTAACTCATTTACACCATACCTCCATTCCAGTTAAATTTTCCTTTCGAAAATCTTTTTCCAGTTTAAAAATATCACGGAGGGATTTCTTGTGAATTATAAAAGAAGGTCTAAAAATAAATATTGCATGGTCAACATTATAAAATTTATCCCAATGATGTCATATGAACTTTAAAGAATGTGGGTAACTTATAGTACAATGACGACAATTATTGACATAATACTTCATAAACTGGATTTTAGCATTTCTGTCTTAAAACAAATGATACAGGAATATTCATATCTAATTATGAGTTCACAATAATGAAAGGTAGCAAATTATATATACAGATACAGTTAAACCTCACAGCACATGCAATCACCTCTATTAAGCAGTTACCTGTATTAAAATGTGACCTTTTTCTTGTCCTGTCATAGAAAATGTCATATGAATTGATCTTCTTTTAAGAGATCACCTGTCTTATAATTTTTCCTTGTCCCAAAGGTGACCTCTTAATACAGGTTTGACTGTAAATACATTTTGCACCTAGTACATTTTTGCAAATGTAGTGACGAAGTACCTTGAGTAACTTCAAATTTAATGATTTGACCAACATTTTTTCCTATGTCATGGCCTTTTTTATTTTAAAAGATTTGAGGTGAGAGGTGATTGTTTGCTTTGTTGATATTGTTGGAAGTGTTAACCATTACACAGGCGCTCGTGGCACGGATCACCCCCCTTTTTTCTAACTTTCTGTTTACAAATTTATTTTCAATAAAATTTCTTTATTATTTCATCTCTTTTTTCCTTATTTTAACTTGTTCGTGTCAATATTCATACAATCTCATGTTAACATCAAATTGCATGTTTCGACCCTATATAGATATTAATAATTGCATGTTTCGACCCTATATAGATACTAATAATTATTAGTATCTATATAGGGTCGAAACATGCAATTTGATGTTAACATGAGATTGTATGAATATTGACACGAACAAGTTAAAATAAGGAAAAAGAGATGAAATAATAAAGAAATAAAGAAATTTTATTGAAAATAAATTTGTAAACAGAAAGTTAGAAAAAAGGGGGTGGTCCTGCCTGTGAACCATTATTGTTTAAACTTTTTTTTCATAATTTATTATGTCCATAAAAACGACCACAACTCCTGTAGAATTGAGTACTACTCAAAACAAACATATTATATAGGTAAACATGATATTTATAAAACCATCAACTAAGTATCCTACTGATATTCAACCCATATACAGAGATTCTTTCAGCTCTCCCAGATGAGTCCTGGACTCATCATTTTCAGTTGGGACTCTCCTACAAAATTTTCAAATTTTAGATTTACAATGGTAGGACTCGCCAAAATTTTCAGAAATGTCTTCTGAACTCAGCCCTCGAAATGAAAATTTGAATTTACTGGTCCGAATCAAATTCTTGAATTTATTTTTATAAAGTTCTACATAAAAACTAAAAAATTTACTGGTTTGAACAAAGTTTTACTGGTCTTGGGTCAGAGAACCAGTTTTGAGGACTGTGAACTCATTAAAATAAATTGCTGCATGTATTCCTGTCATAGACTCAAGTAACAGATTTAAGTCTTTCTTTAAAAAAAAAGTAAAATATTAAAAACCTTACCAAATAAATGGTACCATTTTGTACCTAAATACATCTGATGTTGTTTTCTTCGATTCATATTCCTTTGTCGACTCACAAAACATCCAAAAAATTCAAATTTAACCAGAAATTGGCAATATTCATAAAATATTTGCCACCTGAAATAACTTTTTTTTGTAAGTTTGTTTCACGTCACAATCTGCTTCAACCTGTTTTTGACTTTCCACAAGCTGTTCCAAGCTTATTATACAAATTATTAGTGGAAAATTGTATTCACTTGTCATTCATACTACTTAAATTCAATAGTACCAGATATATTAAACAGCTGAAGATTACTTCAGGAAATCAATAGATGTATATATATACAAACGGACATCTAATAAACTTGTTTTAAATTAACATCCTTTTCCACAACTCTAAAAAGTTTATTGTCTATATTAATTAAATGTTATTCCGAAGGTTATTTAAGACTTTTTTTGCAAATTTAATTTAGCCTGATCTACACCCTCCCCCATTTGAAGCGGGGGTTATGGTGTTTAACGCCAACTTTCAACAATATTTCAGTTATATTGGTGGAGGAAACCAGAGTACCTGGAGAAAACCACTGATATGCTGCAAGTCACCCCCATTTGAAGTTCATATTAAAATACAATTAAATCCCGGGCCTCCTATCTATCTTATTCACTGCATTACACAGTAATACCATTATACAGTCTCATAAAAATAGAAAACCTATCAGTTATCGCGACGTAAAAATCATAATCTTGAACTTTATAAAATCATAATCTTGAACTTTATATTATTCAAATATATATGTACACTAACATATAAACAATATGAAAACAATGAGAAAATGTAATGATGAAATTTATACACTAGCTAAGGACCAGGCACTGGTTAAAAAGTTAAAAAACAAAAGATTTAGGCCTTTTTGTTTATGCCCTCCGGATGTAATGTTCGTAACTCGTGGGTCCAAAAACTCTCTCTTTTTTGTCTTTGATTCTCTTTCCAACTTGGATTGTGGTCAATGATATAAATTTTGGATCTACCAAAGGTCATCCAATGAGTGTTCCGGCAACACAAAGTGTTGACTCACGGGCAAGAGCGTCTTTTTCGTAAGGTCACTTCTGTATCCATTCATTCTTTTGTTGAATGGTTGGACACTTTCTCCTACGTATTGCGACCCGCAGACATGACAGTCAAGGAGGTAAACCACATTAGGTGTTTTGCAATTGACATTGCAAAAGATCTTATACTCCTTTCCTGTTGTCTTGCTATGGAACACTTGTGTGTGTTGCAATTGGAGACAGCACTTGCAACGCTCGTCACCACATGGTTTACACTGGCCGATCGCCAATGAAGGTCTAGATACCGCAGCTCTGACCAGTGTATCCTACATGGTTTACACTGGCCGACCGTCGATGAAGGTCTAGATATCCTTAAGGATACACTGGTCAGAGCTGCAGTATCTAGACCTTAAGGATACAAAAAAACATGTAGTTGGTAAATTTCATCATTACATTTTCTCATTGCTTTCATATTGTTAATAAATTAATGTATATATATATATATTTGAATAATATAAAGTTCAAGATTATGATTTTATAAAGTTCAAGATTTTTACGTCACGATAACTAATGGTCATGTGACAATCTGATCCTCAGATCATCTTTCAGACGCTGATGATGCTTGTCGGTCAAGCGAAATATCCGTCAATTTGATTATAATTAGTCTTTTTGTAGACTTATAGTTATATTATTTTCGCTATGTTATATTTTAACATCTTTTTTTTATGTTGCTGTGCTGCATTTTAGACGTTTATTTATCATTTTTGTTTGTTTGCACAGAATCGTTAACACTTGTTTCCAATCCGACATCCCATAGGTTCATACGTTGGCTACTTTTTCAGACGTTTAATTATATATATCCCTAAAAAAGACTAGAACATACTGCAAAAAAGTTTGGGCCTGGAGAAAACACAAGGAATAGTGAGTGAGTGAGTGAGTGACTTTTATTTAACACCAATTGAGCAATTTTTCAACTATATCATGGCAAGAACAAGTTACATTTGATTAGATGATGATGTCCGCTTTGTACTAGACCAACATGCTTTGTATGATTTTTATAATGATAGATCACTGAAACAACAGTCTTCACGGGTAGACATGTCGCTCCACTCTGAAACATCATTCTGATTCCATGCCAACTAGTCTTTGCTCTTACTCCTAAAAGCTGTATGCTTTGTGCAGTAAGAGCAAATTGACACCAATTTCATAGTCTTTGGTTTGATCATGACTTGACCAGGGATCAGACCCACAATCTACTGCAATCACGGAAAGCACGATAACCATTACACCCCTGATGCTGCTCATACAAGGTATAAAAATTAACTTATTCGACATTGACATCAAAGAGCAAGGTCACAAAGGTGTCATTCTTAAACTTGACACTAAGCCATTTCTTAATACACATGTACATACACATATAAAATATGTGTAATAGTCCTCCCATTACAGCCTATGTTAAGCTTTGGACTCTCAAAGCTTAGACCCAATAGTCCCTTGTACCTTCCTTTGTACTAAATATTCAGCCCAATTACATAAACATTTCCATTTCAGAGACTGAGAGTCTTTTAAATTTTATTCTAATGTGTGTGGACCCCACATCTGGAATAACCTTCATCAGGTACATTTGTATACTCATAGTCAAAAGATTGCAATACTAAATGATATAAAAGTATTTGGGAGCCTAAACAAGTTAACAGAATAGCCAAAATCAATTAAATATAAGGTTACCTATGCCTAAAGGAGAATTATCTTAGTTTTAATAAGTTATATAATTTAAAGAACTGCAAATTTGAAACATAAATATATTTATATACATAAACCTTGAAACATAAATATATTTATATACATAAACCATGTAAGTGTCAAAGCACAGAGGTTTCAACCCAGTGATAGTAATAAAAGCATATCTATTTTTCATCAGATATTTTGTAAAACAATTTCCAACATTGTATTAGTGGACACCTTAGATTCCCAATTGCAATCAACTCACAGAAAACACCAATATTCAATAATTATTCATGTACATGAGTATAATATATGGATTCAATAAGTTTTGTAGCTTCTATAAATCTATGAGGCCATCTAGGGTTTTCAATCAATAAACAAAATATTATGTGTTATTGATGGGCCATTAAAAATAATTAGCTGCAAGGTATTTTATTTTGGAAAAGGGAACTAAATTCTGAAATTTTGCATATTTTGAAGGTACAGTATATAGAATTTTCATTTTTTATCAAATCTGAGTGGTTTTTTTTTCTTCTGTGAATTGATAGTTGTGATAGCTTTCAGCAATTTTACAACCAACTACCTCTATCTCTGAGATTAACCTGATTGAAAGGGGCCAAAAAGTACAAAATTCTAAAATTTGATTTGAGCTTTCTTATTTATCATCCACTGTTAATGCTTCTTTGCAAATTCTCATCTTTATGAGTTATCTATTAGTCAATAAAGAAATGATTTTTTAATAGGAAAAGGCCAGAGCTAAAAAGAGCCATAATTGCGAAATTTCACATATTTGGAAGTTATACACAATTTATATAATTCATCTAATTTTTCTTTGAATCAATTGTAACACTGGATTCATTTAGTATTTTAGTGGATTTCCTCTATAGTTGTGGTTTTCAAATCAATCTTGATTGTATTAAAACTGATACAGGTGGAAACACTTGTCCACTTGCTACAGTCAAATCATGCCACAGCCAGCATAATGTTTTATTTTATAATTTGCATTCAAATGACTTTTTATTTATTTCACTTTCTTAATAAATTAATTTTAGAGTCACATGTCATTTTATACGTGTTTTGATTGGTTTAAAAAGTTGAGGTTATTTGTCAATGTACAGAATATAAAAATAAACGTCGTTCTCAAGCGTCGCGTGCCGTTGTCATCAGGTGATTTGTTCTCTCTCGATTATTTGCCTTATTTTGAAAAAATAAATATATTTTTCAATATCATAACAAAAAAAGTTTGAATTAATTTATAAGGATTGATCGAAATTATTTGTTCGGTTCATTCGAAATAACCTCAATCAGGTTGTACACACCCTTGCATAACCTGCTACACGGGTTACACAGTGTGTACAACCTGATTGAGGTTATTTCTTCATGAAACGATCAATCCTTAAATATTCTTCCCAATAAAATATAACACATTTAATATTCTGATGGTAACAAAACACAAATATTTTCTATTATTTTATCCAATAACATCTCTTATTAATTTCTCTAAAATTTTTATTATCTTATCAAATAATGTACACTGTATCACTTGCAAATTTAGATACAAAGAGAGATAACTCAATTCCAATTAAGGGAAATATCAACAGTTTAAAAAAAAGAAAAGAAAGAAAATAGCAAAGGTTATCTTATATCTATCTTAGTAAATGTCAGAAGTTGAGAAAAGGACAAGTACATTTGTATATATTAGAAAGGAAAAAAAAATACATTTGTTTTTGAAGAAAAAAAAATTTGAGTAGTTATTACGTATAAGAGAATGTCCAAGTAACTCTCCATTCCTTAAAGATAATGGAACCGAGGCCCCGAAGTGGCCGAGGCCCATTGTTTTTAAGGAATGGATAGATACGAGGACATTCTCCAACTTAAAATCCACCCATTGTACTTTATCAATTTTATTAATTATGTAACAAAAAAAAGTCTGTGTATAGTATCTAAAGTACAAAGTATTAAATTGTTTGCCCCTTGTGGGACCTTAAAAGTACAAAGAGAACAATAACTCTCCATTCCTAAAAATAATGGAGAGTTTTGACAATAGATTTACATCACAGGTGGATTTTAATTTCATATGAAGTGTACATCAAGTTCTCAACCCTTGAAGGGCCCGGATGGCTCAATGAGTTAGGTAGTTGGGATTACCTAACAACTCATACAAGCCTATCACCAATACAGCATGGGTTCGTGTCCGGCTTTGTAAATTACAAACTAGAGGCTCAGCCCACTGAGTCTGTATCGCTCACCTGACAATAGAATGATACTGAAACAAATTTCAAAGGGAGATAATCATTACCTTAAAAAAACAGCAGCCATCTTGAATGGAAGGTAGTGCTGTCGGACACAATTTTGAAAGGGACACACCCAGGGACCATCTATGCCAGGTTTGGACCTTACATAGATGCTTCCTGCCAAGTTTGGCTCCATTTGGCCAAGCTGTTTCAGAGGAGAAGATTTTTTTAACATTAGCCAATCAGAAAAAAGAATTAATCTTGGTGGCCATGTTTGTTGGCCAAATGGAACTAAATGAAGAAGCTTTATAGAGGATCTTACATAGATGCTTCCTACTAAGTTTGGCTCCATTTTGTCAAGCTGTTTCAGAGGAGAAGATTTTTTTAACATTAGCCAATCAGAAAAAAGAATTAATCTTGGTGGCCATGTTTGTTGGCCAAATGGAACTAAATGAAGAAGCTTTATAGAGGATCTTACATAGATGCTTCCTGCTAAGTTTGGCTCCATTTTGCCAAGCAGTTTCAGAGGAGAAGATTTTTTTAAACAGTAGCCAATCAGAAACAAGAATTACCTTTGGTGGTCATATTTGTTGGTGGAACGGAACGAAATGGAGAAACTTTATAGAAGACCTTACATAGATGCTTACTGCCAAGTTTGGTTCCATTTGGCCAAGTTGTTTCAGAGGAGAAGATTAAAATATGAAAAAGTTAACGGACGGACGATGGACGCCAAGTGATGGCAATACCTCACATGGCCAGGTGAGCTAAAAAATGATGAAAAAAAAGGGCAATAACTCCTAGACGGGTATTCAGATATACTTCAAAATTGCAGGGCATGTAGATCTTGACACGCTGAACAGTTTTCAGTTTACACTTAACATCTATCTCTTATAGTTTTTGAAATAAAGGATGAAAAGTATTAACATTTTTAAAATTTGATAAAAAAGAGCAATAACTTCAAGATGGGTATTCAGATTTACTTTAAAATTGCAGGCTATGTAGATCTTGACATGCTGAACATGTTTGCTGTTTAAACTTAACATCTATCTCTTATAGTTTTTGAAATAAAGGACAAAAGGTACTAACATTTTGAAAATTTGATGAAAAAAGTGCAATTACTCCAAAATGGGTACTCAGATTTACTTAAAAATTGCAGGGTAGGTAGATCTTGACATGCTGAACATGTTTGCAGTTTAAACTTAACATCTATCTCTAATAGTTTTTGAAATAAAGGACAAAAAAGCTATCTCTTCTAGTTTTTGAAATAAAGGACAAAAAGTATTAAAATTTTGAAAATTTGATGAAAAAAGAGCAATAACTCCAAATTGGGTACTCAGATTAACTTCAAAATTGCAGGGTAGGTAGATCTTGATATGCTGCACATTTTTGCAATTTAAACTTAACCTTTATCTCTAATAGTGTTTGAAATATCAGACAAAAATGTTTAAATTAAACAAAAAATAATGAAAAAAGGACAATAATCAGATTTACTTCAAAATTGCAGGGCATGTAGATCTTGACAAGCTGAACATGTTTTCAGTTTACACTTAACATCTTAGATCTTGCTGTGCTGATCATATTTACCCTGTCAGATTTCTGATATTATTAATTTGAGTTATTACCAAAAACGTGCAATTTTACCATATGTTCTATTTTTAGTAAAGTGGCCATATTTGTTGGCCGAATGGAACCAAATGAAGAAGTTTTATAGAGAATCTTACATAGATGCTTCCTGCCATGCTTGGCTCCATTTGGCCAAGCAGTTTCAGAGGAGAAGATTTTTTTAACATTGGCCAATCAGAAACAAGAATTGCCCTTGACGGCCATATTTGCTGGCGGAATGGGACGAAATGAAGAAACTTTATAGAGGATCTTATATAGACGGACGATGGACGCCAAGTGATGGCAATACCTCACATGACCCTTTTGGGTCAGGTGATCTAAAAAGGGTGCACTCGACTCGCAGCCACAAGTGATAAAAGTTTACCAGTTGCTTGCCCATGGTCGGTGGTTCTCTCCGGGTACTCCGGGTTCTTCCACCACTAAAACTGGTCGCCATGATATAGCTGAAATATTGCTGAAAGTGGCATTAAACACCAAAAAATCTAAATCAAATCCCAACCTTGCAGAGGTTGTCCTTGGTCTAAAGCCCTTAGAAAAACAACCATTCTCAAGTAGTCCTCATGATAAGCACCAGTCCTCTGGCCCAAGACCAGTAAAACTTTGTTTGGACCACTCAATTTTTCAGTTTTTATTTAAATATATACAAGTGTGGACACAGAAATGCGCTGTCCAAAAGGCAAGTGTGGATGTCAATATTTCATATTATTAACTTAAGAAAAAAAAAAATAATAAGAAACTAATCCTGGATTATTACTTTTGCTTAAAGTCCTGTGTTTTTTATTTCAAATTTTCATCACAGCCCCCCTCCCCCTCCCAGAGGATATAAAATTGTATCATTAATAATAAATTAATAAATAATAAATTCAGATTTTCTATTTAAAATAAATCTCATTTACAAAACCACTGATATTTGTTCAATTTTTAATGCTGATTTAAGCTTTAGTCGAAACAAATTTTTATTTTTCTCTTTAAACTGTCGAAACATAACATTTATTTAACTGTAAAATTCACAAATAAAATTTCCCTCTCCTTTTCCCCTTTTTTCTTGTTTAAATCAATGATCAACAATATTTCAGAATCAAACAAATGAATAAATATAACATAGATTTCTTTTTACCATGCGGAGTCAGTGTGTTTTAAATCGGTCGTCCAATCAGGATGCTCATTATTCTTGTCCAAGATAAAAATACATTGCTAAAATTACCTGTGGGTGTTTCCCCACTTCCACTCGTAAATTTACATAGAAATCGGAGATATTTCGTCATAAAACTTCACACATGGTTTTGTCTATCATATTTCTTGAAGACAAACATAAAATTTTATTGCATTTATCAATATTTTATGAGTATCAACAATTTTTTCAATACCATATCTGTTTCTCGATACAGCCGCCCGATTAGTAACCCGTGATCCACTTTAGCACGTTCCACCAGTTTGTTCTTAATAATGTTGTTTAATTAAATAAATTCAAGAATTTGATTTGGACCAGTAAATTAAAATTTTCATTTAAGAGGACTGCTCAGGTTGATAACATTCGATGTTTGCCTCCTATGAAGCCAATAACTGTATAATATAAGTGCTCTGCCGGACACAGCATGACATTACAGCAGTAAGTTTCCTTTATAAAATCAACAGGTTTAGTACCACCTATTTTATTTTCCTTGAAATGTATTTTTAAGGTGTGACATCCCCATCTGAGTAATTTGCCTTTTTTCACCTTCGTTATTTTACAAGTCAATGCATGGAGGTAAGGAACATATGGATTCCAAGAAATTGTACTGATATGGGTTGTCAGGTTATTGAAATGTAAACTCATGTGTGATCAAATTAACTGAATATGCAGTATTGTGATAACACTTCAAATGAAATTTAACAAATTTCACCCATTTCTTAATTAGATCTAAATGTTTGAGACTTGACAGGACTGCTGGTACATGTTAATGTGATATGAAGCCCCCAGTGAAACCCCAAATCACAGATTATATCATTTCCAACTACATGTATGATCAAAAACTTTTAAATGTCACAAACATCTACTCGTATTTATAGAATACAGTCAAACTTTCCCAAGTGGTCAACTCTATTAAGCAGTCACCTATATTAAGAGGTCACCTTGTCTTAAAAGTCGACCTTCTATTCAGTCCCAAAGGTGACCTCTTAAAAATATACATGTATGTACATGTTTGACTATACTGTACTGACACATTATTATTATTAATATGATAATTATATATTCATCTGAAAAATATGACTGCATTTTTGCTATTGGATCACTGGATTTTAAAGGGCTCATTACAGTGATTCTAACCATTCACTGAATCTTATGCAGGTAACACATCTAAACAAATACTGATAAGTGGTCTTGATAAAAAATGATGTAATGGTTGGTTAAAACTTTACAAATCAATTCTATTTTTACAGTCAATGAACATACCTGTATATATGAGAGCTCTAGATAATATTCAAGTGCATTTTATAAAGTAGAGTACAGCTTGTTTTCTGTTACCTTTTTGTGTACATGTTATTATTAACATTTTATCAGTATTTACTTTGTAATAATTCTGCTGGTGAAGCTTGGTAAACATATATTTGAGACAGCATATGTTGGCAAAGCCTCTAATGCAATATATAAAAATTGTTTCGATTGTGTATGTCTAGAATGACATTAACTTTAATTTTGCGAAATGTATTTGATGTAATTACCGCATTATACTTTTGTAAGCATGTACTTTTGGGAGTGGGGGTTAAGGAAAAATAAATATTGTCAGTAGATCATGTAAATATGGACTTCAAATGCTACGAACTTCCCTTCCCACATCTTGGAAAAAAGTTTCTCAGAACCTATCGCAGCATATAATTTGCACCCACATATCCGAAAATCCCTTTAAGGGTAGATTTCTGCAGATAATACAAGATTTTTACAGTAAACGCCATAGTAAGACATAATGTCACATGTTTGCTTCTTGAGTAAGACGTAAACATTAGGGTATTTTCAGTACATTTACACTTCAAAATAGAATGGAATCTTATTAAGAGGTTAGGGGTTATCTATGGTGTTTAATACCACTTTCAACAATTTTTCAGCTATGTCGTTTCGGTTAGTTTCATTGGTGGAGGGAACTGAAGAACCCAGAGAAAGCCACCGACCTGCAGCAAGTCACTGACAAACTTTATCATATACATGTAATGTTGCATCGAGTACACCTCACCATGAGCGGGATTCGAACTCACAACATTAGTGGTGATGAGCACTGATATTGGTAAATTCAACTACCATACCATCACAACCATGGAAACCCGGGAATCTTATTTCTGGTTCGTTCGTAAGAAGAAATTTTTCCATTTCTGTTGAACACATTGGATTATGCAATTTCAATATGGTGACTCGTTCAAAGTAGAACCCTTAGATATAACCTGTAAATTGTGAACAAACCAAAAGTGTAAAATCTATGTAATGAAATGTATAACTCTTCTATTTCAAATATCAAATATATATCACCTGAAACAGAACATCGTTGAGAATTCACTCATGGTTAATAGGCATTTGTGAATAACTGGGTAATTTGGTTACTTTCAATTTATTTTGGGTCAATAAAACTACTTTACTTTTTATTGAAGTGACTGAACCATGCCATGAGTGTAGCATGCATGCATATGTGTTAGGGGTATCTATTTTGCCTGTTTAAACAATTTTCCAATTTGATTTTAGAGCTTACTCCAAGATACAATATAAAATGTTACCATAAAATTCAAAAAAAAAAACACCCCAATTTATCAATTTTTGTTAGTTACTATTCCCAATGAGGACAAATGAAACTGTCTCCCCTGCATAAAACCAGTTTCTTTGAGCAGAATTGCAGATTTTTTTCTCAAACAATTGTGTTATTCGTTGTCATTGATCTCTTAAACAGAATTTCCAAATTTAATTATTATCCTGCCCCACTTTCCCTAGTTTTATTTTATGCAAAAGTGAAAGTATAAATTTGTTGTCTCTTACAACTATAAAAGCTGAATATCAGACAAATACAAATCAGTTTCTAGATGTCCATGAAATGATATCAAAGTAATTTTTTGAGATGAACAAATTATATGGTATCAGAGGGACTATTCATAAAATGATTTCAAAATCATTTTTTGAGAATGAACAACTTAGATGGTATCGGAGAGAAAAGTGCAAATTGACCAGTTGAAATAAAATAACAACTCAAAGACACAAGTTTAATACAGCTAAAGTTGGCATGAAACACCAATCAATCAATCTCAAGTTTATAATGTGATCTCCAACCTTATACAAATGAAAATGACAATAAAAAAAATATATGAAGGATGAAATAATAGAGGGCAAACAGGTAATGTAGAAGAGCAAAACGATATGTGGTAAAATAGGCCCAGAATGGGAACCTGAACTCAAAATCTCTTTCTCTTTGACCGACAATATATCAATGCCATTGTATCGTGTATATAGTAAAAAGAAATGGTTTTTCACAACTTTAATAACAGAAATAAAACTAAAGAAATTGTGTTTTCTGTTTTACATCTCGAAAAGGTCTACATGGAACTGTTTTAATTCAAGGTTGACGATTGGGGTATCGGACCAACGGTTCCGGGTCTGTTCGCCCTGGGTCCGTTCACCCTAAAAGTTGGTCCATTTACCCTGATAATTATATATATGAAAGTTATTGAAAATAAATGAAGCATTAATGATATTTGATGGTTTAAAAATTGAGAAAATTTAAATATGGTGTTGACATGCTAAAAAGTGTATTTCGATAATAAAAAACACATACGAGATCAAAGAACACAAGCTGTAAAGTAAATAATTCTTTTATGCTTGCAATTTGTTGTACTCAAACCAAGCTTACATCAATTAATTGTAATCTCAACGGCACAGCACAGCACAGCACAGAGCACTCCCACCATTTTTACTTTTTACTATTTTAGAGTATTTCACACATTCAGTAGCATTTTAACTGTATAGTAGCACCATTTACACATCTAGTGACCGTTTTAGGATTTTTAAGAACTTATAAACATTTTAGTAAGTTTTTTACTACACCTTTTATTCCGTCATGCCAGAATGATTTTACCACGCACTGTACATATTCAGCACAAGCTTTATAGACATTAGTAGACGTTTTTAGAGACATTATAGTTATTTTATAGACTTTTTATAGTGCCAGTAGTCCTATTTATATATTGCTTGACCAAAAACGTCGAAATTATCAGTAATATTTTTCCGGTTTTCACATGTACTCTCAATGACATAAGAGAAGAACACCTATATACGCTCAAATGCTACCTAAACAACATCCAGGAAGGAGTTTATGAAGCTATATGTGAAAACAAACAACTAATACAACTCATCCTTGACTCTTCTATGGACATACTAAAAGGCATTGTCACTCTGACAAAAAGAAACCATATAGACATTGAACAAATAACAAGGACACTTTGCTACTGTCTGCATGTGAAAAGAACCAGGCCCATTTTCATCCTGTATAAACTTTTTACCTGTACAAAATGGTGGAGGAAAACCGTGTGCCATATGTACATACTGAATTTGGTGAAGGTGTGACTGTACAGTTAAACAAAATTTTAAATACATAAATTTGATCCCGTTGGGAATGCTCCTGAGATAGGAGGAAAGTAACAGTAATGATGAAATCAACAATCATTCATTTCAAACAATATCTAATAGCTGCTTAATTTCTTAAACAAAAGCTTATTTTTTTAATCAAAACTTTTTTATATTATCGTTACTTCTTTAATTTCAATTACAATACTTTTTAGTTATCAGGGTGAACGGACCCACTTTTAGGGCGAATGAACCCAGGGTGAACGGATCCAGTGCTAATGTGTAGTTATGGCGAACGGACCCGATACCGTCCAACGAACCCCTACTGACCAACATACATTTGTTTGAATCAAAATGTATCGATTACTGTTTATCTTAGTTGGGTTTTTTTTCTATTTATTTTTATAATGCTGTGTGCTATTGCTAATTAGACTTAAAACAGTGTTATTCTATCTTAAATATGGTATGGAGTTTATCATATTTACGATCTATGACTAGTATAGTATGTTTACACTCACATTTGTGTTTGTCGTTTCATGTAGTTGTATCTACTGTTTTCTTTTCAACTTCATCTGAATTTTGCGCACGTGAAAGGACATAGCCTCTTGAACTTGACGCAATTTATGATCTTGTCCTGTTACGGATGAATGAGAATCACGTTTTACATTATTAATCAACCAATCCGCTTATATTATTATTTCAACATACCGCCTTCACCTTCACTAAAGAAACCCCCTATAGTTATATTTGGCACACGGGAGATAACTCAAATAAATTAGTCACTTGACCCAAAATTAAAGTATGTGCACAAGCGCTAGAAATCTTGAGACGGCTCTTGCGGTCGGGTCACAGTCGCTTGTGTAGAGTCAAAAATATGCTCGTTATGTACCCAAAATACCACAAGGCCGGACTCACTCCTACTACCCCTGTCACTTCAAGTTCAGCCTCTATTTCCCCTGTCAAAATGTCGATAGGACGCAAATCGCTTACTAATTTGCGTAGTGAAATGATTTTTCTTCAAGGAAAACCCGTTTTTGTTATAACTTCCTACCATCTACACCCCCATACTGACAGATAATCCTCCGATTTTGATGACGCAGGACAGCTCCTGGGCTGCAAAAGGGAAAGTAGGTCACGTGACGTCTTCCGCCTTTCGGTCGTTCTCGGGTTTTCTCATATATAAATACTAAACACTAGAAATTCCAAATTCAAATTACAAGGCGCCAAAATATGAACGTCTCGCATAAATGTTTCGAAAGGCAATGATAAAATCCGAGAACGACCGAAAGGCGGAAGATGTCACGTGACCTACTTTCCCTTTTGCAGCCCTATGTCAACAAAATCGGAGGATTATCTGTCAGTATGGGGGTGTAGATGGTAGGAAGATATAAAAAAATGGGTTTTCCTTGAAGAAAAATCATTTCACTACGCAAATTAGTAAGCAATTTGCGTCCTATCGACATTTTGACAGGGGAAATAGAGGTTGAAGTGACAGGGGTAGTAGGAGAGAGTCCGGCCTTGTGGTATTTTAGGTACATATCGAGCATATTTTTGACTACACAAGCGCCTGTGGTCGGGTATGAGGAGACAATCTAACAACCTCTCGTGTTTAGCTTCATAAAGAGTCATGTTCTCATATTTTCTTTTAAATATAGATGTGATATATTTTTTAAATTGCATTAATTTATATATTTGAGAAAAAAAATCCTGAAAAATATACATTGTTATTTTACTGAACGAATATAATATACAGATAGCTACTATTAGTATTCAAATACGTATTTCGTCATAGCCAAATTGTTCCCTGCAACAATTATTACATTGGATGTATGGTTGAATGAAGAGATTGAAGATACCAAAGAAGTAATCATAATCCGAATACACACATCGAAGAAGAACAGACAACACAATGGCCAAAAGAAAAAGAACAACAGGACAAACAACAATCTACAAAACATACACATAAAACTAAAGATCGAATAACACGAACCCCACTAAAAACCGGGGGTGAACTCAGGTGCTCCGGAAGGGTAGGTAGTTCTTCCTGCTCCACTAGTGACACTCGTCGTGTTGATCTACTAGAGTTACAAATCCGGTGATAAGTCATGTCTATGAACCTATTTCTCTGTCAAACGGTAACATTGAAAGGGTACCTAGTTGTAATCTGTAAGTGCAACCGTTTTTATTTAGCATTACTCAAACTTTACACAGTGATTACAGGCACATTTTTGATGTGTAGCTCCTATTTTAGACAGATTTTCCCGATCAAAATAAAGTGAGTGAGTGTGTGATTGTTGCCTAACGCCAACTCAGCTGTATCATGACGAAAAGTTAATTTTCAATGAGATGATGATGGTGCCCGCTTTGTACTAGACCAGCACACTTAGTTGGATTTTAATAGTGTTAGCGCACTGAAACAACAGTCCTCTGATAGACATGTCGCCCGACTCGGACACACTATCCTGATTCTGAGCCAACCAGTCCTTGCTCTTTCTCCTTAATACTGCGTACTTAGCGGAGAAGCAAAAAATATCAATTTCATAGCCTTTGGTTTGACCCGATCGGGGCTCGAATCCACGACTTACTGCACTAGATGCGAGCACGCTAACCATTACACTACCGATGCGGTTCAATCAAAATAAAACCCATGTATGAGTGGGACTTTGTCATTTATGTCATCGCATGCCTTGTAAGGTACCTAGTCAAGGTACGATACTACGAATTGTGCACTTTGTTTTATATACATGTACGTACAAAGGAACTTGTCCATCTAATTTGTTTATTACTTTAGTCTTCAGCTGAGCTATTTGTGGTTATCGCCATTTTTAGTACTTTTACAGCTATATCGTTTATATCGTTACTATCAGCCTTACTGGGGGAGGTGGGTTGGTGTTCCTTCAATTAAAGCGAATTGTCTGATGAAACCATACCCTTCGGTAAGTGCCTGGAAACCCGAATATTTGAGATAATTACACCTGTATATCTTTTGTCTTGGATAGTAGTGTAGCACCACCATCAATAAACTAGGCCACAATGACCGACACTTTTTATTCTTGTGCGAATTTAATAAATGTTTATGTTTATGCCCATTTTTATGACAAAAGAACTTGTACAATAATGGAATATATTATGATGATACACCTTGTAACATTACAATAAGAAAACTAAGTCACATTGACCTACAATAAAGATCCTATTTATACGGTTTTTTCTTTACTTTCTCCTACCTGTATCATCATTGTTGCTTGATTTCATACTGTTAACATTTTGTTCATCTTCAATGTTGGTCACTTTCAAGAGAATGACATTTTGAACTACTGGGCCATCGTCTGTCGAACCACGAAATCCTTCGTTAATCGGCATCTAAAGATCAAAAATTAAATAAATATTATAAAATTAAAAGAATATATTTTACATTTATTGGTATCAACAAATTCTACTCATTTTATGGAGTTATGTTCATTATTGAAGACGCTTATGTAATGGTGAAATGTAGAACAGCATATTAACGCCGTTCCTCTACTTTAATTTGTATCTTAGAGTATTCATGTTCATTTACATTCATGTCATTTCCCAATAATTTAGTAGATAGTTTGTGGCATGTATCAAAGTAATAAAGGTCTTATGTGATCAAGATAGGGTATTTGTGTTTGGTTTTTTTTCACTTGCAGTATTTTTCGGAGGGAAAGAGGCGGTAGGGGGTTGGTGGTGGGGCGTATCGCTGTTGTCGAGTCACTTTTCTCTCTACAATCATCTTCCCAATGAAAAATGACTATATAGCCATCTTTTCTCGTATATGTTGTCAATTTACACGCTTCACCAGCAGTCGTAGCCATTCCCCCAACAATTTTTACTCTCAAGTTCACAGTTGGTGTATCAATATTTTGTGCCTTTTGCATTTCATGTATTTTCTAAGAATGTATTGCTATTCCATACAATTTCTTATAATTAGAAAGCTGTTTGTTTGGTTTTTTGTTTTGTACAGGGCCGTAACTAAGGGTTTGAAACAGGGGAGGTAGTGGACAATTGTGACTTAACGGCCGAAAATAATAGGATATATTCATATGAGGAATAAATCCCGTTATCCACAGAGAAGTCGGGCAATTTTCCCCCGCAAATATTTTATGGTTCACAGATTTGAGCAAGAGTTATCCCGCTTTAATTTGAAGAGTGTTACTTGACAATTTGCTGTGACATCGTACTTCCTTTCTGAATCTGCAATCACTAAGCGCAACGACAAGGTCACAGAACAATCCGATCAAGGAGAAAAGTGTTTTTAAAATTCCCCACCCACCCTCACCAATTATTTGTCAATAATAAGAAGTTTTGTTCGTTTTTCTGCTGTTGTTATTTTATTTTTCAGATAGAGTCCTTCCCCTAAGTGAAACCTATCGTCACGGCTGGAGGAAAGCGAAAATAGCGACACAAAGTATTCATATTATGTTGTGTTATTTTAATGGATTTGTTTATAGGCTGACTGAGCTTCTGTTCCCAGGGTCAGCATGTTGATATTTTCATAGATAATGTGGATATGGTTTATATGAACATTATGATTTGTTGGAATATTATAATGGTTATGTGTATATATATTTCGGGCCTGCCATTGACGTTTGCCGGCGGCCCATTATCTCCAAGCCGTGGCCGTACAATTTGTACAATTTGCCAAACAAAACAATCAATAAAAGTTTATTGTTTATTATTTGTCTATTTTTATAATGCTCCGAATAGTCTTGGATAACGCATTTTTGTTTATCGATTTCTATATTATTGAGACGCTTTATATACCAGTTACTATCGTCAATAGCGACCACGCCATCGAAGCTTCTATGGTAAATTAAACAACACAACTGAATAATTTCAAATGACAGTACTTAGTCGGTGAATGCAAAATGGATTTTCCTATTGCCACTCGACTCCCATCTTTTGAAAACTGATTCTGGATTTACCTGCTCGAAAGTATCATTATGTTAGACGTGAAGCATCGTTAACCCTCACGGGCGATCTTCAGTCAATGTTGCTCTACAACAAGTCTTGATGCGCCGAAGAGCCGCGAAAGACCTCTCACATACACAGTAACCGACTCGTAATGTTAGAAGTAGCTTTAAAATTACATTAATATTTGGGTACAATTCAGCGTCAGCATAAGAAATTGAGTCTGTAACACTTTGCCAATCCGTAAGTTGCAGCGGATACACTTTGTCACCCATCTGTTAACCTCTTGTGGAAGATCATTTTGGTATAGCAAGTCATTCATGAATTCTGTTTTCATGTCATGAACTATTTCCGGATTTACATTATTTACAAAATTGATAACAGATATATAATTGCCGTAGAAAATTGCTTTCAGTTCTTGGTGAAATCGCGAATTTAGATGTGATATGATATGATCAATGAATCGAAGAAAGTAGTTAACGCGACAATGATCTTCGATACTTTCGAGAGTGGCGTTTGCTCTGTGTCTTTGCCTTTGTGTACTTCTTGTCTAGTTTGTCGGCAAAACGTCATTAGCTCACATTCAATGTGAGCTTTTGCCATCACTTGGCGTCCATCGTCCGTCGTCTGTCGTCCGTTAACTTTTCACATTTTAATCTTCTCCTCTGAAATCCCTCAGCCAAATGAATTGAAACTTGGTAGGAAGCATCTATGGAAGGTCCTCTATAATGATTGCTCATTTCGTCCCTATCCATTAACAAACATGGCTGCCACAGTCAATTCTTGTTTCTGATTGGCCTATTTTTAAAAATCTTCTCCTCTGAAACTACTGATCCAAATGAATTGAAACTTGGTAGGAAGCATCTATGGAAGGTCCTCTATAAAGAAGGTTATTTCGTCCCGATCCATTAACAAACATTGCCGCCACAGGCAATTCATGTTTATGATTGTATGCTTCCTAAAAAAAAATATTTTTCTGTGGAAAGAGAGATAACTCTAATTTAAATATTGACATTTACTTTAGTATAATACAGTTAAAATGAATCTGTGTTTTTCTGTGGAAAGAGAGATAACTCTAATTTAAATATTGACATTTACTTTAGTATAATACAGTTAAAATGAATCTGTATAAACAAATGTGACCGAGATACCCACCCAAAACCATATATATATTTATGATCAGGATGACCAGGCATATTAAATGCCTTATAGCTAAGGCACCGGGGAGGGGTCATACCCCACCCCCTACCTGAAGCGAATTTTTTAATGGTTGAGATCCCTACCCGTAAACCATATATATTTATGATCAAGGGTAACTAGGCAAATTAAATGCCTTATAGCTCAGGCCTCAGGGTCATACCCCACCCCTTCCTGAAGTGAACTTTTTAATGGTTGAGATCCCCACCCCTAAACCATATATATTTATGATCAGGGTGACTAGGCAAATTAAATGCCTTATAGCTCAGGCCCCGGGGGTTATACCCCACCCACTATCTGAAGTGAACTTTTTAATGGTTGAGATCCCCACCCCTAAGCCATATATATTTATGATCAGGGTGACTAGGCAAATTAAATGCCTTATAGCGCAGGCCCCGGAGGGGGGAGGGGGGTCATACACCACCCCTTACCTGAAGTGAACTTTTTGATGGTTGAGATCCCCAACCCTAAACCATATATATTTATGATCAGGGTGACTAGGCAAATTAAATGCCTTATAGCTCAGGTCCCGGGGGTCATACCCCACCCCCTTCCTGAGGAACTTTTTAGTGGTTGAGATCCCCACCCCTAAACCATATGCATTTATGATCAGGGTGAGTAGGCAAATTAAATGCCTTATAGCTCAGGCCCTGGGGGGTCATACCCCACCCCCTACCTGAAGTGAACATTTTAATGGTCGAGATCCCCACCTCTAAGCCATATATATTTATGATCAGGGTGACTAGGCAAATTAAATACTTTATATCGCAGGCCCGGGGGGGGGGGGGGGGGGGGGGTCATACCCACCTCTTACCTGAAGTGAACTTTTTTATGGTTGAGATCCCCATCCTTAAACCATATATATTTATGATCAGGGTTGACTAGGCAAATTAAATGCCTTATAGCTCGGGTCCCGTGGGTCATACCCCACCCCCTACCCGAGGAACTTTTTAATGGTTGAGATCCCCACCCCTAAGCCATATGCATTTATGATCATGGTGACTAGACAAATTAAATGCCTTATAGCTCAGGCCTCGGGGGTCATACCCCACCCCCTACCTGAAGTGAACATTTTAATGGTTGAGATCCCCACCCCTAAGCCATATATATTTATGATCAGGGTGACTAGGCAAATTAAATACCTTATATCGCAGGCCCCGGGGGGGGGGGGGGGATCATACCCCACCCCTTACCTGAAGTGAACTTTTTAGTGGTTGAGATCCCCATCCCTAAACCATATATATTTATGATCAGGGTGACTAGGCAAATTAAATGCCTTATAGCTCAGGTCCCGAGGGTCATACCCCACCCCCTACCTGAGGAACTTGTTAATGGTTGAGATCCCCACCCCTAAGCCATATATATTTATGATCAGGGTGACTAGACAAATTAAATGCCTTATAGCTCAGGCCCTGGGGGGTCATACCCCATCCCCTACCTGAAGTGAACCTTTTAATGGTTGAGATCCCCACCCGTAAGCCATATATATTTATGATCAGGGTGACTAGGCAAATTAAATACCTTATAGCTCAGGCCTCGGGGATCATACCCCACCCCGTACCTGAGGTGAACTGTTTAATGGTTGAGATCCCCTCCCCTAAGCAATATATATTTATGATCAGGGTGAATAGACAAATGAAATGCCCCAAGAGTTGAGGCCTGAGGTCATCCCCATCCCCTACCGGAAGTTTTTTTCATAGCCGAGTATAAAACAAGACCAAATGATTTTGACTTGCAACTCGTTTTAGTTAGTTGTCCGAAGGGACAAGTTAAAATAAAATGTTAATGTAGAGGCCTGTGGGAAGCACCTATAGGCTATGTAATGCTTTGTATTAAGTTTCTTCAGAGGAGAATGCAAGGTGAGCGACGCAGTCTCAGCTCAGTGCTGAGCCTCTAGTTTTCATTTGCGACGGAAACGCTCATACAGATCATGAAACTGCATCGGAATCTGCCTTTACAAAACAAGATCTCGAGCACCATGATGGGCTTTCACTAAGTCACAAGACTCAGACTGGAGAAGGATCGACAAAGGTTTTATGTACCCTAATGTGTACTGTAGCATAACTGCAACCACGATAAAAGCGAATTTGAGTAACATATAGTGATATATGATGAAACATGGAATGCGACCTGACCTTTGGATTTTGATTGGACAGCTTCGAGAACACTTAACAGAGACTTATAATGAACCAAGAGCGAAGAAAGGGTGTCATGGTCGATGACTAACACTAGTTGAAGTTGGCTTTCAGTCCCCTCCCTCTTCTCTCTCTCTCTCTGCCCCCCCCCCCCCCCCCCCCCCCCAAGCAAACCAGACGAGACAACTGCCTCATCTGCCTCAGTGGTAGTTACGGCCCTGTAGTACATGTAAAGACAATAACAATCTTACCTTTTTCTTTAAATCGTTCGAGGACTGATTTTTTTATAATATAAGCAGTATGTGTTATAAATTAAGTTATAAATGCAAAGTAGTTTTTTTTTCTTGTGTCGCATGATAAAGCAGACGTGTACTATCTTTTATAATCCATTATTGTCTTTATGTATGCGAATCCACTGACTGACAAAATAATAATCCCAAATTAAACCCCCGAATGGCGGTCACGTCCAAATAACCGAAAAGTAACAATGTAAGAAGTAAAAAATATACTGCTTGGTGGGATTTGTAGCTTCAGATTGAAAAAAATCCTTTTTATGTCCTTTGATTTTTAACAAATAGAAATCTCCAATTTTAATTGGAACGGGTGTTTGAACAGTATGTATTACAGCGACGTAGGGGAAGACCTGACAGTGTGGGGTGGGTGTGAGGCTGGGAGTGGGGATAGAAATGGACAAGTAGAAAAAGGTCAATTTTTTCTTCCATGCTTAACATTAACTTTTCTCTAATTTACCCCCCAAAAAGTGTGTGTGTGGGCAGGGGAGGGAGGAGGGGGTTGAACTACAACCCACTGTTTTAACCCTTTGATATAATAATAGGCACTGATCACGATCAATGGTCAATAAGGAGCGTAAAAAGTTTGCAATGAATAAATATTATGTATACAAATTAATGTGTTACATTTTCGAAGAGCTGTATAAAGTTTTCATGTGTTGTTGGATTAAATATCTGCAACTATCACAAAGAACCCCGCCCCCCCTCCCCCCCCCCCCCCAAAAAAAAGAATTGTACTGATAATCATATTACAATTTTAATCAAAATGTATGTAACAGAAAAATAAGTTAAGGAAAATTATATTAATAAATTAAGTTTAAGCTTCCGCGGGAGAGAATAGCATTAATCTTCTACAGTATAGTAAGTCACTATAGCTTTACAATTATAAAAGGCTTTTGATTTTTGCAAATTTAAAAAAAACTTTACCTTAAAGTATAACAGCTAACAGGTTCTGGTCATTATAAAATAAAATTTATCAGTTGTTTTAACATTTGAATACAGAAATCAATGTCGATTTCATCCATAGCATATGTAAGAACATTTGATAATTCTTTTATATTGACAGATATTGTAGTTAAACATTTACAGTAAACGATAATGTTTTGTAATATAAATGTACAGGGTAACCTAAAACGATAACGTGTATATATAAACCCGTACACTAAGACACCATGAAGAATTGTACCATACATAGCACATATACGACATCCGGGTACTCCGGTTTCCTGAAATGGTGTTGAAAGTGGCGTTAAACACAATAACCATAACCAGTGTCGTCTTAGCGCATGGGCGCGCAGGGAAGTTTCCTGGGGCCACCACGAGCATATGGGTCCCATGTTAATCTGCGTATGTTTTTTAATGTTTAAGCACTGATGAATACTATGTAACTCATATCTGATACCGCTAACTCATTTCTGATACCGCTAACTCATATCTGATGCCACTAACTCATATCTGATACCGCTAACTCATATCTGATACCGCTAACTCATATCTGATACCGCTAACTCATATCTGATACCGCTAACTCATTTCTGATACCGCTAACTCATATCTGATGCCACTAACTCATATCTGATACCGCTAACTCATATCTGATACCGCTAACTCATATCTGATACCGCTAACTCATATCTGATACCGCTAACTCATATCTGATACCGCTAACTCATTTCTGATACCACTAACTCATATTTGATACCGCTAACTCATATCTGATACCGCTAACTCATATCTGATACCGCTAACTCATATCTGATACCGCTAACTCATATCTGATACCGCTAACTCATTTCTGATACCGCTAACTCATTTCTGATACCGCTAACTCATATCTGATACCGCTAACTCATATCTGATACTGCTAACTCATATCTGATACCGCTAATTCATTTCTGATACCGCTAACTCATATCTGATACCGCTAACTCATATCTGATACTGCTAACTCATATCTGATACCGCTAACTCATTTCTGATCCCGATAACTCATATCTGATACCGCTAACTCATATCTGATACCGCTAACTCATATCTGATACCGATAACTCATATCATTTGAATTTTCGATTGACATGCAACAATCAATAGTCAATGCTACAAATTACACTGCATGTGGCCAAGTCTTTTATAATCATTTTGGAACATAAAAAGATACTTGACATACACCACAATTGCTTGTAGACTGTGCTTCAGTCAATCAGTTACACGATCGAACTCTTTTGATTGACAAAACACGCAGGAGAAAGATTCTAGCGTCATTTCGGCACATCAGTGAACGAAACGGCTTACTCTGGCATTAGGAATTTTTAAATTGCGTCGAATTACATGGCCCTTTTTGTAAAAAGTGCTTGAATACAAGATAATAATGTGCAACTTAACTCCTTGTAGATGTGAAAAGATCCCGCCAATGCATATCCGGAAATCCCGATAACTTTTACCGTTAGCATATCATTTTAGAGAGATTGGTGGCCGTGATGATATAGCTGACAAATTGTTGAATTGGCTCTAAACAACAATAATTCACTCAATCTATCGCGGTTAGGTGTATTGTGGTGATGAAACGGGTGATAGTATGGTAGTATTGTAGTTGGGTTTACAACTACCTGTGCAAGCAGCGCCTATCACACCTAATTAGTAAGTTCTAATCCCGTTGCTGGCGACTTGTACTCGATACAACATTATGTGATAAAGTTTATAAACGACTTGTTGCAAGTCGGTGGTTTTCTCCGAATAAAGCTGACCCCATAATGTAACTGAAATATTGTTGAAAGTGACGTAAAACCAGTGATAAAGAGAAGCATACAAATATTTACCCATCGTTAATACATATGAAACAGACTATTTACTAAAACCGCCACGATATTACTGAAATATTGTTGAAAGTGGCGTTAAACACCATAAATCAAGCAAAACTAAAAACCTACCTTACAATACGGTCAAGTATCGGAGAGTGAAAGGTACGTGATCGTGAGGTAACTTGATTCCTAAGTAAATAATATACTGATGGTAATTTAATCTAAAGGAAAGTGAACTAGAAAGTTTTGTTTTGATGAAACCTTATACAGAATCTTCCATATACGCTTCATACCAAATTGTAACGAGGTTTGATTGTGCTTGGATGCAAACGCAGAAGTCCCCAAACGACCCCCATATCAGAATTCAGGGCATTATTAGGGTCCCTGTTGTCAGAAGTAATAGAATTTGAGAGGTGAGCAGAAATTAAAAAATAATATATGCACATGTTTCTTTTGTAAACTTCATTCCTATTTGGACCCCTTTTAAAACAAAAAATGGATATCAATTTTCATTGAAATCAGAGAACATTGAAATTTTGCCGGCTGCCAATTTGAAAATGGCGGCCATTCGCTCGCGATTTTTTTTTTGGTCAGAATATTCTACCAACCCTATTTAATATATATGCCAAGTCTTGTGGAAATCCCTTTGGCAGTTTCCGATATAAGTTAGGTCAAAGATTTTGACATATGTTCATAATACTACTAATAATAATAAGAAGAAACGGTGCAAAAACAACAAGTTTCTAAACTTCGTTTGGGGACTTAATAATAATGAGAAACGGTGCAAAAAAAATAAGTGTCCAAACTTCAAACTTCGTTTGGGGACTTAATAAGAAACAGAGCAAACACAATATGTCTCCTGAAACTTCGTTTGGGGGACATAATAAGAAACGGAGCAAACACAACAAGACATGATATTATATGGCTCCCAAACGATGGATATCAATTCGCTACATCATAATCTACTTGGAAATCAAATTTCGCCCAAATCGGAGGATTTTTGTATTTTGGCGGCCATTTTTGGTTCAAAATGGCCACCATAGCAAACCAAAATGGTCGTCATTTGGTGGCAGCATGTCTTATTCCCTGTAAATATTCATTTCCATTGAAATCTGTTCATTTTTGAATTTTTAACGATTTTTTTAATTTTTATATTGGTGGCCATTTTGAAATGGCGGCCATCTTGAAAATTTTAATAACAAAGAGCACAACTTTGAGTGATGATCTATTTTTGTGTCAAGATTCAAAAGGATCCGCTGTACGGTTTAAATTTAACATTTTTTGCACCTTAGTTACCATGGCAACGGTCGCCATTTTTAATTTTTTTCAACCCCTAAAAGCTGCCACACACTACGGTGGATATTCTTACAAAGTTTCATGAAGTTTGATGAATGGAATCCAATTTTTTTTTATCCCCCCTTTTTTGTTTCTATGGCAACTGCGGCAAAGTTTGTCCAACCGATTCCAATTAATTTTTGGCTTATCTCGTTCCACTAGGAATGTTGTTCCTAACAAGTTTGATCAATTTCTGTTAGGCGAGTAACCTGCTATGATCATTTTTGTGCTTTTCAATTTTTTTAGCATTTTGGCCATTTCCATGGCAACGGCGGCCATTTTGAAAATTCCGAAAGTAGTCTGCACATCTACTCATAGTGTTTAACATTCCTGTGAAGTTTCATTGATTTCCGTTCAGTAGTCGCCGAGAAATGTGTCGGATAAACTTTTGGCGGAAGAAAGAAAGAAATAATAATAATAATAATAATAATAATAATAATAAGAAACGGTGTAAAGCTGTAAACACAATAAGTCTCCAAACTTCGCTTGGGGACTTAATTAATTTGGCCAAATGGCTTTACAGATTTTTTTGAATTGAACAATCACAAACAAGAACTGCTTATATGGCGGACATATTAGTTGTATAAATCGGCACGAAATATGGAAATTTTGTATAGGATCTCATATACGCCATTCATACAAAGTAACAATTTATTGTGTCTCCTAGTTTCAGAGGAGAAGATTGTTCTTAGTTTCAACCAATCAGAAACAAGAATTGCCCATGGCGACCATGTTTTTGTCCAATGGCGATGAAATGAAGAAATCTTATATAGGACCTTGAATATATGTTTCCTGTAAAATTTTGCTTTATTTGTCCAAGTGGTTTAATAGGAGAAGATTTTTAGAAATAGACCAACCAGAAACAGGAATTGCCTATGACGGCCTTGTTTAGTTACGGATCGTCACGAAATGATAAATCTTTATAGAGGACCTGCCATATGTGGTCCCTACCAAGTTTTTCATTTGACCAAACGGTTTCAGAGGAGATTTTTGTTTTAATTGACCAACCAGAAGCAAGAATTGCCATGCTTGTTTACGGATCGGGACGAAATGAGCGATCTTTATTTAGAGGGTCTTCCATAAATGCTTCCTTCCGAGTTTCGGATAAGAGCTGGCTAGGGTGCGGCCAAAATAATCGGCCAAATCACCAAGAAAAAAAAAACATAACCACGCACATATTCGTCTGTACAGAACGGGGAAAAGAAGAAAAATAGTGCAACACACATCCTTAAACGAACTTATGTCAAGCAAAAAACTAAAATTTATATAATAACACCCAAGATGGCGTCTCTCACACACAGAGGTGATGCGACATTAAAAGAACACACTCTGAATCCGTTCACAGGTTTCACATCGTCAACAATGATAAACCAGAAAACAACACTGTTTATTGTTCGGCCAATATAGCAATCGCTTAAATACACATGCCAGTGTTTAAGTTACTAGAAATCTAAAAGGTCCCTCAAAAGTGAGTAGTGTCCCGACGTTAAAAACTTTTATTTCAATACAGCCTATACAGCAGACGCAAAAGTGCCGCCCCAATAAAAGTGCCACCCAGGGCGGACCACACCCTTTAGCTACGCCACTGCGTTCAGCACCATACCACTAACCCCACTATCGAGGTTGGTGATGAGTGCTGCTAGCCTGCTGTATTTAATAATTTTTCTTAGTGATGATTTTAATTATCAGAAATACAAAATATAAAAACGATGAAAAAAAAAACCAAGTACAAGTTTACTTAAAAATAAACCTACGAAAGTAAAATTTGATCTCAGTATTTGTTTTTCGATATGGAGGGTCATATACATTGTATTACCACAAACAAACCATACAGAAACGCGAAGGTTATAACATAAATCTTTGTATCAATTTTCATTACTTTAAACATATTTTATCCTTTGAAAACCTTTAGAGTAAAAACAAATAGTATACACGATTATTGGCAGTTATTGGCCACAGCTTTAATTCAATTGTACATATATATAGATAGATAAATACATAAATAAATAAATAGATAAATAGATAGTAGTACATTTTATATAAATATATTGTTACTGTTAGATTAAATAAAGACAACTAGCTTCGTACTTTCAAATGTTCAACGGTTGCCGAATTTTGTAAATGGCAACAACTAGGAATATGGAAATTGTAGGAAAATCACAAGTCGCCCTGGGAAACAGAGGTAACTAATGTTATCCATTTGAAAACCAAGACGCCCTGGGAACAGAGACGCTTGATATTGACTTGAAGTTTGATATAACGCAGCGAATTATGTCAAACTGGATGAGCAACTGAAACTTTTCAGCTTGTCAGACAGCCTCCACAATGTGGGGGGAGCTGCGTTATGCTGTGCCAATACGGCAATTAGTGTAAAATTATTAAGTAAAGATAATGTCAATTAAAACTGACAAACCAATTATTTACCAAGTACAAAATGTACATGTACATAGTAGTTGAGTGAAAAAGTTTCTGCACATCCAGACAATTTATATACTTTGCATTAGTTTCAAGGGCATTGTAAATTGTGCTCAGTAATACATCACTACCTAAATAATTAAAATGCACCCTATCATTTTTTTTTTTTTTTTTATACACCTCTCGATTCTATGTGATATTTGGGGGGAATTGTATAACTCACCCCTGCGACTTTCTCTGGGCGCACTTAAATTCATCAATTAGTTTCTTCCTCAGTTCTTTCAGAGATAATTTTCCAATATCATTACCACTCAATTAATCATCTTTAATCTCATAAGCCATATTAATTCAACGGTATAGTCATATACAATAACAAATTCTAAATGGGGATATAAATATATTTACAATATATATATACAACAGAGACAGGGGTGTGAGACATCCTAGAGAACAATAGATTTATTTATAGCTTGTATAAATTTACATAATTTTTCTAGTGTGTTCAGTTTTGAGAATAACACACTCTGGATCCGTTCACAGGTTTCACATCGTCAACAATGATAAACCAGAAAACAACACTGTTTATTGCTCGGCCAATATAGCAATCGCTTAAATACACATGCCAGTGTTTAAGTTACTAGAAATCTAAAAGGTCCCTCAAAAGTGAGTAGTGTCCCGACGTTAAAAACTTTTATTTCAATACAGCCTATACAGCAGACGCAAAAGTGCCGCCCCAATAAACGTGCCACCCAGGGCGGACCACACCCTTTAGCTACGCCACTGCGTTCAGCACCATACCACTAACCCCACTATCGAGGTTGGTGATGAGTGCTGCTAGCCTGCTGTATTTAATAATTTTTCTTAGTGATGATTTTAATTATCAGAAATGCAAAATATAAAAACGATGAAAAAAAAACCAAGTACAAGTTTACTTAAAAATAAACCTACGAAAGTAAAATTTGATCTCAGTATTTGTTTTTCGATATGGAGGGTCATATACATTGTATTACCACAAACAAACCATACAGAAACGCGAAGGTTATAACATAAATCTTTGTATCAATTTTCATTACTTTAAACATATTTTATCCTTTGAAAACCTTTAGAGTAAAAACAAATGGTATACACGATTATTGGCAGTTATTGGCAACAGCTTTAATTCAATTGTACATATATATAGATAGATAAACACATAAATAAATAAATAAATAGATAAATAGATAGTAGTACACTTTGTATAAATATAGTGTTACTGTTAGATTAAATGAAGACAACAAGCTTTGTACTTTCAAATGTTCAACGGTTGCCGAATTTTGTAAATGGCAACAACTAGATAATATCAATATGGAAATTGTAGGAAAATTACAAGTCGCCCTGGGAAACAGAGGTAACTAATGTTATTCATTTGAAAACCAAGACGCCCTGGGAGCAGAGACGCTTGTTATTGACTTGAAGTTTGATATAACGCAGCGAATTATGTCAAACTGGATGAGCAACTGAAACTTTTCAGCTTGTCAGACAGCCTCCACAATGTGGGGGGAGCTGCGTTATGCTGTGCCAATACTGCAATTAGTGTAAAATTATTAAGTAAAGATAATGTCAATTAAAACTGACAAACCAATTATTTACCAAGTACAAAATGTACATGTACATAGTAGTTGAGTGAAAAAGTTTCTGCACATCCAGACAATTTATATACTTTGCATTAGTTTCAAGGGCATTGTAAATTGTGCTCAGTAATACATCACTACCTAAATAATTAAAATGCACCCTATCATTTTTTTTTTTTTTTTTTTTTTTTTTTATATACTCCTTTCGATTCTATGTGATATTTGGGGGGAATTGTATAACTCACCCCTGCGACTTTCTCTGAGCGCATTTTAATTCATCAATTAGTTTCTTCCTCAGTTCTTTCAGAGATAATTTTCCAATATCATTACCACTCAATTAATCATCTTTAATCTCATAAGCCATATAAATTCAACGGTATAGTCATATACAATAACAAATTCTAAATGGGGATATAAATATATTTACAATATATATATACAACAGAGACAGGGGTGTGAGACATCCTAGAGAACAATAGATTTATTTATAGCTTGTATAAATTTACATAATTTTTCTAGTGTGTTCAGTTTTGAGAATAACACACTCTGGATCCGTTCACAGGTTTCACATCGTCAACAATGATAAACCAGAAAACAACACTGTTTATTGTTCGGCCAATATAGCAATCGCTTAAATACACATGCCAGTGTTTAAGTTACTAGAAATCTAAAAGGTCCCTCAAAAGTGAGTAGTGTCCCGACGTTAAAAACTTTATTTCAATACAGCCTATACAGCAGACGCAAAAGTGCCGCCCCAATAAAAGTGCCACCCAGGGCGGACCACACCCTTTAGCTACGCCACTGCGTTCAGCACCATACCACTAACCCCACTATCGAGGTTGGTGATGAGTGCTGCTAGCCTGCTGTATTTAATAATTTTTCTTAGTGATGATTTTAATTATCAGAAATGCAAAATATAAAAACGATGAAAAAAAAACCAAGTACAAGTTTACTTAAAAATAAACCTACGAAAGTAAAATTTGATCTCAGTATTTGTTTTTCGATATGGAGGGTCATATACATTGTATTACCACAAACAAACCATACAGAAACGCGAAGGTTATAACATAAATCTTTGTATCAATTTTCATTACTTTAAACATATTTTATCCTTTGAAAACCTTTAGAGTAAAAACAAATAGTATACACGATTATTGGCAGTTATTGGCCACAGCTTTAATTCAATTGTACATATATATAGATAGATAAACACATAAATAAATAAATAAATAGATAAATAGATAGTAGTACACTTTGTATAAATATAGTGTTACTGTTAGATTAAATGAAGACAACAAGCTTTGTACTTTCAAATGTTCAACGGTTGCCGAATTTTGTAAATGGCAACAACTAGATAATATCAATATGGAAATTGTAGGAAAATCACAAGTCGCCCTGGGAAACAGAGGTAACTAATGTTATTCATTTGAAAACCAAGACGCCCTGGGAGCAGAGACGCTTGTTATTGACTTGAAGTTTGATATAACGCAGCGAATTATGTCAAACTGGATGAGCAACTGAAACTTTTCAGCTTGTCAGACAGCCTCCACAATGTGGGGGGAGCTGCGTTATGCTGTGCCAATACTGCAATTAGTGTAAAATTATTAAGTAAAGATAATGTCAATTAAAACTGACAAACCAATTATTTACCAAGTACAAAATGTACATGTACATAGTAGTTGAGTGAAAAAGTTTCTGCACATCCAGACAATTTATATACTTTGCATTAGTTTCAAGGGCATTGTAAATTGTGCCCAGTAATACATCACTACCTAAATAATTAAAATGCACCCTATCATTTTTTTTTTATTTTTTTTTTTATATACTCCTTTCGATTCTATGTGATATTTGGGGGGAATTGTATAACTCACCCCTGCGACTTTCTCTGAGCGCATTTTAATTCATCAATTAGTTTCTTCCTCAGTTCTTTCAGAGATAATTTTCCAATATCATTACCACTCAATTAATCATCTTTAATCTCATAAGCCATATAAATTCAACGGTATAGTCATATACAATAACAAATTCTAAATGGGGATATAAATATATTTACAATATATATATACAACAGAGACAGGGGTGTGAGACATCCTAGAGAACAATAGATTTATTTATAGCTTGTATAAATTTACATAATTTTTCTAGTGTGTTCAGTTTTGAGAATAACACACTCTGGATCCGTTCACAGGTTTCACATCGTCAACAATGATAAACCAGAAAACAACACTGTTTATTGTTCGGCCAATATAGCAATCGCTTAAATACACATGCCAGTGTTTAAGTTACTAGAAATCTAAAAGGTCCCTCAAAAGTGAGTAGTGTCCCGACGTTAAAAACTTTTATTTCAATACAGCCTATACAGCAGACGCAAAAGTGCCGCCCCAATAAAAGTGCCACCCAGGGCGGACCACACCCTTTAGCTACGCCACTGCGTTCAGCACCATACCACTAACCCCACTATCGAGGTTGGTGATGAGTGCTGCTAGCCTGCTGTATTTAATAATTTTTCTTAGTGATGATTTTAATTATCAGAAATACAAAATATAAAAACGATGAAAAAAAAACCAAGTACAAGTTTACTTAAAAATAAACCTACGAAAGTAAAATTTGATCTCAGTATTTGTTTTTCGATATGGAGGGTCATATACATTGTATTACCACTAGCTTCGTACTTTCAAATGTTCAACGGTTGCCGAATTTTGTAAATGGCAACAACTAGGAATATGGAAATTGTAGGAAAATCACAAGTCGCCCTGGGAAACAGAGGTAACTAATGTTATCCATTTGAAAACCAAGACGCCCTGGGAACGGAGACGCTTGTTATTGACTTGGAAGTTTGATATAACGCAGCGAATTATGCCAATCCCATCATCTAAGTAATATAAATGCCGGTGTCCTATAGTAGTTTTTCCCTTAGCCATTCCCCCCCGGAAAACTGACTATATCATTGAACATAGCCATTCCCTCCCCCCCTCCAGTTTTTGACAGGGGGAAAAGTGGCTATATAGTAGAATTTTCCCCCGGAAAAATGGCTATATAGTCAATTTCCTCCCTCGTCTTAACATAACCCTGACTTCAACGTAAACTTACCCAACCAAGACCTTTAAAGTATGCCAACTCTAGGCTAAACCTTTCCCTACCCATAGGCCTAATCCTCACCGAATCTCTCGGTTCAACACTATCCTTAAACCTAGGCCTTAGCTTAATCCTAATTTTAAACCTTATTCTAAACCTAGCCTAATCGGAGGTCGAACTCACAACGCGAATGTGAAGGTATGGTAAACTTAAAGGCAAGTTTTCCGACGGCGAAATGAACGACCGTTTTAGAGATATGGAGTTTTCGCAGGGTCACCAATCTTGTGTGGGGGGGGGGGGGGGGGGGGGGAGGCCTTGAAACCTTGACACACACGCGGATCGAACCCACAACGGTGTCAACATCGTGGTTTTAATGTCCAGCGCCTTGACCACTCGGCCACCCTCCTGCTTGCGAAGATGCAAAAAAAAAAGACGCGAATAAGCGAGAGCCGAAAACCTGAAAAGGTGGATGCGCAAAATGGAGAAATGATTTCGATTTCGCCTCTTCGCTGTAGCAATTTCGAATTTTTGCTTTTTCGATTGTGCGTTTTCGCTTTCACAATTTCGCGTTTTAATTTCGTCTTTCAAAAACCAAAGCAAAGTCTAACATACTATAGTCACTCTAGTTAATCTTATTTCAATCCGTGACAAATATGCACATTTAGGTACTAATTTCCTAACTATTTTTACACAAGACCATGTTTCAAAAAAATGTGACATAAATAGGCCTGCATGGTCGGCTCTGGAACACTGGATTCCTTGGTGAACGTTTATATAATTTTCAGGAAAGGAACTGGTGGTGACTTGGTTTAAATAATTTTTAGCCCTTAAAAGGGCTGTTGTAGCACCTAAAAAGGACTGTTCAATATTTTTTTAATTCGCCTCAACGACGTTGAGAAAATTTATTGGAGTACCCTCGGCGTCCATGCGCGCGTCAGCGTCAGCGTTCCCGTCCACGCTCATATCTCAGCAAATATAAGTTGTAGGATCATGTTAACTTGAATGTAGATGTATCTGGGATGGTAGGTCAGCGTCCAGGCAAAAGTAGGTCACTTTGACCCACATTTCGCGCTTCAATTACTTTGAACGAGTTTAACGTCCGAGTTCATATCTCATTAACTATAAGTTGTAGGATCATGTAAATTTGTACATAGATGCATCTGTGATGGTAGGTCAGCGTCCATGCAAAAGTAGGTCACTTTGACCCACATTTCACGCTTCAATTACTTTGAACTCCGCCCGAGTTCATATCTCATTAACTATAAGTTGTAGTATCATGTAAACTTGTACATAGATGCATCTGAGATGGTAGGTCAGCATCCAGGCAAAAGTAGGTCACTTTGACCTACAGTTCATGCTTAATTGACTTTAAACGAGTTTAACGTCCGAGTTCATCTCAGCAACTTTAAGTTGCAGGATCATGTAAATTTGTACATAGATACATGGAAATGACCATAAAAATACAGGTTTGTCCCCCGCCATATAGATGAAACGGTTGCTCCCAAAATATACAGATGATCAAATTTATAAAGATAACAGAACAAAAACTGGTAAACTTTTTCGCTTTTTCTCAAATCAAAATGTCCAAAATGTTTATGCATACTGCATTCGACGATTGGCCTAAATTATATTCCTAAATAAGCACCAAACGGACGCTCTAATGATTGAAGGTTTAGTAGTATTTAGATCTCCACTTTCTTCATGTAAATTTTAACTATCAATTTAGTTTTAGCTCTTCTGGGTCGAAGGTCCAAGTGAGATATTGCTATCATTTGGCGTCCGTCGGCGTCGTCGTCGTCGTAAACTTTTTCTAAGATCTTCTCCTCTAAAACTACCGAAGGGATTATAACCAAACTTGACCGCTATCTAGATTAAAAATTGTGTCCGACATTACCGACGACCAAAAACATGGCCGCCACTGCTAAAATAGAACATAGATCAACATAGGGGTCAAACTGCAGCTTTTGGCTAATTAATATCTCAAAAACTATTGCAGATAGAGGAAAATGCAGGCGACCTTCCTTCTTCAGGATCAAAAGCTATAAAAAAGTCTCCATTAGGTCGAAGTCGTTCCACTTGTTGGCTAATATTTTGAAAACTATTATAGATAGAGAAAAACTTTTGCTTGCTGAAATGTTCAGTTAATGCAGTTCTACAAAAGTCTCCATCAGGTCGAAGTTGTACGACGACCCCTTATATGGGATATTGCTCCTGCTATTTTCAGCTTTTATCTTGAAAACTATAAGAGATATGTGTTCAATGTAAACTGCGAAATTGATCAGCATGACACGTTCTACCTGCCTGCAAATGTTCAGCAAAATCGGACTACCGGTGTTGGAGTTATGGCCCCTGAAATGTCAGTTTTTACCTATTCTTGGATTGTCGGCTATTATCTTGAAATTTATAGAAGATAGAAGGTCAATCTTAATTGCAAATTTGAACAACATGACAAGGTCTATCTTCCTGGAATCAGATTACAGGTGTTGAAGTTATTAGCCTCTGAAATGTCAGTTTTTAACCGATTTTTGCATTTTTCGGCTATTCTCTACGAGCACAGATTCACAAACTTATAGGGTACGGTTTGCCAGGTGAGCTATTCAGGCTCTTGAGGTCGTCTTGTTTGAATCTAACGTCTTTAGCACATTTGCCTCCTTTTTTTTCGCAATGATGAAATAAAACTGATATATAAAAGAAATATACGTATGTCTGGAGAATATATATTTGAGGAGTCAGCATGGGCATTTTAACCATCGATTGAGGTGCAGAATTTCCAAAACAAATCTTGAAATCAAATATAAAGTGTGAATCTTGCTCACAATAACATTGATTATTTGTTTATTACGTTAAATCATCGAGCGCACTCAATTTATTGTGAGCTATTATTAGGTGCCAACTTCCCACTAGTGAGATATGGACATAAAATGGGTACCCCTTAAGTATAGTAACGGATGTCCATGTTTTGCTTTTTATACCCCACCACACTATTGGTGGGATATTATGTGATGGCCTCTGAAACATTCTGCAGTTGAGTGTCCGTCAGTCCGTCTGTCCATCCCCCGACGGTTTCCAGATGAAAACTTTAGAACGGGTTGAAGGATTTTCTTCAAACTTTCTACATTTGTTTAGTACCATAAAATACAGATCAAGTTCAAATTTCAGTTTGATCAGATAATTGGCTCAAAGGTATGGCCATTTCAAAACTGAAAATATGCGAAACGTGGTGGGGCATCATATAATGTCCCATTAGATGCCCTATTTTTGGCTTTTGGGAAACCCCATTCAAAGTCATTTGGATCATGCATGTACAAGCTACTTGGCTAGTAAACCCATCGACACTAATAATCGACCAAAAGTGGCACTGGCAGGTGGTAGTAAAATCCCACTATATAGCCATTTTTCCGGGGGTTAATCCTACTATATAGTCATTTTTCCGTGGGGGAAAAATGGCTCTGTAACTCTCCTATAGTAGTTTTTCCCCCTAGCCATTTTTCCGGGGGGAAACTGACTATAGGGGGGGGGGGGGGGAATGGCTCTATAACACCGGAAATAATTCAATGTTCACCGAGGTCTGTACATTCACCATTTCCCGTTTGGTAGTTAGTATAGTATATTTCAAACATCCTTCCACATCCTACGTTAGACATCTTGCACATCGATCCATGAATGAACCTGAAAAACTTTATAAATCTTTCGGCAGTATTTAGCATAAATGCGATAAACGAACTAAAAGATGTGTTGGGATGGTGGAAAATTGTTTCTGTATCTATAAACAACCATGCTGTCTGCTTCGCGCACAAATTGGAAAGAATTACCCAAGATGCAATTCGCATTACCCAATAATGGGACATGTTAAAATAATTACATTACTTAAGCGCTACCGCGCTTCATTGAAAATGTACTTCGGTTAACGCTTTCATACCCCAATGCAACTTCAAAAGAATGCATTCAATTCTTAAATAAAGAATAATATTCCGGTTTCGCCGGATAAATGGATTGATGAATAGACATAAATCTTGTTATCCTTTGAAAACCTTTAGAATAAAAACAAATAGTATACACGATTATTGGCAGTTATTGGCCACAGCTTTAATTCAATTGTACATATATATAGATAGATAAATACATAAATAAATAAATAGATAAATAGATAGTAGTACACTTTGTATAAATATATAGTTAGTTAGATTAAGGTAGCACTATACAAAAATTGATATTTTTTCATCAAAATTTTTTTTAATCAATTTTTATTTTATTATAATATTCTTGATACACAGGTGAAAAAATAATTCAGATATGATGTACCATTAATGAGCATTACCTTTAATTAATGTGCTTGAATCAGAGATGATAAAAACAAGTGGGCGTCCTTAATTGTTTATCTATTGGATAATTTGATAGTTTTATGACCACTGACCATTTTTGTGGAAGATTCCATTAAATGAAGGGGAAAGCAGCATGGATGTAGCTAACTTTTCATCAATACCAAAAGAAATAAATTAGTTATTTGCAATGGAATTTATTTCAAAATATCTAATGTATAATTTTCATTAGTAAAATCCAACTAAAAGGGAAGAATACACATAATGAGCAAACTAAGATTCCAGGTGACTCCTGTTATTATTAGTGGTTCACATCTGGTCAGTGGGGGTGGAGTTTTGACCTTATCAGTAGGCAGTTAACCTCAAGCTAGGTCAGAGTGATGTAACTTCTCCCGCCAATTTCATGTGTTTACTGCACAGGGTGTGCATTTTCCAGCTATATTTAGAGTTTGTGTGAAGAAATTCTATCTTTCTGGTCAAATCATTCTTGATTTATGATTCAAGGTCAATCCTGAAGTGTTCCCATAGCGCATTTGAGACATTTATTCAAGAAAATGGGGTATCAAGAGGAAAATTACAACTTTTGGGATTTTGTCACTACAATTTTTGACATAAAATGTCGACTTTGAATGAAATTAGCTCCTGCATTGGTACCCCTAGTGGCTTAGTTTTGGTATATGTTGTTCTTAGACCTATTATCTGCAAAAGCGTGTCTCGGATTTCTGATAGAATTAATAGAACAAATTTTACACACAATTAAATTTGGTGAATTCTTATGAAGTCAGGCTGTATACACATATTAGGGCTTTAAGAGAGATTGAAACATCACAGGAAAAATCTGAGACACGGTTTTGGAGGTTATGCTGTGTTGATTTAAGAAATTGTAAAAAGTTTTACCATTTGAATAAACATGAAACAGCTAATTTTGGTCAAGTGCACACATCAAGATTTTGCAACTAATTGTATAATAATTAATTATGTTATTGTTGCATAATCATAATATTATAATCAGTGGAAAGATATATCTTTCTTCTTTCATATGGTACCTCATTTGTTAATTTTGATGCAATATTAAGAAAGTTACAGCTGTTTTCAGATGGAAGATTGGAGGAAAAAAATCTTTGTTTAGTGCTACCTTAATGAAGACAACTATCTTCGTACTTTCAAATGTTCAACGGTTGCCGAATTTTGTGAATGGCAACAACTAGATAGATAATATCAATATGGAAATTGTAGGAAAATCACAAGTCGCCCTGTGAAACAGAGGTAACTAATGTTATCCATTTGAAAACCAAGACGCCCTGGGAACAGAGACGCTTGTTATTGACTTGAAGTTTGATATAACGCAGTGAATTATGCCAAACTGGCTGAGCAACTGAAACTTTTTAGCTTGTCAGACAGCCTCCACAATGTGGGGGGAGCTGCGTTATGCTGTGCCAATACTGCAATTAGTGTAAAATTATTAAGTAAAGATAATGTCAATTAAAACTGACAAACCAATTATTTACCAAGTACAAAATGTACATGTACATAGTAGTTGAGTGAAAAAGTTTCTGCACATCCAGACAATTTATATACTTTGCATTAGTTTCAAGGGCATTGTAAATTGCGCTCAGTAATACATCACTACCTAAATAATTAAAATGCACCCTATCATTTTTTTTTTTTTTTTTTTTTTTTATATACTCCTTTCGATTCTATGTGATATTTGGGGGGAATTGTATAACTCACCCCTGCGACTTTCTCTGGGCGCACTTAAATTCATCAATTAGTTTCTTCCTCAGTTCTTTCAGAGATAATTTTCCAATATCATTACCACTCAATTAATCATCTTTAATCTCATAAGCCATATAAATTCAACGGTATAGTCATATACAATAACAAATTCTAAATGGGGATATAAATATATGTACAATATATATATACAACAGAGACAGGGGTGTGAGACATCCTAGAGAACAATAGATTTATTTATAGCTTGTATAAATTTACATAATTTTTCTAGTGTGTTCAGTTTTGAGAATAACACACTCTGGATCCGTTCACAGGTTTCACATCGTCAACAATGATAAACCAGAAAACAACACTGTTTATTGTTCGGCCAATATAGCAATCGCTTAAATACACATGCCAGTGTTTAAGTTACTAGAAATCTAAAAGGTCCCTCAAAAGTGAGTAGTGTCCCGACGTTAAAAACTTTTATTTCAATACAGCCTATACAGCAGACGCAAAAGTGCCACCCAGGGCGGACCACCCTTTAGCTACGCCACTGCATTCAGCACCATACCACTAACCCTATCCCCACTATCGAGGTTGGTGATGAGCGCTGCTAGCCTGCTGTATTTAATAATCTTTCTTAGTGATGATTTTAATTATCAGAAATACAAAATATAAAAACGATGAAAAAAAAAAAACCAAGCACAAGTTTACTTAAAAAAAACCCTACGAAAGTAAAATTTAATCTCAGTTTTGTTTTTCGATATGGAGGGTCATATACATTGTATTACCACAAACAAACCATACAGAAACGCGAAGGTTATAACATAAATCTTTGTATCAATTTTCATTACTTTAATCATGTTTTATTGTCAAACAGACAATGGATCAGTTTTTCAAGGCGTGACTACAATTATTTTTATTTTAAATAAATACACTATTCTTGTCACTGAGAGTCGCAGTCTTCTAAAATATCGACCATTACGACTACCTCACCAAACCAACAATTATCTTGATTTCTTGGACAACTCAGATCTCGATGCTTCAGTTTTTTTATAGGTTACTACAATACAAAACATTACACAGCACTGACAGTTATGTCTTATATTGTATATGCTCATGACTCATTGGTATACACTCTATTGGTATTACGAATTTAATATTTATACAATGGCCATATTATTCCATCTTCGCTAAAGGGAAGTTGGAAGACGTAAAGAATTTTGTTCTTTAAGTCCGTCAGCAAATGGTTATCATTTTGTTATGATTGTGAAATCGACCAACACAATTCATATCAGGAGTTGATCGGAAAGTTAGGGAGGTCGAAATTTAGGAGTGGAACGGAAAGTAGGGGGTAAAATTCTGGAGTGGTCCAGAAAAATGGGGAAAGCTTTAGAAGAGAACCGGAAAGTGAGTGGGGTATGGGGTAATAAAGTTTTAGTCGGGAACCGGAAAGCATGTGTGTGCGGGGGGTGTCGACTTTCAAAACTGACAAGTAAATAAAAAGAAATGGGAAAAAGAAGGTGAGTCGGTTTCACAGCAAATAATTTTACCTCTTCGTGAGCTGAACATTTTTTGCTTCGATTCATTACAAATTCAGATATTCCTAAATATTTGCCCCCTCCCCCTTTTGCTCCGACTCATACGCCGGATAAGATTATCTTATACTAACTTGCATGGGAGTCAGTGATTTTGTAAACATTTTATACCACCCCGAGTTAGATAAATAGGACCAGTATTTTTCTGCTGTGAGAGTAGTGTTCATTAGTTGTGGAATAAATTAACGAATACAATACTCAACTCTCCCTCAGGACGGAGGGTATTTCAATGCACGACACATTCCTAGCAGTAAAGAACAAACTGTAGCAGATCATAACGAGTAACTGTTTGTTATGAGTGGCCATTGATACTCCTCCCTCTGCAAGGCACAATGTTCTGACCATATAGTCATTATATCCTGCTTAAACTTCCACTCAGTGCCATCTCTTTATCTTCATGATTTACTGTTGATTTGTTCTCTCTTTGACAATAACTGAAATATTACTCACTTGCCGTTAAACAACAACAAATCACAATTTACTCAGTACTAAAATTTTATTTAAGAATTGAAACTTCTTGAAAAGTATTCACATCAGTCAATATGACGTTTTATCCAAGACTGTTCGGGGCAATATAAAAATAGACAAATACTAAACAATAAGCTTTTATTGATTGTTTTGTTTGGCAAATTGTACAAATTGTACGGCCACGGCTTGGAGATAATGGGCCGCCGGCAAACGTCAATGGCAGGCCCGAAATATATACACATAACCCGCATTATAATATTCCAACAAATCATAATGTTCATATAAACCATATCCACATTAACCATGAACATATCAAAATGCTGGCCCTGGGAACAGAAGGTCACAACATAATATGAATACTTTGTGTCGCTATTTTCGCTTTCCTCCAGCCGTGACGATAGGTTTCACTTAGGGGAAGGACTCTATCTGAAAAATAAAATAACAACAGCAGAAAAACGAACAAAGCTTCTTATTATTGACAGATAATTGGAGAGGGTGGGTTGGGAATTTTAAAAACACTTTTCCCCTTGATCGAATTTTTCTGTGACTTTGGCGTTGCGCTTTGATTGCAGATTCAGAAAGGAAGTACGATGTCACTGCAAATTGTCACGTAACAACCTTCAAATTAAAGCGAGATAACTCTTGCTCAAATCTGTGAACCATGAAATATTTGCGGGGAAAAATTGCCCGATTTCGCTGTAGCGCTGTAGATAACGGGATTTATTCCTCATATGAATAAATCCTATTATGTTGAGGTAATGTAAAGGTAACTTGAAGGTACAATAAAGTTTTCTGTACAGGTGAAATAGGCGCTTTTTTTAGTTCTATTTTCTGGCACATTTGAAACACAGGAAAACCAAGAACTATCTTAGAAAAAAAAAGATGTACGACGAAGCACAAATATTATATTCTTCTACGAACAGTATTTCACTGAAATAACCTAAACCTATTGGTTTTATAGGATTTGATTAAGACATGTAAAACCTTGCATCCTACTTAATGTGCAAGGAATCGTTAATAAATAGTAACAGTGTCCACTGATCTTGGCCCGAGGACGGGACTGCCAGACAAAATTTTGAAAGGGGAGCACCAAAGGATTATTTTAGGAATGAGCTACAAGGAAGTCATTCGTCGCAACTTCGGCTGATTCCATACCTTCATCATACCTCGTCCGTATTACGATAGCTCCCATTGGAACTACTTTCGGAAATATTCAATGAAGGAGGTATTAAAATAATTTCACTTTCGAATATTCGTCCAATAATAATATATTTTCATTCGTCGCAATGTCGGCTGATTCCGTACCTTCATCAAAGACCAATATTTTTCAAAACAAACTCATCTATTGTCGCCATTCTATAACTTATTCGCGGTGTGCAATGTTTGATTGAAGTGATACGGTCTTCCGGCGAAGAAATGTGACGCGTAGCCGCATATCAAATACCGTATTACAGCCGAGGTATTGAGGGAGATAAACGGATTCACCCGAGGTTTGCCGATTGACAAGGGAGTGTCAAAAGCCAGGGGCGTTGGGCATGCGCCAACATGTTAACGCCCAAAACCGGCACGGGCCAAATCCGGAATACAATTGAGCTATTCTGGTATTCGTGACCCCTCGGATGAGTACGAGACTAGTAAAAAGTATGAAAGAGCGGCAAAAATAAATTTCCGAATTAAAAAAAAATACTGAAAATAAAATCTGATGTTTAAAATGAGCCCATTCCAGTGAAAATAAACAATCATATTACTGTCTTCTTTATTTACAAGTGCTATAAAATGACCTTTGGTGACGTGTTGGGTCACTCATACACTCTGCCAGCAATGGCCAGAATGAATGTTCCAGTGCTTCAAATTATCCTCGTAAGACTCGTTCTATAGACATATATGAGTGTGACTTCTCTGAGTTTGGTACACAATATAGTTGCAATGTATTTCCTTCACAATCACGAAACTGAAATCGAAATAATATGCTGAAAAAGACAAAAAATACGCCATTCAACGGGTACAGGGCCTTGTCACTATCCATGTAAATATACTATCAATGTATAAACATGTACAAGGGCGGACACCTTTTTTGTACCCGCTCCCTTCAAGTCGTGTTTGTTTTTTAAATTCCTTCTAATATATTCAAAATCCTGTTTGGTTCAACTCGAAAGACCTTATTCTTTTCAAAAAATATCATGACCTCCCCTCGACTACCTCTTGTGAAGGCGCAGCGGTCGTTTTTGTCAGGAATTCGCCTGAGTAGAGAACTCCATGGAGCCAAACACTCTTCGCAACTTCGGCTGATTCCGTACCTTCATCATACCTCGTCCGTATTATGATAGTTCCCATTGGAACTACTTTCGGAAATCTTATATTAAAATAATTTCACTTTCGAATATTCGTTCAATAATAATATATTTTCATTCGTCGCAATGTCGGCTGATTCCGTACCTTCATCAAAGACCAATATTTTTCAAAGCAAACTCATCTATTGTCGCCATTTTAGAACTTATTCGCGGTGCGCAATTCTTGATTGAAGTGATACGGTCTTCCGGCGAAGAAATGTGACGCGTAGACGCATATCAAATACCGTATTACAGCCGAGGTATTGCGGGAGAGTAGCGGACTCACCCGAGGTATAAATGTCATTATTTAAATGGATCATCTCACAACATGCAGTTTTATATACCTGCACTGTTAAAATAAGCCATAACAATCTAAATTTACACCCCCCCCCCCCCCCCCCCCCCCACACACACACACACACTTTAATTTACATTGATTATTTATTTTGATTGGATACAGCACAATGAAAACATATAATTGTAACATGATACTTCTAATGTGTCAGTGGAGAGTCAGATGACACTGTCCAAGGAGAAATAACTCTAATACATCCTAGCTTTGACAAATATGAAAAATTAAATATCAACCTATGGCAGTTTTTCTTAATAAAAATAATGAGTCCAGGTGCTCACACATATTAATAAGATATTGGACATCTTCATTTCACATAAGAACAAGTATTATAGAAAATGTTTTTCATCTTCAACCAAGCCTGATGAACATAGAAACACACAACCTTGGACATGCTGTATACCATTAAATAGGAACCTGGGCTATTGTTTTATTGAATTTATGTGAACTAAAATGCATCAATTGATTGAACAACTTATATAATTAGCTGCATAATATTTTTTGTTTATACATGTATATATAGATGATCACAGCTATTTTTCTTTTTCAATAAGTGTATTGCAATAGTATTACAAAACAACCAAACAGAACAGGAAATATATGTTATATTTGGCATTATATTGTAGAAATACAATAATATTACTGATAAATATCTTCGGGGAAAAAATGCCTGAAAAGTGGATGACCAAAGATTAATGTTTGTTTTGAAAATTTGAGTGTACAGGCATGATCTAAATAAATACCTTAGTTGTGATGAAAATATTATAATTAATTTGATTATTTTGCAATGTATTATTTTTTCTGGCACAAAACTTTCAAGGGTGTGGTCAAAATAACATCAAAACATCAAAATTAAGACATGAGGGGAACAAAGAATTTTATTTTCGGCCTGAAATAATGGTTATTAAAATTTCAAGGGCATTCACTGATAAAGTATAGATCATCATTTATTTACATGCCTAAAGTATAGTATTCTATTAGGATATACGCCCTATGGATATTCGCTCTGCGCAATTTTTTAAAGTTTTTTTTATAGGATAGTCAGACAACAAAATATACGAGATTTAGATTAATTTTCTTCAAGTTAATCGATAAGTACCCGCTAGGATGATATATTTTATTTATTCTTGCAGGTCTAGGATATTCTGAATAGCTGAATATTCACACGATCTCCCATTATTTTCAAGATTTACGGGATACATGTAGTCATAAATTATTTTCCTAACCAACAAATTCACGAAAATTTCCTTACGACCGTGACGATATGTGCATACCTGCCACGATGAATAAACTGCGTCACCGTGTTTACAAATGACGTTACGCGCGCTATTGGTGATACTTTGACTAAATAGAACATGAAATAAGTAAAACGAATGTTGATTTTTTTTAGATTGATGGATTTTTATTTCCGATACATGCTTGTATAGGGAATTATATGAATATTTGTTTTATTATATTAGATTAGGTTTATTTTTGCTTTTGAAAACGCATTTATTGGAAGAAAACGTTGTTAACACACAAATTTCTCATGTAACGCGTTACAAAATATCCGTATGTCTTTTACATTTTTCTCAGTAAAAACCTAAAATTACGTTTTTCGGACCATTTTTAAATGTTCATTTTCAGTGGCAGAGAATGAACTTAACAAACTTGATTTCGAATAAAAATTACGATTTCTACGTAAAATTGTAGAAGGTTACCTAATTTGTCCAGTAAACGTTTTTTCTTATCGACGGCAAGATAACGTCGCGCTACTTCTATATTTTTCTATGGTTTTCTAATAAAATTGAAACAAATAAACAACAACTAAAAAAAGCGAAGCTAAAAACAAACAAACGATATCAAAACTTGAAAAAACAACAAACAAAAGAGCGAAAACAAAATACAAAAATATACCAACCCTGAATAAATAACGATGTGTTTCCGCTTACTCAGGCGACCCTAATTAAAAATGAATTCATGACCTTAATTTTTGTGTGTGTCATTTGTGAACAAGCATTGCAAAAAAGAATGTGTGCATTGTAGAAACTATAATTATATAATAGTTAAAAAAAAAATCGCGAAATATATAAATATGAAAATCAAAAATGTGAACTGAATTATTTTAATCATAATTTCACTAGATTATACATAAGATATTACGAGAAATTTTCAAGAATACAACGTATACAATCAATCAATAAACAAACAGAATATGATAATCTCGTTTTAGAGCAAGATATACTTTAAAAAAAAAATGATAAAGTAGTTACATAACATAAACAATAAATGAATACTAAAAGGGAATACAAACGAAATAAATAAGCAAACAAGCAAACATTGAAATAAACACCTAAAGGAAAACACCAATAACACAAATATATACAAGCAAGCCAAAATAAAACAAAAATCAATAAAAACAAAAAGCGAAATTCCGAAGTAAAGAACAATACATCAAAACACACCCAGACCTCCATCCTAACCAAACCCACGATATGCAAACACAAATAAGGAAGAAGAAGAAATGAAAAAGAAGACGCGAAACGTTCTTTTCAATGTTAATTATGTTTCTAATATGACGTCTCTAATACGGTACACATGTTAATACTCAACAACTCTATATTTAGCGCAAGTGCAGTACACAACAATTCTGGCTGTTCCTATGTGACTCCCGCTGTGAATTTACCGTGACGACCGAGTGTAAACAAACAAAACACCGGCATATAAAGTCCTTAAAATACAAATTCCCTCTCAGTTATAAATAAATATTCTGTAACTAAGTATTTTTTTATCATTTGTTTTGAAAATTTACATTTGGCATTTTGGGGATCATACATTCCATTGATATGTGTCGGCCATGAATAACATTAACAAAATGCACTAACTTACTGACTAACCTTGTTTTCCTACGTATACATTGATAACTAGACGGTGATGTAATTAAGTTACTGATATTTTCCAATTTGATGGCATTTTGAATTTTGCTACTCAAACTAGTAAAATGCTCACAAAATCGTAAAATAAATCAGTAACCAGCTTGTGTCAATCAGCGTCCCTTGTAAACACAATCGTAACTACTCGGCCATTCTCGCTACCCTGCAAATAACCTCGTACGTACATAGTAGAAATTCTTCTTAAATTGTTTGCCGGAAGTTAAGCTAAGTTAAGCGGCACAAAAATATAGTCCACGAAAATCCAATATGGAAGACATACTAAGTAAAATCTAATCGTGCAAAACTAATTAAAACTTTAATTGAAATAGAGAAAATTGTTTAAAATATAACTTTATCAAACTTTCATGTAACTGACATGTGAAAAGTAGTGCGATTTATACGCCTAATCCATACGAGGTTATTTGCAGGGTAGCGAGAATGGCCGAGTAGTTACGATTGTTGTAAACAACGTCACAGGTCAGGATGACGATATATTACAAGTCTAAAGTCGATAGATGGTTGTCTTTAGTATTTTTTCCGGATTTTTTTTTTATGTCAACAATACAAGCTTTTTTTTTCATTGGCATTTATTTCTTTATTTCATATCTAACAATAATTGTCGATTATTAACAACTGTTCAAGTGTTCGATATTATGCTTGACGACTCCGCTCCGCCATCTTGTTAGCACTTGAAATGATGATCTCCGACTTTTTTTAAAAAAATATTTTTACGCAGAAATTGTTCAATCGAATCTATGTTGGAAAATACACAATAAATATGTTTTTCATGTTAACATCCATATCTTTGTTTTAAAATATCTCGTTCAAAAACAAATAATTCAAAATCAATTCAAAATTTCCGAAGGAGGTAAATGGAACAGCCACCAAATGCCGTGTGTATACAGTTCACGAAAAGTTAAAAATGACCGTATTTGTCCTATTAGAATCGAAATAATTCATGGCAGGCATAGAGTTGTGCAAATTTACACATGGGCTGGGCCTTTATATTCTTAGATTTTACCCCTCGCTACCGCTCAGGGTAAAATTCGAATATAAAGGCCCAGTCCATGTGTAAATTTGCACAACTCTATGCCTGCCATGAATTATTTCTTAAGTAACGTCAAGTGTCACCAACATCGCGCGTAACGTCAAATGCAATGACGTCTTGTTTACGTTTTTTTACTCCGATTGATTTATAATATTGTTTGATCATAAATTTTGCCAATTTAATCCAACTAAATTTTACAAATATAAACAATTTAACCTCCTGGAAATCCCCCCTTTAAGAACTTTTGGATCCGCACCTGCATTTTATTTTATTAAAACATGCACATCATCATTCATAACGGTAGCGGGGGAAATCCGGAATAAAAATAGACCCGTCACCGACTTTGTAAGGGTTGTTCGTGTTTGCCTACGCCGTTGACACTCCCTTCAGACAAACTCTTATTTTAGCAAAGCTTGAATCCATGATTGGTCAGGTAGTTTAAGAGGAAAACAATTAAAATTTCATCCACCTTTTCTGTTTTTAGCAACAGTTGGTTAGATGTCTGGATTACCGGACACAATTTTGAAAAGTGGTCAAGTGGTTTCAGAGGAGAATATTTTTAGTAATTGTGTACGGACGGACGACCGACGCAAAGTGATGACAAAGGCTCACATGGGTCAGGTGAGATAAAAAAAATGGGGTGCATATTATTTCCTATCCATGGTAAAATCTAAAAAAAATCATGGCTTCAACAATAACTTCTTAATATGTAATAGATGAAATGGCACTTTCTCAGAATTGAATACCGCCAGTCGCTCACCTGAAGATTACATAATACATTGAAAATAAAACTTTACGACATATAAATTTAAAGTTTAATATATTGTATACAGATATACCATTAAAAATAATCATATTATCAGTTATACTCGAACTCCCTTTGTCTATGCGGGGCGTAGGACGACGGACGCAACCAATCAGCAAACTACTAAACTATTAAATGCTTTAAATCCGACATGCTTATTACAAGTCAGTGATTTTTCTACTCATTTGTATCTGGTTCCTTATAATTGGGAACATTAGCGCGTAAATGATGTGAATTGGGAAAAGATGGGGAGAGCAATACACATAGCCAGAAATGATAGGTGATTTGCTTATTTGCATATTCAAAATGGCGGCTCAAAGATAATTTGGATTTTAACATATAGTTGAACGGGAAACTTTCTGTTAGCTTGGGCCGGACAAATTGCCGGGATAGAAAATCAAACTATGCACCGGTTTGAACAATATCTCAAAATATTACAGCTGTACCATGAAAACTCAAGGTTCCCACCCAGTTTCAAATTTTGAAGCGTAAGCACCATTCAAAAGCATTGAGAAGAAGTGAAAAAATGCATCCTGCACGGCTTTCAAGACCTTAAAGCACTTTTCTTGCAATCCCCATTCTAGTTGCCGGGACAAATTCGGTCAGTTCCGGTAACATTGTTGAGGAATCTTTCTTCGATAAATATTTTGCTGAAAAATTAAAGGTTCCCACGATAATTTAAAAGAGGGTTTCACAATTTTTTTTTTACCTTTCTAGTAGAGATTCAATAGGGGTTCATGCAAAAAAATCTACTATTTCGTAAAACTGCTTCTGCTAGACATAGCATTATTTGAGTAAACACCGCATTCCATTGTAAATGTAAATAAACAATAAAAAAAAGGCTCCACAAGGGTATTTTTTTTATTTCGACAAAACAACAGAAGAAGTAACTATAATACATTTGGTAACAATACTGCCGATATATAAAGTTCAAAAAATTTAACAATATATATACTAAACGATTTCAATGACATACTAATACTTATGTGGGGCAGAAATTGAAAAAAAATGCACATTATATTTTTTATTTACATATTTTTATTTCGTGGAAAAAAAAGGGGGGGGCAGTGCATTAAATATACTTTCGATCTTTTACACACATCATCGGATTCCTAATAAACATATGATGACAATTAATTTTGATACGATCACAAATAATTATGAAGTTTTTTATGTGATCAAAACTGTGATGAAATATCATTTAAAAAAAAATAGATACGAGTTTTCATCAGCCTCTTCCAAATATGGTTCAACGTTTATTTGCTGACGTCATAAATGACGCGATTTGGTTTATGAATATTCATGAGCAAAATCACCCATGATTTCTGGCTATGATTTATTAGTTTGGAGGTCCAGTAATAGAATAGCAATCATACTGTACCAAGGTTAATGCCAACAGTAACAAATTCTTGTGATGAGGAAGAATGACCACAAAACAGTTCACAAAGCTTACATAAATACCCTTGGTGTACCTGGCACACTGTCATATAGCCATGGGTATTTTTGTTCATTTCTCATTGAACTGAGCACCCTGACATCTGGTACCATGACCTCTGGAGCACAACTGTCCGAATCAGAGTGATAGCCAGATTGCGAATATTAACATCATCACTATTTACATGTTGTTGGATGTCATTTGAAGCTGTGTTAGGTAATAAAGAATTTGAATTGGTTGCTTTTGGAGTGACATTCGCAGTGGTAACAAGGCGTTCAGCTTCTGTGCATGGTGTATCAGTACTTAGTCTCGGTGACCGGTAGGGTTGACTCCACCTAATCCCACTTTTTTTTTTTAAATCATTAAAAAAATCTCAAATTTCAAGTGGGAATAGCTGTAATTATTGTATAAACAATGTGCAAACATTGGGGCTTAGGGTGTATAAACAAAAACTCATTACTAGTAACTGCAGGTAAACCTTGATTAGAGAATGGAGAACTAATATATATTAATTTATCATTTTTATTCTGATAAAAAAAACAAAAAACCATACAGATACATACATGAATAAGTGATATATCTATCAATGCATTTATATTTAGTCAACATCTATAGAACTTATTATTTATTTTTAAAGTACATGAAATATTAAAAAAGCATGTTTGTTACTATTCATTTGTAATGCAATTCTTACGATTCATGTTTTTTCTCAAAGGTACAAATATTTTTTAAAAGATATTTTATTATTTAATTATGAATACAAAATAGCGATAAAATAATTAAAGATGCTTTTTAAAACTCGAGGACGTTTCTCAGTCATCTCTCATTTCAGGGCTTCCCCCTTCGATGAGAGATGACTGAGAAAAGTCATCTCGTTTTAAAAAACATCGTTAATCACTTAATATTGAAAAACATATGTGTAATATAAAAATTAAGGACCTTTTACTCTGTATTCCACTTGTTTATTGTTATCTAATTCATTAAATAAATCATTTTCATCAGTTTTTCTAAAATATATGCATGAATATATTTAAGTCATGTTCGCTACCTTGCTTCTGTTTAATTAGGAAATAAAACAGTTATTTAATGGGTGTGGATGCAATAGACCAAACTATTTGTCCTTCGGTTCTGGGAATGACCAAGTGTTCTATTGCATTCGGCCGTTGGCCTCATGCAATAGAACACTTGGTAATTCCCAGCACCTCAGGACAAATAGTTTGGTCTATTGCATCCACGATGCAATAGACCAAACTATTTGTCCTTTGGTTCTGGGAATGACCAAGTGTTCTATTGCATTCGGCCGTTGGCCTCATGCAATAGAACACTTGGTAATTCCCAGCACCTCAGGACAAATAGTTTGGTCTATTGCATCCACACCCATTAAATAAATGTATAATATTGTCTCATGGACATTTTTTTGCTAATTCCCCAGTCATTCATAAGAGTTTGATTCTATTGAGAAAGTAGACTTCAACATAAATGTACATGGTGACCACAAGTCTTATGAACATTTTGAATTTTTTTGAAATTTTGAAATGTTTGAAATTTTAAATTTTTTTGAAAATTCTCAATTTTTATTTTTAATTTTAGAATTTTTAAATTTGTTGAAAATATTGAAATTTTAGAATTTTTTTGAAAATTTGGAAATCATGAAAATTTTTAATATTTTTGAAATTTTGTGAAATTTCAGAGTTTTCGTTAATAGACGATGAAGTCCGAGTGTTCCGAATAAACATAAAAACTTTTATCCAATCCGGTCGCGGAACTAAAAATCCGCGAAAACGAATTACATTGCCGGTCCATAGTCTTAAAAACTATGGACCGCTCAATAGTCAAACAACTGGAAAAGGAAAAAAATAGCAATTTTAATGTAGAAAATTTTGTAGTGATGTTTAATATACTGAGGTACAATAATAAAAACTATGGACCGCTCAATAGTCAAACAACTTTTGAAATTGAAATTATTGTACCTCAGTATATGAACATCACTACAAAATTTTCTACATTAAAATGGCTATTTTTCTCCTTTTCCAGTCGTTTGACTATTGAGCGGTCCATAGTTTTTTTGACTGGACCGGCAATGTGAATCGTTTTCGCGGATTTTTAGTTCCGCGACCGGATTGGATAAAAGTTTTATGCTTATTCGGAACACTTGGACTTCATCATCTATTAGCGAAAACTCTGAAATTTTCAAAAAATATTTTTTTTTCTTCAAAGTTCAAAATTTCCAAATTTTCACAAAATTTTAAAATTTCAAAAATTTCAAAAAAATTCAAAATTGTCATAAAACTTGTAGTCACCATGTACATTTATGTTGAAGTCTAATTTCTCCAAAGAATCAAACTCTTATGAATGACTGGGGAAATAGCATAACAATGTCCATGAGACAATATTCAAATTTATAATGCAAAATACTGGCAATTATTGGTCTTTATCATTTTGAGGTGATCATTCAACTATGAGTCTAATGTTTTTCGGTATAATAAAATACTTATAGACTGTGTATTCAGGAATAGCAAGTTTGTTGTCCCCTCGACCCTGGCTTTTGACCTCGGCTTCGTCTCGGTCAATAGTCAGAGTCTCGGGGACAACAAACTTGCTATTCTCCCATGCCCAGTCAATTCGCCTCGGTCAATAGTCAGAGTCTCGGGGACAACAAACTTGCTATTCCCTCATACCCAGTCAATAAGTATATATTATTAATCAACGGGAATAATCCGATAATCATTGGAAAAACAAACGAGATCAACTACAACATTATGACATCTTGGTCTATCATGTTCTATAATATAAACTTTTATCAACCATTTTGAAGAGACATTTTGAACACTGAACGCCTGTTTTGTTTATTCTGATAAATTTACACTTTGGGACTAATAAAAAGTATTCACGAAATCAATGGGGTATGTCAATCGAACGATCAATAATATATTACGAAAGACAACTCTTGCTATAAAAAAAAACAACTGATGTCGGCGGCGATGTAGACCAAAGTCATACCGCGAAAAATTTGAACTTTTAGCATTTTGGTTATCGCGAAATTAAATCTCCGCGAAACTGTCTTGAAGCAGAAAAACGCGAAACATAATAGCCGCGAAAATAAGTTGGTTTACAGTACTGTATTTTGGTATTCTGTATTTGTTGCAGTACATGTATGTTAAGTTGTTGACCATTAGAGATTAATTCATTTCATCAATTTCACAACAGAAATGCACATGGAATAGAATTACACCAAAAAAGTATATTGGAATTGGTGCAACACATATTGTATAATGATTGATTGATTGGTGTTTAACGCCAACCTTAACAGCATTTCAGCTATATCGTGGCCTGAACAATTTATTTAAGTAATCTTGTACAAATTCAATAAATACGTGGCTTTAAAAGCAACTTAATTAAAGTATAACATGTTTCGATTATATTTGCTCTAGACCACTTCCGATGACTCTTACAATCTAATACATGTAGTTAATTACTGAGAAACGCCTATATGTATTTTTGGTATTTGAAAAGCAATTAAAATGCACTTGTCTACGGAAAGAAAAGAAAAAAAACCTATGACTCAACTAATTTTCTTTTCTAGAGTTTAAACAGTGGTAGTCAATAGCACCAATATCTACAAAACGAAAAATGATCATCACGTCAACTCTTTGAACATAAACCCCCCCCATGACATATGACGTTGGGACTCCAGGTTCTGGCTTGTGACAGGTACACACAAATGGCGGGATCAAGCTGGCCAATGGGATCCCAACCATACCAGCTTGCAAGTTGGATCTCCTACGTTAATACATAAATAAACAAATAATATAAAAATCCAGCACAGATTCGCTTCCACTCAAAAAGATCACATACTGTCACAAAAATGAATGACAACATAAACATGGAGAGTACAATAGCAGGGTTACTGAATGTTCGTAGTTAATTGACTATTAACTAGGAAGACAGAATCTATTGGTTAAAGACCATTACTCGTAGGACAAAAAATTCATAATTGACACTTCTAAAAGATTTAATATCAATTACTCATAAACATATAAAGAAATTAATGGTCTTTGTGGGAGACCAGAATGGAAAGGTGAGAAATTCCTTGAAATAAAATATTGTACATAAAATAGTCATATACTATATGGAATGAAATATAAATGTGCTGATTTAATTGCTAGTTGGACCTACTAGTTGTACCAGCAGATTGTCTATATTTTTAGCAAATTAAACCTGTCTGATAGTGAAATAGTCAAATATACTTGCTAAATCATAGACGTTACGAATAAGATTTTTAAAAAAATTTATAAGTTTCTAAAGATGTGTCAAATTTGAACATTGTAGCTTTGTTAGAAGTGTGTGAAGAAAACCTTTAAATTATTTGGCTATCCAATCTTCTGATTATGAGCGTGTCATACGCACTAAATTCAATATCTATGGAACTGATATTGGTTTGTAAGCAATTTAATAAACAGTTCCTAGATAATGTAATCTCTATGCTGAGGGAGGAGAACCCCTATAAGAGTAGAGTACGGCTTAGGAGTATAAACAGAACACCAGCACAAGTAACAAAAGAGTGGACAACACAAATACCCACAAAAGCACAGGAATTTGATCAAGCGCCTTAAATGATTGCTTCTTCTGCTCAAAGCATTGTATCCCTCGTGAAATGTTCATATGCAGAGGTGTCAATGTTCTAATAAACATACAAAAATGTATATCAGCAAGAAATTGAGACAAGATAATCATGCATGGCCGAAGAACTCATAATGAAGACCATTGATTCAGAAAAAGGGTTTGTAGATCGACACCAAAGTGTTCATTAGAATCCATGAAGAAAAAAAGCGAAAACAACTATACAGAAAAGTAAAGATGGAAGAACAAAAACCCCACTAAAAACCTGGCAGTGAACGCATGTGTTCTGGAAGGGTAAGTAGTTCCTGCTACAATAGTGGCACCCATCATGTTACTCTTGTCAAATACCCATTGGCAAGTCATAGAGCTTACTATAAGTAGTTGATATCCTGAACAATTTGTGAAATATGAAGATTATTTCGTGGTAAACATAAATCTTGGGGGCTCTTAACGGAAACACAGGCGCTCGTGGCACGGACCACCCCCCATTTTCTAACCTTCTGTTTACAAATTTATTTTCAATAAAACTTCTTTATTTCTTTATTATTTCATCTCTTTTTCCTTATTCTAACTTGTTCGTGTCAATATTCATACAATATTATGTCAACATCAAATTGCATGTGTCGACCCTATATAGATACTAATAATACACAAGGCATGCAACTCGGCAGGTTTAAAAATCATACCCCTGCTCGCTTCGATTATTTTTTGGAACTTTTCTGACCCTTTCGTTGAAGTTAATGCAGTGGTACGTCACTTCCGTCAGCCGTGGGTCCTTATACGAACAATTTGGCAATAAATGTGTGAAAATCTTAAAATTCGGGAGAACTGAGCTATCGTATGCACAAAACAAAAACAGGGGCAAAAAGATGCGTCTTTTAGGAATGGATACATGTCCTAGTTTGAATGACATAATGGAAATAAGGTGCAATAAATGTACTCGAAGCGAGCAGGGGTACGATTTTTAAACCTGCCGAGTTGCATGCCTTGTGTATTATTAGTATCTATATAGGGTCGACACATGCAATTTGATGTTGATATAATATTGTATGAATATTGACACGAACAAGTTAAAATAAGGAAAAAGAGATGAAATAATAAAGAAATAAAGAAACTTTATTGAAAATAAATTTGTAAACAGAAAGTTAGAAAAAGTGGGGTGGTCCGTGCCACGAGCGCCTATGAGAGTTATTAGTAATACCGTTCTAGCCACACAATGCACACACACAAAAATGGTTTTGTATATGCAGTCAATATCAGTATTTAAATAATGAATCTGTGATTTGTCTGGAGCGCGGTATAGGTAGAAAACGTAGATATCAAAACTAGTGCACACGATATGGTTTTTCAAATAACCTTAATCAGGTTCGCTCAAAGTCAAAAGATTGGGTAGCCAAATAATTTAAAAGCAATAAAACCAAAGGGCCTAAACAGGATAGCCAAAATCAACTAAGTTCACCTATGTCTGAGGGAGATGAACCTTAGTTTAAATAAAATTTACATTATCTAGGAACTGTAAATATAAATGATGAACATATCTAATAAACCATGTCGGTGCTGAAACACTGACTAGTTGGTCAATGAAACTAATCATTGATGCGACAACCAGTCAGGTTAAACCCCAAATATTAAAAAAAAAAAATTTGTTGCTTCTCCGCTAAGCACGGAGCAATAAGGAGCAAGAACAAAGACTGGTTGGCTCCAAATTAGGATGCTGTTTCTGAGTGGAGCGTGGAATGTCGCTTCAGTCAACTAGCAGTTCCAAATTAGGATGCTGTGTCTGAGTGGAGCGTGGAATGTTGCTTCAGTCAACTAGCACTATGAAAATCCAACCAAACGTTTAGGTCTTGTACAAAGCGGACATCATCATCATCATGCTGTCGAATGTACAAAATGTAACTTGTTCTCACCACGATACAGCTGTTTAAAGTACGATTCTGACAATACCTGTTAAAAAAAAAGTCTCTACTAAATGACCTCCCCCCAAAAAAAGTCTTTTAGCTTAAGGTATAAATATTACATAATTAGATAATTATTTTATAAGATAATACTAACAATAAAAAGATACCCAAATTATGACAATTAGGACACGCAAAATATGATATTTAGGCAAACAAAATTGCTATTTTAAATTTTAAAAGGAACTTTTATAAACTAGACAAAAATTTTAATTGGTATATTTTTCAGTAGAATTAAAGGGAATTGAAGGCTATATGAGGTAATACGAATAGAAATCACTTGTGAAATACAACGTAGTAACTCAGCGTAAGAAAAAACCGAAGAATGGATAATACATAGGCACAGGCAACAATGAGTACAACACACACAACGAAGACGAACAAAGAAAAAAATACATCACAGAAAACTAGAAAAAAAAACGAAAAACAAAATTAATAGAGACCAAGGATGAACCCAGATGCTCGCAGGGATTAAGTAGATTCCGTATCTTACCAGTCGTGTCACTAATAAGATCAGGTCCGACAAGGTTATAGAGAAAAGAAAAAAAATATACATAGAAGGGAATATGTTCTATATACATGTATTTGTATTTACATAAGTAGTTATTAATAATATAGAAAGTTGGATCTTTACCTATACTTTTGGCACGTGAACACGTGCACGTGGTGGTCACAAACATTCGAAATACTTTAGGAGCATATATACACGTCGTTATATTTATCATGTTACACCTAATGTAAATAGGAGATGCATTTAAATAATTGTTTTCTTTTTAAAAAAAGTCGATGTTAAACACAGATAAAACAAAAGTAGTATATATATTACACCAACAAGGAAGTTATTGGTAATTTGTTTCATTATATCTTTTTAAATCTTTAAACACCTTGACCAGGAAGGAATCAAATCATATTGTAATTTAAAGGTGATATTGACAAGTGCTGGATACCGACTCTTAATAATGGACAGGAATTTGATTTCTATGCATGTTATCACACGGTAAGAAATATAAACATATAACTAATGTTAATGTGCTTTATTGGTTGCATAGTTTTTACTTGTTATATGGTTAGGGTTATGGTGTTTAACGCCACTTTCAACAATATTTCAGTAATATTGTGGCGGTCAGTTTTATTGGTGAAGGAAACCGGAAGACTCGGAGAAAACCACCGACCTGTCGCAAGTCACTGACAAACTTTATCACATAATGTTGTACACCTCGCCCTGATCGAAATTCGAACTCACAACATCAGCGGTGATAGGCACTGATTGCATAGGTAGTTGTAAATCCAACGACCATACGATCACGGCCACGACATCCTCTCTTTACCTGTCATAATATTGTAATACAATCATGTAGTACTGATCTAAATACATACTGTAGTTTTTTCTTAATTTTATCATTCATTGTTCGAAATAAATAATATTTGTGTTTGTTTGTGCATAGTGGTGTACAACACATATTGTGTTGTGTCTTTGTTTTGTTTTTCTTCGTCTTGTGCACCTTATGTTGCCAGTTTCACTGGATTGCCCTTTTTTGACTACCCCTTCGGTATTCTCAAGCCTTTATTTACTAAACACATACGATAGTCTTTCCTTAATTTTTATCATTGTTCAAATAATCGGGTTTATCATAACGATTAATTTTGAAATGTACTCAAATTATTTCAAATTGTATTCAAATACTAGTAAGTTGAAAATATATTGAATAAAGTTAAAATGTACCAATGATTGATACCATTATTTCTTTAACCCTTTGTGAAAGTATCTAACCTATCAAATACTTCAGTCTACTTCGTAAAACAATTTTGTTAACATAAGACAGTGTTTATTTTCCATGATGGGTATCAGAAAAGAGGTTTAAAATATCAATAGTCATAACGTTTTATATTGAGACATCTACATTGTAGTTCACAAAGAATCCATATGTCAATTCTTTTACATATCGTGTATTCATATATTATTCTTGACGCCAAGATATAGCTGAAATACTGCTAAAGTTGGCATTAAACACCAATCAATCAATATATTATTCTTGAAGTCGTTTCGATTTAAATAATGCCCATTTCGAATAGCCTTATACTGCCAAAACAAATTTGAAGACAACAAAAGGGCAATCAGAATCCGCAAATCGAAGGACAGACTATACAATGACAATATTCAAAGACGAAAAGACACACAATGGACAGCAAAAATCTGCACAGAAAACTAAAGATTGAGCAACACAAACACAGCCTACTATAAACGGGTAGCAGAGTTGCTCGGAAAGGGTAATAGTTCCTACTCCACTGATGGCATCCGTCGTGTTAATCGTGCTAAAAATCAGACGAGAAGTCATATTCTGTGATAGGTCATGAACGAGAAAATAACGGGATTCGTTATCATCTGGGAATCGTAAGAATAAACCAAGTCATGATGGCGATAATAAGATTTCCGTGGATGTTTCAATGTCTGTATTTGTTATATTACTGTCATACCACAAACACTGATGCCATTCGTCTATTACTTAAGTGGTATTTAATATCGTTGATAGACAAGTATACCATGCATGTAATTGAATATGACAAACTCAATAAATTGTGTACCCTGAAATTCTTCTTATAACCTCCAGACCATGCTTGTATTTAATATTTAAAAAAAGCATGTCTATGAAGAGAAGCCATTACTTCACTATGCATACCGTACGTTATATTATCCACCAGAGCAGGAAATAATGGCTTATGGTAATGGTGTTTAACGCCACTTTCAACAATATTTAGTTGTATCATATATTTAGATTAAAATACAGGTGTTTTGTATATACTCGCAACATTACTAGTGATAGGCGTTGATTGCAGAGGTAGTTGTAAATCCAACTACCATACGATCACGACCACAACGACCCCTCCAGGAAATGATGCAAATGTCGTAACTGTGCAAAGCCACTTCATAAAACTTTCAACATTTAGATTGTGCCATGACGGTTTGTCATCACTGCTAGTATATCTGAAAATGATAATAAAAAAAAGCAGAAACGGAACTTATTAAAATATTGGGTAGCTGTGGCAGATGAGGTCTTGCCAAAATTCAGCTTTGCTTTGTCCATGTAAAATATCAAAGCTTAATGAATACTTAAAATATTACGTGATATACACCAAAATGTCGAAATTTAGATAACATGTGATAAAAGCAAGATAATTCGATAACCAAACCGGTAGTGTTAATTAATGTAATATTTGCCAATTCAGTAAATGTACATTAATTAATTGGTTTAATTTTAAGTTTGGTTTATGGCGTTTAACGCCACTTTCAACAATATCTCAGTTATATCGTGGCGGTCAATTTTATTGGTGGAGGAAATCGGAAAAAACCACCAACCTGTCGCAAGTCACAGACAAACTTGATCACATAATGTTGTATCGCCTGAGCGGAATTCGAACTCGCAACGTTAGGTGGTGATAAGTACTAATTGCATAGGTAGTTGAAATCCAACTACCATACGACCACAACCACGACGGCCCTTTGTATTTAATTGGCATTTCATTAAATACCATCAGATTACAAAACAGATATAGAGTTTGTGTGTTAGAATGACTTTCATCAGTAGTCAGACTCACTCACTACTTTGGTATGATTTGTACTTACCATTGAAGGTATTGGGAAAAACGAACATTTAACTTATGAGGGGAAGGAGGGGTGTGATAGTAAGGCTTAAGAAAATAATATGTTGTCATATATTTTAATGGAAAGAATAACTTGACATGAAAGATGCAGAAAATAAATAATTTGACTGTGAACTTTCTACAAGACAAGTAAATATTGCTTCAAAATTCTGGCTTGGGAAAAGACATACCCCCTCAAGAAGTTAAATGGTTGGTCCCTTACGGTAATCATGAGATGAAAATGTTTGATTTGATTTCTGTTGCAGATGGATTTGTTTAAATATTAGAAATAAAAAGAAATATTACTCATTTGTTATAACATTTCTTAAGATTTTTCTAATGTATCTAATTTCAGATAAGAATTTTAACTCACAATGAATACAACTTAAAACTAGTACAACTAGGATAGATAATTACTACTGAATGTAAGATGTTATCACATGACCTTTTAAATACAATTGAATGAAAAAGTATGCTGTGTATAACCCATACAATAGTGTTCTTTGTGTGTATGATATCATGCAACGGTGTGAGTTACAACGACAGTAGTGTATCTCCGTTTAGACAAGTCATTGTATTAGATAATGTGATTTATATTGGTGCTGTGGGGGGAATTGTAGCCCTCCACCGTGAGAACCTATCAGTAATACAAACGAAAAAGATCTACAGTAATAACTGGTTGTTATTATATGATAGTAACAAAGATCAAGTTATACAATGTAATGACAATTTCACCAAGACCAGTTGGTGTATGAAACTAAATAGTTCTCTCGAAATTGGTGGCATGGTGAGCTCAACTATGACCGTCAACATTACAAACTTACCATCTTGCACACTGGTCCATGTACCACAGGCCAATGTTGACGTTGTCATTATCGCTGCCACGTCTCTACAGCTTCTCAATGATACATATGGAATCGTTTCCTTAAATTTGGAAACATTGCGTTTATTTCTCCCCAACAAGAATCAGAGAGGTCCCATGAACATAGAACTTGGTATTGGTAAAAACTACGATCTTGTTTTTAAATCGACATTCAGCAGGTCAAATTATGTGTATTTCTTCTTTCAAGTCTGGTTTAAAAATGGAAACTTTAGCACTTCAAAAATAGGTAAACTCTGCATTAATAATACAAATGCTAAAAACATGTCATCAGGATTTTACCATTCTTATGAAGATATGACGATTAAATGTGAAAACTTCACTCACTTACAATATCAATATTTTACTGAAGAATTTGTATTAGCTGTTTTTTCTAAAGACAATTCGAGTGCCGTGTGTAGATTTAGCTGGAATTCCATAGAGACTAAATTTAGAGAATCGAGAAAAGAATCACTGAAATGTGGACAAAACACTACAAACAAAGATTCGTATTTTATACCAAAAGCCAATCTGAGTAATGGAGGACACGAAAACTGTTTTAATAAAGATGGAACTTGTATAGAAGCTGATGAGGTAAGCTTGCAGGGAAGTACATTCCCAAAATAAGCACTGTACATAAAACATATGTTGCTGCCAGAAACAAGATCCTGAAAAAGCAGTAATTAGGTACAGGGTTTTTAAACATAGACTTAAGTGGAATGTCTCTACTGGGAGGGGTTTTAATATATCCTCACATTGTCAAAACTTGAACTAAATTATTAATATCAAGGTTCGTCTATATCTGTTTATAATTATAGGGTTGTTTTACTTAAAATACATTTTATTTCATCTTAAATCGTGGCTTCCGAAAACATCAGATTATCTTTCAAAAGGGTTTTCTGAAGATATCAACACCTTTTTGAAAAGTATTCTGTCATCTGTGTACATATGATGAAATATGGAATTGGCAATTATCTTTTGCTTGAAAGTTGACTACAGTTTTCCCTATTCTGTCTTCCGATCATCGAATATATATTTATATGACGCTTAATGCCACCGACTCTCTTTAGAACTAATATGGCCCTGATTGGTCTGAAGATTGAATATAGTATGATACAGTTTAAGATTAGGACTTAGTGTAGTCTTTACAACAACGCTGTTCATCCAGTTATTATATATGTGAATATTGGCATTAAAACACACATGTGGCAACCTCATTTCACTTAGAAAGGAGGGTTTTGCCCCTAAAACACCACTTTTTATTGAAGTACATGTACCAAGACAGGAGAGCGAGCGGTCCTTGTATATATATGTGTTATCTAGAGATGTCGATTCTTCCTCTGTTTTTGCGATTTTACGATTGGGTTTTCAAACTGTTCTGACGGTGTGGTATTTTTTCCTCTCTTCATCTTATCACTCAATTTATTGATAAATAAAATAATAACTAGAACGGCAGCCGACCATCAATTTTTGAAAGTAAGAACATGTTGGAGATAACCAAAGGGTTAATTAGAAGCCGTAAATCGAAGGACATACAGTACAATGACAACAAGAAGGTAAAATAAAATATCCGCAAAACACTACACATATAAATAAAGATTGAACAACACGAACCTCACTCAAAATTGCTTCAAATAATAGTTGTTATCATTGTGAAATTCTTCCATTTTCATAATTTCTAGCTTCTGTGTCGGCAAGATTTTATAGTCAATGTTTTCACAATATTTCTTCTAGCAACAATGTTTAAAAAATGGAAATACTTGTTTTCTTTATTTAACATCATTTTCCCTCTAGGTTTGTGCAGAATTGAATGGAGACTTTTGCAATACGGAAATACACCACACTGTAATCGGAGAAACGGGTATAGAAAGTAAAGAGCTTGTTTATGTTGTTGACAAAGTCATAACGGCTCTAGATTTAGTTCGTTTAACCAATGACTCAATTCTTTATGTTGGGACAGATGACGGAGAAATTGCCACGGTTTGTAATTATGAATATTATATTGGAATGTTGCATTTTGTTTATGTTTTAACGCATTTTTGCGATTTTTTTTTGTGAAACAAGTAAACACAAGTTTATTTCTTTAAATAATTTACATCAATGTTCAAGAAGAGATATTAACAATATAATTAAAAAGATAAAATAAAATGTGGAAGAGCGAATACATTTGTGGTAACTAGTATTATAACAAACAGCGACACAATGCTAGACTGAATAAGATTTTATGATGATAGATTGATCATTGCAATATGGGGTGAGTGATTGTTGTTTAACGCCAAGTAAGCACTTTGTCATCTATATTCTGTCAAGCCAATATGGTAGTATGATATTACCCCCCCCCCCCCCCCCCCACACACACACACACACTAATACTCAAACGATCTTATTTCAGGTATCTATTGATATTGGAAGTGACTTAAATTCCGATAAGGAGTACATCAAATACTATAGAGTAGACACAACAAAGGTTGTTCATATCAAGGCAGAACAGAGTTATGTTTATGTCATCTCTGAAGAAAAAGTAAGATATTTCCAATAGCTTTTTTATTCAGAGACAAAACTATGCGTTTCTGGAATAACCTTCATCAGGTATGCTCAAAATCGAAAGATATAGCTAGCCCTAAAAGTGAAATAAAACGTGTGAAGTCTTCAGTTGGAAAGACAACATTTGTAACCCTCAATTTGAAATGTATTTGAAATTAAAAAAGATAGCAAGACCTCTAGTAAAATATCAAAACAATAGATAATTTGTATTCGGGTAACGACTCACTCTTAATGTGTCTTAAAATGTTACGCTATTGCCGCACAAGTCTTGCCATATTATTATTTTTTTATTTCTGCATATATTTTTGGCTATGCTATGCTATGCAGATGTAAATACGGTTGTACATAAAAAAAAAACTGCTGATTTTTTATCTGTCACTTTCGTTGTTAAATCTGTGTACAATTGTGAAATTAGCATGCGATATGAGGGGCGCAGACATTTTTACGTGTGAAATATACGATTCACTGATTATAAACTTTAACAACGCCCTCTTTTCAAATATAATTAGTTTATAAGTTCTGAGAAGTTAACAAATCGAGATATAATGCAAAACATATTATTAGTAAAAAGATGAAAGTGTTTAATCACAATAAAAGTCGACAATCACTAAAACAATTCATATTAATGAAGTTATTATACAAAATGTATATTTGCATGATAACATAACCTGATATTTATAGCAAGTTAGAATATAAATAAACGATAGAGAATACCGAAAGGGCAATAAATAAAAGGAGAATCCAGAGAAACTGACAACATAGACGAAGAAAAACAAGACACAAACACAACACAACATGTGTAGGATACCATCTTACGTAAACAAACTAAAAAAATGACGTAAATAAGATATGAACCCTCCAGCAAAACAACTGGAGGAAAAAAATAGTATTTTTATATGAACGGTTATTACATTTTCGTAGAAGCATAAATATATAGGGAAAGATGTAATCGGAAATAATAAATAGAAGGACAGACATATTACAATGGCCAAATGAAATTAACAAAAAGGCAAACAAAAAAGATAAGAAACTAAAGATTGTGTGAGAAACAAGAACCCCACAAAATACAGAGGGTGTCCTAGACGGGTTATCAGTCCCTGCTCAACTAGTAACACCCGGAGTGTTTCACATGTTAAAAACAATGTGTCAAATCATACTCTGTGATATAGCATGGACGACGAAAGGACGAATGCAGGCCGTATCCGAAGTCACATGTACCACATCGTAATGATTAACCAAAATATGATGGCTACCATAAACCTTTCAAAACCATTAATTAAGCGTTAGAACTAGGAACCATTCCTTCTGTACTTCTTTTTTAATTGCAATATTCTGTCAAAAAAAATCCTTTTTTTTTTCATTATGCTTCACATCTGTTGCATGTTTTATATCTCTGTATTGTTATTACATGTGATATTTTAGCTTTGTCCTTTTATCATGAACAGTAGAATTTTATCATCTTTTACTCAATTAGATCACTATTAATTCATTTCAAGGTTTTTTGTTATTGATCATACCATTACTCCTATTTGGTTTAAAAACTATATGTCTTTTTAAGTATTTTTGTAAATAGACACATATGTTAGTACACTTTAGATTATAATAGTTTAATTCAAATTACTTTCAGGTTACGAAAATGTATTTTAAAAATTGTACACTTCATAAAAACTGTGAGTCATGCATGATGTCTCGGAATCCGTATTGTGGTTGGGATTATAAGAATAGAACGTAAGTTTGCAATATTACTAGCTTTTTCGCGTTAATACCTGACCCAAAGGTTAATGTGAGGTATTGCCATCACTTATTGCCCGTCGTTGTCTGCATTGTCCGTAAGCTTTTATATTTTAATCTTCACTAAATCCACACCGGCAATTAGAACCAAGCTGGGTAGGAATACTCATTGGATTGGTCTCTACAAAGTGTATGTCTTTTTTTGTTGATCAGAAGTAAACAAAAGAAACAAGAGGCCCAAATATGGCGTGTTCATGTATATTTGTCCCAGTTTTCAAGTAGAGGAAGGGGTAGCATTTGGCTAAAATGGGCATCATAATATGCATATATGAGGGTTAATGGTTTTTAAAATACCGGTAAATGCTAATACATTCAGCATACAGATAAAATTATATTGACTGAGCAAAATATCGCATAAAGCAGCTTAACCTGGCCAATAAGGAATATTCTGTAGAAATTCTGAAAATCAGAAATTACCAATTTTTCATGTTTTCTGACATTGGTAGAATTTAAATCCTCTTAGATGATGTTCATATTATTTGTTTGGATAAAAAATTGAAAGATCTTACAGTGCAAATAAAAATTTCACCCTGCCCGACCATATTTCTAAGGAAATAAACCGAGTATCATCAAATTTTACGTGTTTTTTTTTAGAGGGGTAGGGCTAATATTTTGCTATTTTTTTGTTAATCAGTAGGTAGAAGGAACATAATTATTCCCTTTTTACATTGTTATTGTACCCAGATACAAAAATAAACCGTCATTATGATGTGGTATCCTTTATTTTATTAGTAAAATTAAGATATATGCAGAATCTTGTGAAAATCTGCAGAATTGAAAATATCCCATTTTTCAAGTATTTTGACCACAAAAATCACTTCATAAAGGATTACTAGTGCTTGATTTATTAAATGTGATATATTTGTTTGGCTTAGTATAAAAAAGATCGCAGTTTAGTGCGAAGTGCTTTTTTATCTAAACTTTTAAGGGAAAACAATTATTTTTTTTTCATTTCAGGAAGGGGGAGGGGTAGGTTTTTCACCTCTGACAAAATTTGATAGCCACAAAGTGTATATATCTTGTATTCAATTGAAAGGTAATAAAATAAGCTTTCATTTGAGACCATATTAATATACTTTCAAGACTGTTTAGTATACATTTAATGCTCGCAAAGACAAAAATTGAAAAAAATCAAAAATCCTCAAAAAGCTGCGACAGGGTGTAAATATTAGTCCCAAAATTTTCAATGTTAACATGTTTTTTCTTCAAGAGGATATATAGGAGGACTTAAAAAAATATGTTAACATGGAAGGTGGGGGGTGCACGGGGGATTATGCTAGCCCACGGACTAATACTGATGAGAAAATGTTATGCGATTTTCGGCAGGGTAAGGGGTAATATTTTGCCGTTAGAAGCCCTATTCAGGGTGGTACTAGAACACATTTTATTTTAAAATGTCTCCATAACATAACTTCACACGACAGATGTATAATTTGGTTGTCAATTTATATTATGAAAAAGATAGTACGCGCTTTGGGCTGAATAGAGCTAAAATCGGCAAAAATCATAATATTCCATTTTTCTGCAATCTACACTACAGAGCATGTTTTTTGATGATGTAATGAGTTTGATTTTCCGTAAATGCAATAGTTTTAATAAATTCAATATAAAAATATCATCAAAGTTGTGCAATATTTTGTCTATTCAAAACAAAAGGTGAAAAATCTCGGTTTTTACGCAATTTTATCAGGGGTAGGGATACATTTTTTGCCTCCTACGATTACTGAACTTTATAAAATATTAATAACTTGTATTCATTTGAACGATAATATAATCAGCTATCCACCAAACTCCAGTTTTTATAGTCTAATAGTTGTTCATAAGCTACAAGACCTCAGCAACAGTGAAGAATGAAAAAATCTGAAAATCCTGCAAAATCGTCGAAAGGATGTAGAAAAGGGCTCAAAAATGTAAGTTCGTCCCAAAATATTCAATGTTATCATGTTTTTATCAAACGACAACACAACTTAGTGTGGTTCGAAGGTGGGGGGGGGGGGGGGGGGGGGGGGGGGGTGCATGGTAGGCTATATCAGCCCATGGCCTACTGGGTTTGCCCTGAGATTTTTGTTTGGATCTTCATAGCTTTCTGTTTATATATCTTATATTTTGTTTGTCTTGTGGTCATTGTTGCCTGTATCTCTGGATTATATTCTTGATTGCCCTTTGGATTTGTCTGACGTGTATTCATGTTTTTTTATCCGGAACAAATCAGGAATACAAGGAATTTATTGCGGTTCAGATGACACTTCTCTAATTCACAACTCTTCTTATATTATGTAAAGAAAGCTTAAACAGTAATGGTAATCAATACCATCAATATCAACAAGAGAAACAACCACAGCTTACCTCAAACCATTGAACTTAAAATGCAAACAGTTTTGAAGTAACTATTGAAAAAAGCAGGCGAGATATGCTTTCCATGGAAGATTTAGAGCTCAGTATATAATAACCATAATATTTTACCGCATGCTGGCTCTCATAATTAACAATGGCTAAATAGAGGTTGGGGTGGTTGCGATCCTATTAACCGGTTTTGCTTGCAACATGTGTTTACTTGTCAAAAGCTAAGTCCTTGATTTCCAACGTTATATGTCGTAGTCTTAATCATAACTGTTTAAACTTTCTTTTCATAATTAGTGTCATAATGTCCTATTAAAGCCTGGAGAAGAGAAGTTGAGCCTTCTACATTGGCACATTAACCACGACTATCGTCAATCCATTTAATGCAACATATATGTCTCTTTTGTCACATAATTAATATTCCATGTACAAAGTTTAGGTTTTTGTTGGGATGGAAAATTCAAGATGGCTTCGATCACATGACAACGTTTAAAATTGGATCTTTCGGGAAAATGTATTAAAAGTCTTCTCGGTCGACTTTTTCTATGGTAGAGAAAAGAAAGTTTAAAGTCGACAATTCTACCAATATCAGTAAAACGAACAATCATATTTCACCTCAAATTTGAACAGAAAAAAAAAGAACACGACATATGACGTTGGATAGACAGGTCGTGGTCTGTGACTGACAAAAACATGTGGCAGGAATGAACATGGAAATGATGAAGTTAAGCAGTAACTGTATCACTCAATTGACATCCTTGATAATTTTGGATTATTTTATCATGGTAGATTTGTTTTAATATAACATGAGCCAACGACGAATAATGTATGGAGGTGATGGCAGATTGTTGTTGAATAAGTATGGAATGAGCTAAAATTACATCAGTAAATGGAGATTTCGATTTAAAAACCTACTTAATGAATTATATGGAGCTTTAAAATTTTCTGAAATAATTTCAGATGTTATTCGAATGGTACGGATTGGTGGTGGATTCCTTCTCCTGTGGGTTTTTGCTCTAAGATTTCTGATTTGCCAAAAGAAGTAGAGATGATGACGGTATGTACTACGAAAAAAAGATTGAAATCATGTAAAAGGATAGGGAAAGGTACGCCAAATTATGGCAATTTATACCAGAGTTTTCTTTTACCCTTGGTTCATATATACTCATAGCTAATGTCATCTACTATCGTTGCACATTAACGGTAAATTCATTACCAGCTTAAGTAATGTCTTTATACTGTTAACTGGTGCCACTAGTCGAGCTGGAAGTGCTTACCCTTTCGGAGCACTTGAGCTCACCCCCGGTTTTTAGTAGAGTTCGTGTTACTCGATCTTTTGGTTTATGTGTAATGTTTTGTAGATCGTTGTTTGTCATTTTGTCCTTTTTCTTTTGTCCATTGTGTTGTCTGTCCTTCTTCGATTTACGGATTCTGAATACCCCTTTGGTATTTTCAAACTCTTCGTAACTGAAATATTTCCTGAAAGTATTTTTGTGAATATTTGAATTAATTGAAATGTTAGCTATTCTTTGGTTTTTTTTCCCATATTTGGCTGAATATGAAAACAGGCAAGTCTACATTACTGTGTATTGTTATACTAATATAAATCGCATATTTGCAAGATATACAGCAATTATATCTTGTGTATTGGATGAGAAAATCGAAGGGAAAATCAAGAATGGACAATTCAGAGACGAACAATAGGCACACAAGACACAAGACGAAGACAACAAAACACAAAACACAACACAACACAGAAAGCTTAAAAAATGAGTAACACAGTTGTTTCTATAAGACACCCGCTGTGTTACTCATATATATATAGTCAAGTCCGGTAAAATCTTGGCAGTGATAGTGTTAGTGATATGAACATTTAATAACGGTCTACCAGATTGTGATTACGAACGTATAATTTTGACTTCAACCAAGTATTGATATATACGCTTTTATTACTATCACTGTTAGTACCCGAGGGTATTATCCTCCCAGTAGTCAGTGCTTCGAAATTAACCGTTCCTCAATGATGTAATTATGATTGATATAGGTTCTCTTCCTCCAGGCATGGGTAACATTAGTTGATTTTGGAAAGTCTGTTTAGGTCCTTTGATTTGATTGCTCCAAATGACTTTTAAGTTAGTTAGTTTTCCAATATTTCGGCTGTGAGTGTACATGATGAATGTAATTCCAGAAACGCGGAGTGCGCACTAAATTAGATATCTACGTTTTTATTGATATAGTACGTAGTGTGGACGGAGTAATCTTATGGTTATGCATGTCCTTTTTCTTTATGATGACTGTATTATTTGTTTTGTATTTCTGTTAACTGTTCTATATTGAAATGACAAATATATGTCTGTGATTAATATGTGGACTGTACGCTCTTAATCACAGTGGAATTTAGATTTGTTCAGCATGCACAACTGACTCAAAGCGTCTTCCGACCATGCACGCTGTCAAATGGTAATTGATTTTTGGAATTGATCCGAGAGTGCGGTAGTTTTTGTTTTTCATTTGAGAGCTAATTATAATGTCGCTAAGGAACAATGTAAATTGTAGATGTATGCATATTACGAAGACGATTAGGGGTATCGTTGTTGTCCGTGTTTCTACGATTTTTTTTAGCACTTATGTGATGTGGTATCTGCTTTGTTTACTGAGTTATGTCATGTTTCATGTTCGGTATTACCGTGCGTAACCAAATTCAATTCTAAGAGTGTCTCTGTTAGAGACAATTAGGATTATATATGTTTTATACATATTCATTTTAAAATGTATATTATTTTATTTGTAGAAAGCAGATCTGTATTTTGATGTCAAACTTGTTCCATTCAAAAGAAAAGATGCTGCTAATAGTAATATGCCAACTTGCTGGGTGGGTCACAACATGGGAGTTGCGACAAAGGAGAATAATCTTTTTAAGTGTTCAATTAACATTTTACGTAACATTTTTCCTGGTAAGATTTACTTTAAAAATCATAGCATAGAAATTTATTTGAATTTTATTTCTGCTAATACAAAAAAAGCTTGAAAATACCAAGGGATTAATCAGAAACACTACACAGAAAACTAAAGATTAAGCAACACGAAGCCCACTAAAAATCGGATGTGAACTCGAGTTCTCCAGTTACCTCACAGGACACTTGTCACAGTGGCTGATGTATCGATTGCGAAAAGGACGATACCATTTATCATGTATCAAGACTGTTGGTTTTTGCTTTTCTTTTGAAAGATTGATTGATTGATTATTGTTTAACGTTCAATGGACAGTATTTCAGCTATATTCAGGACGAGAACACGTTCAATAATATGTAAAAAACTATATAGAAATGATGGAAGGAATGGGTAAACCAGGTCACAACTTTTGATTGTCATGGCATGGAGAGTTGGATAGGGACGGACAATTTATTCTTTAGTAGCGGTTAAGATCTACGAAAAAGGTCTTTAGCGTGCAGGGAGCGTGATTCGCTACCTACTATGGTCACGATCATGCATTCCATATTATAAACTGACAACCCCAATCGTGAGGGCTCCCTTATCCGTCACCCGGGTACGCGCTAAGCAGCTCTGTGGATTTGAGCCATGTGAACCTTCACCTGTAGTAAGTTCTTTAAAAAAAATGTGTGTGAATAATTTTCATGTAAATTAAGTCATATAAGCAAATGTTTTTTTTTATCAAACGCATTCGGGTCTCGGATGTATGTTGGACGTTTTATGATTTAAAAAGTAGTAAATCATTAATTGATGCAATAATGTGGGGTTTTTTCATATTGAAAATATTGATTTTTTTTTTAATATATAAATGTTGTGTTAGTGATATTTACAAATATCTTTAGTATTAGTAAATTGTTTAAGGATTGATCTCAATTTTTTTTCGGTCCATGAAGAAATAAAACTCAAAAAGCGGGTTACGCAAGGGTGTGTACCACATTTTTAAGTTTATTTCGAATGAACCGAACAAAAAATTGTGATCAATCCTTATAAATTAATTCCTAATAAAAAAAATTCTTGTTCTAAAAATATTTTGTCGGATAATAATTGCTTAAAAAGAATTTAAATTAAAAATTTTCCCAATTGAGACTCCAACATGTGACTTCCGGTTAAAAATTTTGTCTATGGAAAATAACATCAATTTTATAATCAATCAAAATCTCTTAAATACATCAAATTAATTTATATATTATTAAAATTATGAAAAGAATGATTAAATGAAACAATGGCTTGTTATGAATCTCAATCTTGTACACTTATTTGCATAACTATCAGGTGTATCTAAGGCATAGTAATATGTTTTCATATCTGTTAATTGTTTTTTTAAGAGGACAATATACTGGGGTATGTTATGTTCAACATTACATTTAATGTTATGTTCATTCTTATTATCATATTTAAGGAAAACACACATTTGCTTTAGAACTTGATGGTATAATTCTTGCTGAGGAGAGTATTATATTGTATAGGTGTGCACAGTTTAACAGGTAAGATACATTTTTGTTGCAGTAGCTTTATATATATGTGGTCTTTACCACTATATAAGAGTTTAATGTACAATGTAAATAGAAGTTTAGTACCATGATGTTTAAACAAATGTTTACATCGTATGTGTCATCCAATAACACTGTTTACAGACAAACAAATTATTCAAAGAATAATTTGAAGATACCAAAGGGGTAATCATAATCCCTAAGTCTAAGAAGGGCAGTCACTACAATGTCCGTAAGAGAAACAACAAATTAATGGACACATAATGATCTACATTAGACATTAGATCCGCGTTTTTTGCCTTGATGACAGTAATCAAGTTTCCCATACGTAATAGGAGGGTTAATTATTGTTATTTTTAAGTAAGTCTTTCTTTCTTCATCCTCCCATGAACCTTACCGAAGCAGACCTCAGAAATCTGAAGACATATGCCTTTGAACTTTATGGGATGGTATACCCTCATGCCTAGATGTACACTTAGGTCTTGAAATTCTAAAATGACTACCTTTGACATGGTATTGCTAAAAAAGCGGATGTAGTTTGAAAAAAATCATAATCCACAAGACAAATTTTGGTGCAATTGTCATGAAAAGAAAAAAATGGAGTAGAGAAGGAAACATTTACTTTTTCTCAGCAAAATGGCTGCCATGAAAAAAAAAGTCGAAAATTAATAATTTCAAAATATCTTTACTTTCTTAAATGCTAATATATATATATATATATATATATATATATATATATATATATATATATATATAAATATATATATATATATATATATAAATATATAAATATAACAGGGAGTGGATGTGGTCGAGTGGTCTAGGGCGCTGGATGTAAGGCTAAGCGATTGGTGCTGCAGTGTATCAATGGTGTGGGTTCAAATCCCGTCGAGGGAAGAACAAAAATTTGACAGCTCTAAAATCTAATTCTAACACTGTTTGGTTTAATTTTCAGACGTTATACGTTTGAAAATATACATGTATATACATATATATATATATATATATATATTTTATTCAGAAACTACCCTTTTACAACGAGGGAATACATCAGCGGGGTACCAATGTTTGCGTCTAATAATCATAAATAAACAACTACTTTTTTTTAGCATAAATCATACACGAATTTTTTCATCGAAGAACAAAAAAACATATCAAAGTCATTGTGATAAAAGTCATAACATATTATTACAGAAACAATTGTGTCATTCTTCATTAAAACAACATTATATACAATGTATATTTTAATTGCACTTAATTATAAGTAAAATATAAGAATGACATATAAAATAAAAGAAACACAATATTAAGCGAGTTCCCGACCATCGACACATGACTCAATTAAAATAGTTCGCTCTTTCATCATTTTACATAATATATTTTTACTAAACTGGTCAAGCGAGAAACCAAGCTGTGTTAAAACTAAGACAAAAGTCTCCGATCAAGAACTGCACCTTTTCAAAGGGTGGTAGCTCTGAAAACGCGAGATCCGGATAAAACGATTTTATTACTGTTTCTATTTCTTCGAATAGTTCTTGTCTGATACCACGTAAGGTTTTGCATTCAAATAAAAAATGATGCAAATCTTCAACTATATCGTCATCGCATATACTACACTTAGAACTTTCACGGAGATTAATCTTAAAAAGACGTTCAGTCAAGGGCAAGTAATTGGTTCTAGCTAAGAACTTCAGTCGAGAGGCCCAGAAATAATTTATACTGCATAAATATGCTTGTTTCCCTGGTGAAATATTAAATGTGTTATAGATTGATAGACTGCTCATTTCCAGTCTCCTAGATAATTCCTTATCTTGAACTGCTTTACCGAAAAAATGTTTAAAATTGTTCATATTAAAATTTCCATAGTAGTAATGGTCTAATCCTATTGACTGGAAAATATTTTTCATATAATTTACATACTTCCATTCCACACATTCGGAATTTTTTAGCTCCATGAATACAATTTTGCATAACCTGTGAGCCGGAAGTTCATAAAATCTTGCAAAATAATTAACACGCTGTCGGTCAAGAAACTCGTTAATTGGTTCCCACCCGAATTCTGATAGGAGAGCAGAATTTGGAAAGCTCATTTTCGTTTTCAAAATAATTTTTCCAGCTTGGTACTGCAAACTTTCAATATTTTGAGCACTTGAAATTGCGGAAGGGAACCATACGGTGCAACCGTGTGCAATAGAAGGGCGTATAATAGAATTCCACAATGAATCTCCAAACGAAATTCGGTTATAATTACCTTGTTCGCCCAAAATTCGTGTCATATAATTTAGTTTTTTTCTGGACATTTTCCTTTATGTATGTTTCTATATGATAAGTAAATTTTAGGGAACGCGAAAAGTACACACCAAGATACATATAAACATTTGTTTCTTCTATTTGATAATGTCCAAGATCCCATCGTTTGAGTTTATCAATTTTCTTGCCTATTACCATTACCTTTGACTTTTTGAAATTAAATTTTAGGTTCCACTTACTTGCAAACCTAGCTGTAATATTTAGAAGAGTTTGCAGTTCCTGTTCCGATTTGCCCATTAAGACAATATCGTCTGCAAAGAGGGGACAGTTTATAATATCAGAGGCTAAATTAACCCCTAAATTATGTTCTGATAGCATACTGACTAAATCGTTCATCAAAACTGAGAAAAGGGTTGGGGACAGGACAAATCCCTGTTTAGCCCAAATTCTTGGTCAAACCAGTCAGATTCAAAATCTCCAAAGAGAACTTTGTTACTGACGTTACTATAAAGAGATCTTAAGAGTTTCCAACATCCACCCTGAATACCATTTTTCCATATTAGGTAAAATAAACCTTCCCGCCAAACTCTGTCAAAAGCTTTAGAGAGGTCTAAAAAGGCGAGGAATGTCTTACCATTTTTTGATTTTCTAAGTGCACATATCCCTTGTAGAGTAAAAATGTTGTCCTCCGTTCGTCTGTCGCGTCTGAAAGCCCCCTGAATCTCACCTAAAATACCATTGTCTTCCATATAACTCATAATGGATTGTTCTATGATCTTAGCATATACTTTGTACACATTCGAGGTTAATGTAATACCTCTATGTAATTATCGAGGTCATACATTGATCCTCCCTTGTGGATAGGCTTTATGATTCCCTTATGCCAATCTTCGGTAATTTTTTCAAGATCAGCAATTTTCGTAAATAGATCGAGCAATGAATTTAATAGAGTATTTCCCCCATATTTTAGAAATTCAATCGGAATTTCATCAATACCACAAGCATTTCCTAACCTAAGACTTTCAAGGACATATTTACTGTTTTCCCGGTGGATATTACGTGAGATGGGGGTATCTGAAGTTATAAGATTTTGGTCTATTTTTGAAACAAAATCTTCAACCTCACATTGAAAAATGTTATTTTCGGTATCTACTCTGTCTTGTCCAATTGAGCTAAAATGAGAATTTAGTGCATTATTAATGTCGCCCGTATCAACTAACAACTCAGTGATTTTCGGGATTAAAAACTTGAGAAGGAGAGTTCACATAGTTATGCCCCTTGATAAAATTCCAAAAACCTTTCATTTTATTCTTGGAGTTAATACATTTATCATTAAATTGTTTCATTTGAAATACCTGTTTCTTTCTTTTTATAGCTTCTTGGATTTTTAGTTTCCTGTTCCGGTATACAGATTTTATGTGTTTACCGAGATCATTGTCTGAGAACCTAGTTTTGTCATGAAGTCTTTTCAATCGGTTTGCATCGCGTCTTTGTTTCAGTAAGGAATCTAGTTCCTTATCCCAAAAATTCCGATAACTTTTCACCGGTTTCGACTTACCAATCGATTCGTTCGCTGCATCAGTGACCATATTTTTCCACGCTTCCCATACATAGTTGATATCGCCAGCGGGAATAAAATGTTTGCGATTTTTATCAATCTTTAATTTCAGTTGGTTTTCAAAAAGAGACAGTTAATTTTCCAAAAGTCCTTGCAAATTTTAATATTTTTACAGGTAGTTACACTATTCCTAAGAACAATCCTTATTATGACATGGTCACTATGCAGGTCAAAAGAACCACTTTCCTCGATAAAAACTCGTTCTACGTGGTCGACTAAACCATTTGATAGGAGAATATAATTAATAGCTGATCGCTGATCATTTAAAATTCTTGCATAGTGACCTTCACAGCATTTGTGGGTGTAAGCTATTATTAAAAATTTAAATGTAAGCAGAACAACTGCCCGAGTTGTGTTGGAAGTGGTTCCTAAAAGGGGATTGGATTGCGTTTTGAGGTTCCATAGGAATTTTAGGATATGTTTCATTGCTACGATTATCTATCTTTCATGTTGTCTTTAACCTATGTTTTATACAGTTGTAAAGATTGTACAAGACGCAATTGTAGATGGACTGTGACTACATTCCTGTGTAGAAACGGAGATGCAATATCTGTATGTATGAAAGTATAATCATGTAATAGTTTAATGTCGATGGTACATTTTTTTATAACCAATTGAGATGTATTATTTACGTATGTTGATAACTTATAATAATCTCACAAGAAAAGAAAGAAAACCGAAAACGTTTAGAATAGATGAATGTAGAAAATATAAAGAGCAGGAGATCACAAATATGCATTGTAATAAACAATACTGCTGGTCTTTATTAAAATCCCAATTATACTTTCTGGGTATCTGACAGGCGAGTGACAATGTTTGTTTTGTTTTTTGTTTGTTTTTTTTCTTCTTCGAAAAATACATATATTGGTGGAATTGAGAAATGTAGTCGTAACATTGCTTTCCTTTATTCTATCACAGAACGAAGACAACTGTCCAAAGTTAAATATTACAGGATACCCTATACTGATTAAAGAGAAAGAACATCCTATTAACTTTACTATCAATCTACTTAAATTCGAAAACATTGGAGTAAGTATTTATTATTGATAAAACACACATACGAAATCAATTTTTATGACATACATGTAGTCTCGCTGTACTTTGTTCTGTGAAGTTACATAATATGGATGCAATCGAGACGGACAAAACAGCACAGCGACGATTGTTTGCGCCACAATGTAAGCCTAAATTGTACATTTGGGGCAATTGCAGACGAATATTAAAAAAAATTCATCCGGTATTTATTTCAGGTATTTTATTAGGTCATAACACATAAACTTTTACACTTAGGATACCGCTTTCATAAATTATTGAAAACTGAGAGGAAATTATATTACCGCTATAATGAGCTTGTATATAAATATAATTCTACATGCAGAAATCTTGTCATAAAGGGTATTTCTAATCCATATTATACATAAATATCATACAAATAAGACACTTTTGTAATTGATAATACTAAATAAGGGTAATAACAAAATTACCGAAATCCGAACAATCTTACAAAGGGAAAGTAGAAACTCATAATTATATAAACAGACAAAATCAGTCAACAACCGGAAAACTGTGAAAACCGTAATGACCCTGACTTGGTACAGGCATTTCTAAAGAAATGGTGGGTTGAATCAGATTTTAAAGCGCCAAACCTCCCGCTCTCATTACGGTTCAAAGGTTCCGGCTGTCACTATAACAGTATTTAAATACAGGAACAAAATAGGTAAAATAGTTGTCAAAGCAGTACCATATTCGGTGACGTAAATGTCAAAAATATTTTTACGTCACGCATTGATAAAAAAATATCCTTGACATTTTTCTTGACTTCTTTATCTTTATACATTTTCACTATATGAAAATGCATCGCTTATAATCGTTTCTGCAGAGAAGGAATATATTTCGACAAGATCTTGGTATCGGAATATAAACTTTTTAAGAGATCGAATAAGGCGAATCTTTTTATAGCCCTGGTCCAGTAACCTGTTTTTCAGATGAAGATGACGTTTCAGGAAATCAGAATAATTGCTACTGGCCCTTGCATAGCGAATCAATTGCGAGATGTAAACACCATATGCAGGAGAAGCTGGTATATTGCTGCACATGTTTGGAAAATTTATGATTTCAAAATTGAAGTCGTCCCGTTTATCATAAATTTTAGTACTAAGTTGACCACTGTCGTCAAATTCGAGGTATAAGTCCAAAAATGATGAGGACGAAGCTGTATCTTTAACTTCCAGCTCTGGAGGATATATCAATGGAAGAAATTCTGCAAATCTAGAATTATTGATAGATAAAACGTCATCAATATACCTGTATGTGAAATTAAAGGCTCTAGCCTCATGAATCTTCTTATCTTTTACAAGCTTTTGAAGAAACTCCGACTCATATGAGTATAAAAATAAATCGGCTAGAAGAGGGGCACAATTCGTACCCATTGGTATGCCGACGACCTGCTGAAACAGTGTCCCTCCAAAGGAGACAAATATGTTATCGATGAGGAACTCCAGCATACTGATCACTTGTTCCTCGGAGTAGCATGTTTTACCTTTTTGAATTTTGTTTGAAAAATATGTGGAATTGTAGCCTAACACAACACATTTTTAGCCATAGTTTCTATGACTAAAAGCTTTATGAATTGTTTCTTTTAAGCGGGTTTTTAATTTGTCATGCGGTAGGGTGGTATATAGAGTTGAAAAATCAAAAGTTTTGATGGAGGATATCTGAGAGAAAGATCTTGATTTCAGGTTATTCAAAAGATCTTTAAAGTTTTTCAAAATCCACATGTGATTTATGCCACTACGCGAGTAAACAGTTTCACAGTATTTCTGTTGTCCCTCTTTTACTGCAGACAGAATCTGTGTCAGGTGAATAGACAATTCTTTCGTCGAACAAGTTGATGATCCCGCTATTAAAGACGTTTATAAAATTGATATGGTTGTAATAATATAATATTCAATTAATTTTCTAGTTGATCGTTCTACTTGTATTGTAATGGAATTGTAAAATTATACTCAATTCCTTTGACAGAATAATACAAAGAACATGTTTATGTGTGAAGTTACCATACAAAACAACACTGTTCCGCCATTGGAGGTACAATTTGACACCATGGATTCAGCAGCTTGTATTGGACTACAGGTTAATCTTAGATTATAGACACAGATAGTTGTTTATCGTTTTAATTTTCATTTTTGTTGTACATCTGCATATGTTTTTTTTTTGAATGGATCGTGCGTACTAAATTTGATATCTACGTTTTTATTACTATCACTATGTTGGTACCTCTGGTGGTGAACTATTAGTCGCCTAGGGTATCATCCTTACCGTAGTCAGTGCTTCGGTACTGACATGGTTTATTAGATATATTTATTACTGAAATTTATAGTTCCTAAATTATGTAATTGTTAATAAAACTAGGTTCTCATCTCTCGGGCATAGATGACGTTAGCCGATTTTGGCTATCCTGTTTAGACCCTTTGGTTTTATTGCTCCCAAAATTTTAAATTATTCGGTTTTACAATTTTTCAATTTTGAGCGTGCCCAATGAAGGTTATTCCAGAAACGCGGCGTGCGCGCACTAAATTAGATATCTACATTTTTATTAGCAATGCTTCAGCTATTTCATGGCGAGAACCAGGCACGTCTTTGATAAGTTACTTATTGAAAAGTTGATGATGCCTACTTAGTTCTAGACCAACATATTAAAGAGCTAGCGTACTGACATACTAGTCCACATGTAGACATGTCGCTCTACTGGACAGAACCTGATTCAGATATAATGTGTATTTGCTGCTACTCATTTAACAGTGTATATTGTGAGAGTGTAATAAAAGTATCGAGTTTTGAATCCTTAATTAATTACTATGCTGCAAGCGGATTAGCAGCCAATATACCTCCGAGTCATTTTTGTACAATTAGGGTTGAACGCATGATCGAACACACAACCACCCGTACATGAGGCGAGCACGCTAACTATTGCACCACAATGGAAGTATAACACCAACTTTCTACATTATTTTTATCATTTGCATTTTTTGATAATGTAAAAAGCCTTAAACAATATACATGTATGTGAAATGCCTATTTGACTCGGGATTCTCTGAGCTAGGATATAGATAAAAGCAGGCATGATACAAAATTCTGTAGCAAACTGAATCAACGTAAAAGTGCTTGAAATACTACGTTTTTGATATACTGGAATAAAGAGATTTATAACGTTATATTTCAGCTAAATGCTACAGAGGAGCATGGACCAACACAGTACAGGATCCGATTGAAATTTAAAACATCTTATGTTGACAATGAGGCTATTTTATACGGTATGTCTACATATTTCATATGATATTTTTCTCTACAAACGAGGTAATCTATGCAAGTGTTCAGGTCATTTCAATGAGATATAAGCAGACATAATAGATAATAAAAACATGTTAGAGAATAGGACTGTTCCCGGTAGGAACAATAGTATAATTTCGTGAATATTTCGATTCTTCCAAAAACTATATCAGTACATCATACGACATTAATTTCTGCGATAATCTCTTTTGTTTTATTAAACTTTCTAAAAAGTTAACTAAAAAAATCAAACATATGTGTGTTTAATTCTAAGTATGTAATATTTATACCACGGTTTTCTGAGTTAAACGGGTTAAGCAATCGAACGAGGGGGGCGTGGTATAAATGATTTGTAACAAGAATTGACATGTGTCAATTTTACGAAACCGGTATTATGCCGTCTATAATCTAATCCCTGCACGAGCCCAGAAAACGCGGGAACTTTGTTGTCGTTTACATGTCGGCTGGTATAGACGCATCATATCATTTCAATTAGAATTGCTATGTAAAACAGGGAATTTAACGGCAAGGGAGCCAACAATTCATTCAATATACAATTATAGGTTTAATAATCTTTTCTGGGGGATGTTTTTTTTTAAAATGAGTTTTAAATTTTATGCTCGGAGACAATTGAGTTGGTTGTTCATTTAGTAGAAACCTTTTTAACAGGTATTGTCCGAATCGTACTTGAATGAATGTTCAGGCTCTTTACTGAAGTAAATTTTGATAGATGAGATCAATTCGTTTTCAGGGTTAAATTAATAACATTTAACATTTAGTTATCTTTAAATTAGGCGTTTCCACTGGAAGAATGAAGGTGGAGCTTAGGCCATGCAATATCACATCTAGGTCTTTGACTATTGCTCGTCTCTGAGAGTAATACAACTACAACCCAAATTATTTAAAGTGTGCAATATCGCGTACATGCGTGCATTATTTGATATTTAGCTGTTGCCAACATTCTGGTATAGAAACCATACAAAAAGATCAAATGTAAAGAAAGAATTCATGTTACAAGTATATATAAAATGTATTATTCCCTAATTGTAAATTTTTTCTTGTTTATTAAGTAACTACATATTTTAAGATATTTTTCCATTTTTTGCTCCCCTGTGATCTATTGACGCGTCAAGTCTCAAGAGACTATTGCACGACAGACTATTGAACTGACCTTTGAACCTTTTTTTCATTGGACAATAAATTTCAAAACTTCAAAAATTTCAAAATATTTCAAAATTTCTAATATTTTCAAAAAAATTCAAAATTCTAAAATAATTTTTTTTTTAATTTAGGTTAAAAATTTCAAAATTTTCCAAAATGTCAAAACTTCAAAAATTCCCAAAAATTTCAAATTTCAAATTTTTTTAAAAATTTCTAAAATTTCAGCTTTCATAAAATTTCAAAATTTTAATATTTAAATAATAATATTGAATAACATATGTAATATAAAAATTTAGGACTTTTTACACTTGTTTATTGTTATCTAATTCAACAAATAAATCATTTTCATCAGTTTTTCTACAATATATGGATGAATATATTTAAGTCATGTCCGCTACCTTGCTTCTGTTTAATTAGGAAATAAAACAGTTATTTAATGGGTGTGGATGCAATAGATCAAACTATTTATTCTTCGGTGCTGGGAATGACCAAGTGTTCTATTGCATTCGACCGTTGGCCTCATGCAATAGAACACTTGGTCATTCCCAGCATCTCAGGACAAATAGTTTGGTCTATTGCATCCACACCCATTAAATAACTGTATAATGTATGCATACTACTTTGAAATATAAGTCACTGTATCAGAAAGCTCTTTATCCATATAGAATTGCGAGGTATCAATTGATTATATATAATATTTTTCAAGAAACATTGTGACTGTCTTCACCACTGGCCTGGGAATTAGATCTTCATTATGGGCTTGATATATAGGTGTATAGGATACAAAAAAGGGGGGTGGGAAGATATTAACCCTCCAGGATCACATGACATGTTCATACTTCGAATTTTTTGTAAGTATTGTGTTTGTTGTTTTTGTATGAAATTCTAACATTTCTTCGAAAATCCGTACATATTTAGAAAGAGAAAGAGTGACATAATTTGTTTTCCATTCTTCTTCCAAATACAGGACTGCCTCAAAGGTTGAGTTTTATCATATGCTGAATACTAGTATTTCAAAAGATTAATACAAGAACAACCATGCAATTTTGGTGAAAGTACTGTATATATAATACAAGATATAAATAGTAATTAACACTAACTTAAATATAATTGATTTTAGTATGTCTAAGCTACCCATCATATTTATAAAATCACAAATGAAAAAATAAGCAAAATCTTTCCTCACCCATTGCAATTCACGGTTGAAAGTAAAAATTGAAGCTGAAAGCAAAACAAATTTCATGATATCTGCATAGTTAAATATTTTTTATTTAGCATCTAGAAACTGAAAATGCATGGTATAGTCTTTGTATACAGAGGAAATATTTATACAATCAATATCTATTTCATAAGGCACATACATGTTATATATCAAATTCCAGGAATTATTTCCTCCATCAGGTGTAAGTGACCTCAGCCTATTTTGGCTATCCTGTTTCAGCCCTTAGGTTTTCTTGCTCCCAAAGACTTTCATATTATTTGGCTTTCAAATATTTTGGCTTTGAGCATATCTGATGAAGGGTTTTCCGGAAACGCATCGTGCGCACTAATTTTGATATCTACATTTTATGGAATATATCAATGATATTTTATATTAATCTTTTATATAATTTCAATTTTTTTTCTTAGTATATAACTGCAGCAAATTGTTAACAGATAGAGGGAACTGTTTCGAATGTCAGGATTTTATCAAATCCGAATATGATTGCAAATGGTGCCAATCAGAAGATAAATGTTATGACTCTGGAGATCAGACATGTAGTAATACAACATCATCTGCAAATTGTACTATAGAAATTACTAAGGTAAAGCTTATCTATGTAAGCATGCCATCTGTAATTTGGTTTTTAAAAGGACAATGTTGTCAGTACACGTGCACATGTTAGAGTGTATGGTCTTTGTTTACGTTCGAAAGTTTCTCAAATTGTAATACTTTAACACTGTCAATCGATATAAAGAAATATGTCTAATAATTTTACATGTATTACGTTCTTGCAGTAATATGTTTAAATTTTCTGATTTTTATGTTAAGCGATCATGAGTAACAATAACAAGAGGCTTTTATGGGGGAACCAGACAATGTTCACCTACAGTACTGATATTGAAGTATGGATGACATGCAGATTTATGTATTGATATTTTCTTGTCGTAATTGTATTCTCTACAAAGCCAAACTAGTTTTTCAGTTTGTCTTTTATATGTGATGTAGAATATCAGTATAAGAATTAAGACACACTGATTTTTTAATATATTCTTTAATATATTTACAAAGATGTAGAATTTCAGTATAAGGGTCAAGTCAAACTAATTGTTTCTCGTGATTGCATGAATTATTGTTCTATATTGTAGGTGTTCCCTACAAGTGGCCCAATAAATGGTGGTACCTGGGTTACAATAACAGGACAAAATATTGGTAACAAAAATGATAGTATTAAAGGGGTAGATTGTACTGATTTTGGATTTCTACAAACAAATAGACAGTAAGTTGCTTTAGATATTGTTTTTTGTATATAAATTTCCGCGACTCATCTGATTGCAGCCCTGTATCAAATGCATGCACGCACGCACACAAACACCCACCATCCCACCCACCCACTAGGATAATGTAAAGCAAAAGAGTAAGAGCTAGAATAACACAAAACAAAAGAGTACGAGCTGGTATAACACAAAACAAAAGTTAGATCTGGGATAACACAACCCAAGGAGTAAGAACTTGGATAACACAACCCAAAGAGTAAGAGCTGGGATAACACAAAACAAAAGAGTTAGATCTGGCATAATACAACCCAAGGACTAGGAACTGGGATAACACAAACTAAAGAGTAAGAGCTGGGATAACACAAAACAAAAGATGAAGAGCTGGGATAACACAAAACAAAAGAGTAAGAGCTGAGATAACACAAAAGAAAAGAGTTAGATCTGGGATAACACAACCCAAGGAGCAATATATGGGATAACACAAGCCAAAGAGTAAGAGCTGGGATAACACAAAAAAAGAGTAAGAGCTGAGATAACACAAAACAAGAGTAAGAGGTGAGATAACACAAAGCAAAAGAGTAAGAGCTGGGATAACAAACAAAAAAGTAAGAGCTGGGATAACACAAAAAAGAGTAAGAGTTGGGAAAACACACAACAAGAGTAAGAGCATATATAGCACAAAACAAGATAGTAAGAGCTGGTATAACACAAAACAGAAAAGTAAGAGCTGACATAACACATAGCAAAAGAGTAGGAGCTGGGATAACACAAAAAAAGTAAGATCTGGGATAACACAAAACAAAAGAGTAAGACTTTAGATAACACAAGCCAAAGAGTAAGAGCTGGGATAACACAAAACAAAAAGAGTAAGATCTGTGATAATACAACCCAAAGAGTAAGAGCTGGGATAACACAAACCAAAGAATAAGAACTGGGATAACACAAGCAAAATAGTAAGAGCTGGAATTATACAACCCAATGAGTAAGAGCTGGGATAACAGAAAACTAAGAGTAAGATCTGGAATAATACAACCCAAAGAGTAAGATCTGGGATAACACAAACCAAAGAGTAAGAGCTGGGATAGCACAAACAAAATAGTAAGATCTGGGATAACACAAACCAAAGAATAAGAGCTGGGATAACATAAAATAAAAGAGTTAGATCTGGGATAATACAACACAATGAGTAAGAGCTGGGATAACACAAAACAAAAGAGTTAGATCTGGGATAACACAGCCCAAGGAGTAAGAGCTGGGATAACACAAACCAAAGAGTAAGAGCTGGGATAACAAAAAACAAAAGAGTAAGAGCTTGGATAACACAACCCAAAGAGTAAGAGCTGGGATAACACAAATCAAAAGAGTAAGAGCTGAGATAACACAAAGCAAAAGAGTAAGAGATGGAATACACAAAACAAAAGAGCAAGATCTGGGATAATGCAACCTAAAGAGTAAGAGGTGAGATAACACAAAGGAAATGAGTAAGAGCTGGGATAACACAAAAAAAAGAGCTGAGATAGCACAAAACAAAAGAGTAAGACCGTAGATGACACCAACCAAAGAGTAAGAGCTGGGATAACACAAGCAAAAGAGTAAGAGCTGGAATAATACAACCGAATGAGTAGGAGCTGGGATAATACAACCCAAAGAGTTAGAGCTGAGATAACACAACACAAAAGAGTTAGGTCTGGGATATTACAACACAAAGAGTAAGAGCTGGGATAACACAAAACAAAAGAGTTAGATCTGGGATAACACAACCCAATGAGTAAGAGCTGAGATAACACAAACCAAGGAGTAAGAGCTGGGATAACACAAGCAAAAGAGTAAGAGCTTGGATAACACAACCCAAAGAGTAAGAGCTGAGATAACACAAAACAAAAGAGTAAGAGCTTGGATAACACAAAGCAAAAGAGTAAGAGCTGAGATAACACAAAGGAAAAGAGTAAGAGCTGGGATAACACAAGCCAGAGTAAGAGCTGGGATAATAAAACCCAATGAGTAAGAGCTGGGATAATACAACCCAATGAGTAAGAGCTGGGATAATACAACCCAAAGAGTTAGAGCTGGGATAACACAACACTTAAGAGTTAGATCTGGGATATTACAACACAAAGAGTAAGAGCTGGGATAACACAAAACAAAAGAGTTAGATCTGGGATAACACAACGCAAGGAGTAAGAGCTGTGATAACACAAACCAAGAAGTAAGAGCTGGGATAACACAAAACAAAAGAATTAGAGGTTGGATAACACAACCCAAAGAGTAAGAGCTGAGATAACACAAAAAAAAGAGTAAGAGGTTGGATAACACAAAACAAAAGAGTAAGAGATGAGATAACACAAAGGAAAAAAGTAAGAGCTGGGATAACACAAAACAAAAGAGTTAGATATGGGATAACACAACCAAAGGAGTAAGACCTGGGATAACACAAACTAAAGAATAAGAGCTGGGATAACACAAAGCAAAAGAGTAAGAGCTGGGATAACACAAAACAAAAGGGGAAGAGCTAGGATAGCACAAACCACAGGAGTAAGAGTTGAGATAATACCAAAGAAAAGAGTTAGATCTGGGATAACACAACCCAAGGAGTAATATATGGGATAACACAAGCCAAAGAGAAAGAGCTGGGATAACACATAAAAGAGTAATAGCTGGGATAACAGAAAACAAGAGTAAGAGCTGAGATAACACAAAGCAAAACAGGAATAGCTGGGAAAACACAGAAAAGAGTAAGAGCTGGGATAACACAAAACAGGAGTAAGAGCTGTGATATCACAAAACAAAAGAGTTAGATCTGGGATATTACAACACAAAGAGTAAGAGCTTGGATAACATAAAACAAAAGAGTAAGAGCTGAGATAACACACAGCAAAAGGGTAAGAACTGGGATTACACAAAACAAGAGTTAGATCTGGGATAACACAACCGAAGGAGTAAGAGCAGGGATAGCACAAACCAAAGAGTAAGAGCTGGGATAACACAAAACAAAAGAGTAAGAGCTTGGATAACACAAAACAAAAGAGTAAGAGATAAGATAACATAAAGCAAAAGAGTAAGAGATGAGATAACATAAAGCAAAAGAGTAAGAGCTGGGATAGCACAAAAAAGAGTATGACCTGGGATAATACAACCTAAAGAGTTCGAGCTAGGATAACACAAAGCAAGAGAGTAAGAGCTGGGATAATACAACCTAAAGAGTACGAGCTAGGATAACACAATGCAAAGAGTAAGAGCTGGGATAATACAACCTAAAGAGTACGAGTTGGGATAACACAATGGAAAAGAGTAAGAGCTGGGATAATACAACCTAAAGAGTACGAGCTGGAATAACACAACCCAAGGAGTAAGAGCTTGGATAAAACAACACAAAGAGTAAGAGCTGGGATAACACAAAACAAAAGAGTTAGATCTGGGATAACACAACCCAAGGAGTAAGAGCTGGGATAACACAAACTAAAGAGTAAGAGCTGGGATAACACAAATCAAATGAGGAAGAGCTGTGATAACACAAAACAAAAGAGTAAAGGCTGGGATAACACAAAAAAGGGTAAGAGGTTGGATAACACAAAACAAAAGAGTAAGATCTGAGATAACACAAAGCAAAAGAGTAAGAGATGGGATAACACAAAACAAAAGAGTTAGATCTCGGATAACACAACAGGAGTACGAGCTGGGATAACACAAACTAAAGAGTAAGAGCTGGGATAACACAATTCAAAAGAGTAAGAGCTGAGATAACACAAAGCAAAAGAGTACGAGCTGGGATAACACAAAACAAAAGAGTTAGATCTGGGATAAAACAACCCTAGGAGTAAGAGCTTGGATAACACAACCCAAAAAGTAAGAGCTTGGATAACACAAAGCAAAATAGTACGAGCTGGTATAACACAAAACAAAAGAGTTAGATCTGCAATAACACAACCCAAGGAGTAAGAGTTGGAACAACACAACCCAAAGAGTAAGAGCTGGGATAACACAAAACAAGAGTTAGATCTGGGATAACACAACCCAAGGAGTAAGAGCTTGGATAACACAACCCAAAGAGTAAGAGCTAGGATAAAACAAAGCAAAATAGTAAGAACTGGTATAACAGAAAACAAAAGAGTTAGATCTGGGATAACACAACCCAAGGAGTAAGAGCTTGGATAACACAACCCAAAGAGTAAGAGCTGGGATAACATAAAACAAAAGATTTAGATCTGGGATAATACAACCCAAGGACTAAGAGCTGGGATAACACAAATTAAAGAGTAAGAGCTGGGATAACACAAAACAAAGGAGTAAAGGCTGGGATAACACAAAGCAAAAGATGAAGAGCTGGGATAACACAAAAAAAGAGTAAGAACTGAGATAACACAAAACAAGAGTAAGAGGTGAGATAACACAAAAAAAAAGAGTAAGAGCTGGGATAACACAAAAAAGAGTAAGAGCTGAGATAACACAAAAAAGAGTAAGAGCTGGGAAAGAACAAAACAGGAGTAAGAGCTGAGCTAACGCAAAACAAAAGAGTAAGAGCTGGTATAACACAAAACTGAAAAGTAAGAGCTGACATAACACATAGCAAAAGAGTAGGAGCTGGGATAACACAAAAAAAAGTAAGATCTGGGATAACACAAAACAAAAGAGTAAGACCTTAGATAACACAAGCCAAAGAGTAAGAGCTGGGATAACACAAAACAAAAAGAGTACGATGTGGGATAATACAACCCAAAGAGTAAGAGCTGGGATAACACAAACCAAAGAATAAGAGTTGGGATAACTCAAGCAAAATAGTAAGAGCTGGAATTATACAACCCAATGAGTAAGGGCTGGGATAACAGAAAACTAAGAGAAAGATCTGGAATAATACAACTCAAAGAGTAAGAGATGGGATAACACAAAACAAAAGAGTTAGATCTGGGATAACACAACCCAATGAGTAAGAAATGAGATAACACAAACCAAGGAGTAACAGCTGTGATAATACAAACCAATGAGTAAGAGCTGTGATAATACAACCCAAAGAGTTAGAGCTGGTATAACACACAAAAGAGTAAGAGCTGAGATAACACAAAAAATGGAAGAGCTGGGAAAACACAAAACAAAAGAGTTAGATCTGGGATATTACAACACAAAGAGTAAGAGCTGGAATAACACAAAACAAAAGAGTAAGATATGGGATAACACAACGCAAGGAGTAAAAGCTGTGATAACACAAACCAAGGAGTAAGAGCTGGGATAACACAAAACAAAAGAATTAGAGCTTGGATAACACAACCCAAAGAGTAAGAGATGAGATAACACAAAGCAAAAAAGTACGAGCTGGGATAACACAAAACAAGAGTTAGCTCTGGGATAAAACAACCCTAGGAGTAAGAGCTTGGATAATATAACCCAAAAAGTAAGAGCTGGGATAACACAAAACAAGAGTTAGATATGGGATAACACAACCAAAGGAGTAAGAGCTGGGATAACACAAAGTAAAGAGTAAGAGCTGGGATAACACAAAACAAATGAGTAAAAGCCGGGATAACACAAAACAAAAGGGGAAGAGCTAGGATAGTACAAACCAAAGGAGTAAGAGCCGAGATAATACAAAAGAAAACAGTTAAATCTGGGATAGCATAACCCAAGGAGTAATATATGGGATAACACAAGCCAAAGAGAAAGAGCTGGGATAACACATAAAAGAGTAAGAGCTGGGATAACACAAAACAAGAGTAAGAGGTGAGATAACACAAAGCAAAACTCGAAGAGCTGGGATAACACAAAAAAGAGTAAGAGCTGGGATAGCACAAAACAGGAGTAAGAGCTGTGATATCACAAAACAAAAGAGTTAGATCTGGGATATTACAACACAAAGAGTAAGAGCGTGGATAACATAAAACAAAAGAGTAAGAGCTGAGATAACACACAGCAAAAGAGTAAGAGCTGGGATTACACAAAACAAGAGTTAGATCTGGGATAACACAACCGAAGGAGTAAGAGCTGGGATAGCACAAACCAAAGAGTAAGACCTGGGATAACACAAACAAGAGTAAGAACTTGGATAACACAAAACCAAAGAGTAAGAGATAACTTAACATAAAGCAAAAGAGTAAGAGCTGGGATATCACAAAAAAGAGTATGACCTGGGATAATACAACCTAAAGAGTTCGAGCTAGGATAACACAAAGCAACAGAGTAAGAGCTGGGATAATACAACCTAAAGAGTACGAGCTAGGATAACACAATGCAAAAGAGTAAGAGCTGGGATAATACAACCTAAAGAGTACGAGCTGGGATAACACAAAGGAAAAGAGTAAGAGCTGGGATAATACAACCTAAAGAGTACGAGCTGGAATAACACAACCCAAGGAGTAAGAGCTTGGATAAAACAACACAAAGAGTAAGAGCTGGGAAAACACAAAACAAAAGAGTAAGAGCTGGGATAACACAAATCAAATGAGGAAGAGCTGTGATAACACAAAACAAAAGAGTAAAGGCTGGGATAACACAAAAAAGGGTAAGAGGTTGGAAAACACAAAACAAAAGAGTAAGATCTGAGATAACACAAAGCAAAAGAGTAAGAGATGGGATAACACAAAACAAAAGAGTTAGATCTCGGATAACACAACAGAAGGAGTAAGAGCTGGGATAACACAAACTAAAGAGTAAGAGCTGGGATAACACAATTCAAAAGAGTAAGAGCTGAGATAACACAAAGCAAAAGAGTACGAGCTGGGATAACACAAAACAAGAGTTAGATCTGGGATAAAACAACCCTAGGAGTAAGAGCTTGGATAACACAACCCAAAAAGTAAGAGCTGGGATAACACAAAGCAAAATAGTACGAGCTGGTATAACACAAAACAAAAGAGTTAGATCTGCCATAACACAACCCAAGGAGTAAGAGTTTGGATAACACAACCCAAAGAGTAAGAGCTGGGATAACACAAAACAAGAGTTAGATCTGGGATAACACAACCCAAGGAGTAAGAGCTTGGATAACACAACCCAAAGAGTAAGAGCTGGGATAACACAAAGCAAAATAGTACGAGCTTGTATAACACAAAACAAAAGAGTTAGATCTGGGATAACACAACCTAAGGAGTAAGAGCTTGGATAACACAACCCAAAGAGTAAGAGCTGGGATAACATAAAACAAAAGATTTAGATCTGGGATAATACAACCCAAGGACTAAGAGCTGGGATAACACACATTAAAGAGTAAGAGCAGGGATAACACAAAACAAAGGAGTAAAGGCTGGGATAACACAAAACAAAAGATGAAGAGCTGGGATAACACAAAAAAAGAGTAAGAACTGTGATAACACAAAACAAGAGTAAGAGGTGAGATAACACAAAACAAAAGAGTAAGAGCTGGGATAACACAAAAAAGAGTAAGAGCTGGGATAACACAAAAAAGAGTAAGAGCTGGGAAAGCACAAAACAGGAGTAAGAGCTGAGCTAACGCAAAACAAGAGTAAGAGCTGGTATAACACAAAACAGAAAAGTAAGAGCTGACATAACACATAGCAAAAGAATAGGAGCTGGGATAACACAAAAAAAGTAAGATCTGGGATAACACAAAACAAAAGAGTAAGACCTTAGATAACACAAGCCAAAGAGTAAGAGCTGGGATAACACAAAACAAAAAGAGTAAGATCTGGGATAATACAACCCAAAGAGTAAGAGCTGGGATAACTCAAGGAAAATAGTAAGAGCTGGAATTATACAACCCAATGAGGAAGGGCTGGGATAACAGAAAACTAAGAGAAAGATCTGGAATAATACAACCCAAAGAGTAAGAGATGGGATAACACAAAACAAAAGAGTTAGATCTGGGATAACACAACCCAAGGAGTAAGAGCTGGGATAACACAAACCAAAGAGTAAGAGCTGGGATAACAAAAAAACAAAAGAGTAAGAGCTTGGATAATACAACCCAAAGAGTAAGAGTTGGGATAACACAAATCAAAAGAGTAAGAGCTGAGATAACACAAAGCAAAAGAGTAAGAGCTGGAATACACAAAACAAAAGAGTAAGATCTGGGATAATACAACCTAAAGAGTAAGAGGTGAGATAGCACAAATCAAATGAGTAAGAGCTGGGATAACACCAAAAAAAAAGGAGCTGAGATAGCACAAAACAAAAGAGTAAGACCTTAGATAACACCAACCAAAGAGTAAGAGCTGGGATAACACAAGCAAAAGAGTAAGAGCTGGGATAATACAACCGAATTAGTAGGAGCTGGGATAATACAACTCAAAGAGTTAGAGCTGGGATAACACAACACAAAAGAGTTAGGTCTGGGATATTACAACACAAAGAGTAAGAGCTGTGATAACACAAAACAAAAGAGTAAGATCTGGGATAATGCAACCTAAAGAGTAAGAGATGAGATAACACAAATCAAATGAGTAAGAGCTGGGATAACACCAAACAAAAAAGAGCTGAGATAGCACAAAACAAAAGAGTAAAACCTTAGATAACACCAACCAAAGAGTAAGAGCTGGGATAACACAAGCAAAAGAGTAAGAGCTGGGATAATACAACCGAATGAGTAGGAGCTGGGATAATACAGCACAAAAAAGTTAGGTCTGGAATATTACAACACAAAGAGTAAGAGCTTGGATAACACAAAGCAAAAGAGTAAGAGCTGAGATAACACAAAGGAAAAGAGTAAGAGCTGGGATAACGCAAAACAAAATAGTTAGATCTGGGATAACACAACCCAAGGAGTAAGAGCTGGGATAACACAAACCAAAGAGTAAGAACTAGGATAACACAAACCAATAAGTAAGAGCTGAGATAACACAAAACAAAAGAGTAAGAGCTTGGATAACAAAAATCAAAAGATTAAGAACTGAGATAACACAAAGCAAAAGAGTTAGATCTGGGATAACACAACCCAATGAGTAAGAGCTGAGATAACACAAACCAAGGAGTAAGAGCTGGGATAACACAAAATAAAAGAGTAAGAGCTTAGATAACACAACCCAAAGAGTAAGAGGTGAGATAACACAAAACAAGATTAAGAGCTTGGATAACAAAAAGCAAAAGAGTAAGAGTTGAGATAACACAAAGGAAAAGAGTAAGAGCTGGGATAACGCAAACAAAAGAGTTAAATCTGGGATAACACAAACGAAGGAGTAAGAGCTGGGATAACACAAACCAAAGAGTAAGAGCTGGGATAACAAAAAACAAAAGAGTAAGAGATTAGATAACACAAAACAAAAGAGTAAGAGCTGAGATAACACAAAGCAAAAGAGTAACAGCTGATAACACAAAGCAAAAGAGTAAGAGCTGGGATAAAACAACCTGGAGTACCAGCTGGGATAGCACAACCCAAAGAGTAAGAACTGCGATAACACAAAACAAAAGAGTTAGATCTGGGATAACACAACTCAAAGAGTAAGAGCTGGGATAACACAAACTAAAGAGTAAGAACTGAGATAACACAAAACAAAAGAGTAAGAGCTGGGATAACACAAAACAAAAGAGTAAGAGCTGAGATAATACAAAAGAAAAGAGTTAGATCTGGGATAATACAACCCAAGGAGTAAGAGCTAGGATAACACAACCCAAGGAGTAATATATAGGATAGCACAAGTCAAAGAGTAAGAGCTGGGATAACAGAAAACTAAGAGTATGATCTTGGATAATACAACTCAAAGTGTAAGATCTGGGATAACACAAACCAAAGAGCAAGAGCTGGGATAACACAAGCCAAATAGTAAGAGCTGGGATTATACACCCCAAAGAGTACGAGCTGGGATAACACAAAACAAGAGTTAGCTCTGGGATAAAACAATCCTAGGAGTAAGAGCTTGGATAATACAACCCAAAAAGTAAGAGCTGGGATAACACAAAACAAAAGAGATAGATATGGGATAAGACAACCAAAGGAGTAAGAGCTGGGATAACACAAAGTAAAGAGTAAGAGCTGGGATAACACAAAACAAATGAGTAAAAGCTGGGATAACACAAAACAAAAGGGGAAGAGCTGGGATAATACAAACCAAAGGAGTAAGAGCCGAGATAATACAAAAGAAAAGAGTTAAATCTGGGATAGCACAACCCAAGGAGTAATATATGGGATAACACAAGCCAAAGAGAAAGAGCTGAGATAACACATAAAAGAGTAAGAGCTGGGATAACACAAAACAAGAGTAAGAGCTGAGATAACACAAAGCAAAACAGGAAGAGCTGGGATAACACAAAAAAGAGTAAGAGCTGGGATAGCACAAAACAGGAGTAAGAGCTGTGATATTACAAAACAAAAGAGTTAGATCTGGGATATTACAACACAAAGAGTAAGAGCTTGGATAACATAAAACAAAATAGTAAGAGCTGAGATAACACACAGCAAAAGAGTAAGAGTTGGGATTACACAAAACAAGAGTTAGATCTGGGATAACACAACCGAAGGAGTAAGAGCTGGGATAGCACAAACCAAAGAGTAAGACCTGGGATAACACAAAACAAAAGAGTAAGAGCTTGGATAACACAAATCCAAAGAGTAAGAGATAAGATAACATAAAGCAAAAGAGTAAGAGCTGGGATAGCACAAAAAAGAGTAAGACCTGGGATAATACAACCTAAAGAGTTCGAGCTAGGATAACACAAAGCAAGAGAGTAAGAGCTGGGATAATACAACCTAAAGAGTACGAGCTAGGATAACACAATGCAAAAGAGTAAGAGCTGGGATAATACAACATAAAGAATGCGAGCTGGAATAACACAACCCAAGGAGTAAGAGCTTGGATAACACAACACAAAGAGTAAGAGCTGGGATAACACAAAACAAAAGAGTTAGATCTGGGATAACACAACCCAAGGAGTAGTATATGGGATAACACAAGCCAAAGAGTAAGAGCTGGGATAACACACAAAAAAAGAGTAAAACCTGAGATAACACAAAACAAAAGAGTAAGAACTTAGATAACACAAGCCGAAGAGTGAGAGATAAGATAATACAACCCAAAGAGTAAGAGCTGGAATAGCACAAACCAAAGAGTAAGAGCTGGGATAACACAAGCAAAAGAGTAAGTGCTGGAATAGAACAACCCAATGAGTAAGAGCTGGGATAATACAACCCAAAGAGTTAGAGGTGGAATAACACAACACAAAAGAGTTATATCTGGGATATTACAACACAAAGAGTAAGAGCTGGGATAACACAAAACAAGAGTTAGATCTGGGATAACACAACGCAAGGAGTAAGAGCTGGGATAGCACAAACCAAGGAGTAAGAGCTGGGATAACACAAAAGAAAAGAGTAAGAGCTTGGATAAGACAACCCAAAGAGTAAGAGCTGAGATAACACAAAAAAAGAGTACGAGGTCGGATAACACAAAACAAAAGAGTAAGAGCTGGGATAACACAAAGAAAAAGAGTTAAATCTGGGATAACACAACAGAAGGAGTAAGAGCTGGGATAACACAAACTAAAGAGTAAGAGCTGGGATAACACAATTCAAAAGAATAAGAGCTGAGATAACACAAAGCAAAAGAGTACGAGCTGGGATTACACAAAACAAAAGAGTTAGATCTGGGATAACACAACCCAAGGAGTAAGAGCTTGGATAACACAGCCCAAAGAGTAAGAGCTGGGATAACACAAAACAAAAGAGTTAGATCTGGGATAATACAACCCAAGGAGTAAGAGCTTGGATAACACAACCCAAAGAGTAAGAGCTGGGATAACACAAAACAAAAGAGTAAAGGCTGGGATAACACAAAACAAAAAAGGAAGAGCTGGGATAACACAAAACAAAGGAGTAAGAGATGAGATAATACAAAAGAAAAGAGTTAGATCTGGGATAACACAACGCAAGGAATAAGAGCTGGGATAACACAAACCAAAGAGTAAGAGCTGGGATAACATAAAATAAAAGAGTAAGAGCTGAGATAACATAAAGCAAAAGAGTAAGAGCTGGAATAGCACAAAAAAAGAGTAACAGCTGGGATAATACAACCTAAAGAGTTCGAGCTAGGATAACACAAAGCAAGAGTGTAAGAGCTGTGATAGTATAACCTAAAGAGTACGAGCTGGGATAACAGAATGTAAAAGAGTAAGAGCTGGGATAATACAACCTAAAGAGTACGAGCTGGGATAACACAAAGGGAAAAAGTAAGAGCTGAGATAATACAACCTAGAGTACGAGCTGGAATAACACAAAACAAAAGAGTTAGATCTGGGATAACACAACCCAAGGAGTAAGAGCTTCGATAACACAACACAAAGAGTAAGAGCTGGGATAACACAAAACAAAAGATTTAGATCTGGGATAATACAACCCAAGGACTAAGAGCTGGGATAACACAAACTAAAGAGTAAGAGCTGGGATAACACAAAACAAAAGAGTAAAGGCTGGGATAACACAAAACAAAAGAGTTAGATCTGGGATAACACAGCCCAAGGAGTAATTTCCAGGATAACACAAGCCAAAGAGTAAGAGCTGGGATAACACAAAAAAGAGTAAGAGTTGAGATAACACAAAACAAAATAGTGAGAGCTGAGATAACACAAAGCAAAAGAGTAAGAGCTAGGATAACACAAAACAAAAGAGTTAGATCTGGGATAATACAACCGAATGAGTAAGAGCTGAGATAACACAAAACAAAAGAGTAAGAGCTGGCATAACACAAAACAGAAAACTAAGAGCTGGGATAATACATAGCAAAAGAGTAGGAGCTGGGATAACACAAAACAAAAGAGTTAGATCTGGGATAACACAACCCAAGGAGTAAGAGCTTGGATAACACAACCCAAAGAGTAAGAGCTGGGATAACACAAAACAAAAGAGTAAAGGCTGGGATAACACAAAACAAAAAAGGAAGAGCTGGGATAACACAAAACAAAGGAGTAAGAGCTGGGATAACACAAAAGAGTAAATGCTGAGATAACACAAAACAAAAGAGTAAAAGCTTAGATAACACAAGCCGAAGAGTGAGTGATGAGATAATACAACCCAAAGAGTAAGAGCTGGAATAGCACAAACCAAAGAGTAAGAGCTGGGATAACACAAGCAAAAGAGTAAGTGCTGGAATAAAACAACCCAATGAGTAAGAGCTGGGATAATACAACCCAAAGAGTTAGAGCTGGGATAACACAACACAAAAGAGTTATATCTGGGATATTACAACACAAAGAGTAAGAGCTGGGATAACACAAAACAAAAGAGTTAGATCTGGGATAACACAACGCAAGGAGTAAGAGCTGAGATAACAAAAACCAAGGAGTAAGAGATGGGATAACACAAAAGAAAAGAGTAAGAGCTTGGATAAGACAACCCAAAGAGTAAGAGCTGAGATAACACCAAAAAAGAGTACGAGGTCGGATAACACAAAACAAAAGAGTAAGAGCTGAGATAACATAGCAAATGAGTAAGAGCTGGGATAACACAAAACAAAAGAGTTAAATCTGGGATAACACAACAGAAGGAGTAAGAGCTGGGATAACACAAACTAAAGAGTAAGAGCTGGGATAACACAATTCAAAAGAATAAGAGCTGAGATAACACAAAGCAAAAGAGTACGAGCTGGGATTACACAAAACAAAAGAGTTAGATCTGGGATAACACAACCCAAAGAGTAAGAGCTTGGATAACACAACCCAAAGAGTAAGAGCTGGGATAACACAAAACAAAAGAGTTAGATCTGGGATAACACAACCCAAGGAGTAAGAGCTGGGATAACACAAACTAAAGAGTAAGAACTGGGATAACACAAAGCAAACGAGTAAGAGCTGGGATAATACAACCTCAAAAGTACGAGCTGGGATAACACAATGCAAAAGAGTAAGAGCTGGGATAATGCAACCTAAAGAGTACGAGCTGGGATAACACAATGCAAAAGAGTAAGAGCTGGGATAATACAACTTAAAGAGTACGAGCTTGAATAACACAAAACAAAAGAGTTAGATCTGGGATAACACAACCCAAGGAGTAAGAGCTTGGATAACACAACACAAAGAGTAAGAGCTGGGATAACACAAAGCAAAATAGTACGAGCTGGTATAAGACAAAACAAAAGAGTTAGATCTGGGATAACACAACCCAAGGAGTAAGAGCTTGGATAACACAAACCAAAGAGTAAGAGCTGGGATAACACAACCCAAAGAGTAAGAGCTTGGATAACACAAACTAAAGAGTAAGAGCTTGGATAACACAAAACAAAAGAGTTAGATATGGGATAACACAATCCAAGGAGTAAGAGCTGGGATAACACAAACTAAAGAGTAAGAGCTGGGATAACAGAAAACAAATTAGTAAGCGCTGGGATAACACAAAACAAAAGAGTAAAGGCTGGGATAACTCAAAACAAAAGGGAAAGAGCTAGGATAACACAAAACAAAGGTGTAAGAACTGAGATAATACAAAAGAAAAGAGTTAGATCTGGAATAACACAACCCAAGGGGTAATATATGGGATAACACAAGCCAAAGAGAAAGAGCTGGGATAACACATAAACGAGGAATAGCTGTGATAACACAAAACAAGAGTAAGAGCTGGGATAACATAAACCAAAGAGTAAGAGCTGGGATAACACAAAACAAAAGAGTAAGAGCTTGGATAACACAACCCAAAGAGTAAGAGCTGGGATAATATAACCTAAAGAGTACGAGCTGGGATAACAGAATGCAAAAGAGTAAGAGCTGGGATAATACAACCTAAAGAATACGAGCTGGGATAACACAAAGGAAAAAAGTAAGAGCTGACATAATACAACCTAAAGAGTACGAGCTGGAATAACACAAAACAAAAGAGTTAGATCTGGGATAACATAACCCAAGGAGTAAGAGCTTCGATAACACAACACAAAGAGTAAGAGCTGGGATAACACAAAACAAAAGATTTAGATCTGGGATAATACAACCCAAGGACTAAGAGCTGGGATAACACAAATTAAAGAGTAAGAGCTGGGATAACACAAAGCAAAAGAGTAAGAGCTGGGATAATACAACCTCAAAAGTACGAGCTGGGATAACACAATGCAAAAGAGTAAGAGCTGGGATAAAGCAACCTAAAGAGTACGAGCTGGGATAACACAATGCAAAAGGGTAAGAGCTGGGATAATACAACTTAAAGAGTACGAGCTTGAATAACACAAAACAAAAGAGTTAGATCTGGGATAACACAACCCAAGGAGTAAGAGCTTGGATAACACAACACAAAGAGTAAGAGCTGGGATAACACAAAGCAAAATAGTACGAGCTGGTATAACACAAAACAAAAGAGTTAGATCTGGGATAACACAACCCAAGGAGTAAGAGCTTGGATAACACAAACCAAAGAGTAAGAGCTGGGATAACACAACCCAAAGAGTAAGAGCTGGGATAACACAAACTAAAGAGTAAGAGCTTGGATAACACAAAACAAAAGACTTAGATATGGGATAACACAACCCAATGAGTAAGAGCTGGGATAACACAAACTCAAGAGTAAGAGCTGGGATAACAAAACAAATTAGTAAGCGCTGGGATAACACAATTCAAAAGAGTAAAGGCTGGGATAACACAAAACAAAAGAGTTAGATCTGGGATAACACAACCCAAGGAGTAAGAGATTGGATAACACAACACAAAGAGTAAGAGCTGGGATAACACAAAACAAAAGGGTTAGATCTGGGATAACACAACCCAAGGAGTAAGAGCTTGGATAACACAACCCAAAGAGTAAGAGCTGGGATAACACAAAACAAAAGAGTTAGATCTGGGATAACACAACCCAAGGAGTAAGAGCTAGGATAACACAAACTAAAGAGTAAGAGCTGGGATAACACAAAGCAAAAGAGTAAGAGCTGGGATAACACAAAACAAAGGAGTAAAAGTTGGGATAACACAAAACAAAAGGGAAAGAGCTAGGATAGCACAAAACAAAGGAGTAAGAACTGAGATAATACAAAAGAAAAGAGTTAGATCTGGAATAACACAACCCAAGGGGTAATATATGGGATAACACAAGCCAAAGAGAAAGAGGTGGGATAACACATAAACGAGGAATAGCTGGGATAACACAAAACAAGAGTAAGAGCCGAGATAACACAACCGAAGGAGAAAGAGCTGGGATAACACAAACGAAAGAGTAAGAGCTGGGATAACACAAAACAAAAGAGTAAGAGCTGAGATAACATAAAGTAAAAGAGTAAGAGCTGGAATAGCACAAAAAAGAGTAAGAGCTGGGAAAATACAACCTAAAGAGTTCGAGCTAGGATAACACAAAGCAAGAGAGTAAGAGATGTGATAATATAACCTAAAGAGTACGAGCTGGGATAACAGAATGCAAAAGAGTAAGAGCTGGGATAATACAACCTAAAGAGTACGAGCTGGGATAACACAAAGGAAAAAAGTAAGAGCTGAGATAATACAACCTAAAGAGTACGAGCTGGAATAACACAAAAGAGTTAGATCTGGGATAACACAACCCAAGGAGTAAGAGCTTCGATAACACAACACAAAGAGTAAGAGCTGGGATAACACAAAACAAAAGATTTAGATCTGGGATAATACAACCCAAGGACTAAGAGCTGGGATAACACAAACTAAAGAGTAAGAGCTGGGATAACACAAAACAAAAGAGTAAAGGCTGGGATAACACAAAACAAAAGAGTTAGATCTGGGATAACACAACCCAAGGAGTAATTTCCAGGATAACACAAGCCAAAGAGTAAGAGCTGGGATAACACAAAAAAGAGTAAGAGTTGAGATAACACAAAACAAAATAGTGAGAGCTGAGATAACACAAAGCAAAAGAGTAAGAGCTAGGATAACACAAAACAAAAGAGTTAGATCTGGGATAATACAACCCAGTGAGTAAGAGCCGAGATAACACAAAACAAAAGAGTAAGAGCTGGCATAACACAAAACAGAAAACTAAGAGCTGGGATAATACATAGCAAAAGAGTAGGAGCTGGGATAACACAAAAAAGTAAGAGCTGGGATAACACAAAACAAAAGAGTAAGAGCTGGTATAGCACAAAACAAGATAGTAAGAGCTGGGATAACACAAACCAAAGAGTAAGTTGGGATAACACAAAGCAAAAGAGTAAGAGCTGAGATAACAAACCAAAGAGTAAGAGCTGAGATAACACATAGCAAAAGAGTAGGATCTGGGATAACACAAAACAAAAGAGTAAGAACTGGGATCACGAGCGAGCTGCATTAGCACAAAATAGAAGAGTATGAGCTGAATTAAGACAAAAAAGAGGTATAGCTGGGATAACATAATAAGATAAGTTGTGATAGAGCACAATTGCATGTAAATGGTTTGAAAGCATGTAAGTATCCTAACAGTTAGTGTATCCTTGTTTGCATATTAATTTTAGAGGTTGCTTTGCCTTATATTTTGACAGAATCTCTTGTAAGACTGGTAAAAAAGATAATTCCAGTAGATATGCATATAACATCAGTATATCTGTGAATGGTATGGGATCAACTTATGACAATCCATTCATTTATAAGGTAGCTACTTTTGATTATATAAATACTATGCGTCTTGAGATTATTACATACAACAAACATTTTGGTAATTTTTCCTCTTAGATATCCATCATAATATAACTCATAGCCATGTAGTATCATACGTTCGTTAGAGATATCACTACAGAGTGAAATTTGGTAGAATAAAGTAGTTATGAAGCCACTGTTTTTATTAGTGGAAAAGGCCACCTTATGCCTGATATATATTGAGAAAAATGTAAAGATCTGAATTAGAGAAAATTGCAGAGAGCAATCACAAACCGAAATGGCCAACAACAACAACAACAACAGGCACACATGAAATAATAAAAGAAATAAAACAACATAAGATCGAACAACACAAATTTCACCCACACAACAACAATCTAGACCAGGTTGTTCTGTTGTGTCATGTTTAACACCAGTTTTCATTTACAAACTCAGTGTATAGTACATATACGATCAAAGGAGGCACGGTTTTAGTTCTTACATGGTGGTTATCAACAAAAATATAATATCTGTGCAGACCATTATCCACAAGATCAATAATTATGAATAGAAAGTTTAAACAGTATCGATAAGCAAATCCGCCAATATCAACGAACCGAACAATTACCTCTAATCTCAGATTGCTAAGCACAATGAAACCACCACATATGCTTATATAAATATTGATTCTAACTTGGAACAGGCACAAAAAGTGGCGGATTTAAACCTATTAAATGGATCCCAAGCCCTTCTCGATAATTTGATCTCAAACTACAATGCAAACAAACAATAAAAACCTGTACAGATTAGCTAACACTTAAATGAACAGAAACAAAAACATGGACAGTACAATAGCAGTCAGTAAATGTTCGTAGTTAACTGACTACTAGTTAAGAAGGTAGAATCTGTTGGTTAAATACTTTTACTCTTTAAACAAGAAATCCTAACTATTAATTCTAACAGATTTTAATATCAAAGCCATAATAAAGCTAAAGCAAGTCATGATCTTCTTATGAGACCAGACAAAAATAGGTAATCCATTTGTTGGAATTAAATAAATCTAATGAATATAAAAAATAATGTAACATGGAATGAAATATAAATGTACTGATTTAATTGCAAGTTGATCATATTGGCTCTACGAGTATATTGTCTGTATCTTTAGCAACGAAAACCTGCATCAAAGAGTCAAATAGAGATAGAAGCGCTCAGTCGAACTACATTGTATCAGCAGAATACATATTGTAGCGAAAATGACCTCTCCACATTATGTATCGAAGACCACCTATCATAAATTCACTATGTATGATCTTGGAAAACAAATAATTTTGATATACCGGTATAAAGGTTTGGGTTATGGTGTTTAACACCACTTTCAACAATATTTCAGTTTTATTTGATATACAAAGAAAAGTATATGTTCCAGTAGTATACTATATAAATTAAGTCCGCCATTATTAAGAAGAAAAAAATTGCTCCTTTTACATTTCGATAATAACTATAAATAAAACCGTAGATATCTACTATATATGTGTAGGTACCGTAGATATCTACTATATATGTGTAGGTACCGTAGATATCTACTATATATGTGTAGGTACCGTAGATATCTACTATATATGTGTAGGTACCGTAGATATCTACTATATATATGTGTAGGTACCGTAGATATCTACTATATATGCGTAGGTACCGTAGATATCTACTATATATATGTAGGTACCGTAGATATCTACTATATATGCGTAGGTACCGTAGATATCTACTATATATATGTAGGTACCGTAGATATCTACTATATATGTGTAGGTACCGTAGATATCTACTATATATGTGTAGGTACCGTAGATATCTACTATATATATGTAGGTACCTTAGATATCTACTATATATGTGTAGGTACCGTAGATATCTACTATATATGTGTAGGTACCGTAGGTATCTACTATATATGTGTAGGTACCGTAGATATCTACTATATATGTGTAGGTACCGTAGATATCTACTATATATGTGTAGGTACCGTAGATATCTACTATATATGTGTAGGTACCGTAGATATCTACTATATATATGAAGGTACCTTAGATATCTACTATATATGTGTAGGTACCGTAGATATCTACTATATATGTGTAGGTACCGTAGATATCTACTATATATGTGTAGGTACCGTAGATATCTACTATATATGCGTAGGTACCGTAGATATCTACTATATATGCGTAGGTACCGTAGATATCTACTATATATATGTAGGTACCGTAGATATCTACTATATATGCGTAGGTACCGTAGATATCTACTATATATGTGTAGGTACCGTAGATATCTACTATATATATGTAGGTACCTTAGATATCTACTATATATGTGTAGGTACCGTAGGTATCTACTATATATGTGTAGGTACCGTAGATATCTACTATATATGCGTAGGTACCGTAGCCATGTAAGAGTTTATTTCCTGGTTAATGACGGTTGTTACGCAGAAACATTGTTGACTATATTCATATTACATTGTGCCTGTTACTTATAATAGAACTATATGTAATTTGTCATATGGGAGGGTACGATCTTGGATTTATTCAATTTTTTATGGATTTCTCTGAAAAAAAATTAGTTCTGATATATTACACAAATAGTGGTGTACGATATTGGATTCATTCAAATTATTTAGCATTCCTCAATAAAAGCAAAAATGGCTTGTATATATTGAGAGTTTGGTTTCTGGAAGTGTGTCTCCGATGGGTTATTTGTATGGCTGTTTCTCGAATCTTGGCCTTCGGATCAATTTGTTGTTGAGCATTTATCTCAGTCTGACCGTAGTCCAGTTCTTACTCCAACATATATACACCATCCAACCTAGAAATCTTAAGGTTATTACAAATCTTATTCAACAAGTCCAAGGTACAATTGATATTTTCTTCATGCAAATTTATTACAAAATGTACTCGGAATGCAATTAAAATAACAAAATTAAAATGAAAAAAATTAATTAACCTATACTTATATAAATAATAACAATAATCGCATCCAAATATAAAAAAAAATAGTGTCTTCTTTCATAAGTCAGATTTTCAAGAAGAGAGGTAATTTGACTCAGACCAATTTAGTATACCTGTTACTTATAATAGAACTATCTGTAATTTGTCATATGGGAGGGTACGATCTTGGATTTAATTTTTTTATGGATTTCTCTGAAAAAAAAAATAGTTCTGATATACTACACAAATGGTGGTGTACGATATTGGATTCATTCAAATTATTTAGCATTCCTCAATAAAAACAAAAATGGTTTGTATATATTGAGAGTTTGGTTTCTGGAAGTGTGTCCCCGATGGGTTATTTGTATGGCTGTTTCTCGAATCTTGGCCTTCGGATCAATCCGTTTTTGAGCAGTTATCTCAGTATGACCGTAGTCCAGTTCTTACTCCAACATATACTCACCATACAACTTAGAAATCTTAAGGTTATTACAAATCTTATTCAACAAGTCCAAGGTAAAATTGATATTTTCTTCATGCAAATTTATTACAAAATGTACTCGGAATGTAATTGAAATAACAAAATTAAAATGAAAAAAAATTAATTAACCTATACTTATATAAATAATAACAATAATCGCATCCAAATATAAAAAAAATAGTGTCTTCTTTCATAAGTCAGATTTTCAAGAAGGGAGGTAATTTGATTCAGACCAATTTAGTATACAGTGTTGTATATATATTAATAGTACAAAAGATCTTTATTTAATTAATTTCAAATTGTGATACTATGAACAGAAAAAACATTATTGATAAAAAAAAAACAGAATTCTTTGTAGATTTCGATTGTAATCCAACCAATGAGATTCACGTATTTCTGTGTGTAATTTTCAGAAACCTACACTGACAAGTTTCAGACCTACTAAAGGGATAGCAGCAGGAAATACAACAATAACGATAACTGGCAAAAACATTACTTTTCAAGGAACAAATCGGTACTATGTTGCGTTTTGTAATGGTACGACGTGCATAAAGTGTAGGTAAGAAGGTTTGGGTTAATGTAAGGTTTACGGTGTTTAATGCCATTTTCAACAATATTTCAGTTAGATCGTGGACGTCAGTTTTATTGGTGGAGGAAACCGGAGTACCAGGAGAAAACTATCGCCCTGTCAAACTTGATCACATAATGTTGTATCGAGTACACCTCGCCATGAGTGTATGTAATGTGATCATTTGATTTACACTAATAATATTTTGCATCCACCGTAAGTAGTGCGAATTATTAGTGTAAAAGCTATACAATTTGAATCTTTAAGACGCGTGTACTCAACATTTGTAAATTGTAATGACATAGGTGCTTCTCATATCGTTTAATGGTAGAACAAAATGAAAACAAAAAAATCCACACTGTCTGAATAGTTCCAAAATTCAATAAAAAAATCGCAGTAAGAGGCAAATAGATACGACTAAAATACATATTAAGATGACCGCTTATTTCATGGATCGGCACAGACACATCAATAACAACAGTGGTGGGGTTAAACTAGTTCTAGGGGCACGTACATATCATCCATATTTGTGAAATGATACGGTCGTGCAAGTGTTTGTCAGATGTGAGTACATTGACAACCCTCCCACTCAACCGGGTGAATGGAAGTTCATTATTTTATTTGTATCTTCGCTGAACTTTTTTTCTTCAAATATACCATTATGTATAATTCTTTGATGTTCTAACCGTGAAAATGGGGGCGAGGTAAGAATATAATTGATGTTTTACCTCTGGTTAAGGTTGGTATCCAGTCCAGCTGAGTCATATCATCTTAAGTGAAAATAATTATTAGATAATTTACTGTTACTGCTACTCAATATATCCCACGCTTAATCTGGATGTTGAGCTTGGCGAAAAGCAAAAAAAAAAAAAAAAAAAAAACGCACTCAATTCCCCAATGTTATAAATATGAAAGTTATAATATAATATTGTAAATTCAAATGTGTCAATTCTGAAAAACAGTGAAATTTCATATCAATGTTTGAAATATTATTACTTCTAAAATGGTAATTAATTTCAGTCTTTTTGACAACAACACAAAAGACGGTGAAATTAAATGTAAGACTGGAAATGCTACCGCACCTCAGGAAATGAACATACTACTTGTTCGTATTGATGAGTTGACAAATCTAACTCTTAGTCAATCATTTCGTTACTTCCCTAATCCTACTGGTATCAACTTGTCCAATGGAACTACAGATGTCATTAACAGGTATGAATATATATTGTTAATGTATGGCTTTGACATGAAAGAGCAAAATTTATTTAGTTAAGAATATTCTAAGGAAATTTAGAAATGATACAAATATATATCTTTTAATGACCGAATACCAAAAAAAAAAAAAAAAAAATTTGAAGACAAGAAAGTATCCGAAATTAGAATAGGGAAAAAGAGAAAATTCAGAAACCGTAAATAGAAGAAGGAGAGACAATGCAATGGTTAAAAGAAAAAGGACAAACAACGATCTACAAAACATCATACAGAAAACAGGATCGAGCAACACGAACCACACTGAAAACCGAAGGGTGAACTAAGGTGCCCGGGAAGGATAAGCAATTCCTACTTCACATGTGACACCTATCATATTACTCTTGTTACAAACCCGGTCATGAACGACGAAAGGACGGTATTTGATTACGACTAACTGAAAATATCCGTGGTCATTTGATACTCCGCAACGGTTAACTAAGTCATGGTGGCAACTGTTAAACTTTCCAAGTGATGACTTCTACTTAACCACTAGGAACCCTTGGTTTAGTAGCTTCCTTGTTAGCAGCAAACCACTATCAAGGAAATCCTGATAGGAATCACAAAATCTGGAACATCAACTGAGAGATATAATACTCCATATGCAGGTGTTACTGGAATGTTGCCACATATAAATTGAAAAGTCACAATGGGAAAATTGAAATAATCTCTTTTAACGTAAGGTGTAGGTCAAGGTATGAAGCAGACCTAGGTGTATCTGTGGTATCCTTTATTTCAAGATAGATGCGATCACTAAAATTACCAAAGATTATTTAGTGAAAGAACATCATCTATATATCAGAAAGTGAAATTAAAGGATCGGGCTGTTTTGATGATGTCAGTTTCAGAGAACAATTGGGTAATATTTGTCTCTTCCTTAGACAATATATTTGTATTTACGTTGGCCATTCTTTTAAATGAAACATAGCTGAACTCATTTTTTTAATCTGCCTTTTATTTTTGAGTGGGAAATAGTTGTGTAGAGGGTATATAAATAAAATGTTTTAATGCTATTGTATGAAGAGAGAGAGAGAGAGATTTATCGTATAGGAGCTAGCAGATCTTTAAAAATTGAGGAATGAGAATGAGCTCGTTATAACAATTATGTTCGACCTTAAGTTAAGGCTTGTAAATAAGTGTAGTTTAATATATTGCATCAGAAAAAAAGCAGGAACAATTTTTCATTTTCATCTAACTTTGTTATTCAGTGGAGGATCTAAAATCACAATAAATGGTGAAGGTTTCTCTAATGTTGGTTCAGTTACTGTAGATAATGTAGTAAGTATAGCATACATAATATATACAAAAGAGGCTTTTAATGAAATATTATGTAACATTTTAACTGTTTGATGTAAGTGAGTGAAGGGTTGTTGTATAACTATATGAAGGTGTGAACACTCTACCTTTTGAAGAAATGGTGATGGTGGCTGTTTTATAAAAGAAAAATATGTTGAGTTGCAGTCTTGAAGTCTCAGCATACACATATAAATGTCTCTCAATACGGACATGTTATGTTTTTTTTAAATTCAGTATACTTTATTTGAGGAAGTTGCAATAGAAATATGATGTATGCATCTGACTGATCCAAGTATAAATTTCCCTTGTATAGATCTGCTTTCGTTAGTTGAAATTACACCAATTTTGAAATTTAGAACTAGAATATATTCATTCCAAATATATATGTCTATTGGTCTCATTTTCACCATCTTGTTGGGTAACGGGGTAAAACTATATTAAAAAGGACCAACAAGTTATATTAAAAGAAGTTCCAAGTTAATTTTTTGGTTATTTAGAAACATTTATCAATACAATGCATCAATACTTTCTTCATCCTGAAACTTATATAGTTCTATATAACTCCAACGTGCTACTCCTAAGAAATGTGTAATTAGCGGGGAAGCAGAAAACAGATTATTTAGTCCTTGGTTCCACAGTACTCCACAATCGCATTACACCACCGATGTGATCCGAGTGTATTGTATCTCGTATCGGAGAAAATGTATGCACTTTTGTATCGGTATGGCAATGATATATACATGTATAGAGATGTAGTGTTTATTGACAAGAAGTAAAACAACCAAACTCGCTTTAGCTTAGGATTATGATAACATTACATTTAGTTTTCCTATTTAAGCAAAAATATTATACATTCTTATGTATTTGTGGTAACCGTATACAAATGTTTAAAACGTATATAGTATTACAGACAGTAATACAATCTGAAAATAAATAATCAGTAATCCAATAGGTAGCGTGCTTGTTTCGAGTTTCGTATATCGTCAGTTTGAACCACAGTCGGGTCGAACCAAAGACTATATAATTGGTGTTTGATGCTCGCTAAGCATTCAGCTTTAAAGAATAAGCGCAAAGATGGGTTGGCTCGGTATCAGGCTAATGTGTGCGGATGGGGCGAAATAATGACCCGCGGATAGCTGGTTTCAATTAGTTCTAATAATAAAACCCTAAATGCTCGCTTACTCCGTCGAGACACAAGTTTGTCACAGGAGCTACATTATTGCAGCTAGTTTCAATGAGCAACCACTATAACAATCTACCCGCGCGTGTCGGTCTAGTTCATCGAATATAACTTGTTCTCGTCGTGATATAACTGGAAAAAAATTGCTCAATTGGTGTTAAACAAAAATCACTCGCCCCCTACACACAGACGGGTACAACAAAACAGAGTCCGGTAGAGTCAGGAGAAGTCCGGTAGAGTCCGGAGGCAAAATATTAGTTTATATTAAATGATGTATTCCTGTGATATCGGTTGTTTTTTTATATATTTCTTATAATTTCCAACAAAATAAATACTAAATAATAGGTTTTTATTGAAATATATAAGGTGATCAGCAATCGTTCATAGATTCAAAATGGCGGATATAGAGCCCGGTAGCAATATTGTGGATTACAGCATGTATTCTGTACATTTAATGATTGATTATTATTGTATATGTGTTTATCTATAGGCATTTTATCAAAGATTGAATAAAATAGTAAATAACGTGGAAATATTCATATATACCAGATGATATGTAAATAGAGTCCGGTATTCAAAATGGCGGACAACAGAGTCCGGTACGATTTATGTTGATTTAATATTTCTTTGTTTACTTTCTTTGTTTGACACCTGATTAAATGTGTAACATTTCTTTGAACAATACACACTGTATGGTAAGAGCAACGGCAACGGCAACAGCAGAAAAAAACAACTTGACATATTATTGACATATCTTAACCTAAAGTTGCAAAGGAGATAAGAACCACACTCCTTTAGTTATTTTATTTATGTATCTTATTCCTTTTCTTCCTTTTTAATATGAATAAAAATATGAAAACGGGAAATGATCAGTATGCTCCTTTCGGTCACTTGCTCACATAGCAATCGCCTTAAATCAACTGCATAAGTTTTAAAAAAACTAGAATTGTTTTCAGTATCAGAATTTCTGTAAAAATAAAAAAATAATTTATATATATCAGACTTTTGAAAGACGAAATTTTAATGTATATTTGGGTATATTCGTGATTGTAAGTGACCCGACCGAGATCGGGATCGTCTGATATTGTCCGTAAAAACCTGACTATTTTGTTGAAATCTATGGAAAAAAAATAACGATAGAGGAGCTAATAAATCATTAATTATTCATAAAACATCTCAAAATAATAGAAATAATATAATTTTATGGTGTATTTGGGTGTATTTGGGTAAAAAGTCACGCCGGAAAAAGACTTCATCTATTATAATATAATAGCGATTAAGTGGGGCGAATCGACTCACTTTCCGGGGCGAAGATTCAGTATAAGGGAACGACCATTTAACTTGAAAGGGGGGGGGGGGGGGGGTTATGTTTTTTTTCTAAAAAAATATTCTGATTCCCAATGTTGCTGAAAAAAATATTCTGATTTTGGTGGAGGAAGAAAAAAAAAAATAATCTGATTCAGAGTTTTTGTAATATAACCTAATGTTGAATTCTGGAAAAAAAATTCGCGCTTTGCGCGACAAAAAAAAATATTTTAACTCTTGTGTTGTCCGAAAAAAAATAATTCTGAACGAAACATAAAACCATAGCCTCCCCCTGCAAGTAAAATGGTCGGTCCCTAACAACTACCTTTGGAATCCAATGGCGGGGGGTATGGGGCAGGGTACTATTGCTGGCACATTGTTTGACGATTTATAAACATATGTTCACTGTAACGTTACATGCAAGACAACTGTTATGAAAATAATCCCGATAGACAAAATAACGCCAATTATACATAAACAAAGATTATTGTTGGTTCTTTAAACGAGTCTTTGTTCATTAATGTATTATTGTTGTCTTTGGACTAGTGTTATTATTCATATGAAGTACCCACAGTTCCCCGGTGTATCACAGGGGCTTGCTACGGTTTTTTCCCCCTCGAGCGCTACGGATGTTTCATCCCATAACCAAAACGGACCATGACAAAAACGGACTATTGAAATAAAAAATGTAACTTTCTTGAATAAATATGCTATTTTATGTATTATTTCTATGATGTTATATGTATTTAATTATTTGTATTAATTTGTTTAATGTGTTTTAATTATAAACATATGTTCGTTTGCACATAAAGAGGGAGAGGCGTTAATTATCGAAAATAACAAATCAAGGAAAATAAAAGAATTTAAATCGAAGGCTGAAACTGCGCTTTGGTTTGTAAAGTCATATGGCCTTGTACCCCAGTACTTTAAATTAGAAAGTACTGATGGGCAGACTATTAAAGTCGATTTCAATCCGTCGTCCAGCAAATCTTCATACCAAGATTTGGCTGAAGAAGAAAGACAAAAAATTAAAGATTTGTTATTTATTTTGGAAAAAATTTAATGTTAGTGAGAGCGCTAAAAGGGAACTGACAGTATTTTGTGATGGGCTACCACGAACATATCTGGTTTCATCAATGCCAGGAAGATATTAACAGTTTATATAATTTTGAAAGAATTTTGGGAAATATCCCTGGCGCATATGTTAGTCTAGAAAGCGAACTTATCCGGTACATCAAGTATCATGTAAATCCTGAAACAGACAAGATAAAAATTAAAATTTCGGGGGACGGGTCAAAAGTTAGTAGAATTTCAAACTTTGTCGTGTTGTCCTTTTCTGTGATTACCGATGATTTGACATTATCATCAAAAGATCAAAATGTTTTTTGCATTGTAAACTGCAAAGAAGATTATGATCATTTAAAACTTGCTTGCAAACCCATTTTTCAGAAAATAAACACAATATACGAAAAAGCAAGTATTGAAGTTGAGGGGAAACATTTTGATTTAGATATTTTGATAGGTGGTGATATGAAATTTTTGCTGCTTGGGTTGGGTGGATCTCTATGTAATTATTCCTGTCCATGGGACAAGAGGGCAGATAACATGTTATTGCCCTCGTAAAATGCTATTGCCCCGGAGGCAAATAATACGCCGCAAATTATGCTTTTATTACACATGCAAATTCGGCGTTATTTCAATAAAATATGTGATAAGATGCAGTAAACACTGAAACATAATTTTGAGATCATGGAGACAATTTAATTTAAATGTTGATAAAAAATTTGAAAGTGAAGTTGTTTCTTTTTCAGTACATTGTTTAATGACATGATATGTGTATAACAGTTCCCATAATTGTGTGGAAAACAATATTGTTGTAGTATTATTGGTACTTGTAAGGATATGCCACATTATGACCCAAAGGTGTTTTATGTTATGCACTACATATACAAACTTTTGATTCATCGTTTGTCCATTGGAGGTTAGGTGCTTAATACCACTTTCAAAAATATTTCAGTTACTACTTTTTTGGCGGAAATTGGAGTACCCAGAGAAATCCACAGACCTGTCGCAAGTCACTGACAAACGTTATCACATATTATTATACCTCACATAATAAAGAATCAATTCTATTGATTAAAAGATAATCACATGACATAAAATAATCTGGATATTTTTGCTTCTAATCGCCGCCAACGGTGAATAACCTCAATAATTACACACGTCCATTGAATAACCCTATTATTCAACGGTGTAATAACCCTCGAAAATTACAACGTCCAGTGAATAACCCTAATGGAATAATACTTTAACAATTCAAATATTAAACAGTATATTTCAACTGTTTGTTCGGTATAATATAACAGTTACGGCCCTCTGAATCCGTGAATATCCAAAACTGTCAACCCCACTAGGGTTATTTCCCTCGGACAATTTTGATATCCACCTCTTCCGAGGGCCATAATTGTATAATGTTTTATCGAGTACACCTCGCCATGAATGGGGTTCAAACTCACAACTTAAGTGGTGATAGGCAACGATTGTACAGGTAGTTTTAAATTCAACTACCATACGGCTCAAGTTCAGTTAAGATGAAAGGTAATTGCTTTATTGATATTGATGGAATTTATGATTATCACTGTTTATAAACTTTCTTTTCATATCAATCAATGAAAAGAATTGGTTTGCTGAAAGTATGTTTTTTGTTAAGGTTCATTGGATGGAATTTGTTTCTCATGTGAATTTCCATCAATTGCAGACACAACGTTAGGCTTATCAGAACAATACATTTTCTTTTACCACCAGACTGGGATGGTTGACCACTGAATTTTACGATTACACACTTTCTATAAGTGTACCCATGTTGAATTTAAAACTCTGTCAACAGTTAAAACACTGACACCAAAGCATAAATAAATAAATAAATAAATAAATAAATAAATATTGCAGGGACGTACACGTGCTATTTATCTTAGTGAATCTCATGATCATCGATGAGCTAAAAACAATTGACGAAGGTGGTCCGTTGCTGAGCATGAGCAGTATAAAGCTGGGGTTCTTAAAAGAAAACGACAAGTAAAACAAAGTGGAAATATTTTAAAATAACATTACTATCATTTGAAATAACGGGTATACATATGTATAATATGTATAAAAGTGTAGAAAAGTAGATGAATGGATTTGAATCTGAGGATCCCTAAAATTCATATCACATTTTCATAAATTATATAAAGTTTCCCTTTTGCGCCCAAATTAAACTTTTACCTTCTATCAGTTCCATTCTCTTAAATCAACAACCAATGGACAAATGATGGATCAAAAGTTTGTGTATGTAGTGCATTGAAAATGCGTTCTGTCATGTGCATAAGTTATTGTTTGCATGATTGACAGACAATATTCATCATACTGTTTTCTAGCTTCTGAACTGTCGATCGAGAAAAAAAATATATTCTAGACAGGCAGCAAATAGCCAGTCAATGGGGTTTGTAATTAATATTTCGCATGCACAATAGCGACCCCACACCATAAGGTGTGGAAATAGAAATATTCTTCTGTGGTTTAAATGCGTATTAACTGCATTACATGTAAACTGTATGATTCTGTTTGATAAAGTCCTTTAACTAGAACAGGAAAAAAATGTACACTTGAGTGAAATAGTGTTGTAATAAAACATCGTGAACGTGATGTACAAGTAGGAAAGAATGTCAAGGTATATTTTAAATGAGGTTGAAACAAGTCACCATTTGATATTAATTCGGTTGTATTTCATTTTGACGATTTTAATTACGGAAGATGATCACAACCATATTGTTTTTGATTGGATTAAAATTATAGCTGTATAATAACCTATTATTATTAGAATCCTAACATGACTGCGAATTTGGCATAAATAAAAAAACAAATGGCTTCCTCTAGGAAAACGCCGACTTTATGTGAAAGGGACACCAGACAGCTATGATGAACAATTTTAATACGCCCCTTTGCGTGGGCTGTAAAGGACACACTCCTTACACGTAAAAGACAACTTACAGCAGATTCTGATAGCAACAGTTTATTAGGAGTGTTGTTGTTGGTTTGTCACAAGGCAAAATAATATCTACCATCTCCTCTTTTTCTAGTGACAATCAAAACAATCATGGCAGCGACACACATTTTACCTACACGATTAATCATATGGTTGTAAACTTGTTCTCATCATAAATATATATGAAATACTTGATTGTAAAACAATTATCTATCGACAACCACTTTCTATGGGATATCTGATTCCAAGGCTTGTTATCAGTTTATTAAAAAAAAAATCTCACAGGTTCCTAGCTAAAATCGTTACACATTAAACATTTTGCTTCACACCATTTCCCAAAATATTTCCATATTATAAAAAAAAGCGATCTTTAAATATTGGACTTCTCTCAACCCGCACCTTGGCATTTTTTTTTATAGATTTGTGATGGTTATCCGTAAAAATGTACTGGAATATATCATCGCATTGGTTGTCGCTAAGAATAAAGTACGGTTAAAAAAGTGTTTACAAAAATTTCAAATATGACAAATTTCTATTGTCCAAATAAATCTATCTATTACTTCTTTAAGATTAATACCAAAATTTCGACCAGTTTTCGACGTTCAATGTTAATAAGTTTCTGAATTGATATGACCTCAATATGTACATTATCAATGTCATAGCAGACGATGAAACCAACATTGGTCTGTATGGGATATATTTTTTAAATGATTAAAGCTTTGTTAAGATGACGAAAGAATGAATTACGAAAAACTACAATTTGAACGTGAAATAATAGATGTGGTACGTAGTTCTTACATTTAAAGATGACATTTTTAGATCAGATTTCATGAGATCATTCATGCAATTTCAGCATCATAATATAACCTCTGACAAATGATGCGATCAAAATAATGAGATTTTATCACGTGAAACAAACCGTCGAAAATGGGTGACGTTGCGACATTACTATTCGTTCACTTTAATTTCATAATACAGCTTCGGAACATGTTTTTATTCCTGAAATCAATCCACATTGCATATTAAGTCAAATTTATGCTTTGTTTATTGAGTTTTATTATGCTTTGTTTTTTAAAGATATGCATTATAATACAATGATACGTACGTTCTGTATAATGAAAAAAATGACATTCAGTGCTTTTCATTACCTGACTTTGTCGATCCGCTGTGAGGAATTAGATACACATATTAACTAACTGTATTTATTTCTGAAAAGCACGTATTGTGAATACATTTTGGAGAAAATTTTATCGACATCTGAGGTGGGGCCGACTTTGGCCCTTATAGCTCCCAGTCCTTTGCAAAAAAAAAAAAAAAAAAAAAAAAACATTGCAAGCACATTTTTAGTCTAATCATACAATTAATTGTTACACACTTAATTACAATTATGATTAATTTGATTTTTATTTGATTAAAAGTTAATTAATTTTAAAGAATTTGGTTTAATGTAATTAACTTTAATTTACAAAGATTATTAAACCCTCAATGCTTTAATCTTAGTTTTCCCCCAAAGAATGTGGGCTTGGGTTGATAACAAGAAAAAAGAGCATGTACATAGTAATTAAGATATAATTAACCGATTGCAGTACATGGAATTTTGATAAATTCCATTACAAAAACGAGTAAATTTCTTTGATCTTTGGTTCATAGACAATAAAAGAACATGGAGTTTGTTTTCATTCATTATCATTCTCACAATGGGGACAGACCACTGTGCAGATTGCTCCAGAAAAGTACCTCGTGTACCATTCTCTATTCAGAGTTGTCGTTCCTGCTACGCTAGACTCTATCTCTGTCAACGCCCAATTTACAAGATTCTTGTAAAAGTTAGAAACAGTAAAAAAAAATGTACTTAAAATTGTTTTAATTATTGTCAATATCAATAAAGATGAAAATAAATCACTCATTTCAAATCAATTCTCTGTTAAAAACGATTTGTGATCGTTTTTAACTTTTTAATTTTTACCTCCGCAAAATAGTTCTCCAAGAAATGTGTGTGTGGGGGGGGGGGGGGGGGGGGGGGTCTCATTTTTATGAGAGAATTGATTTGAAATGAGTGATTTATTTTCATCTTTATTGATATTTACAATAGTTAAAACAATTTTAAGTACATTTTTTTACTGTTTCTAACTTTTACAAGAATCTTGTAAATTGGGCGTTGACAGAGATAGAGTCTAGCGTAGCAGGAACGACAACTCTGGATAGAGAATGCTCGAGTACTAGCCCTAGGGGGGGGGGGGGGGGGGGGGGGGAATCGTAACAAGCCCCTGTGGTGTATGTCTTCTTATGTTTACAGTGTTTGTTCGTTGTATAATGGCGATACTGTTTATTTGTGTTATTTGCAAATAAAAATGGAATTGGGTATAGCAACTTAATTTTCAATTCAATAAAGTTTGTTGGCTAAGTTGACATTTTACATATATAATAATACCTTTAGGATGAGCCATGTGACGTTCCGTCAGATACCACAGTAGTTTGTAAAACACCAGAGATAGATCCATCAAAGGACCGGGACCAGACTATCCGTGTTCACTTCGACGGGTTAACAGCAGAAATTAGCGTGAACTATGTAGATGATCCAGCATTTGATGTTTTTCATGGAATTTTAGAGTATGATAAAGAGTCTACAATACAAATAATGGTAAATACTCGTTAGAGAATACCGAAGGGACAATCATAAATGAACAATCCAGAGAAACTGACAATATACTGTTATACCATTCATTTGTTTATTATGCTTAATATGCTTGATTTGTATTAAGAAATGTGTTGCAATTCGCTAACTCACAAACCTTAGTGGTGATTACAGAGGTAGATGTACACTTTGGACATACAGTATCTGTAACTTCGGTTTTCTTTAACGTTTATGTGTATTGAAAACTCCTTGTCAAAGAAGGGAGTCGAATTCACTAACACAATACCACATTGAACGAATACAATGTAAAGCGTCAGAAAAGTTCCCAAATGCATTCGGAAAACCATTGAAACAGATGCATAATATTATATCTATCACACATATCATGCCCACTTAATTTTCTGGCTTGATACAGTGGCATTGTTAATCATTGATATATAGGTCAAAATCATCCAAGGGCCCGGATGGCTCAATGAGTTAGGTAGTTGGATTACCTAACAACTCATACAAGTCTATCACCAATACAGCGTGGGTTCGCGCTCGGCTTTGTAAATTACAAAAAAACGTGCACTCGACTCGCAGCCACAAGTGATAAAGTTGACCAGTTGCTTGCCCATGGTCGGTGGTTCTCTCCGGCTTCTTCCACCACTAAAACTTGTCGCCATGATAGAGCTGAAATATTGCTGAAAGTGGCGTTAAAACATCAAAAATCAAATCAATCAAGCAATTCATCCATCGTTGTGAAAGGTGTGAAATGGTACGGTCAATCGTGCAATAAGAAGAGTTTGAAGATACCAAAGGGAGGTAATCAGAATCCGTATATATCCAAGAAGAACAGACAACACAATGGCCAAAAGAAAAAGTACAATAGGACAAACAACGATCAACAATACAAACATATAAAACTAAAGATCGAGTAACACGAACCCCACTAGTGACACCCGTCGTGTTTATCTAGTTACAAACCCCGTGATAAGTCATGAATGAGGAAAGGACTAGGAAGAATTTGAGACAAGTGAAACATATCCGTGGTCATTTGTGACACAAATATTCAATAACGGTCAACCAAGTCATGGTGGCGACCGTAAAACTGTCGTAAAAAAAGTGATGACTTCAACTTAACTAAGAGGAATCCTTGGTTCAGTAACTTCCTTGTTAGCAGCAACCTTCTATCAAGAAAGTCCTGCTAGGAACCACAAGCTCTAGAAAATCGTATCAACTGAGAGATATATACTCCATATGCAGGTGCTGCTGGAATGTTGCTACATATGAATGGAAAGTTCACAATGGGAAAATTGAAATCATCTCTTTTGTCGTAAAGTTTCGTTCTTAACTGCCCCTCACTGTCAATTTCGAGGTGTAGCTCATAAATCAACATATGAGTCCCCTCTTATCAAAGCTTAAAAACTTATATAATAATATATTTTGTTTTTTTTAGGGGAGGAACATTCTAAGAGGAGCGAGGGAGGATGACTACTCAATACAAATTGGACTAGATGGCAGATGTTTTGTTATTGACATCACTATGACAACAATAACATGCTATCCACCAAAAACTGTTCCTCGTACCAACCATTCAGATATCAACATTGTGTTGGTAGTGGTAAGATTCATAATTCACAACCTTGACATTATGTTGGAGTTTAACAGTTTCTTAAAAATGTAATTATTATGAAAACTAAGGTTTTTCTCCCTCAGGCATAGGTAACCTCTGTTGATTTTGGCAAATCTATTAAGGTCCTTTAGTTTACTTGTCCTCAAAGACTTTTATAATTATTTGGCTTTCCAATCTTTTGATGAAGATTATTCCAGAAACACGTCATGTGCACTAAAATAGATATCAACGTTTTTGTTATAAATATATATCAGTTTTATTGAATGGGTAGTGTATGATGAATTAATCTAATTTGAAGTGAAAATGAAATCCAAACGGCGAGTATGCAAAGTTAATCAGTGTAACTTAGAAATATAGGTATAGGTTTATGGTTTATGGTGTTTAACACCACTGACCAACTTGATCACATAATGTTGTATCGAGTGCATCTCGGCATGAACGGGATTCGAATTCACAACTTTAGTGGTGATAGGCACTGTTTGCAAATCCAACTTCCATATGATTACGACCACTACGGCTCCTAGAAATATAGGAAAGACTTGACAAAGTTTTCTGGATCAATCTTCCATATTTGTATGCTTCATACAGCCTGGTAGGGTTTGCATAGGCTGAATATTTTTATTTTTATTTTAACACATCATGTCTATAACTGCCAATAATTAAAGGAGTGAGTATGATAAGGGTAGATTTTGGCCCAATCTCAGAAACTGTTTATATAGATATAATATTAAACACAATCATTGAAAGGTAAGAAAAATAATTTTTTTGATGATTTCACTTTGTCCTTTGTTGCCTAGCAACGTAAATGGAGGAGGGCCCAATCAATCATTGGAAATTCAAATATGGTGGTTTTACTTTACATATCTTGCATAGTCTTTTCGACAAAATGTTATATTCTGTGTATGTACACTCTAAAAATAATATTCCAATTCTCTATGGTAGCATATAGTATTTTTGTGTAGTTTTGTCACCCTAGCAACGGTTTTGTAAGCATTAAATTAGCCTATATTATTGCAATTAATGGTTGAATTTTGACATCTACGATCTTTTGACTTGATATTTGATTAAGCGGTACATTTTTGTCAAGCTATACACACTACAAATGTCATTTCATATTTCAAAAATACATTTTGATATTTGTATTCATATCTATGCCCCGTCCATAGCAACAGGTTTCCCTATGCACAGTATGTTTCTGTAGATCTCATGGACCTTTTATTTAATCAAGAAAAAAAATTCTACAACAACACCTTAGCAGATCTAGAGACATCTTATCATTTACTAACCAGTATATATTATAAAAATTCCTTAAGCCTTACAATGTCCCTAGTAACCAAATATTATCCCTAGCAACCGCAGAAACTCGTCAAACTCTGTAAATTGCTTTTTTTTAAATCTTTTTATAACCGAATGTTGATCTTTTTATTTTTTAAATCATGAGAGGAAATTATTCTCAGTAATTAAAATGGCAAAGGAACCAAGTCAACTGCATAACATGGCAAAGCAGCGCAACAGCGGCAGGAGAGGATATAATCTATGTTGAATAATTAAGAAATAAATCATGTAAGCCAGAATGTGTTGGGAGTTTTAACATGGATTGGCGGATATATTAGTCTCGAGATGTTATATATCCCGTTTTAGAGGGCAGTGGTGAACCTTTTAACAAAACCACTGTCCTTTAAAACGGGATATATAGCATCTAGAGACTGATAACATTTTTATCTGAATGTTCCAACATTAATAAGTATGTCCTTATTATAGGAAAAACATAAATACGTGTATCTTTGGACAAAGATCACAGAGAGTGATTATTGATTTTCTGTCATCTTGTGAAATGTGTGTCGTCTGCTGTGCACAATGTAAATGGACAGCACATAGGTGAGAGCGATTATTGATTTTCTGTCACCGCACGGCTTCCCTGAAGTTTTAAAAGTACCTTTTTAGCCAATAAAAATTCTACTTACCACGAGAACATCAGAGAATAGTATTTTCTCCCGAGCCAGAAGCGAGGGATAAAATTTACTAATATCTGCCAATCCATGTTAAAACTCAAAACACATTCTGGCTTCCATGATTTATTTCGATTCTGATATGTCTAAGAGTACAAATACGGTAGTATACTTTGATTGGAAGACCGTAATTTATATTTACTGTATCTTCAAACTTTTTTTGTCGAGAAAAGTAAAACGTGATAGATTATATAAATAGAATACTTGGTAATACTGTATTATCGGTCATGGCCCATTAAAGTAAAATCATACCACTAAAATTCCAAGTAATACTACACATTTAGCACTGACTCATAAACGATAGACTATATTAATGACATTATTATTAAGGTAACAAAAGGACCATTATAAACAAAACACCGAATATGTAAATGAAACCTGACATCCGTGTACTATGTTAAAACATGCATGTTATATCGTTATATGTACTGTATTAGATGAATTATGAATTATCAAATATATTGTTTGTTTTTCCATACTTTATTGAAATAAGTAAGAATAAAATATTGATCTCATGATGTTGTTATCGGCAGTCATGTGTGCTAAACCATTATGCCACCGCAACGTTAATATTAAGCTATATATAAATCAAATTTACGTTAATACGATTATTCATCGGCAATTGACTTTGCGAAAGAGCTAAATAAAATATATTTGTTAAAGAAAAAAAAATAACAAAAAGTAAATTTGTGGGGATAATATTAAAGTATACTTTAGTATAGTAACACATGAAATTCCACTGAGGGTTAGAAAAAAAACCACGTCGGACTCAATACACAATCAGGTCGGCAGTAAATCACCTCCAACATTTATTTAACGTCAAAACTGTTTCATAAAAATTGTTCAAGTTTTACTCCCGTAGCAAAACAACTACGATAACCAACTTTATTTTGGATGAGATTAAAAGGTCGATTTCTATTTCTGTCTATTACGGATGAAAACGGTCAATAAAAAATGGCCGCTGACGAGAAATCGACCTTAAAAATATTTTTTGATTGCAGATCTCAAAATCTCCACACTCGGGTACCAACACAAAAATTAAATGAGATATGTGTTTATGTATATTAAACATCATACTAAAATATGCCGTTGGTACCTGCTTGTGGTTATACTGAAAATTGACATTAAATACACATTTCTTGTTAGATTTCATATATTTTCACGAAACGATAGACTTTTCATTGACTAGTGTGATGTCATCGCACGTGCAAATATGGAAAATTGTTACCAAAATAGTAGTTGGGGTAAAGGTCTTATAAAATCAAGAAACAACGAAAGCTATACGCTTCATTTATAATTTGTTTATTTTTTAGGCCAATTTCTGCCCTTATCATACCTACTCCTTTGATGTGAATACTGCAATCTGGTTGACTGATGCGCCTGGAGCAATATTGGTTATGTTTGATAAAATGGATTGATATTGTGACGTCGCCAACATATTCATCACAAAAACTACAAATTCAAATAGCCCCATGAACTAATTGTAATTAGAATCGAAGAATCATTGCGTTTTTTTGGAAAATTAAATTGTAAGGAATATTTTCAATTTTTGAACAAGTTATACTTGTATAACCAGGTTTGGAACAGTTTACGCTTTTCATAAACCGCTTCACGGTTTATTAAGCGAAAACTGCCCCAAACCAGGCTATATCGCATAACCTGTTCAAAAATTGAACATATTTCTTAAATAATACGTATCTGGTATACTAATTTAATGTCATATTATTACATACTATAGGTTAAAGTTGGCCGTATTAGGAAGTACATTGGCAATCTTAATTATAAAGTAGAAGTAGAAATATTACCCATCGTTGTGGGTGTTCTGTCTGCCGCCCTTGTTATAGCTATAGCAATTGGTCTGTTAGCAGTATTAATACTCAAGAAGAAGAAAAAGAAAGCTATCAAAGAATTCAAACTAGAACTGGTTTCTAGAGAAGATATGATCAGGAAAGCTAGTAGAGAAGGTAATTATACATATAGTTTACATTGTAATGAAAACGTAGATATCAAATTTAGTATGCACGATGCGTGTCTGGAATAATCGTGATCAGGTACGCTCAAGATCGAAAGATTGGAAAGCTAAATAATAAAGTTTTGGGAGCAATCAAACCAAAGCGCCTCAACAGGATAGCCAAAATCGGCTGAGGTCACCTATGCCTGAAGAAGGATCTTGTTAATCTATTATCTTTACCCATATGTCAAATAAACAATATACAAGCATAGCTTTTTAATGAGGTCAATACATCTCTCTATCGTCGAGGTCGATATATTTTCATAGTCGATAAAACGCATGGATTGACCAATATAAAACAGTTACAAATGGGGGATCTACAACAAACAGATGGGCTGATCGTCAACATAGTAAATGATAAACTTGGTCTCGCACAACCTCTAACCGAAAACGATATTAATCGCTCCCACATTATTGGGCCTATAAACAACGATAAAGGTCAGTTGATATGCCGTTTTCGTAATTGGAAGGTAAAACACTCTATCTTTATGAAGAAGAAGAATCTCAAAAACAACAAGGACAACATCTTTATTACCGAAGATCTCACAAAGTTTCGACAATCCATCATCAAAGAACTAAACGCACAAAAAAAAGCAAAAAAACTAAACTCTTTCTGGACATTTGATGGCCGTATATTTGCAAAAAGACAGACGATTCCAGGAAGACATTCATCAGATGTATCCAAGATATTAATGATCTCATCCAGTAATTTGACGAACGTTTGTAAAAAAAAAAAATAATAAACATTCAACTATAATATATTCTTGAGCATTTTTGTACTTGAAATTGCATACAGTATTCTTTTTCTTAAAGAGTTGTAAAAAAATCCCCATGTAGTTTAGCTGCACTGTTAATACAATTTTTTTTACCTTAAATTGTACAGGAATGAAAAATATTTAAAATATATTATACTATAAACTAAATTATGCCAGTAACCAAATTATCAAATATATATTTATTTTGACTAGGTACTATTATCAATAATTTTACACTTCCAAATTAAATTAAATATATATATGTGTGTATTTGATGAATTATCTTTCATTGTGTTTGTAAACAAACTATCACGTGTTTAAATATAGGGTGTACTCGAAACGGTATGAGCATCTTATACCGAAACATTTCATGACAGTGTGGCGATAAATACTATTATATCAAATAACTCAATTGTTCAAATATATCTGTAATTTTGGAAGTGTATATCTTCGGGAAACTTGAACCCTTATTCAAAATTATACCCTTTCAAATTATTACTATTCTTAGTTCTATTTGTAAATAAATTACCACGTGTTCAAACATAGTGTAAAATCGAACTGGTATAAGCATTTAATCAATTCTTTTACTACCGGAAGGCGTTCATACAATGCCATATAACTTTCTGTTCTCAATGTTTAGTAATAATTGATCATCACTTGTCTATTCATTATTGCTTTTTTTTTATCATTGCTTAATGGGTATTTCTTCACTTTGTTTGCTTGTTGATTGTTTTATATATAAACTGCTACCAATTTAAATGTTTTTTTTTTCACAGATACATTCAACTTTATCTTATAGTAAATTACTTACCACATCTCTGCCACTTGATAATTATCCAGAAACACATTTTTTTCCCCAATATCCTTATTACTCACGAATGCATATTCCCGAAAGTACGCAAAAACGCTAGTCCATATATACATGTATACTTATAATATTTAACTTCTACCACATACATACACGTCCGTGTTATGTAAGTGATCCGGCGCTTTATTTGTAAACATACTGCCACGTGTTCAATGATGTATACGTTCTGATAAAAGGTGTGTTTAATTTGTCATTTGCTGTTCTATATTACTCAATATTTTTTTTATTATTTTTTTTCCAATAATTAATTTCTTGTAAATAATATATAATGTTGTAGTAGCTCAGTATATTGCATTAGAAATCATTAATTGATATGATCTTGATATAATCCATGAATATATTAAAGGAAAGGTGTGTTTGAACATGAATTTTTTTTAAAATAACCTCACCACTACTAATAGGTGTGTATGACTTCTACATTTCCTACTTTTTGGTCAAAACTCCTTATAGATTGCCGAATTTATTATGCAATGGTAACTAGAATACAATATGTTTACTGTAATGTGGATTTAATGCTTGTTTATTATTTATTTATTTCATTACTCTTTTTTTTATATATTTTTCTCCCCTTGAATATTGACTTGAAGTAATTTGTTTTCCTGTGTATATTGACTTAATTTCTTTCTTTGTTTTTGATCTTCATTAGGTTGTATATTATTGTTGTCCTTTTGTTATATGTAAACTGTAGACATTAAACTATTATTAACATTTCGGTAAGTTTATGTTCTCCTACTTTTTGTTTCCGTTTTGTTTAACTTCATGCATTCTGTGGGAAAAATAGTACTATTCTACTTTACTATTTACATTTTGTATATATATATATATTGGTTTAATTTTCAGACGTATATATATATATAATGTTGTAGTAGCTCAGTTATAGAAAATTTGTTTTTGTTTTTTTGTCTTTTTTATAAATATAATATCAAATGTTAAGAAATTTATATCTTCAGAGACTAACATTTATCTTTCTGACTTTCGTTCAAAACTAAAACACTTTTCCTGAATGTTTTTGAACCTAACATTCATTTTCTCTATCTTAATCATGTTTTTCACAAATGAAACTGAAATTGTACATATTGTTCATATTCTTGTATTTACTTCTCATTATTCTTTTAATATTGCTGACATATCCCTATTTAAATCCTATCGACAGAATTCTTCAAAGTATAAAATACATATAGACAATGGGCAATGATATCGGTATGTATAGACTGTCGATAGGTATGTTTTATATTAGAGCTTATTCCTCCTTAGTTAAAAAAATGAGGGTCTTCTTTGGTTTTGGTATTTTGAACTTTATGAAGGTAATGCTTTATTTACAGAATTTGATCTGCATGTTTGCACAAACCTGTCACTTTCCCTTTTCGACAAATATCCAATTTACTTTAATACTTTTACTATTATTGATTCTTGATAATGATATCCATCAAAATCCGGGACCTGAAGAATACCAATTTTCTGTGTTTCATTTAAATGCATGTAGTGTGCGAAATAAATTGTCATATTTAGAAGACATAGCTTCTGAGTCGTTTGTGTAACAGAAAGCCATTTGGACGGAAATATATTGGATACTGACATTGGTATTGATGGTTTTTCCGATAAAATATTTAGAAAAGATAGAAACAGTTTTGGGGGTGGCGTTCTCGTATATACTTCTCAAGGTATTGAAAAGAAAGGCACGATTTAAATTGTGATGGGGTTGAAATGCTGTGGATTGAAGTACTTATTCCAAATTTTAAACTACTTGTGTGTGTTGTTTATCGACCACCAGGAACTACAGAATCATTTTGGGATAATTTTGATTACTCCCTTGAACAAGCATTAAATTTTACTGAAAACATAATTATTACTGGCGATCTTAATGTTGATTTACTTATTCAAACTAATCATAAGTTGAACGAAATCATGACACTGTATGATTTAACTAATGTTATAAATGAGCCAACAAGGATGGGTGCACTATTGGATCCAGTTATTGTTTCAAATATAGATATAGTTGTTGATTCTGAAGTAATAGGTGTTGATAGAAGTATAAGTGATCACAATGCAACAATGATTAATATCAAAATCCCGTACTCAATAAAAAAAAAAACATATATGCGTAAAGTTTGGCAATACAAACATGTAGACCTCTTAAAACTTAATAATGAAATATCAGAATTTCAATGGGAATCGTATCTCAAAGAATGCACTGATATTGATATCATGTCATCAAGCTTTACACAGAAATACCTTGAGATAATATCGAGAAATATCCCCTCAAAAATGATTCAAGTAAGACCTTCTGATAAGCCATGGTTTAATTCCCATATCAAAAGGGAAATCCGTACCCGAAACCGATTGAAAAAAATTGCAAGAACAAAAAAGTCATCGACCGCTATACATAAGTACAAATCCCATCGTAATAAGGTAGATAATATGATCAAGCATGCCCGTGAACAGTTCCTTTTAAGTGCAAATGAATTGGTAGACTCACTCCAAAGAAATGATTCGAAATCTTATTGGTCACTGATTCGGAAATTAATGAAAGGAACGTCCCAAAATTATTCTATTCCGCCCTTATATGATAATGATTCAAATGAATTGATATATGATGACAAGATTAAGGCAAATCTGTTGAACACATATTTTTGTTCTATTTCATTTGTTGATGATACTAATCATGTTCCCCCAGATATACCATCAAGAACTGATGCATTATTATCCAATATATATATTACTGAACACGATGTTAAAGATATATTACAAACATTGAAAATAGGTAAAGCTTGTGGTGATGACGGCATCACCCATCAAATGTTAAAGAGTACTTCTGAAACCATTTGTATACCTTTAGCTATTATTTTTAACTTTTCGTTGCAGAAAGGCATATTTCCGTCAACATGGAAAATTGCGCGAGTTATGCCAGCTTTCAAAAAAGACGACAAAAGCAGTCCTTCAAATTATAGACCCATATCTTTATTAAGTTGTATAGGGAAAGTGATGGAACGTGCTGTATATAAGTATACATATAATTTTTATTTTGAACATTCTCTTCTGTATGCCTACAATCAGGATTCATTCGTGGTCATTCTACTGTATACCAATTATTAGAAATGTATCATAGAGTATGTCAAAATTTAGATGAACGATTGTCAACTATTTTAATATTTTGTGACATTTCAAAAGCTTTTGACAGAGTTTGGCATGAGGGGCTTATTAAGAAATTAAAATCGTATGGGATATCGGGCGACCTTTTTATCTGGTTTAAAAATTATTTAATTGGTAGAAGGCAATTTGTGTTTGTTAATAATGAACTATCAGATTCTGGTCTTATCAAAGCAGGTGTACCCCAAGGATCTGTACTTGGCCCTTTATTATTTCTATTATATATTAATGACATTACAGATAACTTAGGCAATTTGGCGAGACTGTTTGCTGACGACACCTCATTGTCATACTCTGGGAAAAACTTTGATTTGATGCAAATTGAGATAAATAATGAATTACAAATATTGGATCAATGGGCAAACACATGGCTTGTATACTTTTAACCCTAAAAAAACTAAAGCCCTTATAATATCAAATAATACTAATATTCCTGAATTAAACATACGTTTTAATGACGAATCAGTTGAACTTGTTGATAATCATAAACATCTGGGTGTAACATTAGTATCTGATGGAAACTGGACTGTACATATTGAAAACATAGCCAGATCAGCATTAAAACAAGTAAATGTTCTTCGTAAATTAAAATTTATTTTATCTAAACAAGTTTTGTCAAATATCTATCTTACATTTATCAGACCAGTACTAGAATATGCATGTGAAGTGTGGGATGGGTGTTATGAACGGGACATTGAAAAATTAGAAACAATACAATTAGAAGCGGCACGAATTGTAACAGGACTGACAAAATTTGGGGGCCGTAGCTATAATCCGACAGTCCGATAGTCCGACAGTCCGATAGTCCGACGGTCCGATAGTCCGACAGTCCGACAAATGCTTTAAACTGATGAAAGTTTTGAAAAATGATTTGGCCAAAAATGATATATTCGTAATTTCAGGATATGGGCCATTCATTTTTATACGCCCGTCAAAATACGGGCTTATTATGGCATACCGCTGTTAGTCCGTCCGTCCGCGCCTCGTACGATAACATATCTCACTTGTTCCCCCTTTACTGATAGGTCACGTCGTGACATACATTGTATTGATAAAAGGGGGAGCAAGTGAGAGGTGTGATTTTAGTCAATATGGAAAACGCCAGTTTTCATATGGTACATGTATATACAATTAATTGGTTTATAAAAGTGCAGAATATTAATTACTGTTCTCACGCTGAGCAACCGACCTTCAATTGTCATAAAAGAGGGGAGGGGGGGGGGGGGGGGGGAGGGGAGGGGGGAGAGGGTATCATGGCACAATTGTTTATTATGTCATATTCCGATGCTGTTTCTTTCCGTGATATAAGGGGTCACTTAGGGACAATTCCTTTAATCGTAACTTTTTATATTTGCGTTTGTCGTAGAAGGCGACTATAGCAGGGTCACCCGTCGGAATCCCGGGGAATAAAAATAGAACCAACTTGTCGTCGGAAGAGACAGAAAAACAAGTTCCCGTGTTAAGCCATTGCTCATCTTGACCCATCCCAGAGTCCCCTCTTTCTGATTTTTTGCTTACAAACTTTTCTCATCCTGAATATGACTGAAATATTGCTTGCTGGACCTTAAGCAATCAATCAATTCGCACACATTATTGTATCCAGCTCTATTGGTGTGTCGACATTGCTTTTTAACATAAATATTCCATGATAAAGGGCGGGGGACACTGGTACGCTCTCCTTTTGGCTTTTCCTTTTTTTTTGTATTTCGTTTTTTTGTGTATTCATTTATTTCATCTTTCTTTTTAATAGTGACTTTTCTTGGCTGGACTCGGCTACACGCTACTTAAATAAAGCCTGAAGTAGTCGCTACTAAAAAATATACGGGATACTTACACTACCGGTTCATCACGATTGGATCCAGGTCTTTATAGAGTCCGCGTTGTTCATATATGTGTTTTTTCTTAGCTCTTGTGTGGCTCTGCCAATTGTTTGTCCGTCTATGATATCGTGTTTCCGATGTTCTGGACCTTTCTTTGGTGAGTAAACGGTTCGGTTTCTGGTTCCATATTACACATGTTATAGTGTTAACTTTCAAAGAAATATAGCATTTGTCGGACTATCGGACTGTCGGACCGTCGGACTATTGCACTGTCGGACTATCGGACTGTCGGACTATCGGACTGTCGGATTATAGGTCGGACCCCCAAAATTTGCTAGTAAGGATTCATTATATTTTGAGACTGGATGGGAAACTTTAGCCAATCGGCGGGAAACTCGTAAATTAACTACTTTTTATAAAATTCATAGTAAATTATGCCCTCCTTATTTATTTAACTGTTTACCTCCAATTACATCAGATGTAAATAGTTATAACCTTAGAAATAATCAGAATTATGTTCCACCCAGATGCAGACTGAGAACATCAGCAAGCTCATTTATTCCATCTACCGTTTCGCTTTGGAACAATCTAGACATATCAATAAGAAATTCTCCTACATTATCTTCGTTTAAATACAGAGTGAAAGCTGATATTTATAAAACCCCAAAGTATTATAATGAAGGCCCACGGCAACTAAGTATATTACATACTAGACTTAGACACCAATGCAGCTCACTCAATGCCGATCTGTCAAAAATACATATAATAAATAATTTTAAATGTAATTGCGGTGCTTCTTTTGAAGATGCTATACATTATTTTCTAGAATGTCCTTTATACCTGAACGAAAGAAGAACACTTCTGAGTAATTGCGACGATATCAATATCAATATTGAAACTTTGCTCTTTGGGAACGATAAGTATAGTTATGACGTCAACTCCAAAATATTTGGAAAAGTTCGAACTTTTATAAATCAATCAAAAAGATTTTAGGGCTAATGTCAGCAATTTTTCACTTTTTCACTTGTACTTCTTACTTTCTTCTAGTGTCAACATTTTAAATGTCTATTGTCTGTGTTTTGTTTTGCTGTCATTAATTCATGTGTATAATTTGTAAGGAGAGGACTTCATATAAGTTGGTATAACTTGCTGTCCAATCCTATTGTTTATGTACAATAAAATATTATTAAACTAAGTTACAAATGTTTAATTATAATATCCTGTTATTTAAAAGTTGTTCTGAGATGTCTATCCATGACGTCGTAATGTTTTGAAAAATAAATGAAAACTAGATTTTTGATTGGCAGAATATGCTAGCAAACATCTAATTAAAATTTTATGATACTTTTTCATTTTTTGTTGTCGAACACAAATAAAGTTAATGACATGAGTTCTATAAACGTTCGACATTAGAACCGAATTTGATATATGGATATATACAAACAAACCTTTTCATAAAGAATAATTGAGCAGTCATGTATTAGTGTGTTAAGGGCATCGATTTTGCCTTTTCGACGATTTTAAAGAACTTGCATGACCGCATCACTTAACTAAAAGGGGAGGTTAGGGGCCATAAAATAGTTTAAACCCGCAACTTTTTACTGAAGTACTTGTACCAAGTCAAGAAAGTGAGCCGTCATGTACCTATGCATTATGGATATCGATTTTGCTTCTTTCACGATTTTGATATTTTATGTTGGAGATGTTCCGACTGTAGTAAGAATTCCAACATCAAATTGAATAATCGTAAAATAGAGAGGCAAAATTGATACCTCTAAAACAAATACATGACCGCCCATTTTCCCGGCGTGACACAGGCATTTCGGTCAGTACACTGTGGCGGGGTTAAACTAGTTTTATGAGCCTAAACCTCCACGTTTTGCTTCTAATGATTTGTATTTTTCATTGGTGTTATTTTATCTACTCGGATTGTGATGTCTGGTGTTGTTCCATTTTTTGTTTGTTTGACATTTTACCTTTAACCTTGGTGGGATCATGTAAAATTAAAACAAATATCTTTATAATGGTTTCATTGTGAATTAATTTATATGATCTTTCTCTCTGTAGAATTTGCTGATGCTCAAATGTCAATTCGAGATATAAAAACAGACTTGATAACATCAAGAGTTCCATATTGTAGCTATCAGACATACATATTCCGTCAACTTTTCCCGAATCAAGAGATGGACACGCATTCACTTTTACAGGAATCAACGGTAAAATATATTTTGTCACGCTATTTATATATAAACGTTAGAGAATACTGAAGGGGCAATAACAAAAACTTTTAGAACAACACAGTTATTTTAATAGAACAGTGAGTTTTTGTGATACAAACAGTTATTTAAAAATTATATTGGTTAAACATGATTGATGTACTTCTGTGATTTCTTTTAAGGTTTAAACAGCTCACGGGAGCATGTACGTTATTTCTAATCAGTTGTTTTGTTCTTATCAATAATTTTATAGTAAAAGTGTGTTTTACAAGATCTTTCCATTGGTCATACTAGTTTCATCAATTCTAACTATCAAATGAAAATGTGGTAATTGATTACCACGTGATCAGTGTTTTCAGTTATATTCAATTTAGTCACTGGGAAAAAAATGTACTTTGTTCACACACACAAGCATTCTTTTTAGAATTATGTCTCCCCCCTCTTTGGTGGGGAGACATATTGTTTTTGTCCTGTCGGTCTGTCCGTCTGTCCGTCCGTCTGTCCGTCTTACAGTTTGTCAGCGCAATTCCTCTGAAACTACTGAACAGAATTTCATGAAACTTGGTAGGTAGTAAGGACACCATATGTAGTTGTGCATATTACCAGGAAATTTTGATCCCCTAAATTTGTGGGAGTTATGCCTCTTTGAACCTAAATTTCCCGAAATATACTTCTGAAGCAGCTTGTCAGCACAACTCATCTGAAACTACTGAACAGAATTTCATGAAACTTGGTAGGTAGTAAGGACACCATATGTAGTTGTGCATATTACCAGGAAATTTTGATCCCCTAAATTTGTGGGAGTTATGCCTCTTTGAACCTAAATTTCCCGAAATATACTTCTGAAGCAGCTTGTCAGCACAACTCATCTGAAACTACTGAACAGAATTTCATGAAACTTGGGAGGTAATAAGGACACCATATGTAGTTGTGCATATTACCAGGTAATTTTAATCCCCTAAATTTTGTGGGAGTTATGCCCCTTTGAACTTAAAACTTTCCCGAAATATAATTCTGAAGCAGCTTGTCAGCACAACTCCTCTGAAACTACTGAACAGAATTTCATGAAACTTGGTAGGCAGTACGGTCACCATAGGTAGTTGTGCATATTACCAGGAAATGTTGATCCCCTAAATTGTGTGGGAGTTATGCCCCTTTGAACTTAAAAATTTCCCGAAATATACTTCTGAAGCAGCTTGTCAGCACAACTCCTCTGAAACTACTGAACAGAATTTCATGAAACTTGGTAGGTAGTAAGGACACCATATGTAGTTGTGCATCTTACCAGGAAATATTGATCCCCTAGATTTTGTGGGAGTTATGCCCCTTTGAACTAAAAAATTTCCCGAAATTTACTTCTGAAGCAGCTTGTCAGCTCAACTCCTTTGAAACTACTGAACAGAATTTCATGAAACTTGGTAGATAGTAATGACACCGTATGTAGTTGTGCATATTACCAGGAAATTTTGATCCCCTAAATTTTGTGGGAGTTATGCCCCTTTGAACATAAAAATTTCCCGAAATATACTTCTGAAGCAGCTTGTCAGCACAACTCCTCTGAAACTACTGAACAGAATTTCATGAAACTTGGTAGGTAATAAGGACACCATATGTAGTTGTGCATCTTACCAGGAAATATTGATCCCCTAGATTTTGTGGGAGTTATGCCCCTTTGAACTAAAAAATTTCCCGAAATTTACTTCTGAAGCAGCTTGTCAGCTCAACTCCTTTGAAACTACTGAACAGAATTTCATGAAACTTGGTAGATAGTAATGACACCGTATGTAGTTGTGCATATTACCAGGAAATTTTGATCCCCTAAATTTTGTGGGAGTTATGCCCCTTTGAACATAAAAATTTCCCGAAATATACTTCTGAAGCAGCTTGTCAGCACAACTCCTCTGAAACTACTGAACAGAATTTCATGAAACTTGGTAGGTAATAAGGACACCATATGTAGTTGTGCATATTACCAGGAAATTTTAATCCCCTAAATTTTGTGAGAGTTATGCCCCTTTGAACTTAAAAATTTCCCGAAATATAATTCTGAAGCAGCTTGTCAGCACAACTCCTCTGAAACTACTGAACAGAATTTCATGAAACTTGGTTAGGTAATAAGGACACCATATGTAGTTGTGCATATTACCAGGAAATTTTAATCCCCTAAATGTTGTGGGAGTTATGCCCCTTTGAACTAAAAAATTTCCCGAAATATAATTCTGAAGCAGCTTGTCAGCATAACTCCTCTGAAACTACTGAACAGAATTTCATGAAACTTGGTAGGTAGTAAGGACACAATATGTAGTTGTGCATATTACCAGGAAATTTTAATCCCCTAAGATTTGTGGGAGTTATGCCCCTTTGAACTTAAACATTTCCCGAAATATACTTCTGAAGTAGCTTGTCAGCACAACTCCTCTGAAACTACTGAACAGAATTTCATGAAACTTGGTAGGTAGTAAGGACACCATATGTAGTTGTGCATATTACCAGGAAATATTGATTCCCTAGATTTTGTGGGAGTTATGCCCCTTTGAACTAAACAATTTCCCGAAATTTACTTCTGAAGCAGCTTGTCAGCTCAACTCCTTTGAAACTACTGAACAGAATTTCATGAAACTTGGTAGGTAGTAATGACACCATATGTAGTTGTGCATATTAGCAGGAAATTTTGATCCCCTAAATTTTGTGGGAGTTATGCCCCTTTGAACTAAAACATTTCCCGAAATATACTTCTGAAGCAGCTTGTCAGCACAACTCCTCTGAAATTACTGAACAGAATTTCATGAAACTTGGTAGGTAGTAATGACACCATATGTAGTTGTGCATATTACCAGGAAATTTTGATCCCCTAAATTTTATGGGAGTTATGCCCCTTTGAACTTAAAAATTTCCCGAAATATACTTCTGAAGCAGCTTGTCAGCACAACTCCTTTGAAACTACTGAACAGAATTTCATGAAACTTGGTAGGTAGTAATGACACCATATGTAGTTGTGCATATTACCAGGAAATTTTGATCCCCTAAATTTTGTAGGAGTTATTTGCAAACACTCTAGTGTAATATCCCTTACTGAAACTCGTATGTATATATATATATATATATATATGTACAAAAGTCTATCATAATGTCACTATTTCCCTGAAAAAGTTTTTCATCACCAATCCATTGATTTTCGAAGAACAAAACTCCTTTAAAATCATTGGAACATAGGCGGAATAATTTTCTGGAATGGGGAACTTTGCCATGACAATATGGAATAGTACCTGTAACCCTTGCTTTAGCACTTTTGATCAAATTTAATTTGTGTTTCATGGATTAAAAACAATTTTGTTTTGTTATTCATTGAAGCTTAATTTTATTTGTTACCTAAATAGATTTTTTACCTTTGACTACAGTTTGTGGGACGGGGGGAGACATACGTTTTTGCGGGCAAAAACAAACTTTAATTAATAAATGTATTTGTCAGCTAAGACATTCCTCTCTAAGGTATTTGATGGATTTACCGGATTTGTAGCAAGAGTAACACGACGCGTGTCACACGTGGAACAGGAACTGTCTATCTTTCCGAAGCACCTGACTTCACCACAGGTTTTCTAGTGGGGTTAATGTTGCTCGATCTTTAGTTTTCTGTGTGATGTTTTGTTGATCGTTATTTGTCCTTTTGGCCATTGTACTTTCTGCCCGTCTTCGATGTACGGCTATTGATTACCCCTTTGGTATCTTCAAACATTTTGCCTGGGTATGGCAATATGCATGCTTTGACATTTTGAATTGTATTTAATCTTCAATATACATGTATGAGCTTTCCCACTCATTTGACGTCGAACACCATCGATAATGTTCTATTTGTGCTATTCAGTTTACGCCCTTTAATTTATTTGTTTCCCAAAACTCTTAAATTATTTAGCTTTTCAAAGTTTTGGCTTAGAGCGTACCGAATGAAGGTTAAACCAGAAACGCACGGCTTTGCGCACTAAATTTTATATCTATATTTTAATACAGAAATATGTTTCAGATGTATTTAAATAATGCAGATATCCTTGAAGTATATTATAGATGTTTGTTTTTTATCTAGTCATATTTTGTTGTATTAGGTCCTTTAGAAATTATTATCCCCTCGCCAACGAAGTTTCGAAGGGATATAATAACGTTACCGTCTGTCCGTCCTTCCGTAACATCCTTGTGAACACTCTAGAATCAACATCTTTCAATGGATTTTCACCAAACTTGGTACATACTTAGTCCTTAAGAAAATCTGGAACCCTATTGATTTTCAAGGTCAAAGGTCAAGGTCACAGGGTCTAATTTTTACCCTGTAGCATCCTTGTGAACACTCTAGAATCAACATCCTTCAATGTATTTTTACCAAATTTGGTACATACTTAGTCCTTAGGAGTCTGGAATCTTATTGATTTTCAAGGTCATAGGTCAAAGGTCAAGGTCACAGGGTCTAATTTTTACCCTGTAACATCCTTGTGAACACTCTAGAATCGACATCTTTCAATGAGTTTTTACCAAACTTGGTACATACTTAGTCCTTAAGAGAATCTGGAACCCTATTGATTTGCAAGGTCATAGGTCAAAGGTCAAGGTCACCGGGTCAACATTTTAGGCGAGGGGATATGCCACGCTTTGCGTTGCCTTGTTATTGGTTAGGGTGTAAACATGAACAAGGGAATTTATATCTTTAAATATAATTTAATCATGTGTTGATAAATTAGTATTTTTATTTAAAATTTGTTGATGATTTTACTCAGATAACAGATGACAAAAAATCCACGATACAAAGCGCTATGGACAAGTTGGACAAGCTTTTAACAAATAAGCTTTTTCTGAAGTCTTTAGTTCAAACACTGGACAGACAAAATAAGTTGACAATGCAAGAAAAGTAAGTACTTTACTATTCATATAGTCTGTATAATTTCGTTTGATTAAAGAAACTGTTTATATAATAATGTTGTGTTAGCAATGACTATGCCAATATAGTGGTCAGGGTTGAAGACATAGTGCTAAAACAAGCATTATTATTATTATTATGCTGGCTGTTATATGTAGACAAAATATATTGAGAACTATTACAATAAAGGAGGTCCTGATATTGGTGACTAATATATTGGATCAGATAGTCTTGAAAGTGTGAGAATATTCTTTGTTTCATTTAAGGCTTTAAAAATATAAAGATATTTGAAGTTTGAAATTTAATTAACAACAATAATAAGTATTAAAAAACGTTTAGACGACTATGATAGATTGACAGATTGGATCCGCCCCCTTGCACGTGGACTAGCTAAAAATAGCTAGACAGACAGCCAACATATCGTATGAACTTATATTACAGAAGAAATTTACAGAAAGCATAATAATACATAATAGACGGTTATGACAAAGTGGATCCAAACGGGAAAAAAGCAGTAATTTTTTAAAGAATTATCATTATTTCATTTAGAAAATAACATATAATTTTAGATTTTAACAATACAGTGAGCTTAATACATTTATAACGAAATGTAAACTAGACATTCTTTATTGATATTGTTTTTGTTCTTGTTGTATTTCAGAGCTCATTTTTCTGCTGTACTCTCTATTGCTCTCCTTGGAAACATGAGGCTTTTTTATGAGTAAGTGTAAAGATATTTTTATTTAAAAACAAAATTTTATGTATATATTTGAAGTATCCGAAGAAAAGTTTGAATATTCCAAGCGGATAATTAGAAGCCATAAACTGACGAAGAACACACTATGCAATGACCAAAAGATATAAAGAAGAAAATACAATTTTTGGTTGACAAAACACAACACGGAAAACTAAAAATTGAGGATGACGAACCCATACTAAAATGGGGGTAAATTAAGGTGCTCCGGAAGGGTCCACAATACTTGCTACACTAGTGGAATCTGGCGTAGTACTCAGCCGGTGTTGTCATTCACGAGAAGTGCATATCTATTTTTTGTGAAGTTAGACGTATCATTTTAGCTTGCCAGTAATTAAACTTTATCAATAAAAGTAATTTACTACACATGACCAGTTTCTGATATAACGTTCCAAAAGTAATTTACTACGCACGACCAGTTTCTGGTATAACGCTCCAAAAGTAATTTACTATGCACGACCAGTTTCTGGTATTATGAAATGCTCCAAAAGTAATTTACTACGCACGACCAGTTTCTGGTATAACGCTTCATAAGTAATTTACTACGCATGACCAGTTTCTGGTAACTTTTCTGGTAACGCTGCAAAAGTAATTTACTACGCACGACCAGTTTCTGGTATAACGCTCCAAAAGTAATTTACTACGCACGACCAGTTTCTGGTATAACGCTCCAAAAGTAATTTACTATGCACGACCAGTTTCTGGTATTATGAAATGCTCCAAACGTAATTTACTACGCACGACCAGTTTCTGGTATAATGCTTCATAAGTAATTTACTACGCATGACCAGTTTCTGGTAACTTTTCTGGTAACGCTGCAAAAGTAATTTACTACGCACGACCAGTTTCTGGTAACGCTCCAAAAATAATTTACCACGCACGACCAATTTCTGGTAAATAACGCTCCAACTTCCAAATACAGAACAAAAAAGAAGCAAGAAGCGGCTAAGGTCACATGTGCCAGATGGATGGAGTCTTCGTTTTAATTAATTAGGAACTGTAATTTGCAATGATATATATCCTACCGTGACATCTGCTCGGTCATGCAATAATGTCGGTCATTTGTTTTGATTTACAATTCTCGCGCAGCACGAGACCAATGACGTCATTCTGTATATTCATAGCGTACATAAACACAGAGGGAATACTTTTCAACGTCAAAATATATATCTCATAAACCATGTCAGAACCGAAACATTTCCTACTGAGCAGAAGGGGACTAATAGTCCACCAATAAAAATATCGATTGAGTTGATAGTAATAACATGCCATGACATAGCTTGGTATCGACCGCAGTCGTAGTCAGTTCTGTATTTGGAAGTTTGAGATTTGCCAGGGGAGGGGTTGTTGTTGTTTCTGTATTTGGTAGTTTGAGATTTGCTAGGGGAGGGGTTGTTGTTGTTTCTATATTTGGAAGTTTGAGATTTGCCAGGGGAATGGTTGTTGTTGGTTCTGTTGATTGCATTATATTGTATTTCACATTCTATTTTCAATATTTCAATAATGTATATCTAGTAAGTTCTAGATATCTATGTTTTATGATTTCAGCCTGGTTACTTGCTTGTTAACGGACATGATAGAATCTGCCTCAAAGAAACAACAGAAAGTGTTATTCAGGAGGTAGGTTATATCTATGAAAATATCTAAGCATACTTTTATAATCATCGATCCTACTTCTAGTGTTTTTTGTGGGATATCGTGTTTTCGGATTGCTTGTTTTGTTTTATTCTGCTAGCAATTTAATATTGTTTTTAACTGGAGTTGCTTTGTCTACTTTGGACAAAGGAGTATAGAAATAAAACCTAGCTTCTCCACTGCGGTGGACACAGGAAAGGGGCATGTGATAGTGGCGCTTATAAGTAACATTACAGCTTTCAGTTGCTCCTGGTGAACATCGGGTTGCTAGGAGTGACCGGTCAGTATGCATATGTGGAAAGATTCGTGAAGATAAGAAGAGTTTGAAGATACCAAAGGGGTAATTGGAATCCGTAAATCAAAGAACAGACAACACAATGGCCAAAAGAAAAAGGACAAAAGGACAAGCAACGATCTACAAAACAAACACATAAAACTAAAGATCGAATAACACGAACCCCACTAACAACTGGAGGTGAACTCAGGTGATCTGGAAGGGTAATCAGTTCCTGCTTGACTAGTGGCACCCGTCGTGTTAATCTAGTTACAAACCCGGTGATAAGTCATGAATGAGGAAAGGACCGGGAAGTGTTAACGATAAAACATTCAAAACAATTTAGAGCATTAACCGTCGAAAACATTTGAAACAACTAGGACCACCAAATAAAAAAAATAAATTTGATGTTTTAAATGATTCGGTCATATTTTATATTTGTTGGTAAGTAAGTATCTTATTCTCTACGTCTCCTCCGTTCTGAAATATTAATGTTGTTCAATGTTTATTTTTCTTATAGATTTGAATCTATTACTCAAAGACTAACAGCAAACTGGCTACAACTGACTCTATATGAACAGCTCACGGTACTCTGTTTTTTGTTTTTGTAAATAAATAGGTTAAACTGTTTGGTGTACTTGCTCACAAAGACTTGTAAATTATTTTGCTTTCCAATCTTTTGATTATTGAATATTTCAATAATCCCTAGTCTTTACGAATTTTTAGCAATATATAAGCATATTTAGTAATTGATAGAGTTGGTAGCATAATCCGCCTGTGGTTTTGTCTTATTTATTTCTGTTATAACAGTCAATTTAAGTTTAGATGATGAATACTCATATGATTCCTCCGGGGGGTGGGGATGGGGTCGGGTTTAAAGTATTTGACATAGTCTCTCAACTGCGGGTTCAACCATTACGGAAGTGGCGACCGTTAGTTTTGCAAGACACACGTTATGGTTCTTGGTGTTTTTTTAGAATATAATTTTTCCCCGTTTAAAAGCAAAAATCGGAAAAGGATATTATGAAAAGCATACACTGAAATTGAATTTCAAGCTATCCTCAGTAGCATCACTCTCCAATTAACTGAATCTTTGAGTATTGCCATGACATTTTGGGAGCATTCAGTTGCCGGAATGTGATGAACAACTAAAGGTGGGTGGGTGGTAACAGAAATTACCCAAAATGAACTTGAAAATACAGGTACAATTTTAATCTTGCACTTAATCAAAATCTACAGAGATCTCAATTAGAATATGCTATGATCATTCACTCCTCTCCACAGCTCGTCTACATCTCGAAATGTGAAGGATTTCGTGGATCATGTTACATCTGTCGCGTGATTATTCTTAGGATATCAAGCTATCCTCAGTATCATCACTCTCCAAATATCTGAATCTTTGTATTTCCATAACATTTTGGTACCCATTCACCACAAAGACTGTTATGAAATTGAAAACACCCCCATCCATATATCCAAAACTAACCCAAACTAAATCAAGAATGAAATAATCAGACAGAGAGAGAAAATAGCTGGGTAATTTCACTGAAAGAGTCAAAACCACTAAAAACCTCCTCACTTGGGTCAATATCTTTCCAAGCATCCAAGTGATTATGTAAGTTATCAGCTTTAAACAATTTTGGATTTCTGAAAGGCAAATTTCTAAAGTCACAAATACTGTAACCTGTTTCTGAATGTCTAGCTTTTACTGGGCAATCAACAAAAACCAAAAAATATTATAAACTTGTCTAAACATGACAAATTCATTCCCAAGGGAAATACCATCGACAGTGATATATATGGATCAGTTAATCTCGACATAATCAAAATTAACCATATAAGTGCTAAATAATTGAGCATATCCTCATGAAAACTTACGAATCTAGCACACCCAACGCTTAATTACGTACTTAACACCATTAACACAGACATCATCCGTTCAAAAATTACTTCAGGAATTCGGACACATAGTTCGGCAAATATATGCTACAAAACTCGGCCACACAGTCCGAAAAAAGTTCAAGCAAGGACACACATGTCCAATGACTACAAAACAAATAAACAGATGGTTACATTCACCATTAAAATTGTGACAAAAAGTGTCTCCGGCTAAACCTGACACTAAGAATAAAGAAAATAAAAGCACGTGGTAATTAACAAAAACGATAGGACAGAGAAATGTCTGTCCTCGTCGACTGCATCTAGAAATGTGAAGGATGTCATGGATCATGTTACTTCTCGCATGATTATACTTTAGGATAGAAAAGAAAATATATTGTAACTAGACTGGACATGTTAATACATTCTGTGATTGTTCTCCTTCCATTTTAAGTCTCAAATTGGTATACAGCTGTTTATGTTGTACAAAGCCATACAGACCATCACAGAGAAGGCTCCAATAGATGCACTAACTGGTAACTCAAAGAATACATTGGCTGAGGAAAAACTCCTGAAAATGAGAATCGAATACGAAACCTTGGTAACTATATGTTTATTAATAATTTCAATACCAATAAATTGAATTCTAATTTTTTGTATTGTTATAACCTTAAATAATCAGCATGTTTGTTTACTGCTTTTTTGTTATCCCTTTTTTACAATTTTATTTTATTCACACGTGAAAAACACGTCAACTAGTTCAACGCTGCCAAGCAAGTAAAGTAAGAGGTCATGTATTTGCGTGTTAGGGGTATCGATTTTGCCTCTTTCTACGATTTTGATATTTAATTTTGAAATTGTTCCGACAGTGTGGTATTTTTTGTTTTTAATTTTATTTTGTAGTGCAATTAATTATTTAATTTTAATCAACTCAAAATCTTAATCAAGATTACACCAAAATAATAATTTACCAAAACTATGCTATATTACATTAATCTGAAATAAAATAAAATTTATGTCATAATCATGAATGAACTACAATCATATTTTGTTAGTATGTATTATGAAACATTGTTTTATAAGAACACAATCAGATCGTTGAAGTAATGGTTAGCATTCTCGCCGCTTGTGTGGTAGATCGTGGGTTCGAGGCCCAGGCGGATTAAAGCCAAAGACTATAAAATTGGTATTTATTATGTCTGCTAATCACGCATTGTTAAAGAATAAGACAAAAACCTAATTGACTCAGAATCAGGATAATGTGTATTGAGTAGAGCGACATGTCTATCCGTAGATTGTTGTCTCAGTGAGTTGACAATGTAACAATCCACTTAAGTCTGTTGATCTAATAATACACTGCCACATCATCACATTTTTATTATAAATATATATTGTCTCAATTTTCAGACATTGCACATATATTTGAACAACAATAGTGATCAAAGTTATCCAGTGAAGGTTTTAGATTGTGACACAATATCCCAAGTTAAGCGAAAATGTTGCCTACAAATTTATAAGAACAAACCAGTTACAGAAATACCAGACAACGATGAATTGATTTTAGGTAAATATATGTATAATATTCTTAAACCTGTTATTATGCAATGTGAATGGAGACTTTGTATAATATTGTTATATTAAAAAACCAATTAGGCTGGTTTTAATATAATAATACTCGGGTAATGCCGTAGTAAAATGGCAAAGGAGTGGCAGAGTTTGAGGATGAACAAAATTAGTGAAAGACTTGTTGGATGCTTCTTACATTTCAACCATTCTTGAAGCTTACATTGCATTCCAACTTTGCATTCCAGAGATATTGGGGTTAATCATTACAGAATGTATATCGCAGCTACTGATACAAAGGTTCCTAGTGGTTAAGGTTAGTTCATATCATAGATTTTACCATGATTTTATATATGTAATTACAATTTGTCCAATGGTCAATAGACATATATGTATGTATTATATGTTTGACTTTAAAGATCAAAATGAGTAATATTTATGAAAAGTGGTATATTTATAAGATACAGTACTATTGAAACAAAAGAAGCAGCCCTTATTGGATATAACTGGTTTCTTTTTCCGCATGAGTTTTCAGGAGATGCGTAGCACCAATGCCTTCACCTAAGGACGAATACGGAAAATCCATTAAGCATCTATTATTTTTGTGCAGAATGGCAACATGGAAAAGGCGGAAAACTTGTTTTAGATGACATTAATACTATCAGTGAGAGAGGGAATGGATTGGTACGTCTGAATACCTTAAAACATTACATGGTCAAAGATAACAGTAGAATGATACTGATGTACAAAGAAAAGGAGGATACCAATGAAATATATGGTAATTATATGTATTGCTTGAAAATTATTATGTTTTGAAGAATTTTGAAGAAAATGTTTTGACATATTTAAAATCATGAAGGTTTTTTAATAAAACAATCTAAAGAATTTATTGCTATTACCGTACCAAAATGAAATGAATAAACATAAACCTAAGTACTATCAATCGATGAAACAAACATGAATAAACATAGACCTAAGTACTATCGATCAATGAAACAAACATGAATAAACATAGACCTAAGTACTATCAACCAATGAAACAAACATGAATAAACATAGACCTAAGTACTATCGATCAATGAAACAAACATGAATAAACATAGACCTAAGTACTATCAACCAATGAAACAAACATGAATAAACATAGACCTAAGTACTATCGATCAATGAAACAAACATGAATAAACATAGACCTAAGTACTATCAACCAATGAAACAAACATGAATAAACATAGACCTAAGTACTATCGATCAATGAAACAAACATGAATAAACATAGACCTAAGTACTATCAATCAATGAAACAAACATGAATAAACACAGACCTAAGTACTATCAACCAATGAAACAAACATGAATAAACATAGACCTAAGTACTATCGATCAATGAAACAAACATGAATAAACATAGACCTAAGTACTATCAACCAATGAAACAAACATGAATAAACATAGACCTAAGTACTATCGATCAATGAAACAAACATGAATAAACATAGACCTAAGTACTATCGACCAATGAAACAAACATGAATAAACATAGACCTAAGTACTATCGATCAATGAAACAAACATGAATAAACATAGACCTAAGTACTATCAATCAATGAAACAAACATGAATAAACACAGACCTAAGTACTATCAACCAATGAAACAAACATGAATAAACATAGACCTAAGTATATCAATCGATGAAACAAATGCAGGGCCTTTGATGGATTTGAAATCTGCATGCTTTTTATTCAATCCAAATCCATATACGTTTGGTGTGCTTTATTTCCTTGAGAGTTATTGACGATACTGTGTTGCACCTAATCTATGAACTTTATTCGTGTAGTGCCTCTTTTGTGTAATGCATATGTGTAAAATATGTAGCATTATGTAATTGAGCATTTACGGTATCTCCGCTCTTCAAAAAAGAAGGTAGAGTTTTTTGAGAATGTGAATGGCATGTGTCGCCAACAGAAGACATGACAATGATATTTCCTTGCCATATGTCGGTGTTGCATTGTTCTATGATATGTAAATATTTCATTAGTATTCAAATACAGTTGTTTATAAACTTTATTGACTTCTTTCACAAATACACAAGCTTACAAATACAAGCGAAAATTAATTGTTTCCGCATCATTTAGCGCATATTTGCATGTGTACTACCAATCAAAATACCATGATTTGGTCCAACAAAGTTGACTTTACATACATGTTTATTTATACAGAAAATTCTGATAATTATAAACGGGAAAGTGCGACTACAGATGATATTAATTTATTGATATCAGAAGGACAAACAAGTGATGAAATTAAATGGCATTTGGTAAGTATCCTACAGATACATTATTTTGAATTTATGCAGAAATACATATTTTTATATAATCGCCCTGGTAATGAAGCGATTAGTGTTTTCAACCCGAGTATGGAAGTATGGAAGATCGTGCACTTGATTCCCGGTCTGATGAATCAAAGGCTATTAAACACTTTTTGCATCCTTTTCTGTTTCATGTTCCAATTTGCATAACTTTCTTAATATGAAGTGCAAAATCGACATACATATAGTACATTGTCGTCAAATATAAAATTTATTTGTACGAGCTTTAGCGACAGGAAGAAATGTGAGACTCTGGTGAACTTTCAAGTCTTTCTGTTACGATGCGAGTACTAATAAATTTTATATTTCCCAACAGTATATGTATATTGTGTTTTTACTGAAATGTTGTGTATTCACAAAATTCTTAAATTTACACTCAAAAGGGAAAAAACATGTGGCATTTGAATTTCCATTTGAGTATCTACAGTGCGTTCCCTGTTCGACCTGTGTCTTATGGGCTACGTTCTACATAAGACACAAGGTACCAGGTAACTTTATAAGTATAGTAGACGTATAAAGCAACGGTTTATACATACACCTTTATATAGGTAGTAAGAAGAGTTTGAAGATACCAAAAGGGTAATCAGAATTCATGAATCGAAGGACAGACAACACAATGACCAAAAGAAAAAGGATAAGAGGACAAACAATGATCTACAAAACATACACATAAAACTAAAGATCTAGTAACACAAACCTTACTAAAAACCGGAGGTGAACTCAGTTGCTACGGAAGAGAAAGCATTTACCTCCTTAACTAATGACACCCGTCGTGTTACTCTAGTTACAAACCCGGTAAATGTGTTTTATATTACATGTCAACAACTATTGTTTGAAATATTGTTAAATTTTTATCTTGTTTTTTTTAATCTCTTCAATTAAAAAGGAATGTTCCACAGTGAGTTTAAATATAAATATGTGCTCATTTTAACAATTAAGCTATCTCTTTGTAGTTGCTAACGATAAATCGCTAGTTAATATTGCTAACATGTAGCGCATGCGTATGTTTTAGTATTGCATTAACAAGACATCAAGGCAAGAAAAAAAAAGAAAAAAACTGCACGTATATAAAGCACCAGCAAATTAAATTTAGTAGGATATGCCTTTTTATTGGATTGAATTTTCACTGGGATTTATGAAATAAACCATGCACTATATCATGTATCTTGAATATATTTCTTTGCCAATTTTGTTCATTTTGTTTTATGTAAAATTCAGTGTCACTATAGTAAGATGATAATTCGAGTTATTTGTCAACCTATTAGGTAAAGGATAGGCAGTATCAAATTTAGGATAATATCTGTTAGCCTATGTTTCTCTCTGTATGAAAGTTGAAAATATTAAAACATCAATGAATTCGGTTTTGCAGCTAAAAAATTGTATAAAAACGTCTTCTGTTAATAACTGGTTTATTAACTTCCAGACTGTAAATCAAATAGTAATGCTGCTTACTTATTGTATGTATTTAAGAATTGAATCCATTTTTTTGTAGTTTTATTGGCATGTAAAAGTGTGGACCGAAGCATATTTTGTATGAAGCGCGCTATAAAACGTGCTTCATACAAAATATGCTTCGGTCCACGCTTTACATGCCAATAAAACTACAAAAAAATGCATTCAATTCTTATAATTACATTTAAATCACACCAAAATTTGATATAGTTGAATTTTTCGTTGTGAATTTTATTTGTGTTAGATTATTTGCTGTTGGAAATTACTGCGCCATTGATTGTTTACATCTGACGTCGTCATGGAGGCACATGCAAGTTCGGGTATGAGTTTTATTGGGATGTAAAACATCTCTTTTATAATCATGTGACCACTTCATAACCAATCATATTGTAACATTTCAATGAAAAACGGAAGTAATGTAATTATATATATATAAACAAAAAATACCACAGTTCTAAAAATCAAATAGAAAATTCATAGAAACAAAGGAAAATAGATACCTTTAATACACATACAAAAATGTACATGACTGCTAACTTTTCAGGTTAGTCACAGGCATCACAATGAACAATATTTGGGAGAAAAAAACAAGCAATTTAAAGATGAAAAGAATATACTTCGTATTAAGGCATTGATTTTAAGTGGTGCATGTTTAAAAACAGTTGCCACTAACATTTGAAATCTGGTATACTACATAATTCAATTCATATACTATACATATGCTCCGCTAAAAATATTTCTACCAAGATGCAGTATTGATCAAAGAGGTAAATGAGATGTATTCAAACTGCTTGAAATCCCATCGAAAGGTTTGGTTTTTGATTAGCTATGCTTTCTATATAGTTTGTGCATATTTACATGTAGTAGTATATTACCTATTTTGTTTATGTCATAACCAGCACATTATTAACTGAGGTATATTATTGTAATGGTGCATTGTAGTATTTTTTCTCATTAATATTGTTGTGTTTTGATCTTGGGATGAAGTTGATCATCATTCGATTGACAAAGGCTATGTAACTACATACCTGTTAACCTCTGGGAACTGCTAGGGGGGAGATCTCCCCCCTACCAACTCTTCTAAGGGGGAGATTTTGTGCGTCGCCTTTAAGCGCACAAAATTGTACCTTGTAGTTGCATACATGTGATAGAGTTGCTATGCTACAACTGGAGATTTGTAAATTTTTAGCTGGAGATTTGGTCTCATAACTGGAGATTTTTTATCGACGTATTTGATGCATGTTTTTATTGTTAATTGATGTTTTCTTTTTGTTTGTTTCAGTATTGAACCAACTGCATCCCATTTCAATAAATATTGTTTACATTTCTGTCTTATTAGTAGTGTTTCATATGATGAATGAATGATAAAAACTGTATTTATAATTTATTCATAATCATTCATTATCATAAGGTTATAACAAAGCAATAACAATGAAGACAGAATGTTCTGAACAATAAAGTCATAGAGCACTAAAATTAAAAAGTCACTGCTGCTGGTGCGTTGGGTGATAGAGATTAGCATACAGTTCGTCATTTTTGTGGTTTATCAATTCCATCCTGGAACTTAGTTCTTAAATAATACTTTGATCGGCTTTGGTCCCAAACAAGCCATAACAACTCAATCCGAGATGAATTCATTGCACGTTTGATCGAAATAAGAAGTTTTCCTCGGCATCAAAGGTTGTCTGACTCCTGTTTGCACAACGGTTTATAACTATTTTTAATTGCCGCTATCACACTTCTAATCATCTAAGCGTGTGCCACAAACCCACTTTCTTATCCCCAATTAACTGTCAATCAGTGGATAATTGTTGTATAATCATCAACACCTTAATTAATCTCCATGACCCAATTTACCTGTAAAGGTGTCAAACAGATCAATAACCAGATATCATTTAAACACCTCTACCATTCGTATCTCTTGGCGTTTTTCATCTGCGCAGGAGTTCCAAATGGGGAATTTCCAGAAATATTGATCGCAAATATTGTTGGGGGGAGATCGTGCGGGAGGAAAAGGTGTGTGCGGGAGATTAATGTCTCCCGCGCAGGAGACCCAGTCCATGCGGGAGATAAGGCTCTTACGCGGGAGACTCCCGCACAAAGGGGGTGGGTTAACAGGTATGTAACTACCAATACAACATGTTTTTTGTTATTATTTTTGTCAGCAGATTTAATTTTAGGTGTGATTTTAAAATCTGATTCAACCCACCATTTCTTTAGAAATGCCTGTACCAAGTCAAGGTCATTACGGTTTTCACAGTTTTCCGATTGTTGACTGATTTTGTCTGTTTATATAATTATGAGTTTTGACTTTCCCTTTGTAAGATTGTTCGAAGTTCGGTAATTTTGTTATTACCCTCATTTAACCAACATGTCCAGTTGCTTTTTTTTAGTTATCATTCAAACACATAACATAAAATCACATTTAAAAAATAAGTATGTTTCGCTGTCAACACATATATAAAGAAAAACTATAAAAGTATAATAGTATGGTTGGTTATCTATTTAAAGGAAACAACTTGAATATTATATTTCAATTAATTTTACATATTGAATATCTTTCTCCATGTTGTCAAATTTCTACTTAAACATTGAAATGTCATGAAATATGTTTTTATGATGCTACTGCAGGTTTTTCTTCATGTTGCTTTTTAGTTTAAGTGATACTCTTATTTTGTAGTCCAACCTTCCAGACGATGTAAAGTCAAACAGAGAACAAGACATAGGAGACATTTTCCTGAACAGACTTTTTCATACCAAGGTATCTACAATTAAGCCCCTCAAAAATATCATCATAACCCTGTCGTAATATGCATACCTTGTTTGAATGTTAAAAATTGCGTCGTGCACACACTAAAAATGATATCTATGTTTTTATTATATAGTTATTGCTAGGGACCGTTGTGGTTGTGATCGTATGGTAGTTGGATTTATAACTACCTATGCAATCAGTGCCTATCGCCACAAACGTTGTGAGTTCGAACCTCGTTCAAGGCGAGGTGTACTCGATACAACATTATGTGATAAAGTTTGTCAGAGACTTGCAGCAGGGTGGTTGTTTTCTCTGGGTACTCCAGTTTCCTCCACCAATAAAAGTAATTTGCCACGATATAACTGAAATATTGTTGAAAGTGGCGTCAAACACCATAACCCTTAGATAGTTATTCCTGAATACAGTACACTTTCCATTTATTGATTGTATATGGTTGTTGTTACCTTTATGTGTGTTAGCCAAATTGATGCACCAAGGCTAGAAAGATACAAATTGAAAGTCATAATATCTTTCCCATCACAAATTGAGAATCCATCTTGGTGTCACCCGCACCCCTCCAAGAAGAGTATCACATGATTTTACAATTGAACCATGGGAAGGAAGCTCTTAGTTTTATTATTATTATTTACTATATAGATAGGTGTGAATTATGGGAATTTATCCGTGAAATAAATTCTGGTATCTCACATGTGAAATATCATTTTTTTCCCGCCGGAACTACTTATGCAAAACTATAAGTGTGGTGGTTACGTCCCTTATTGTGTTACGGTGAATACACATACATTTGTAAACTGAAAAAATTCTGCGAAATGTTATTGACGACTTTGGCACATAGCCAACATGAAGACTTCCAGTTTGAAACGTAAAGATTAGACGTTATTTGGCTTCGTGTACTTGGCTTCGTGTATGCTTCAATTGTGATCTAATTTAACTAAAATAATCTTTCAAGGTAAGCATTTTAATTATTTTTGTGCATTGTTGTAAATATGAAAAATAGGATTTCACATTTTCAAGATGGCAGATCGTTCCAGCTGAACCCTTAGTATCATTGCTCGTAGATTCATACTCGTGGAATGAGATATACAAATAAAAAAATAAAAATATATCAGAAATTTTGAAAGTCTATAATTAACAGTGTAACTAAATCATACATTTTGAATATCAGAATAAGACCACTCGTGACTGAATACGCATTAACGATTAAACTCGTGGACGGAACAAGTTTCGCCCACTCGTTTAATCCTTATGCGTACTTCGGTCACTCGTGGTCTTATTTTGATATTCAAAATCTACGATTAGTTATACTATATTTATTATATAGATAGGTGTGAATTATGGGGATTTATCCGTGAAATAAATTCCGGTATTTTCACAAAATATCATTTTTTTTCCGCCGGAACTACTATTACATAACTACAAGTGTGGTGGTTACGTCCCTTGTTGTGCTACAGTGAAAACACATACGATTGTATTCTGAAAATTTTTCGCGAAATGTCATTGACGACTTTGGCACATGACATCATATGAAGACTTCCAGTTTGAAACGTAAAGATTATATGTTATTTGGTTTCGTGTACGCTTCAATTTTGATCAAATTTAACTAAAATAAGTTTTCAAGGTAAGCATTTTAATTATTTTTGTGTATTGTTGTAAAATATGACATGAGAATTTCACATTTTCAAGATGGCAGACCCTTCCAGCTGAACCCCTTAGTATCATTGTTTGTAGATTCACACGTGTGCAATGAAATATACAAATGACAAAAATAATATATCAGAAATTTTGAAAGTCTATATAATAAACAGTATAGCTAAATCATACATTTTGAATATCAAAATAAGACCACTCGTGACCGAATACGCATTAACGATTAAACTCGTGGGCGGAAGTTCCGCTCACTCGTTTAATCCTTATGCGTACTTCGGTCACTCGTGGTCTTCTTTTGATATTCAAAATCTACGATTAGTTATACTATATTTATTATTTGCAATATTTGTTTAGCACATTAATTAATATTACTCTAAGAGCTTAACATGATAAACAAAATTGTACAATTAAACTGAACATAGGGGGGAAATGATAGGTATAAAGAAGATTACATACAATCATAATAAACAACTCTAAAAAAATAAGTTTTAACATTTATCTTAAAAATTTCCAGGGAGTCTGTGTGCGGTCTGGTTTGACTAGGCAGGTTATTCCAAAGCGTGGAAGCTGTCTTATCAAAACGTCTATCATCATATGTTTTTGTTTAATTATCATGGCGTTCTCTGACTGTTGCAACCTTGATGGTTGATAAAAGCTGACAAGTTCTGCAAGATATATCAGAGCTTGGCTATGAAGAGCTTTAAAAGTGTACATTAACAGCTTGTATTGGATGCGATACTGCACCGGAAGCCAATGAAGTGACATGAGAACCTGTGGGATATTATCATGTTTTTTAGTATCAGGTTATCAGTCTAGCCGCTGTATTTTGAACACGCTGTAACTTCGAGATTATGTTGGTATTTGTTCCATACAACAAAGCGTTGCCATAGTCCAAGCGTGACGTTACAAGCGAACTAATGTTATGCAGACATCTTCGGTGATGTACGATCGAATGTGCCCGATGTTGCGTATTTGAAAGTAGCACGACTTAGTGATAGCACTTGCTTGTTTCTGCATGCATACTGTTGAAATGTTTAGCTTTATTTTTCTAGTTGCTGTTAACGGATTATATTGATACTGCATTTGAGGATTTAATTGATCACAAATCATTATCAGTACCAATGAGGTATTTTCTATGCATGCTGGACAAACTGGGAAAAGACTTTGATATCGAGTCTGATGTATTGCAGATCTGGAAAAGTGAATGGTATGTTGTTGGTGCATTTCACAATTATTGTTTTGTACAAAAGTACCTAAAGACCTAAACACGGATATTTAATTTTGTTCTGCAAAAATTAAAGCAAGGTTTAGTCGGTTGAAAAAAATAGTTTAAAATAAACAAGTATTGTGAAAAATAAAAGCAATCTCGTGAAATCTATGTCTGAACGCCATTTATAGTACACGTCAAATCGACACCTGATAGACGTATACAACACACACCACGTCTACGTCTAAAGGCCATATATAACACACACCAAGTCGACGTCTGAAGGTCATATATAACACACGCCAAGTCCATCCACGTCTGAAGGTCATATATAACACATGCCAAGTCCACGTCTGAAGGTCATATATAGCACATGTAAGTCTACGTCTGAAGGCCATATATAGCGCACGTAAGTCTACGTCTAAAGGCCATATATTAAACACGTAAGTCTACATCTAAAGGCCATATATAACACACGTCAAGTCTACGTCTGAAGGCCATATATAACACGTCACGTCTACGTCTGAAGGCCATATACAACACACGTCAAGTCTACATCAGACGACCGTATATAACACACTTCAAGTTTTCGTCTGAAGGTCATATATAACACACTTCAATTCTACGTCTGAAGGCTATATATAACACACATCAAATCTATGTGTGAAGACCATATATAGCACATGTCAAGTCTAGGTCTAAAGGCCATATATAACAGATGTCTTTCTGATATTTACTTCAGTTATGGCACCAGAGTTTGGGGTCCATTGATTGGTAGTCCTCAAATCATTTTTGAAATTGATGTGCCTTGCCATGTAGAACCATGCCTAGATATTCTCAGACATGTGTTTGTAGAAAGTTTGACTCAAACACCACACAAAGTTTCCAAGGTAAAATATGATAAACATTTCATAACCCTTACATTTTACAATACAATAAATTGGCATAAACCTAACACTTTACAATGCAATAAATTGACATAAACCTAACACTTTTCAATACAATAAATTGACATGAGCCTTACACTTTACAATACAATAAATTGACATGAACCTTACACTTTACAATACAATAAATTGACATAAACCTAACACTTTTCAATACAATAAATTGACATGAACCTTACACTTTACAATACAATAAATTGACATGAACCTTACACTTTACAATACAATAAATTGACATAAACCTAACACTTTTCAATACAATAAATTGACATGAACCTTACACTTTACAATGCAATAAATTGACATAATCCTTACACTTTACAATGCAATAAATTTACATAAACCTTACACTTTACAATACAATGAAATGACATAAACATTACACTTTACAATACAATGAAATGACATAAACCTTACACTTTACAATGCAATACATTGACATAAACCTTACACTTTACAATGCAATAAATTGACATAAACCTTACACTTTACAATGCAATAAATTGACATAAACCTTACACTTTACAATACAATGAATTGACATAAACCTAACACTTTACAATGCAATAAATTGACATAAACCTAACACTTTTCAATACAATAAATTGACATGAGCCTTACACTTTACAATACAATACATTGACATAAACCTTACACTTTACAATGCAATAAATTGACATAAACCTTACACTTTTCAATACAATAAATTGACATGAACCTTACACTTTACAATACAATAAATTGACATGAACCTTACACTTTACAATACAATAAATTGACATAAACCTAACACTTTTCAATACAATAAATTGACATGAACCTTACACTTTACAATGCAATAAATTGACATAATCCTTACACTTTACAATGCAATAAATTTACATAAACCTTACACTTTACAATACAATGAAATGACATAAACATTACACTTTACAATACAATGAAATGACATAAACCTTACACTTTACAATGCAATACATTGACATAAACCTTACACTTTACAATGCAATAAATTGACATAAACCTTACACTTTACAATGCAATAAATTGACATAAACCTTACACTTTACAATACAATGAATTGACATAAACCTTACACTTTACAATGCAATAAATTTGCACAAACCTAACACTTTTAAATGCAATAAAGTTGCATAAACCTTGCACTTTAAAATAAAATAAAAGGATATAAACCTTACACTTTACAAGACAATAAAATGACATAAACTTTACAGTTTACAGCACAATAAAGTGACATCGTGTTAATCTAGTTACAAACGCTGTGATAAGTCATGAATGATGAAAGGACCGGGTGGTGTTTACGACAATTGGAACATAACCGTGGCAAGATTAGTTCCTCACTACTGTGGAAGTTTTTAATTGTATATAATCTTTATTTGTATATAATGATTAAAACGTGACGCTGTCAGATATAATCAGCTTCACCATATTAGTAAAGAACATTTTTTTTATATATAATATTAAGCAATATTGCATACAGAGAAATAAAACCGATGAAGACCATACCACAATACAATGGTTCGTATTAGGGTAAACCTTTTCTGCTTCGCATGGGGACAAGTTCACTAAATTTGCACAAAACAGTATGATAATACAAGTCAAATATAATGACACGAATAAAGTATGACGACACGGATCAAATATGACAACACGAATCAAGTATGACAACGCGGATCAAATATGACAACACGGATCAAATATGACAACGCGGATCAAATATGACAACACGGATCAAATATGATGACAACACGGATCAAATATGACAACACGGATCAAATATGACGATACAGGTCATGTATTACTACATAAGTCTAGTATGACTACACATGCCTAGTATGACGAGGTAAGTCAATTATAACAATACAAATCAAGTGTGACGACAAAAGATACATCATGTACAGCAAAACTATTTGTAAATAAGAACAAAGTGAAAATAATTGTGATACAAAAATGGTAATTGGTTGTTGATTCGCAATATAATTACTCAGTAATCATTGCATACTAAATAAATACATAAAATATAACGATTGTTGATCACTCTTCTTATTAAATACAACTAGTATTACATAATAACAGATTCCAATAATTATGCAAGAGTCTTAATCTTACAGGAATCACCACCACAGAAACTGTTGTTTCATAAGGATATACCGCGGTATAGAAATCTAATTGCCCCTTTTTTAGAGCTTGTGGAGTCCGTTTCAGATCAAGAGTTTTGGACTGCAATGGATGAACTTTCACAAGTAAGTCTAACCCTAATCTGTTGATAGTATGTCATTATATAACATAATGTGAACTTTCACAAGTAAGCCTAACTCTAATCTGTTAATAGTATGTCATTATATAACATAATGTGAACTTTCACAAGTAAGTCTAACTCTAATCTGTTAATAGTATGTCATTATATAACATAATGTGGTAATTCCTTAAGGTAGCCCGGTATCTCCCCTGTATAATTCCACTATTGATCGGAACATACAAGGATATTCATCTGTTTGGTATTCATGTTGATGATCGTTACATGTATATGGAATAGTCACACGGTAGGCGTAAAGAACGTCAATTATGTTCAAAGCTGAACATATAATATGAAAGAACATTGTGTGGAAATGAAAATAACATAATTTCAATAGGAACATGAAACATACAAATAATTGTGATGCATGTGAATTTGGAATTTAAATCCTAGTTTTAGTTTCAAAAGTGATTTATCTTATTAATATTTTATAATTTAAAAAATATATATGCATGTTTAATTGTAGTACCAGAAGCAAGAGTTAGGATTCAGTAGACAGGCAACACTGTGCATGTTATATAATATGTTTATAGGAAAATATAAATGTGAGGTAAGTGTTCAAACTATATATACAGCAGCCTTGTATCTTCATACTTTGGTGGTGCAGTGTACAACAACTAATGCAACAAGCAAAATCTCGGCAACAGCACTTTTAGGTACAATAATGTAAAGGCTTAACTTGTGTGTTTATATAATTCATTCAGAATCAGAAAGATTATTTCATGCATTAAAGTCTTGATGCTGATAAATCTTGTGTCATTTGTATTTAATTGATATATAGATACATGAATTTGGTATGAACCGTGGTTATGTGTTTCGCAAATATTGAGACTTGTAATGTGGTTAGCAACAGGCCGAAATTTCTTTTACAATGTAGATTGGTTGATAACATTTTCAAGTCTACTTATGTCACGTTGTATCAGGTATCTTTAATTATTAATATACAGCTCAGTGTCTAGTACTATCACCTTCTCATTAACATTAAATTAATTTTCCATGTTATTGCTTAAATATTAGCTTCTTGGTGTTTTAAGCTAACCACATTCCCATCAATATAGAAAGAAATATATATTTAAACCTGAGCTTTGTGAAGAAAATTTCTGTATTGGGCACAATCCTTAGAATAACGTATGAAATATATAAATTCCATACACTGGTGCTGCTGGAATTTTGTTACTGATGAATGGAATGTTGACTATTGGAAAAGTCATCATGTTTGTCATAGAGTTCTATTTTTAATCTTCTGCCGTTGTTCTTTTCAAGGTAAAGGTAAAGGTTATTGTAAGACACACACTTTTAACTTCAAACTCATTTGGATAGATGAGAATCAAATAGTCATCAAATCGATAATTGTTCAGTGACAGAATACCATCTATATAGCGGAAGCTTGGATTAAACGTTTAGGCTAATTTTTGATGCTTGTGATCGTTTCACATTTAATAGTTAAACGTTAGAGAAAACCAGAGGGGCAATTAATAATGGACAATCCAGAGACTCTGGCAACATCTGGCACAAAGGACGAAGACAAACAACAAGAAAAACATACCACAAAAAAAAAAAAAAAGAATAATGAGCAAAAAATCGGAGGGTGAACTCTGGAGCTCATAAAGGATAGGCAATTCCTGTCTCTTATAAGAACACCACTAATTTGCAGGAAATATTGTACTGTTATTCATATTAAAGAGGATTATGATTTTAAATAAAGTTTTTCATAGTTTTCATAGTGTCTCAACGGATTGCATGCATGTTTCCAACATGAGCTTGGGAGGCTTTTTACTTAGCTGGTATTGGTATTCTGAAATTAATTAGGGTACCAATGGTGGAGCAGAAAATGCTAACTCTCTAGAAGTATACGGTCTCACTCCTGGTTGTTTGAGTTATTCTTATTTTGGTTTAACTTTATGTCTGTACTGAATTTTATTACACCCCTTAACTCAAAAATGTATGTTTCGCAGAGTTCTTACCAACCATTCGCATGTAATCGACATGCTTAGATTATAATGTGCTCTAAATGTGTCGTTTTATAATGCTTGTTACCAAGTTATTTTAGGAAGCCAACTATTTTCATTAGGAAAGTATGTATAAAGATATCAAAGAGATAATGAGAATCCGTAAATAGAAGGACAGACAATACAATGATCAAGTGAAGGAGGACAGACAATACAATGATCAAGTGAAGGAGGACAGACAATACAATGATCAAGTGAAGGAGGACAGACAATACAATGATCAAGTGAAGGAGGACAGACAATACAATGATCAAGTGAAGGAGGACAGACAAGACAATGATCAAGTAAAGGAGGACAGACAATACAATGATCAAGTGAAGAAGGACAGACAATACAACGATCAAGTGAAGAAGGACAGACAATACAATGATCAAGTGAAGAAGGACAGACAATACAATGATCAAGTGAAGGAGGACAGACAATAAAATGATCAAATGAAGGAGGGCAGACAATACAATGATCAAGTGAAGAAGGACAGACAATACAATGATCAAGTGAAGGAGGACAGAAAATACAATGATCAAGTGAAGAAGGACAGACAATACAATGATCAAGTGAAGAAGGACAGACAATACAATGATCAAGTGAAGAAGAACAGACAATACAATGATCAAGTGAAGAAGGACAGACAATACAATGATCAAGTGAAGAAGGACAGACAATACAATGATCAAGTGAAGGAGGACAGACAATAAAATGATCAAATGAAGGAGGGCAGACAATACAATGATCAAGTGAAGAAGGACAGACAATACAATGATCAAGTGAAGGAGGACAGACAATACAATGATCAAGTGAAGAAGGACAGACAATACAATGATCAAGTGAAGAAGGACAGACAATACAATGATCAAGTGAAGAAGGACAGACAATACAATGATCAAGTGAAGGAGGACAGACAATAAAATGATCAAATGAAGGAGGGCAGACAATACAATGATCAAGTGAAGAAGGACAGACAATACAATGATCAAGTGAAGGAGGACAGACAATAAAATGATCAAATGAAGGAGGGCAGACAATACAATGATCAAGTGAAGAAGGACAGACAATACAATGATCAAGTGAAGGAGGACAGACAATACAATGATCAAGTGAAGAAGGACAGACAATACAATGATCAAGTGAAGAAGGACAGACAATACAATGATCAAGTGAAGAAGAACAGACAATACAATGATCAAGTGAAGAAGGACAGACAATACAATGATCAAGTGAAGAAGGACAGACAATACAATGATCAAGTGAAGAAGGACAGACAATACAATGATCAAGTGAAGAAGAACAGACAATACAATGATCAAGTGAAGAAGGACAGACAATACAATGATCAAGTGAAGAAGAACAGACAATACAACGATCAAGTGAAGAAGGACAGACAATACAACGATCAAGTGAAGAAGGACAGACAATACAATGATCAAGTGAAGAAGGACAGACAATACAATGATCAAGTGAAGGAGGACAGACAATAAAATGATCAAATGAAGGAGGGCAGACAATACAATGATCAAGTGAAGAAGGACAGACAATACAATGATCAAGTGAAGGAGGACAGAAAATACAATGATCAAGTGAAGAAGGACAGACAATACAATGATCAAGTGAAGAAGGACAGACAATACAATGATCAAGTGAAGAAGAACAGACAATACAATGATCAAGTGAAGAAGGACAGACAATACAATGATCAAGTGAAGAAGGACAGACAATACAATGATCAAGTGAAGGAGGACAGACAATAAAATGATCAAATGAAGGAGGGCAGACAATACAATGATCAAGTGAAGAAGGACAGACAATACAATGATCAAGTGAAGGAGGACAGACAATACAATGATCAAGTGAAGAAGGACAGACAATACAATGATCAAGTGAAGAAGGACAGACAATACAATGATCAAGTGAAGAAGGACAGACAATACAATGATCAAGTGAAGGAGGACAGACAATAAAATGATCAAATGAAGGAGGGCAGACAATACAATGATCAAGTGAAGAAGGACAGACAATACTATGATCAAGTGAAGGAGGACAGACAATAAAATGATCAAATGAAGGAGGGCAGACAATACAATGATCAAGTGAAGAAGGACAGACAATACAATGATCAAGTGAAGGAGGACAGACAATACAATGATCAAGTGAAGAAGGACAGACAATACAATGATCAAGTGAAGAAGGACAGACAATACAATGATCAAGTGAAGAAGAACAGACAATACAATGATCAAGTGAAGAAGGACAGACAATACAATGATCAAGTGAAGAAGGACAGACAATACAATGATCAAGTGAAGAAGGACAGACAATACAATGATCAAGTGAAGAAGAACAGACAATACAATGATCAAGTGAAGAAGGACAGACAATACAATGATCAAGTGAAGAAGGACAGACAATACAATGATCAAGTGAAGAAGGACAGACAATACAATGATCAAGTGAAGAAGGACAGACAATACAATGATCAAGTGAAGAAGAACAGACAATACAATGATCAAGTGAAGAAGGACAGACAATACAACGATCAAGTGAAGAAGGACAGACAATACAATGATCAAGTGAAGAAGGACAGACAATACAATGATCAAGTGAAGAAGAACAGACAATACAATGATCAAGTGAAGAAGGACAGACAATACAATGATCAAGTGAAGAAGAACAGACAATACAATGATCAAGTGAAGAAGGACAGACAATACAACGATCAAGTGAAGAAGGACAGACAATACAACGATCAAGTGAAGAAGGACAGACAATACAATGATCAAGTGAAGAAGGACAGACAATACAATGATCAAGTGAAGAAGGACAGACAATACAATGATCAAGTGAAGAAGGACAGACAATACAATGATCAAGTGAAGAAGAACAGACAATACAATGATCAAGTGAAGGACAGACAATACAATGATCAAGTGAAGAAGGACAGACAATACAATGATCAAGTGAAGAAGGACAGACAATACAATGATCAAGTGAAGAAGAACAGACAATACAATGATCAAGTGAAGGAGGACAGACAATACAATGATCAAGTGAAGAAGGACAGACAATACAATGATCAAGTGAAGAAGGACAGACAATACAATGATCAAGTGAAGAAGAACAGACAATACAATGATCAAGTGAAGAAGGACAGACAATACAATGATCAAGTGAAGAAGGACAGACAATACAATGATCAAGTGAAGAAGGACAGACAATACAATGATCAAGTAAAGAAGGACAGACAATAAAATGATCAAGTGAAGGAGGACAGACAATAAAATGATCAAGTGAAGAGGGACAGACAATACAATGATCAAGTGAAGAAGGACAGACAATACAATGATCAAGTGAAGAAGAACAGACAATACAATGATCAAGTGAAGAAGGACAGACAATACAATGATCAAGTGAAGGAGGACAGAAAATACAATGATCAAGTGAAGAAGGACAGACAATACAATGATCAAGTGAAGAAGGACAGACAATACAATGATCAAGTGAAGAAGGACAGACAATACAATGATCAAGTAAAGGAGGACAGACAATACAATGATCAAGTGAAGAAGGACAGACAATACAACGATCAAGTGAAGAAGGACAGACAATACAATGATCAAGTGAAGAAGGACAGACAATACAACGATCAAGTGAAGAAGGACAGACAATACAATGATCAAGTGAAGAAGGACAGACAATACAACGATCAAGTGAAGAGGGACAGACAATACAATGATCAAGTGAAGAAGGACAGACAATACAATGATCAAGTAAAGAAGGACAGACAATAAAATGATCAAGTGAAGGAGGACAGACAATACAATGATCAAGTAAAGAAGGACAGACAATACAATGATCAAGTGAAGAAGGACAGACAATACAATGATCAAGTAAAGAAGGACAGACAATAAAATGATCAAGTAAAGGAGGACAGACAATACAATGATCAAGTGAAGAAGGACAGACAATACAACGATCAAGTGAAGAAGGACAGACAATACAATGATCAAGTGAAGAAGGACAGACAATACAACGATCAAGTGAAGAAGGACAGACAATACAATGATCAAGTGAAGAAGGACAGACAATACAACGATCAAGTGAAGAAGGACAGACAATACAACGATCAAGTGAAGAAGGACAGACAATACAATGATCAAGTAAAGAAGGACAGACAATACAACGATCAAGTGAAGAAGGACAGACAATACAATGATCAAGTGAAGAAGGACAGACAATACAATGATCAAGTGAAGAAGGACAGACAATACAATGATCAAGTAAAGAAGGACAGACAATACAATGATCAAGTAAAGAAGGACAGACAATACAATGATCAAGTGAAGAAGGACAGACAATACAATGATCAAGTGAAGAAGGACAGACAATACAATGATCAAGTGAAGAAGGACAGACAATACAATGATCAAGTGAAGAAGGACAGACAATACAATGATCAAGTGAAGAAGGACAGACAATACAATGATCAAGTGAAGGAGGACAGACAATACAATGATCAAGTGAAGAAGGACAGACAATACAATGATCAAGTGAAGAAGGACAGACAATACAATGATCAAGTGAAGAAGGACAGACAATACAATGATCAAGTGAAGAAGGACAGACAATACAATGATCAAGTGAAGAAGGACAGACAATACAATGATCAAGTGAAGAAGGACAGACAATACAATGATCAAGTAAAGAAGGACAGACAATACAATGATCAAGTAAAGAAGGACAGACAATACAATGATCAAGTGAAGAAGGACAGACAATACAATGATCAAGTGAAGAAGGACAGACAATACAATGATCAAGTAAAGAAGGACAGACAATACAATGATCAAGTAAAGAAGGACAGACAATACAATGATCAAGTGAAGAAGGACAGACAATACAATGATCAAGTGAAGAAGGACAGACAATACAACGATCAAGTGAAGAAGGACAGACAATACAACGATCAAGTGAAGAAGGACAGACAATACAATGATCAAGTGAAGAAGGACAGACAATACAATGATCAAGTGAAGAAGGACAGACAATACAATGATCAAGTAAAGAAGGACAGACAATACAATGATCAAGTGAAGAAGGACAGACAATACAATGATCAAGTAAAGAGGGACAGACAATACAATGATCAAGTGAAGGAGGACAGACAATACAATGATCAAGTGAAGAAGGACAGACAATACAATGATCAAGTAAAGAAGGACAGACAATACAATGATCAAGTGAAGAAGAACAGACAATACAACGATCAAGTGAAGAAGGACAGACAATACAACGATCAAGTGAAGAAGGACAGACAATACAATGATCAAGTGAAGAAGGACAGACAATACAATGATCAAGTGAAGAAGGACAGACAATACAATGATCAAGTAAAGAAGGACAGACAATACAACGATCAAGTGAAGGAGGACAGACAATACAATGATCAAGTGAAGGAGGACAGAGAATACAATGATCAAGTGAAGAAGGACAGACAATACAATGATCAAGTGAAGAAGGACAGACAATACAATGATCAAGTGAAGAAGGACAGACAATACAATGATCAAGTGAAGAAGGACAGACAATACAACGATCAAGTAAAGGAGGACAGACAATACAATGATCAAGTAAAGAAGGACAGACAATACAATGATCAAGTAAAGGAGGACAGACAATACAATGATCAAGTGAAGAAGAACAGACAATACAATGATCAAGTGAAGAAGGACAGACAATACAACGATCAAGTAAAGGGGGACAGACAATACAATGATCAAGTGAAGGAGGACAAAAGACAAACAATGGTCGCCAAAACAATACACATACAACTAAAAATAGGGAAACACGAAATCCACTTAATATTCAGGCATGACAAAAAACAGTTGTCGTTTTTTATTTTGAAATTGAAATTTTAAAACATGTAATTGGTAACTAACATTTATGTTTTTTTCTAGATTATTGATGGTTTCCAGGAGATGGAAGCCAGTAACGATCTAGAATTTGCCAATAAGTTGGAGGAGATTATAGAATTAATGGAGGAACCATGAAAACATTCATGAAATAGAAAAAAAAAAAATCATTTTGTCTGATATTAACAGTTAATTTTAACATGAAAACTCATATTATGTTATCTAAAGTAAATATATATTAACTAATGATCCGAAACTTATCATAAATGTATGCTTGTCACGTTTGTATGTAAATTGTAGTCAGTGTGTTGGTTAATTGTTCTGAATACTAACTAATATGTTGTAACAGAAATACTGATGAAATTAGGTTTAAACATCTATTAGCCAACCCAGCGTAAATATATCTGTATTCACTGTAACATTATATACACCATATACGTACTGAGAAAAGGGATTACACGATAGGAAAGAGAAGTCACTCCTTCGAAGCATCTGGTGTCGGTTACGTTTTATTTTGTAGGAGATTTATTGTTTATGTTATTTATGTTTCACTGTCGTTGTTTTGTATATACTCTTTAACTGGTGTGTAATCTTTATTTTTATGATCTCCATATACATGTAATTCTATTGTGAATTAATATAATCCTTTATAGGGCACCTATAAAGTGCGAAACGAAATAGAAACGAAATGAAATCAACGAAAGCAAAACGAAACGAAACGAAATGAAAACGAAATAAAACGAAACCAACGAAAGGAAAACGAAATCAACGAAAACAAAACGAAATAGAAAATGGAAGAAAAATAATAGGGGCCTAAAAGAAATCAAACTTATTTTCACAATTACGATGCTAGACTACTTCCCACACATGTCTGTCTTTCATCAGGAGAGGACAGGATTTGATCACCATTGAACAAGAATACTATGCATTTATTCAGCGGGAGTCTAGCTGTCCTTTTCACTTAGTGGCTTCTTTTAAATTTTGGAACCATAAGAACAACGTCAAGTTTGTTGAAAGGAGAGGAATTAAAATAACAGAAGTGCAGTAGTTAAAGTTCACTAATAAATACCCCCGTCGGAGCAAAATTTAAAAGTGTGTCGGAGAGACGAAAAAGTGTGACGACCGGACGGACAAACGAACAAACGGACAGCAGAAGTCCTATATACCCCTATCTTTTTTTGGCGGAGGTACACAAATCCTATCAAAAATTAACTTTAGAAATTTAAAAAAAATCTACATATCTTGTAAAAGTACCTTTTTTCCCTTTGATCCCTTTTCATATCCAGCGGGAGGGGGTATATAGTATATGTCCGTTTGTCCGTGAGTGCTTCCCTCACTGCCTATGCAATTCCTCCTTAACAACTTGATGAAATTGAATGAATCTTACAGGAAATCTTTAATACCATATGGCAAGGTTCATTAATTTCATGAATTCTTTAGTACCAAATGGCATTGTGCACCTTCTATTTTTGTTTTTCCATTTTAACAGTTCTTGCTAAAATTTCTTCACTTTTGGACATTGTCATTTAAGGCTATGTAATTGTCATACAAGGCTATACAATAAAGAGAGGATACTATTGCGTTATCCATAACTCTTCCTAAACAACAGAATGGATTTCAATAAAACTTTCAGAGTTTCTTATGTTTAATTTTGGCAAGCATTAATTTTTCCAGAAGTTCTTCTGTAGGGAGGGCGCTCACTGTACGTCCTGTTATGTTGCTGTTGGTTTTTTTTTTAGTTCTTCAAAATAGAACAATAGGATTTGAAATAAAAAGTTTATAGTGTTGGGTCTTTTTGACCCCTGTATATCTCGGAAAGAACAACGGTAAGACATTACGCCAGATCTGTTGGCACACTACCGAATAAAGGTAATAACAATGGTACCGTACTCCAAGGCGCATTCAAAAGGGAAAGTCCACAAAAACAGACAAAACCGATAACCATCTGAGTTTTCAATTAACGGAACAACTGAAAAACAACACATTCCTGACTTGGTACAGGCATTTTCCCAGGAAAATGGTGGGTTCTGATAGCAGATAGGCAGATGCCACTTGTCTAACCCTAAGACCTTACCAAGTATAAAAACAATCGGTACATGTAAATTCTCTAATCCCAAGACATGACCAAATGTGAAACTAGAAAGCAACTATCATATTCCCGATTTGGTACAGGCATTTCCCAAGAAAATGATGGATCGAACCTCCCACTTGTATGTCAGTCGTTAATAGTTCCGTCATATTGACAAATGGGGGGGGGGGGGGGGGGGGGGGGGGGGTGCATAGGGATTAAACGTGACTAGTCGGGAAAATCCAGTAGTCAAACAGTGCCCAGAATCTGAAACTCAAGATCATCCTGTTAGATTTGCGAATAGGCGAATTTATGTAGAATACAAACAAAAAACGTAATAAAATCAGACGAATAATGAACCCTCAATATCCCAATCTATGAAAATACCCCCTCATATCCCCCATTTTTTTCTATATGCCCACTCCAGAAACTTTATAATTCATAAATACTGCCACACACACAAACACAAATAAAAATATGACATTTGAATTTCTGAAAGTTTGTCGGCAAACAAACCCGACTTGGATTGAGTTACAGGTAATGTACGTGAGGAATACTGTAACGGACAGACATGCAAGATGGGTTATAATTAATCAAAATTATTGTATTTAAAAAATCGAATTATCTTCTTTTTTTTTTATTTCTTTATTTCGTTTTGTCTTTTATTTTTTTCCTTCCATTTTCTTCATATCAGTATATTTCGTTTTGCTTTCGTTGGTTTCGTTTCATATCGTTTCCATTTCGTTGATTTCGTTTCGTTTCGTTTCGTTTTCGTTGATTTCGTTTCGTTTCGTTTCTATTTCGTTTCGCACTTTATAGGTACCCATCCTTTATATTCAACTCAGAAATTTCACGAAGCCTGAATGGTTGGCTTTCTGAGCTTTTGTTGTGCTTAGCTTTTTTCACCTTCCTGTTGGTACTGTTTTTATCCGGGTTGTTCCTTTGGTCAAAAGTGTATAGTGAATAGAGTACAATGTGTCTTTTTTTAATTCATTTTTAGCTCACCTGACCCAAAGGGTCATGTGAGCTATTGCCATCGCTTGGCGTCCGTCGTCGTTGTATGTCGTAAACGTTTTCAAAAATCTTCTCCACTGAAAGTACTAGACCAATGGAAACCAAACTTGGTCTGAATCATCACTAGGGTGTCTAGTTTCAAAAATGTGTCCGGTGATGCCGTGCACCAACCAACATGGCCACTGTTACTAAAAATAGAACATATGGTAAAATTGCAGGTTTTGGGTAATAACTCAAAAACCATTAATAATATCAAAAATCTGACATGGGGTAAAAATGATCAGCACATCAAGATCGACCTACCCTGCAATTTTGAAGTAAATCTGATTACCCATCTTGGAGTTATTGCCCTTTTTTCATCAAATTTGTAAAATTTTAATACTTTCCGTCTTATATTTCAAAAACTATAAGAGATAAAGGTTAACTTTAAATTGCAAAAAATGTGCGGCATATCAAGATCTACCCACCCTGCAATTTTGAAGTAAATCCCATTACCCATTTTGGAGTTATTTCCCTTTTTTCATCAAATTTTCAAAATTTTAATACTTTTCGTCCTTTATTTCAAAAACTATAAGAGACAGATGGTAAGTTTAAATTGCAAAAATGTGCAGCATGTCAAGATCTACATACCCTGCAATTTTGAAGTAAATCCCATTACCCATTTTGACCGATTATGCAAATTAGAAAAAAGGGGGGATGAAATTTAAAAAATATCTTCTCCTCTGAAACTACTGAGCCAATCTCAACCAAACTTTGCTGAAATGATTCTTGGGTAGTCCTCTTCCAAAATTGTGTCCGACATTTCAGAACACCGACCCTATGGGAAATTCCCATAAAAATCTTCTTGTCTGAAACCATTTGCTCAATAAGAACAAAATTTTGATGAAATAGTCATTGGATGGTTCTCTTCCAAAAATGTGTCCGGCGGTTCGGCCCTTCGATCAAGATGGCCCCCACAGCCGAACTTAGCTTTACATAGGACCCTATGGAAAATTCACATAAAAATCTTCTCCTCAGAAACCACTGGGCCAATTGCAACCAAACTTTTGTGGAATGATCCTTGGATGGCCCCCTTCCAAAATTGTGTCCGGTGATCCCGACTTCCAACCAAGATGGCCACCAAGCTAAAAATAGAAAAAAGGGGGGATGAAATTAAAAAAAAATCTTCTCCTCTGAAACTACTGAGCCAATCTCAACCAAACTTTGCTGAAATGATCCTTGGGTGGTCCCCTTTCAAAATTGTGGTGTCCGTCAGCGCCGTCCTGTATCCAAGATGGCCACCATTACTAAATATAGAAATTTCTTCAAATGGCAAACACTGCTCTATTTTAAGCCAGAAAGTGCCCAAATTTGAACTGTATAAGCATAATGATGAGCTTCTTAACATATATTATGGGATTTTTTATGAACTTTGAACTTTTGCCTATTTTGGCCGATTATGCAAATTAGAAAAAAGGGGGGATGAAATTTAAAAAAAATCTTCTCCTCTGAAACTACTGAGCCAATCTCAACCAAACTTTGCTGAAATGATTCTTGGGTGGTCCTCTTCCAAAATTGTGTCCGACATTTCAGAACACCGACCCTATGGGAAATTCCCATTAAAATCTTCTTGTCTGAAACCATTTGCTCAATAAGAACAAAATGTTGATGAAATAGTTATTGGATGGTTCTCTTCCAAAAATATGTATGGCGGTTCGGCCCTTCGATCAATTTTTTTTTATAATTTTAATACGTTTCGTGTTATATTTCAAAAACTATAAGAGATAGATGTTAAGTTTAAATTGCACCATGTCGAGATCTACCTACCCTGCAATTTTGAAGTAAATCTGATTACCCATCTTGGAGTTCTTGCCATTTTTTCATCAAATTTCTAAAAAAAAAATAATACTTTTTGTCTTATATTTCAAAAACTATAAGAGATAAAGGTTAAGTTTAAATTGCAGCATGTCAAGATCTTCCTACCCTGCAATTTTGAAGTAAATCCCAATATCCATTTTGGAGTTATTGCCCTTTTTTCATCAAAATGTTCTCAATTTTAATACTATCATCTTATATCTCAAAAACTATTAGAGATAGAGGGAAAGTTTAAACTGCAAAAATGTTCAGCATGTCAAGATCTACAAAATATTTCCCACAGTTAAATATGTGCGACAACTGTGTGAAGAGTTATTCCTCTTGAAATGCATTTTTTTGTTGACTCACTGCTTTTGGTTACTCAAATAATCAAAGGGAAGCAACTCTTACAAAATGTGAAGTAGGAAAAGCTAAATTTTGAGAATCATTGACATATATGTTTTTTTTTACAGCAATTTTGATAACTTACATTAAAAGGGGAACCCCTGCCCAAATTTTTTTGTAGAAGGGGTCTGCAATGACAAGGGCTACATTTGTTAATTTTTTTTACCGAAGTTATCAAGTTTTATTGACTGATGTTGTTATTATACCCAGGTGAGCTATACAGGCTCCTGGGAGCCTCTAGTTATGTCTATATATGTTTTATGTTGATAACTTCATATCCTCATTTTGCTAATTTAAAAAAAAAAAATGACGACCTCTTCAACTTATATATACACAGTAAATTTGTCTAATAGCACACGATTCCTTGTAAATATTTAACAGTAACACAAACGAGGTTACTTATATCTTATATATTCATCCTTTCCAGTAGGTGTCATAAAATGCTTCATTTATGAAAATAACGTTTAAATAGCCATGGCCATCAATTCCACTAATATCAACAAAACGAACAATCACCTCTCATGTTTACAAATTATTTTGTGAAATATTTCATTTCATTTGTGTTTATTTTTAATATATTATTTACCAATATATTTGTTTTTATTTTATTTCATTATCCTTACCTTTTTAGCTCGACTTTTCGAAGAAAAAAAGTCGAGCTATTGTCGTCACTCCCGCGTCAGCGTCTGGGTCGGTCAAGTTTTAAGTTAAGTTTTAGGTTAAGTTTTTTGTCAGAGTCCATTTCTCAAAAACTATCAAAGGTATCCATTTGAAAATTGGAATACTTGTTCACTATCAAAAGAGGAACCAATTACAACAAGGCAGATGACTCTGTGATTTGTATATCCAGAGTTATCTGCCCTTGTTTCGACATAGTACATAGAAATTGGGGATATTGTTTTAGTATAATTAAAATTTCTCAATAACTATCAAAGCTATTAACTTGAAACTCAATACACTTGTAGAAAGTGTTGACCCCAATCTGTTGACAAGAGAAGACAACTCCATCTAGTATTTTATTTGAGTTATTCCCCTTTTTGACTTAGAATGAGCTAAAAATACAATTTCTCAATAATTATGATAGGCATTGAAATGAAACTCAACATACCTGTTCACTATCAAAAGAGGAACCAATTACAACAAGGCAGATGACTCTGTGATTTGTATATCCAGAGTTATCTGCCCTTGTTTTGACATAGTACATAGAAATTAGGGATATTGTTTTAGTATAATTAAAATTTCTCAATAACTATCAAAGCTATTAACTTGAAACTCAATACACTTGTAGAAAGTGTTGACCCCAATCTGTTGACAAGAGAAGACAACTCCATCTAGTATTTTATTTGAGTTATTCTCCTTTTTGACTTAGAATGAGCTAAAAATACAATTTCTCAATAATTATGATAGGCATTGAAATGAAACTCAACACACCAGTTCACTATCAAAAGAGGAACCAATTACAACAAGGCAGATGACTCTGTGATTTATATATCCAGAGTTATCTGCCCTTGTTTCGACATAGTACATAGAAATTAGGGATATTGTTTTAGTATAATTAAAATTTCTCAATAACTATCAAAGCTATTAACTTGAAACTCAATACACTTGTAGAAAGTGTTGACTCCAATCTGTTGAAAAGAGAAGACAACTCCATCTAGCATTTTATTTGAGTTATTCCCCCTTTTTGACTTAGAATGAGCTAAAAATACAATTTCTCAATAATTATGATAGGCATTGAAATGAAACTCAACATACCTGTTCACTATCAAATGGGGAACCCACTACAACAAGTCAGGTGACCCTGTGATTTGTATATCCAGAGTTATCTGCCCTTGTTTCGACATAGTACATAGAAATTTGGGATATTTTTTGTATAATTAAAATTTCTCAATAACTATTAAAGCTATTAACTTGAAACTCAATACACTTGTAGAAAGTGTTGACCCCAATCTGTTGACAAGTTAGAAGTATGTATAAATTTGTAAATTGCTTGCAGTTTAATACCAGATACGAAAAAGTCGAGCGTCCAGCACCCGTGGGCGGTGCTCTTGTTTAATGTTTTGTACGAGTATTGTTTCATACTTAGTAATCACTGTGATGTTGGTCAACAGAGGAACTATATATCTCAATTAGAATTTGCGTAACAATTAATATTGTAGTTGATAATCTGGATATATCAGATTGGTGTAAAATGGTAAGAAATTTATACGACTATATAGTTTTAGACCAAGAGAACATTTTTGAAATGTCAAATCTTCTATGTACACACATCTAAAGAGTTATGTTATTGGTGGTTAAAGCCACTTTCAGCAATAATTCAAGTCTACGTTCGTGGCAGTTAATCGTATTGGTGGAGAAAAATGTAGTATCCGGATCCCCCCCCCCCCCCCCCCCCACAAACCTTGCACAAGTCATTGACATACTTTGTTCTATCGAGTACACATCGCCATTGACCGGAATCACTTCAGATGTACTTTATAGTGTCGCAACGAGGCAAGTAGTTTTCATTTCTACCTATAAACGTTCATGAAACTGGATGACACAGCATAAAATTGACAAATCGTAGAAGTGGGCAACGGGGGTAGCCCTACACATAAACAGGATTGCTCATTTTTCAGACTTTAGAAACCGTTGTATGTTTGGTTTAAACATAAATAAACCAATACCATAGAGAGTCATATAAAGTAAAGGCTTAAAAAATGGATGTAGCCACCATCCATCTGTGTGCGACTCAGAACTGCCAAGTTAGATTGGGAAAAAAGTTCGTTTTCAGTGCTATCTTTGCAATTAAGTACTATACAATCCATTCACATGGCCGTGGTACACATCATAGAAGAATATCGAGGGACAAAGACACATTTTAATGTAAATCATACATTGTACTTGATTGTGCAAAATGTTTTGTGAAAATCAGCAGCAGTTGCAAGGTGCTTCAACATTGAGAAAAACAGAAATATATGAAATGTTAATTTGTTGTAATAGAGAATATGTATTTATGAAAGACAGATAAGAAGAGTTTGAAGATACCAAAGGGGTAATCAGAATCCGTAAATAACACTGGGGATGATCCATTTTCTCTCCCATTTATATGAGAAATATATTATACTTTCTTACCTGCTAATAATTAATGAAGAACATTCGACGACTTCTTTCGTCTGTCCGCATTTATGTCCGTTCTTTTGGGTTAGATATAATTTTGCTGAAGTACATAAAAAGAGTGGAGGGGTGGAGGATCGAGGTCCCATTTACCTTTAAGACATCAACATTCTCCTGTCTGTTCTTATTTAACCATGACTTAGGTCGCTGTAATGCTTGTGTGAGAAGTTGCTTGTATTGTTGTGGTTGGCTATCTTATGACCAATTATTGTTTGAGGTTTGACAATATAGTGGTTTGTGCTCTGATTGGTTGTATTGTTGTGGTTGGCTATCTTGTAACCAATTATTATCCCCTCGCCAACGAAGTTGTGAAGGGATATAGTAACGCTACCGTCCGTCCGTCCTTCTGTCCTTCCTTCCATCCGTCCGTCCTTCCGTAACATCCTTGTGAACACTCTAGGATCAGCATCCTTCAATGGATTTTGACCAAACTTGGTACATATTTAGTCCTTAAGAGAATCTGGAACCTTATTGATTTTCAAGGTCATAGGTCACCACATCAAATTGTTAAAGCATAACATCCTTGTGAACACTCTAGAATCAACATCCTTCAATGGATTTTGACTAAACTTGGTACATACTTAGTCCTTAGGAGAGTCTGGAACCCTATTGATTTTCAAGGTCATAGGTCAAAGACCAAGGTCACCGGGTAGCTTTTTTACCATGTAACATCCTTGTGAACACTCTAGAATCAACATCCTTCAATAGATTTTGACCAAACTTGGTACATACTTAGTCCTTGGGAGAGTCTGAAACCCTATTGATTTTCAAAGTCAAAGGTCAATGTCACCAAGTCAAATTTTTACCACGTAACATCCTTGTGAACACACTAGAATCAACATCCTTCAATGGATTTTGACCAAATTTGGTACATGCATAGTCCTTAGGAGAGTCTGGAACCCTATTGATTTTCAAGGTCAAAGGTCAAGGGGTCAAATATTTACCGCATAACATCCTTGTGAACACTCTAGAATCAACATCCTTGAATGGATTTTGACCAAACTTGGTACATACTTAGTTCTTAGGAGAATCTGGAACCCTATTGATTTTCAAGGTCATAGATCAAAGGTCAATGTCACGGTCAAATTTTTGCTGCGCAACATCCTTGTGAACACTAGAATCAACATCCTTCAATGGATTTTGACCAAACTTGGTACATACATAGTCCTTAGGAGAGTCTGGAACCCTATTGATTTTCACGGTCAGAGGTCAAGGGGTCAAATTTTTTCCGCGTAACATCCTTGTGAACACTAGAATCAACATCCTTCAATGGATTTTGATCAAACTTGGTACATGCTTAGACCTTAAGAGAATCTGGAACTGCATTGATTTTCAAGGTCAAAGATCAAGGTCACAGGGTTTAATTTTTAGGCGAGGGGATACGCCACGCTTTGCGTTGTCCCTGTTTCTTTGATGTTTGACAACATAGTGGTTTGTGCTGTGATTGGTTGTATTGTTGACCATTACTGTTTAAGGTTTGACAGAAGAGAGGTGTGTTGTTGTGGTTGGTTTGATAGCTTACTATTGTCATTACTGATTCATGTGTACTAAAGGAGTGTTTTGTGTGGTTGTTCTTGATTCAATTGTCAACCATGACTGTTCGTTTTCTATTGTGTCAAATTGATAAGAAATGATTTGGCATAACAGAAATTAAGCTGGAAACTTTTATTGCTGTTATTCATCATGTTTATTCGTCATATTTATGAAGAAGAGTTTGCAGATACCAAAATGGTATTCTGAAACCGTAAATCAAAGAAGAACAGACAAACACAATCAAAGAAGAACAGACAAACACAATCAAAGAATAGACAAACACAATCAAAGAAAAACAGACAAACACAATCAAAGAAGAACAGACAAACACAATCAAAGAAGAACAGACAAACACAATCAAAGAAGAACAGACAAACACAATCAAAGAAAAACAGACAAACACAATCAAAGAAGAACAGACAAACACAATCAAAGAAGAACAGACAAACACAATCAAAGAAGAACAGACAACCACAATCAAAGAAGAACAGACAACCACAATCAAAGAAGAACAGACAAACACAATCAAAGAAGAACAGACAAACACAATCAAAGAAAAACAGACAACCACAATCAAAGAAGAACAGACAAACACAATCAAAGAAGAACAGACAAACACAATCAAAGAAGAACAGACAAACACAATCAAAGAAGAACAGACAAACACAATCAAAGAAGAACAGACAAACACAATCAAAGAAGAACAGACAAACAATCAAAGAAGAACAGACAAACACAATCAAAGAAGAACAGACAAACACAATCAAAGAAAAACAGACAACCACAATCAAAGAAGAACAGACAAACACAACCAGAGAAGGACAGACAAACACAATCAAAGAAGAACAGACAAACACAATCAAAGAAGAACAGACAAACACAATCAAAGAAAAACAGACAAACACAATCAAAGAAGAACAGACAAACACAATCAAAGAAGAACAGACAAACACAATCAAAGAAAAACAGACAACCACAATCAAAGAAGAACAGACAACCACAATCAAAGAAGAACAGACAAACACAATCAAAGAAGAACAGACAAACACAATCAAAGAAAAACAGACAAACACAATCAAAGAAGAACAGACAAACACAATCAAAGAAGAACAGACAAACACAATCAAAGAAAAACAGACAACCACAATCAAAGAAGAACAGACAACCACAATCAAAGAAGAACAGACAAACACAATCAAAGAAGAACAGACAAACACAATCAAAGAAAAACAGACAACCACAATCAAAGAAGAACAGACAAACACAATCAAAGAAGAACAGACAAACAATCAAAGAAGAACAGACAAACACAATCAAAGAAGAACAGACAAACACAATCAAAGAAAAACAGACAACCACAATCAAAGAAGAACAGACAAACACAACCAGAGAAGGACAGACAAACACAATCAAAGAAGAACAGACAAACACAATCAAAGAAGAACAGACAAACACAACCAGAGAAGGACAGACAGACACAATGGCTAAAAGAAAAAAGACAAAAGGATAAACAATGATATACAAAACATTACACATAAAATTAAAGATCGAGCAACACGAACCCAACTAAAAACCGGGGGCTTAACTCAGATGCACCAGAAGGGTAAGTAATACCTGTTTGTAAACATTACTTATATCTAATTAAGAACATATGAATGTAGTTACTTATTACTTTGCCGATACTTGAGATTTCAGTCCGTCTGAACGCATTACTGGTACTGACTTGAATATCAAGACGGTATTAAAATAAATTCTTGAATGAACCAACCAATGAACAGTAGAGTTTGTAATTAGTTAAATTACCAATATAAAATGTCGGCATCAATTACACCAAATATCTTTTACATCAATATAATTAACAAATGCAGTATCAAAGACAATTGTCTCCAATGTCTCACAATCCAGTTTGGAATAAATTTGCTAAGTGGTTACAGAGGAGATTTTAATATGTGTTTGTTTGTCACTAAATCAGAAGAGCGTATTGTTTCATAATATTCCGAAGCATTTGTCATATTTTTCATTAAAATGGAACTGCTATCCAAATTGCAACTCATTTAGTGGGAAAGTGCGGTTTTATTGGCTCTGTAGGTGTAGTTTACTCTGACGTTCTATTTTAGTAACGGCAGCCATGTTGGTCGGTTGGCCGAATCATCGTATACAATTTTAAAAGTACATATCCTGAAGCTAAACTTTGTTGTATTTGGGCCAGTGATATTAGAGGAACTGAATATTCTATTCTTGAAATTATATTTTATTTATAAAAAAAAAGTTTTTTTCCTCAGCAGCATTAAAGATCATAAATGGTTAAACAAAAACTTGTCTGTCATCATTGTGATAATACATATAATGATATAATCATAATACAGCAATACTATTTCACTGTATCTGAATCTGTGTAAAAATAACACCAATAAAATGGGCTGCCAGTTTAGTATGAACACAATATAACATTTCTTAAATAATCTGTACATCCATTTAGGGACCGACCATTTAACTTGCAGGGGGGTTATGGTTTTTTGTTTCGTTCAGAATTTTTTTTTTCGGACAACACGAGAGTTAGAATATTTATTGTTTTCCAGAATTTAACATTAGGTTATATGACAAAAACTCTGAATCAGATTATTTTTTTTTCCTCCACCAAAATCAGAATATTTTTTTCAGCAACACTGGGAATCAGAATATTTTTTTAGAAAAAAACATAACCCCCCCTTCAAGTTAAATGGTCTTTCTCTTATTAAAAGTCTATATGACAACATAAAATTAAATGAAAGTTTTTTTTTCTTGAAACAATGCAAACATTATGATGGTATACATTTTAGTTTGCTGGAATGTGTTGTATTTAATGATGATGAGTGTCAGAGTATATTTGTGGGTACTTCCAAAATGAACGTATCAATAAAAATGCAAGAGCTGGTTAAATGTAAATTTTATCATTATCTGGATTATACTTCTTGATCAAATGAAATTACTCTTATAAACCTGCAGGTACAGTGACATCCATGACAAAATCTTATGTATAATGACTTGTAGCAATTTGCTTTTCTGTTGTCTATGAAATATTGCAATTACAGTAAAATATTAGCATGCCTCATATTATATATATATAAATAAAGTCTAAGGGAATATACCAACCAGAGAACTTAATGAGTAACGGATCGTCGAGACATGACGATGCAGCACAAACAAAATAAATTATAGAAGTCTAGAAGATTGTGCAACGATACCGATAAAGATGTTACAAAAAATATGTTGACAAAATTTTCGATCAACAAATGACCTTCTTCAATGTCTTTCAAAATAAAATATGTATATACAATCATAGTAGTCTGCTTAATAGCTCCTTGTCGTAGCAAACGTGTTTTTTGAAGAGAACGTGGTTCCTCCTTGCTGTACCTCTTTATTGTAGCAAAAGCATGTTTTATAAGAAAAAAGGGTACATCTTCTCTGAATATTAAATGTAATGGAAAAATAAATATATGTATGCCAAGACAAATAAGAAGTAAACATGTTACTAAAAGTAGAATGACCAATGGAAAGATTGTACATGTATAAACAGAATCATATCCCATAATACAATGTTTTATACAAGCAAAATATTTATTAGTATAGCAAAATTGTATAAAATACAGATAGGGTGGGTAGTGGGCACTTTCAACAGTATTTCAGCCATATAAGGGTGGTCAGTGTTATCGGTGGATGAAAGACAATCTCACAAAAAGCAATGACATGATGCAAGTCACTGTATACCACATTGTTGTATCGAGTTGGCCTTACAGCTCGCAATTTGATGCGATCGAAGTCAAGAGCTTAGTAGTGACCAGCACTGACTACATAGGTCGATGTAATCAAAGTGGCATACTATCATTGTCACAAACGTTCCCACATTATGGTTTATTGGGAGAAATAAAAAAAAAGTTGCAATATAAATATGAAATAATAAATTACAACGCAAAACTCTAAAATATTAAAATGGCACTGAAAAAAATATGTGTGTTTCATTTTCACGCAGCTGGTCTGCATGCTATTCACTCTTAGCGATTCTATGATTTTCTTGTTTCCCATTTCCAAGCAGACAATCTCTATGCAAACGTTTCAATTTCCATCAAATCAACAACTTCTTGTAATATTTTAACAAATTCCAAGTTTTTTGTTTCATCTTTATCTGCAAAATCTTTAATGATCTGGAAAAAAATAGATTAAAATTGCAATGACCTTTATTCTAATTGGTCTCTGTTAAAGATAAAGACACTTCTTCTTTTTCTCAAAGGTCAGGAAAGTGAAGGTATCAAAGAGATAACCAGAACAAAGACAAAACGACAAACAATGACCCAGACAATGGTACACAGAAAACTAGCGATTGAGCATAACGAACTCCACTAAAATCGGGGTGTGTGATCTCAGGTGCTCCAGAATGGTAAGCAGTTCTTGCTCCACTTGTGACGCCCCGTGGTGTTACTGTTCGACAACACGATTATATGAACTCATGGAAATAGATTTGAACACCAACATACGTAAATAAATACAAATACAAGAACATATGCCATTATAATGTGACTACCTGCAGTGATAACAATCCTGAATTTCGGATGAACAGTTCCTTTACTTTACATCAACATCTTTTCTTACTACCTAAATTTGCTCTTATATTTATCGTTGGTTTCACAGAAGAAAACAAAGTGTAAAAAGCGAATAGACGACATACCACGTCTCTCCAGATGTGGATATTATAATACTATATTAATAGCTTATTCATCAGAAAATATCATGCCACACCGACGTGCACAATGTATAATGTAAGCCTTTTTATGTCTCATTAACATTAACTGGTTTACGTCAAAAAGTTTAATATAAGTTCTAAGGCATTATTTGCCAGCTATATATAATTGCTTTCTAATGTGCATTTGACCTGTATCATTTCAAGTCGTGTAATTGTCATACTTCATGAAGATACAGATACCTCAATCCAGTTCTGAAGCAGTTGTGCTAATCAACACGAAGTAACAGTTGCATATGATATGAATACGATATGAACGTGTCTGAAATTCAAAAGAGTAAAAGAATCATTTCAGTTGGTCCAGAACCAAGTGGGAGAAGTATTTACGGAAAAATGTTAACACGTTAACACCTTCCATCATATGTGATCTATTGCAAAATATAACTACCTCTTCTTTGTATTTAGAAATAAAACTGAATAACTGCTGTAAAGTGGCCTGTCTATTGAACTTCATCTCCTTTGTCTGAACCTGTAAATACAAAACATGCTTAAAAAATGTAGATTTCACCCTGCAGTGATTTAATTTGAACATTTTTAACGATATTGTCGTCCCATTGACTACTGAGGAATATATAGATGACACACTATTGATGTTGACTGTTATATCCTCTTATCAAATGTTGCTTGTTTGTTTATTTACCCAAATAATTATATCTGTAAAGATGACAATCGTTGATTGCAAATATGATGATCTAATGACAGTTATATATTTGGTCTAGTATGGTGTTGTGTATTTGTTTTATTTGCCCAATATTGTCTGTGTCTTGTGAGTTCTCCTCCTGATTTATGTAGTGGGGTTCGTGTTATTCATTTTGTCATATTGTGTGTCTTTGCGTGTTGTAATGTCTGCTACAATTTCAGCATAAAAACGATGTGATGTTCGTTTTGTCTTTACACCCAGTTGATTGTAGGAGAGCACATGTCCTATTTATATTATTTGTGTTTATTTGTATAGTTGTGTCAAAACACGTCTTGCATATATGAATAACATTTCGGGAGTCTTATTATAGGCAGGAATGGATTACCCTTCGACAGCATCTGGGGTCACCCCTGTTTATTGACATTTTGTTCTATGACACAAAATTAACTGGGAGAACAACATTCCTGGTTATGTTACTTAAGCATTAACACGGAAGTTGTTTTTTATCAAACAATTCAGGAGACACACACAGATTCCCTACATGTAGGTCTATTGTTCTATACAACAAAGAATGTCCATTCAATAGCTTATTGATCAACCCTAAAGAAACAATTTAGCTAGCAATCCCCTACTTACAGTAGACAAGTCATCGATGGCTCTCCAAAATTCTTGGTCATTGACCATTTCTACCTTCATAAAAAAAGTTTTGACACTCTTTCTGTACTCTGCAATATCTTTGTATAATAATAGCTTTTGTGTCGACGATTCCTGTACAGATTAACAAAACAAAAGAAAATTAATATAAATTACTGGTACACATTGGCTTGGTAAGCTTTATTTTATTTTTACTTTTATTATTTGTTTTTTTATTACTAAGTAAATATCATGTTCGTCATGTAAAACTGATTTCACCATCATCTCATCAAGAAGTAACTTAATTGTTCTCACCATGATAAAGCGAAAACAACCCCTCGCTTGTCACGAGGAAACAGCCAGAAAGACAAGGGAGATAATAAAGTAGTCTCCCTTTGTTCCTTAGTTTATTGTATCACTCTGTCCAAACCCATCGAACGAGGATAGCATTCTACTGTCATTCATTGACTTACCTGGCTGCCATTTTGTATTCCTTGGGTGAAAATGTCACTGAAAACTTGCTTTAAAATATCCATGCACGGCTCTACATGATTAGGTACATCCACATCAAATACAATCTGCGGTCTAGATATCAATGGCGCCCAAAGTTGAGTGGCATAACTGAAAAATAATTTGATAACAGATTTCCTAATATCATGATCCAGTAATTTTATAATTTTCCACTCTACTTAGGTGTATGATGGTTCACGTTTTGTGCCAATTCATCGCCATACAGTCAGACTAACATATTATGTCAACTGAGGTTTATGACATAGGAGAATGCTTACCAGCTATTATAAACATATTATTATATTTGAGTTTTCACCGTCATTAAAATTTGTGTGTGATCTCGATTCTCTTTAAAAGCAACCTTTTCCTGACACAACTCTATTGTTTTACCCAATTTAGACGATATTCTAATAGTAATATCCACAAGTTGTATTAGTGAGCTTTTTTTACTGCTAACTTTTTGAATTTAAAGTATAGTCGATGTTTCTTCAAATGATAAGATAGCATGCAGCACAAATACTCGCCTACAATACAGAAAGTGAATGGTCGTTAAAGGTACAAAAGGAACAATCAGAAACCGTAACATGAAAGGCAAACAATGCAATACATACTTCACTATGGACAACAAAAATAAACCTCCAATTTCTGAACCAACCCAAAATTTTAAAGACTTGACTGTCTTACCATTCACTTTTCCAGGCTTGTAGTACACCATTATCAACTCCTATGTCTTTACCCTGTGTGTCTAACATATGCAGGAAATATCTAACAGCAACCGGTAGAGAGGAGGCATCCATCATGCCTTCAAATGCAGCATCAATATAGTTTCTTAAAATTAGCTGTAGAAAAATCACCGATAACACAAATTAATTTAAAAGGTAAGCATGTGAACATCATTTTTCACAATGAAAAAACTATTCCATCCATTTTCCTATTCATCCTCAGATGTCATAGCTTCTATAAAGTGCAATGATGTGTACTGAGTGATTGATTGATTGTCGTTTAACTCCAAATGAGCAATTGGTCAGCTATATCAAATTACATTCAAAATTATGATAATGGTGTCCTATTTGTTCTAGACGAACACGCTTAGTTGAAATTGCATAGTGGTAGCTCACAAAAACAACAGTCTGCAGGTAGATATGTCGCTTCATCCTTATTCCGAGACAACCAATATTTGCTCCGTCTCCTTAATGATGCGCGCTTAGCGGAAAAGCTGCATATACCAATCTTTTATCAGTCTTCGTGATCCAACCAGTGTTCGATGCCATGGTCTATCACACTTGAAGCAACCGCAATGATAATCAAGCATTGATTGAGAATAAACTTGAATTACTATAACAAAAGCACTCGGCATCATTAAACAATGACACAAAATATTTCTATAAAATGGTTGTAGCTATGTATTCTAAATACCTTTGTATGGAAAAGTCTGTTGAGAAACAATGTATCACTCGCCTGTCCTTTACTTGAGCTTTCGTCATCTGTTAATTTTGTCTAATTAAATATAAATCACAATAAGATATGAATTTCTTTCTTTATAGAGTCAACTGCATTTTTTATCTTATAAATAGAGTTAATCTTTATTTTGTATAGTAAATATTTATTTTGCACATTTAATCATTTTATAAATTATAGTCAAACACTATTTAAATATTTGACATTTTGTATATACTGTCAAAATTTGCTCTGTATATATAGTGAAACTACATATTGTACAGAGAGCTAAAGGCATACAGGCTGTCAGAATTGATTTGTTTTTGTTTATATTAAAAGTTGCCATTATTCGATGTTTTATACTAATACAATGTTCTGAACAAAAGGCCAGGTTTAAAAAATATGCTATAATGTCGTAATTAGTGGAAAGAATTTGAATGTCTGTTGGTGAAATCGCCATTAACACGACCTAATTATAAGTCGGTTGCTGTTCCGAATTTGCCGGACACTGATAACTGCTATAAATAACCAGGAAGCATGTTGCATGCACATTCGTTATAATTAATATAATTTAAGAAATATATTTTTGAAATTGGATCCCGGGATAGTCAGTTAATATTATATAATGGTATTTAGTACAGCTTCGTCCGCATCATTTTTGGACTTATACCTCCAATTTGACGACAGTGGTCAACTCAGTACTAAACTTTATGATAAACGGGACGACTTCAATTTTAAAATCATAAATTTTCCAAATATGTGCAGCAATATACCAGCTTCTCCTGCATATGGTGCTTACATCTCGCAATTGATTCGTTATGCAAGGGCCAGTAGCAATTATTCTGATTTCCTGAAACGTCATCTTCATCTGAGAAACAGGCTACTGGACCAGGGCAATAAAACGATTCGCCTTATTCCATCTCTTAAAAAGTTTATATTCCGATACCCAGATCTTGTCGAAATATATTCCGTCTCTGCAGAGACGATGATAAACGAATCATTTTCATATAGTGAAAATGTATAAAGATAAGGAAGTCAACAAAAATGTCAAAAATATTCTTTTTATTAATGTGTGACGTAAAATTGTTTTTGACATTTGCTTCACTGGGTTTGGTACTGCTTTGACAACTATTTTACCTATTTTGTTCCAGTATTGTTATAAATACTGTCATAGTGACAGCCGGAACTTTTGAGCCGTAATGAAAGTGGGAGGTTTGGCGCTTTAAAATCTGATTCAACCCACCATTTCATTAGAAATGCCTGTACCAAGTCAGAGTCATTACGATTTTCACAGTTTTCCGGTTGTTGACTGATTTTGCTTGTTTATATACTTATGAGTTTTGCCTTTCCCTTTGTAAGATTGTTCGGAGTTCGGTAATTTTGTTATTACCCTTTTTTAGTAAGAATGACACTTAAAATCGGAAATACGTGATGAAATCAATAAAACAAACCCAAACTCTGCAAAGGGAAAATTGTAAACAAATTGTATTGCATATTATTGACAACACTTGATTTGACTTGATTATATTTTTTTTTAGAAAAAAACACATATGAAGTTCATTATCTTAGTCTCTAATGTAAAAGAGATATGACCTAGCGTTTTCTCCTGAAAAATAAGAATATATAAAAAAAACTGCGATGCAATTCTACTGTCAAAATACGATTCGGCCGTAAAAAGATACTAAATTAAGCTTACCATATACGTGTTGAAAAATGGAGTAGGTCGGTATAACATCTTTTTTTAATTTTTACACAAAGCTTGCTAAATCCTCCTTATTGTGTCGTTTTCGTGTAGAATCCGTCAATGTTTTTGTTCTTTCACGATTCAATTTGAGCACGTGCTCTTCATCAACAAACAATTTAACAAATTTGCACATGTACAAACGCTTTCCCGAATGAGTTCACTGTCAGGTCGTATGAATATTGCACGGGTCAACATTGAAATTTTACTGGATGCAAGAAAATCAAACAGCGACGTATTTCCTTCGTTCTAGGCTATTTACGTATGATATTATGAAAAATTTCAACTGCAATTAGTATAAAACATCGAATATTGGCAATTTTTAATAAAACAAAAAAAAAGAAAAAATCAATTCTGACAGCCTGTATGCCTTTAAATTGATATTAACAAACATAAGAATCAACCACAAATTTAACTTGCTTGATGTCTATCTTATTTGAACAAAGAAGTTTTGAATCCAGTCCTTTAACAAAAAGGTTTTGTAATCACATGCTATTTTATGATGTCGTCCTGAATATCAATATTACTAAAATGATGATGTACTTATTTTGAAGATAGTTTCATAATATTGTAGATATAAATGACCGTATCTGGTGTCATTGAAATAACATGTGAGTCTCAAACCTGTATAAAGTCATTTAAAGACTTTTCATCATTTGCTCTTGGGTGACCATTCTGAGAGAGAAAGGAATAACATTGTGTAAAGCCTTTAGCTTTCCGATGAAACTGGAAACTTATATTGATTTTAATAATGAATGTGTAAGACTCAGTAATATTCTAATCCACAATCTGATAGTCTGTTGAAGAGTAAATGAGTCTTTAATTATTGGAACATCTTTACTTACCAGATGCCATTTGTTGATGTCTTGTACCTCTTGTAACTCTAGATAAATATGACATGGATTGATCAGAACATCATTCTGTACATTGTGGTTTTCTAAAGCAAAATATACAATTTAAAACAAAAATCCTCTTGCGATAAATTGTTCTTCAGCTTTGTTATTACATTTTTCTCTTAAAGTATTTGTTTTATATGGTTACTACTACATTATGTATATGCTGATGAGACTGGATACGGCACTTTCAATAATATTTCAGTTAGTGGTGTTAGGGACTGATTGCATAGGTAGTTGTAAATCCAACTACTCACTGTTGAAGAGAACTGAGATGGAGACGAAATTTTATTTTTTAATTCTTACAATGTAAATGCGTTCATTTCATATAACAATGTATGTCAAACCGGAAGTGAACATCGCCATAGTAATCGTCACTTTTAATTTCAAGACTAATTTGTCCAAGTATTTTAACAAATAATATATTCCTAAATACTGTAATGGGAACAAAAAACACACCATAGTATTTCAGTTGTGTGGACATAAACTGAAAACAATTAATTCTGAATGGCCTTTTACAATTATCAGATGAGAGATTTATTGATACACCACATCTTTTGACCTTACATTTAACACTATCAATGCTCAAATCAATTAATTATGTTGGCATGAGAGAAAAAACAATACCCACCATATATTTTATTTGAATCATCATCATTTTGTGATTCTTGGGACACCAGGGTCATGTCATTGCCATCTTTCACCATGTACCACTTCAACATGTTCAAACGTACCATTCCATTTCTTCTGTCACTGGTTTTATCGATATCCTCTAACTTTACTTTTCCACTCTTCCCCTGATGCCATTCTGCAAAATAACAGTTTTTGAATATATGTTTGTTTTTTAAGGCAAAATACTACAAATATGTCAAATTATGTTAAACTGTAGCCTATCAAGGTCATTTTCGCAACATAGTTTAAAAAGTACTATTTTGCTTTATAAAATATTTTAAAGTCTAGTTGGGACATTTAAATTGACTTTCTTATTAGATTAGGACAAATATGCAAATATTTGATTATCAACTAATCTCTGGTGACAGTTTGAATCAGCTATTTCAAAAGTTATATTAAGGATACAAATCTAAGAAAACCATATCTTGAGGTATTGAACAGTATTGCCGTCTATGGAAAGAGTAGAGAGTAGATTTGATTGATTGATTGATTTTTGGTGTTTAAGCAATATTTCAGCTATATCATGGCGACCAGTTTTAGTGGTGGAAGAAGCCGGAGAGAACCACCGATCATGGGCAAGCAACTGGTAAACTTGATCACTTGCGGCTGCGAGTCGAGTGCACCTTTTTGCAATTTACAAAGCCGGGCGCGAACCCACGCCGTATTGGTGATAGGCTTGTATGAGTTGTTAGGTAATCCAGCTACCTAACTCATTCAGCCACCCGGGCCCTAGTACATTTAGTTGAGAGTAGAGTATGAATGAAAGGTTACATGACATGATTTGCTACAGACTATATTTTGACATTAAATGTTAGCAGATCACAAGATAAAAAATAAAAAAGATATTATAACATGAAATTTTATTAACAAATTGTATTTAATACAAATATGATATGAAATTATAAACAGGAAGACAAACTGGGATAAGGTCACCTACGTGAACTTATAATCATCCTGTTTTATATGTTGAATGAAACAAAACTAATATATTATATCGAGGAACATCCAATTAACTTTATACAATCAAATGTAATACCTACACCCTCAGGTAATACAAAATCTAATAAAGTAAAATTGACACCCCTATCCCACATAAATGTTCAGTGATTTCTGAATTCTAGTTCATTTACTGTAGGTATTGCATAAACCGGTTTAGTATAGCTGTTATACATTACTATATGACCTATGTGTAATACTAAGTTCTAGTTCATATACTGTTTGTTATTTCAAAAGCTGGGTTGTTTTTGTTTATTTTAGTGTATTCTTATATTACTCACCCATGTGTAATAAATACTGACCCACCTCTAATTATATATACCATACATGTACTTCAGACGATGGTATGCTCTTGTTTTATATTCCTATATTACCCACCATGTGCAATATTAACCCATCTCTAGTTTATATACATTGTACTATATATATTTCAAAAGTTGATTTGGCTTCGTTGTGAATGTAGTACATTCCTATATTACTCATTCATGTGTAACCCAGCTCTAGTTCATGTACTATATCGGAATCTTTGTTTTTGTGTATAACTTTAGGCTTATGGCGTTTAACGACACTTTCCACAATGCCACACGTCACTGACAAACTTGATCACATAATGTTTTATCGAGTACACCTCGCCATGGGCTGGATTAGATCTAACAACTTTAGAGGTGATAAACACTGATTGCGTAGTTATTTGCATGTCTAGATACCGCATGATCATGATCATGATCACGACCAGATGTATAGCTGTAATATATATATGTTGTGTGATACTAACCTAGCTCTAGTTCATGTACTGTGGGTATTTCAGAAGCTGGTTTGTTTTTGTATATTGCTGTAATACATTTTTGTTTGACCTGTGTAATAGTATCACAGTCTAACACTGAGACAGGAATCTTCTCATCACTGTTTCCATTTAGATCTATGTTCAATGTCTGTAAAAATATAGAAAACTGTAACAGGAGACTCTCTACCAACCGAACACCCATGAGCAGGGGCTTCATTTGAGAATAAGTAAAACTATCATTTCCAAAAAAATGGAATTGGTCACCATGGCAACTGTTGTCCTTTTAAAAATGTTAATACCCGATTGCACATCTACTCATAGTTTGAGTCAATTAATGAATGTTGTAGCGAATTGATAAATGTTCTATATTTAATTGCTAAATAAATTTTACAGATTAATAAAATAAAACTTGTAATTGCCTCTGCTTAAACTATTTACATCTCTGAAATGATAAATTTCTAAAAACATTTAATGTTTTTTTTGCTACCATAGTTTCGTATTCCACTCTATTCTTTAACAGTCTTTCCTCAGCCAATGTATTCCTGGAGTTTCCAGTAACGGCATCAATAGGAGCTTTCTCTATCACTGCCCGTATAGCCTTGTATAACATAAATAACTTCATTCCAGTTCCACTCTACAGAAAATAACAAATATTCATTGATAGATATTATGACCATGATTCCAAAAGGTAAAATGATTATAATGATTATTATAATTCACCACCTATCACTTCAAATCATTAAACGGGTCATGTCGTTGATTTTGGTGATTACTTCTGTCCAGATATTTTTTTAATAGTAGTACAATAAAAACATAAATTAAGATTATTATCGAGTTTTAAAGTAAAACGTTCATCCATTATAATAATAAATTCCTGTTTGTACGACATTATACGCCCCTATTCATATGACATTATGTGACCTTTAACGAAAATTAACATTGGCCACCAGCATGACCTTAGATGTAATTGGAGGAAGCGTTGAGAGTTCAACTGAAATGTAAACACCAGTGCCATTACGCATGTAGTTCGGACATTGAGACATGCATAATTAATGATGCTGGGAGACAAACTGCACACAAGTAACAACGAAAATATGTTTTTGGTCGAATATTCATGTTTTTGGAGGTATAAATTAACTTTCAACTCAAAAGAAAAAATCTTTCCAAACAAAAATATAACCAGTTACATGCACTATCCCTTTAATTATACATACATACTATTCCTTGTCATGTTTGTGCGCTTTGAAATACATACTACATTTATCATAATATTATGTTATTTCCTACTACATATCAACAATCAATGTAAACATACCTTGAGATGATGATACATAGACATTTCTAACCAGTTCATCATCAATCTCTCAGTAATAGATTCAAATCTAAGAAAATAATCAGTAATAATAGCAAGAAATATAATTAAAAACATATAATACTGCTATATTTGAACAGGTCCAAAATTCAATAAAAAATCATAAATAACACAGAGGCAAAATTGATACCCGTAACACACATACATGAATATACTTGACCGCTCACTTTCCTGGTTTGGCATAACCAACTCAATAAAAAGTGATGGGAATTAAACTAGTTTTCTGGACAAAAAGTGATTCGGTCACGTGATTTTCACATTTGAATAAAATGATAACCCTCACATCAAATTTGATATCCCAAAATGCACAGTAATATTTGTATTTAATTGTTGTATCTGACAACTGTCTGATACAAGTCTGTAGATGGATCATACCGCACCACTCATGTCTTGTTCCAATATATAACAGTAAATAAGCTCTCATATACACATGTATATAATATCAGTCCTATTAAAGAGATATTATGGGTTACAGAAGATAAGCATAGAAAATAATTTAATCATGGCATAGCAAGATTAATTTATTTATATCTAAAAGAATATTGATTGCAACGTTTGTCAGATTAAGATCTTGCATGCCATTTTAGTTTAATAAGTTCAGTAATAAATGTGACTGATGATAATGACTTACCCTTTAAAAAGAGTTTTGTGTTGTTTCTTCCGAGTTGATTGTATCATATCACTCAACAAACAACTGACTAGTCTGGAATAATAACAATAAAACACATGATAAAAAGACAGTCAACACACTGGCTAAAGTAAAAATGACAAAAGGACAACGATCTAAACAAACATCTAAAGATTCCACAAACACCAAGGGGTGATCTCACGTGTTCCGGAAGTACTGTCAATCATGAAAGAGAGAAAACAGTGTGATTCTCTGTAATCATAACCAGTACAAAATAACCATATTGCATTTTAATTCAAGACATAAGATAAATACCTGTTTAATAGCAACAAAGGTACAGATCATCAGGTACCTCTACCACGATCAGCATTTCAAACTTGTAGGGTAAGCCTATTATATATGTACCTTTATATCAGGCAATCATTACTGTGTAGGTTACCAGAACTGAAACGTAACTTACTCGTAGAAAAGACTCATGTTTCCGAGGACTGCAACAGATAGGAGAGATGCAAGGTTTGCCCTGAAAATACAAAATGCAATAAGATGCTTTATTCCTTCACATGTAGTAACACACAGATACTTTACTATCTTATTCCTGTACAGGTTGCAACAAACATATAATTGATTTCTACACATGTAGTAATAAAAAGATATTTTAATCTTGCCACAATGTGGTTTTATTGCTCCCAAAACTTTAAATTATTTGGCTTTTCAATCCTTCGAATTTTAGCGTACCTGATTACAAGTTTGTCTTGTCATGAGATACATAAAATTTGAGCGTACCCGATGAAGGTTATTCCAGAAACGCATCATGCGCACTAAATTTGATATCTACGTTTTTACTACAGTTTAATCACAGCAACAATAAATATAGTATATTATATTATTCGTATAATAGTATTAGTAAATCGTAAAAATAGCTTGATAGTAAAATGGCACAAAATGTTAAAAAATCAATATAGAGAGAAAGAAATATTAGATTTATGATTATTTGATACCAAATTGATGCTGAGAATAAATAATGTTTCGGAAATAGTTCAGGGGTGGTTGAAAGTTACGTGACCAATCAAATTTGTTCTAAATGAAATACTACATTGTATTTACTATTGACTTAGCTTACTTGTCGTTCATTGTCAGTCTACTTTGGTGTTCTAATGTCTGCACCAATGACTTAAGGAATAATTTATTGGTCATCAATTTATCAAACATCGTCATGGCTTTCTGTACTCTACATCTTTTATCATCTGTTATCTATAAAAACATATATATTATGTTAGATTTATGAACGCCCTCATGATGGCTATTTCATACATCTTTGTATTTTGTTATGCTTTGGGCATGCTTATATTTTCTAGATGTCAACATGATTTGGAAGAGGGGTAATGTCAATTCGTCAGACTAAGTCTAATGTCTGGCGGTAAACAATAGGCAGTAAAAACAATACTAATTTGTTGGTCATCAATTTATCAAACATCGTCATTGCTTTCTGTATTCTATTTCTGTTGTCATTTGTTATCTATAAAAATAAGTATATTGTGTTAGATGGCTATTTCATACATCTTTGTATTTTGTTATGCTTTGGTTTTGCTTATTTTTTTAGAAATCAACATGATTTGGAAGAGGGGTAATGTTGTTAGATCCATTGATATTAAGTGATTTTATACAAGTAAACAACTAATGATGTGTTGTGTATTTAGTAAGCCAGGACATACATTGTTATCGGAATATGTCGTATTGTGCTTAAAAGTTCGAGATTTGATGAAGAAGTGATTCACATTTTTGTAGTTTGTTTATTGTCGACCATCTCCGATTCAATGTTTTATTTTTCATGAACATACCATAGGTTCATGTAGAAGTGGATGTGTTTTCATCTCCTGGTTTGGAAACAACTGGTGAAAAGCATACGACTGGTAGTCAAAATATGGAACAACACATGTCATCAACTCTGCCTTTATTTTTCGAATTGTTATATGAGCGTCTACAATCGAAAACAAAGTTATAAGATTGAAGGATCGCAGGAACGTTTTTTAAGAAAAATGCTGAACACCATAGTAAAGGCATTTCAATCTTTCGACCTTAGGCGCACCTGATGAAGCTTATTCCAGAAAGGCGTCATGTTCAATAAGCTAGATATCTTCAAGATTACTACAATCTATTGCAGGTATTTATGTGTAAAAAAAGCTTGAAGATACCAAAGAGGTAATCAGAATAAGTATATCAAAGAAGAACAGACAGCACAATGCCCAAACGATACCAAAGAGGTAATCAGAATAAGTATATCAAAGAGGAACAGAGAACACAATGCCCAAAAGATACCAAAGAGGTAAGCAGAATAAGTATATACACAATGCCCAAATGATACCAAAGAGGTAATCAGAATAAGTATATCAAAGAGGAACAGACAACACAATGCCCAAAAGATACCAAAGTGGTAATCAGAATAAGTATATTAAAGAAGAACAGACAACAGAATGCCCAAAAGATACCACAGAGGTAATCAGAATAAGTATATCAAAGAGGAAAAGACAACACAATGCTCAAAAGATACCAAAGAGGTAATCAGAATAAGTATATCAAAGAGGAACAGACAACACAATGCCCAAAAGATACCAAAGAGGTAATAAGAATAATTATATCAAAGAGGAACAGACAACACAATGGCCAAAGATATCACATAGGTAATCAGAATAAGTATATCAAAGACGAACAGACAACACAATGCTCTAAAGATACCAAAGAGGTTATCAGAATAAGTATATGAAAGAGGAACAGACAGCACGATGCCCAAAAGATACCAAAGAGGTAATCAGAATAAGTATATCAAAGAAGAACAGACAACACAATGCCCAAAAGATACAAAAGAGGTAATCAGAATAAGTATATCAAAGAGGAACAGACAACACAATGCCCAAAAGATACAAAAGAGGTAATCAGAATAAGTATATCAAAGAGGAACAGACAACACGATGCCCAAAAGATACCAAAGAGGTAATCAGAATAAGTCTATCAAAGAACAACAGACAACACAATGCCCAAAAGATACCAAAGAGGTAATCAGAATAACTATATATAAAAACAACAGACAACACAATGCCCAAAAAATACCAAAGAGATAATCAGAATAAGTATATCAAAGAAGAACAGACAACACAATGCCCAAAAGACAAAAAAGGGTAATCAGAATAAGTATATGAAAGAGGAACAGACAACACAATGCATAAAAGATACCAAAGAGGTAATCAGAATAAGTATATGAAAGAGGAACAGACAACACAATGCCCAAAAGATAACAAAGAGGTAATCAGAATAAGTATATCAAAGAGGAACAGAAAACACAATGCCCAAAAGATACAAAAGAGGTAATCAGAATAAGTATATCAAAGAGGAACAGACAACACAATGCCCAAAAGATACCAAAGAGGTAATCAGAATAAGCATATCAAAGAGGAACAGACAACACAATGCGCAAAAGATACCAAAGAGGTAATCAGAATAAGTATATCAAAGAGGAACAGAAAATACAATGCCCAAAAGATACCAAAGAGATAATCAGAATAAGTATATAAAAAAACAAAAGACAACACAACGCCCAAAAAATACCAAAGAGATAATCAGAATAAGTATATCAAAGAAGAACAGACAACACAATGCCCAAAAGACACCAAAGGGTAATCAGAATAAGTATATGAAAGAGCAACAGACAACACAATGCCCAAAAGATACCAAAGAGGTAATAAGAATATGTATTTCAAAGAACAACAGACAACACAATGCCCTAAAGATACCAAAGAGATAATTAGAATAAGTATATTAGAGAGGAACAGACAACACAATGCCCAAAGGATACCAAAGAGGTAATCAGAATAAGTATATCAAAGAGGAACAGACAACACAATGCCCAAAAGATACCAAAGAGGTAATCAGAATAAGTATATCAAAGAACGACAGACAACACATTGCCCAAAAGATAAAAAAGAGGTAATCAGAATAAGTATATCAACGAGGAACAGACAACACAATGCCCAAAAGATACCAAAGAGGTAATCAGAATAAGTATATCAAAGAACAACAGACAACACAATGCCCAAAAGATACCAAAGAGGTAATCAGAATAAGTATATCAAAGGGGAACAGACAACACAATGCCCAAAAAATACCAAAGAGGTAATAAGAATAAGCATATGAAAGAAGAACAGACAACACAATGCCCAAAAGATACCAAAGAGGTAATCAGAATAAGTATATCAAAGAGGAACAGACAACACGATGCCCAACAGATACCAAAGAGGTAATCAGAATAAGTCTATCAAATAACAACAGACAACACAATGTCTAGAAGATACCAAAGAGGTAATCAGAATAAGTATATCAAAGAGGAACAGACAATACAATGCCCAAAAGATACCACATAGGTAATCAGAATAAGTATATCAAAGAGGAACAGACAACACAATGCTCAAAAAATACCAAAGAGGCAATCAGAATAAGTATATCAAAGAGGAACAGACAGCACGATGCCCAAAAGATACCAAAGAGGTATTCAGAATAAGTCTATCAAAGAGCAACAGACAACACAATGCCCAAAAGATACCAAAGAGGTAATCAGAATAAGTATATTAAAGAAGAACAGCCAACACAATGCCCAAAAGATACCAAAGGGTAATCAGAATAAGTATATGAAAGAGGAACAGACAACACAATGCCCAAAAGATACCAAAGAGATAATAAGAATATGTATTTCAAAGAACAACAGACAACACAATGCCCTAAAGATACCAAAGAGATAATTAGAATAAGTATATCAGAGAGGAACAGACAACACAATGCCCAAAGGATACCAAAGAGGTAATCAGAATAAGCATATCAAAGAGGAACAGACAACACAATGCCCAAAAGATACAAAAGAGGTAATCAGAATAAGTATATCAAAGAGGAACAGACAACACAATGCCCAAAAGATACCAGAGAGGTAATCAGAATAAGCATATCAAAGAGGAACAGACAACACAATGCGCAAAAGATACCAAAGAGGTAATCAGAATAAGTATATCAAAGAGGAACAGAAAACACAATGTCCAAAAGATACCAAAGAGGTAATCAGAATAAGTATATAAAAAAACAAAAGACAAACAACGCCCAAAAAATACCAAAGCGATAATCAGAATAAGTATATCAAAGAGGAACAGATAACACGATGCCCAAAAGATACCAAAGAGGTAATCAGAATAAGTCTATCAAAGAACAACAGACAACACACTGTCTAGAAGATACCAAAGAGGTAATCATAATAAGTATATCAAAGAGGAACAGACAACACAATGGCCAAAAGATATCACATAGGTAATCAGAATAAGTATATCAAAGACGAACAGACAACACAATGCTCTAAAGATACCAAAGAGGTAATCAGAATAAGTATATGAAAGAGGAACAGACAGCACGATGCCCAAAAGATACCAAAGAGGTAATCAGAATAAGTATATCAAAGAAGAACAGACAACACAATGCCCAAAAGATACCAAAGAGGTAATCAGAATAAGTATATCAAAGAGGAACAGACAACACAATACCCAAAAGATACAAAAGAGGTAATCAGAATAAGTATATCAAAGAGGAACAGACAACACGATGCCCAAAAGATACCAAAGAGGTAATCAGAATAAGTCTATCAAAGAACAACAGACAACACAATGCCCAAAAGATACCAAAGAGGTAATCAGAATAAGTATATAAAAGAGGAACAGACAACTCAATGCCCAAAAGATACCAAAGAGGTAATCAGAATAACTATGTATAAAAAGAACAGACAACACAATGCCCCAAAAATACCAAAGAGATAATCAGAATAAGTATATCAAAGAAGAACAGAGAACACAATGCCCAAAAGACAAAAAAGGGTAATCAGAATAAGTATATGAAAGAGGAACAGACAACACAATGCCTAAAAGATACCAAAGAGGTAATCAGAATAAGTATATGAAAGAGGAACAGACAACACAATGCCCAAAAGATAACAAAGAGGTAATCAGAATAAGTATATCAAAGAGGAACAGACAACACAATGCCCAAAAGATACAAAAGAGGTAATCAGAATAAGTATATCAAAGAGGAACAGACAACACAATGCCCAAAAGATACCAAAGAGGTAATCAGAATAAGTATATAAAAAAACAAAAGACAACACAACGCCCAAAAAATACCAAAGAGATAATCAGAATAAGTATATCAAAGAAGAACAGACAACGCAATGCCCAAAAGACACCAAAGGGTAATCAGAATAAGCATATGAAAGAGGAACAGACAACACAATGCCCAAAAGATACCAAAGAGGTAATAATGATATGTATTTCAAAGAACAACAGACAACACAATGCCCTAAAGATACCAAAGAGATAATTAGAATAAGTATATCAGAGAAGAACAGACAACACAATGCCCATAGGATACCAAAGAGGTAATCAGAATAAGTATATCAAAGAGGAACAGACAACACAATGCCCAAAAGATACCAAAGAGGTAATCAGAATAAGTATATCAAAGAGGAACAGACAACAGAATGCCCAAAAGATACCAAAGAGGTAATCAGAATAAGGATATCAAAGGGGAACAGACAACACAATGCCCAAAAGATACCAAAGAGGTAATAAGAAAAAGTATATCAAAGAAGAACAGACAAAACAATGCCCAAAAGATACCAAAGAGGTAATCAGAATAAGTATATCAAAGAGGAGCAGACAACACAATGCCGAAAAAAAACCAACGAGGTAATCAGAATAAGTATATCAAAGAGGAACAGATAACACGATGCCCAATAGATACCAAAGAGGTAATCAGAATAAGTCTATCAAAGAATAACAGACAACACAATGTCTAGAAGATACCAAAGAGGTAATCAGAATAAGTATATCAAAGAGGAACAGACAACACAATGGCCAAAAGATATCACATAGGTAATCAGAATAAGTATATGAAAGACGAACAGACAAGACAATGTTCCAAAGATACCAAAGAGGTAATCAAAATAAGTATATGAAAGAGGAACAGACAACACAATGCCCAAAAAATACCAAAGAGGTAATCAGAATAAGTATATCAAAGAACGACAGACAAGAGATTGCCCAAAAGATAAAAAAGAGGTAATCAGAATAAGTATATCAACGAGGAACAGACAACACAATGCCCAAAAGATACCAAAGAGGTAATCAGAATAAGTATATCAAAGAACAACAGACAACACAATGCCCAAAAGATACCAAAGAGATAATTAGAATAAGTATATCAAAGAGGAACAGACAACGCAATGCCCAAAAGACACCAAAGGGGTAATCAGAATAAATATATCAAAGAGGAACAGACAACACAATGCCCAAAAGATACCAAAGAGGTAATCAGAATAAGTATATCAAAGGGGAACAGACAACACAATGCCCAAAAAATACCAAAGAGGTAATCAGAATAAGTATATGAAAGAGGAACAGACAACACAATGCCCAAAAGATAACAAAGAGGTAATCAGAATAAGTATATCAAAGAGGAACAGACAACACAATGCCCAAAAGATACAAAAGAGGTAATCAGAATAAGTATATCAAAGAGGAACAGACAACACAATGCCCAAAAGATACCAAAGAGGTAATCAGAATAAGTATATAAAAAAACAAAAGACAACACAACGCCCAAAAAATACCAAAGAGATAATCAGAATAAGTATATCAAAGAAGAACAGACAACGCAATGCCCAAAAGATACCAAAGGGTTATCAGAATAAGCATATGAAAGAGGAACAGACAACACAATGCCCAAAAGATACCAAAGAGGTAATAATAATATGTATTTCAAAGAACAACAGACAACACAATGCCCTAAAGATACCAAAGAGATAATTAGAATAAGTATATCAGAGAAGAACAGACAACACAATGCCCATAGGATACCAAAGAGGTAATCAGAATAAGTATATCAAAGAGGAACAGACAACACAATGCCCAAAAGATACCAAAGAGGTAATCAGAATAAGTATATCAAAGAGGAACAGACAACAGAATGCCCAAAAGATACCAAAGAGGTAATCAGAATAAGGATATCAAAGGGGAACAGACAACACAATGCCCAAAAGATACCAAAGAGGTAATAAGAAAAAGTATATCAAAGAAGAACAGACAAAACAATGCCCAAAAGATACCAAAGAGGTAATCAGAATAAGTATATCAAAGAGGAGCAGACAACACAATGCCGAAAAAAAACCAACGAGGTAATCAGAATAAGTATATCAAAGAGGAACAGATAACACGATGCCCAATAGATACCAAAGAGGTAATCAGAATAAGTCTATCAAAGAATAACAGACAACACAATGTCTAGAAGATACCAAAGAGGTAATCAGAATAAGTATATCAAAGAGGAACAGACAACACAATGGCCAAAAGATATCACATAGGTAATCAGAATAAGTATATGAAAGACGAACAGACAAGACAATGTTCCAAAGATACCAAAGAGGTAATCAAAATAAGTATATGAAAGAGGAACAGACAACACAATGCCCAAAAAATACCAAAGAGGTAATCAGAATAAGTATATCAAAGAACGACAGACAAGAGATTGCCCAAAAGATAAAAAAGAGGTAATCAGAATAAGTATATCAACGAGGAACAGACAACACAATGCCCAAAAGATACCAAAGAGGTAATCAGAATAAGTATATCAAAGAACAACAGACAACACAATGCCCAAAAGATACCAAAGAGATAATTAGAATAAGTATATCAAAGAGGAACAGACAACGCAATGCCCAAAAGACACCAAAGGGGTAATCAGAATAAATATATCAAAGAGGAACAGACAACACAATGCCCAAAAGATACCAAAGAGGTAATCAGAATAAGTATATCAAAGGGGAACAGACAACACAATGCCCAAAAAATACCAAAGAGGTAATAAGAATAAGCATATGAAAGAAGAACAGACAACACAATGCCCAAAAGATACCAAAGAGGTAATCAGAATAATTATATCAAAGAGGAACAGACAACACGATGCCCAACAGATACCAAAGAGGTAATCAGAATAAGTCTATCAAATAACAACAGACAACACAATGTCTAGAAGATACCAAAGAGGTAATCAGAATAAGTATATCAAAGAGGAACAGACAATACAATGCCCAAAAGATACCACATAGGTAATCAGAATAAGTATATCAAAGAGGAACAGACAACACAATGCTCAAAAGATACCAAAGAGGCAATCAAAATAAGTATATCAAAGAGGAACAGACAGCACGATGCCCAAAAGATACCAAAGAGGTAATCAGAATAAGTCTATCAAAGAACAACAGACAACACAATGCCCAAAAGATACCAAAGAGGTAATCAGAATAAGTATATTAAAGAAGAACAGCCAACACAATGCCCAAAAGATACCAAAGGGGTAATCAGAATAAGTATATGAAAGAGGAACAGACAACACAATGCCCAAAAGATACCAAAGAGGTAATAAGAATAGGTATTTCAAAGAACAACAGACAACACAATGCCCTAAAGATACCAAAGAGATAATTAGAATAAGTATATCAAAGAGGAACAGACAACGCAATGCCCAAAAGACACCAAAGGGGTAATCAGAATAAATATATCAAAGAGGAACAGACAACACAATGCCCAAAAGATACCAAAGAGGTAATCAGAATAAGTATATCAAAGGGGAACAGACAACACAATGCCCAAAAAATACCAAAGAGGTAATAAGAATAAGCATATGAAAGAAGAACAGACAACACAATGCCCAAAAGATACCAAAGAGGTAATCAGAATAATTATATCAAAGAGGAACAGACAACACGATGCCCAACAGATACCAAAGAGGTAATCAGAATAAGTCTATCAAATAACAACAGACAACACAATGTCTAGAAGATACCAAAGAGGTAATCAGAATAAGTATATCAAAGAGGAACAGACAATACAATGCCCAAAAGATACCACATAGGTAATCAGAATAAGTATATCAAAGAGGAACAGACAACACAATGCTCAAAAGATACCAAAGAGGCAATCAGAATAAGTATATCAAAGAGGAACAGACAGCACGATGCCCAAAAGATACCAAAGAGGTAATCAGAATAAGTCTATCAAAGAACAACAGACAACACAATGCCCAAAAGATACCAAAGAGGTAATCAGAATAAGTATATTAAAGAAGAACAGCCAACACAATGCCCAAAAGATACCAAAGGGGTAATCAGAATAAGTATATGAAAGAGGAACAGACAACACAATGCCCAAAAGATACCAAAGAGGTAATAAGAATATGTATTTCAAAGAACAACAGACAACACAATGCCCTAAAGATACCAAAGAGATAATTAAAATAAGTATATCAGAGAGGAACAGACAACACAATGACCAAAGGATACCAAAGAGGTAATCAGAATAAGTATATCAAAGAGGAACAGAAAACACAATGCCCAAAAGATACCAAAGAGGTAATCAGAATAAGGATATCAAAGGGGAACAGACAACACAATGCCCAAAAGATACCAAAGAGGTAATAAGAAAAAGTATCTCAAAGAAGAACAGACAACACAATGCCCAAAAGATACCAAAGAGGTAATCAGAATAAGTATATCAAAGAGGAGCAGACAACACAATGCCCCAAAAAAACCAACGAGGTAATCAGAATAAGTATATCAAAGAGGAACAGATAACACGATGCCCAAAAGATACCAAAGAGGTAATCAGAATAAGTCTATCAAAGAACAACAGACAACACAATGTCTAGAAGATACCAAAGAGGTAATCAGAATAATTATATCAAAGAGGAACAGACAACACAATGCCCAAAAGATACCAAAGAGGTAATCAGAATAAGTATATCAAAGGGGAACAGACAACACAATGCCCAAAAAATACCAAAGAGGTAATAAGAATAAGCATATGAAAGAAGAACAGACAACACAATGCCCAAAAGATACCAAAGAGGTAATCAGAATAAGTATATCAAAGAGGAACAGACAACACGATGCCCAACAGATACCAAAGAGGTAATCAGAATAAGTCTATCAAATAACAACAGACAACACAATGTCTAGAAGATACCAAAGAGGTAATCAGAATAAGTATATCAAAGAGGAACAGACAATACAATGCCCAACAGATACCACATAGGTAATCAGAATAAGTATATCAAAGAGGAACAGACAACACAATGCTCAAAAGATACCAAAGAGGCAATCAGAATAAGTATATCAAAGAGGAACAGACAGCACGATGCCCAAAAGATACCAAAGAGGTAATAAGAATAAGCATATGAAAGAAGAACAGACAACACAATGCCCAAAAGATACCAAAGAGGTAATCAGAATAAGTATATTAAAGAAGAACAGCCAACACAATGCCCAAAAGATACCAAAGGGGTAATCAGAATAAGTATATCAAAGAGGAACAGACAACACAATGTCTAGAAGATACCAAAGGGGTAATCAGAATAAGTATATCAAAGAAGAACAGACAACACAATGTCCAAAAGAAAAAAAGGAAAACGACAAACAGTGATCTTCAAAACACTACACGGAAAACTAAAGATCGAGCAACACCATCCCCACTAAAAAGCAGACGGGAACTCAAGTGCTTAGGAAGGGTAAGCAGTTTCTGCTCCACTAGTGTCACCTGTCGTGTTACTCTTAAGTATTTCTCCTAAATATATATCTTTGAATGATATATACATATCATAGATACAATGTGATGATGCACCAGTTTTATCAATTATTGGAACACGATTTGTGTAATTTATGGTTTCAGGTACCAAATATATACGATGCAATATTTCTAGTGAAAAATAATAAAACGCTTTCAAATTTTATGTGGAATAAAATGCTGAAAATTCATGTAATTCACACATTATATTAGACCTACGCTATCAGAACAGTTCCAAACAATAGGAAAATCATAGAAACAAGCGAGTGGTAAAATTGATACTCCAAATTCAAACAGCAAATTCATTCCTTTAAGAATAATAACGATTACAAGAGACATATGTATTTACTGTATACCGTGAATTCTTTGTTTTCGTTCATTTACGAACTATTTCAACCAATTCTAACTACCACGGTACTATAGAATCCCGATATATTTCTGTATTTTGATAACGCTCTTATTTATTTAAAAAGTGAGAGTTTGTATAATCTCTTTACTCTAGATCACATAACAACATCTTTCATATAACAACAATTATATCAGTGTACCTTCCCTGATTGTTTCTTCCAGTCTTAACTGTTCCATTTGGATTCCTTTCTCTGCCTTATTCTTCTGATGCCTTATAATAAGTACTGCAGATACACCAATTACAACAGCAGCAACGAAGGCCGTAGACAGGACGGCTGTCAGAATGATCATAAGAGGGATCTCTGATACGTACTTTAAATGTCCGACATTTTCACGAATACGACCAACTTTTACCTAAAATATTAAACATGCAATACAACAACTTCTGAACTTAATATAAAAGTAAGTGAACCCATATGCCAGTTAGAAATTGATGTAAGCAATAAGGATCCCCTTTGTGGAAGCACCTGGTCATTCTGGCATTTGGACTCGTACGGGGAAATCATTCACTCACACAATTGTTCTGATTGGACGAATTACTAAGAACCTCGTATTTTAAATTTTATGACTGTCAAATAATAATTTACTTCCAGTTTAATTTCGTGTATTTATTAATTGTTTTATATGATAAATGTGTTTTGTTACTGTAATGTTCATTAAGATATGTGTATAACAAATGTGAATGTTGTTATTCTAACGTTGTGTATGGGGAGGTTGTACATCATTATGTTTCTTGTGTTTACTTTTGTATATTTTGATGTAGATTGTATCAGTGTGAACATAGTGAATACACGATGGATGATAGACATATATAAGGACAAATTTTCGCTTCCAGAGCACATGGTTTTGTTAGGTAATTATCACGATATCAGTTGCAAGTGTTAATTTGTTTAATCTTGTATCATAATTGTTGTGTGTCCAGATTGTAGCTTTACATGGATAAATAACATCACTAATTTGTATTACCTCTTAATGCGAATCGCTACTCAGTGACATTTTATTCAGGAAATAAAATGTATTGTATGGTGTTAACTTCATATCTCTGTGTAGTACATTTCATATTAATTTAACTTGCTATATGGAACCTCCTGTTGTCAAAGTTCTGCAGTTTGGAGATGACAATGAGTACATGTTATCAAGAAATATCTGCATTCATGTGTAATAAATTATTTTCATTGTGTAATTTGTGTGCTGTCCTTTTTAGGCTCTTTGGTGTTCTTGTTCCCAAAGACTTTGTTATTTGTACTTTCGATCTTAAGCATACCTGTTGAAGGTTATTCCAGAAACACGTCGTGCACACTAGAGTATAAATCTACGTTTTTATTGCATTACTTGATATTAATTAAAGGTTATTTATACATACATTATTGTTACTGTGACGTTAATTGTTACTGTATTTGACATTGTGGAGATATGTGGATAAAAAATGTAGTTAGGTTATAACCCATCCACAGTTCTACACAACTTTAAAATGAATAAATTAACTAATATATCTTTAACTCATTTTTATCAATTTTCACGATGTTGACACAGCTCATACTCTTGGGATTCTAAAATTTATGGAAAAAAAAACATTTGACTGTGAAATTGAATTATTTGTGGATCTATTAATTCACCAAAAAAATTGATATACCAAAATAACATCCCAATTTCTCTAAATAATGTAAATTGTTAAATCTAGAATTTTATCAGAGTGAGCAAAAATTGTAGTTTGTACCATGATGGCCACAACATCTTCATCGGTATGACTTGTACCAGGTACTTCGTTGGGAGGTAAGCATGTGATATTTTCATTGGTCATTTCCTTCACAAGACACGTCCCATCCAAGCCTATTTGTACAAAATACTCTTCTTCTTTGGCTCCTGCTAGTAAGTCTCTTCCCTTAAAAAAAGTCGATAAAATAAGGATTTGACAGGCAATTATGGTCAACCACATTTCTACAATAACAAAATAAAAATTATAAATTTATGCTGAATCCGGATGCTTTACGTATACACAGTCGTAGGATTATTGTCCTTCATTTAAATGTTAAATTTGTGGGTTTCCATGACACATATTAGTATCATTGTTCTTCGTTTGAGAAATACAGATATAGTTAAAATCTAAAATGTGTGGTTCTCCATGGCACATACAATTAATTAAATTGGAGCCCAGTAAATATCGAGAAAGTCTTGATGATAACGATGTCTTTAATTTTCATTTTCAAGGGACATTATGAATTTATCCGGTAAATTTATACCATTTTCAACAATCTGTTCATTTTCTGCTTGAATTAACTTTATTTTTGTTTAAATATAAAAAAAGCTTCGTTCTTTTACCGTGATTAGTATTGTTGATTCTTTGTCATACTCAATCAATGGCAGCTGATCAAATATCGGATTGTCGATGTAATATATAGTAGAAATGGCTTGATAATCATCATATGTAATGTGGATGTTTTGTCCCGTTGATCGCTTACGTCTTTCAAAATCAGAAGATACATATGGTGGTGTTTCACACACAACAACGATATCTGAAGAAATGAAACATGGCTTCTCCTGTAAAAGAGAGCAATACGTAATTACGATGGGAAAAGGAAATATATGTCAGTTATTTTTCATATTAACGTGGTGCTTGTTTTACATTTTGTTAATACATCTCAACTGTCGGGAGCGCTGGGGATAACATACGTCTTGCCTATCTCCTGTATGATGTGATGTTACTCCATATTATTTATGGAAAGCTTTTCTAGAAATACTATCCATTAAATTCAATTTCCGCTATAGATGATGTCCTTTCACGTAACACTTCAAAATTGGTGACTATATTAATTGCATCTATCCCATTTAAAGTGAAATTAAAGAATACAACATATACAGTTAGGTCTCTTTTGTTCCTTGACCTTCTTTACCTAGAAATTAACAATAAGGGCTGGAAACGATAAAAAAAAGAGTTGATTTCGATTTTCCAATTGTAAGCTTTCCATTTACATGTGGAACCAATCCAGTTGCACCTGCCTATGGATTATATATCCCTCATTTAATCCTATAAGAATTGCCATGCCATAGGGTTTAGATTTTGGAATTATTTTGACCGCGTATATTTTTGTTTGTTTTTCATTGTATCACAATCCTATCCTTCCTCGTTCCTAACTTTTGATCGGATTTCTGACATGAAAAACACGGCTGATTCTACTCCACTAGCTGACTAGGAACTGCTTCTTATCTTTCTAGAGCTTTTTGTGGGTTGTGCGTGCATTTGTTAATCTTTTATTTTCAGTGTAATGGTATGTCTTTTTGTCCCTTTTATATTTACCTTTGTATTGTCTGTCTTTCTTCGATTAACGACTTCTGATTACCATCGTGATATATGCAGACATTTCTTGTAAAAACAATACTGTTTTATGGTTTATTTTTATGTATGCTACACAAATAATCTTGAATCATTTTAAGAAAGCATAGCCAATCACAATCTACGATTAATAAATGGAAATATACATACTAACTGAAATCTTTAAGCTATACCCCTTACGGTGGGATAAATAACTTACCGTATTATTAACATGGATTTCTCCAACATCCAGAAAACCTTTACCATTAATTGTTATCTTAGTACCACCACTAAAAGACAAAGTAAGCTTATTATTACATCATATATTAGTCTATGTTAACATCATGTAGTTGTTAGAAGACAAAATGCCAACATTTACCTGTTATGTTGCATATATATAAACTTTCTTAAGATGAAGTCTTTTTAATGCAACACATGATCTTGGAAATTAGGCAAAAATGTGCAGGTTTGTCACCTTGATTGGGTTCATTAATTCAGTATTCAGATTATGGGGGAGTGCTACCTTCCTGTAGTAACATTCATTACTGATTCTAAAGCAGGACTGATTCAGACAATGACATAGTATTTGCTTAAGTGACATATGTTAACACGACTTTGGCTATAACATAACAATTAAAACAGCTAAAATTATTATTGAAACAAACATGTTTCAAGAAATATAAGCAAAACATTGTATAATTATCATTATTTATAACAGTTATTCATTATTCAAGCTACCAGGACAAGTTTGATTTACCTTATTAAGGAATCAGTTGTGAAATGTCTGTACCACAAATTGCAAAGATATGAAAATCGAATATACAAGGTCAGCGTATTTCATTTTATGTGAAACAATATACGGAAAATTTAAACTAATTACCTTCTAAATACTGTGGCAGCTTTTTGAGGCAGTGGATTAATGGTTGGATTGTTAACAAAATTAAATATTCCAGAATAATTCAGTGGTGTATCCTTATCGACTGTAACTATCAGTTTGTTCAGTGTTAGAATTCCAGTTGACGTGCCCATTCTACACGTAATGGTCTTCATTCCTGCAGGTTTGGCATTTCTAAAAGAAAATATTCAACATTAATATAACCTATAATGTACAATACATTGATGGACTAATAGGCTTTTTATGCAACGTATGCTATTGCAAATAGAACAATATTATTTCCTTATTTGTTCTTAAAACGTTAGAAAGAGAGCAGAGGGAGAGACAACTTACAGTAATGTACTATAAATTGGCGGATGAAAAAACGGACAGACAGATTATTGCACTGTTAAATGAACAGATAAATAACTAGACAGAGAGGCAGAATAGATTACTATAATGATCCTACATCTAAACTTGACAACTAATTAAACGCTACACATGAAGACTTACATGAAAGCTATACAGAAATTTCATGTTTTCAATATCATTATTACAATATTAGAGGATTCCGTTAAAAGTTAAAATATTTTTCTAAGAGTAGAAAAATGTATTAGATTAGATCTTTTCTTACCTAATATGGGAAAATGACAGCAATTATTAAGTCAAAGTATGCACTAAAGATAAATAAAACGAATGCTACAACATACAATACCTGCATTTAATACAGATGTCATTATTGTCAGTACAGAACTTAATATCATAGGTGTGTCCATTTGAACCAAAAAACATATTTTGTCCAGTTATATGTATTTGCCTCCCACCAGCAATTATACTTCTGTTTGGTGTGAATTTCAATATTGCCATTGATGTCTATCAAATAAGAATATTGCATTATAAATCCCAGTGGAAATAAGGTTTTTGGGTTCAATAAAAAGGAAATTTCCCACTGAAATTTTATTCACATTCCTTTTTCATATAAATATTTGATATTTAAATAAGGTTGCATGAATCAAACACAGTACATAAATTCACAATAGAACACATATACTTTTAGTCACTGAATGTATCATCTGCACAGTAGTCAGTGTTACGACACTGACATGGTTTAATACATATTCTTATTATTATAGTATTAATAAATGGGTGTTTACATAATGTCCCTGTTATGTGTCCAAGGTCTGTAATAATGACCCAAGGAATCTGTATTGAACCGAGGCAACGCCGAGGGACAATACAGACTTGGAGGACCATTATTACAGATCGAGGACACATAACAGGGCCATTATGAAAACACCATTTTCTTAATACTTTTATTAACCAACTTAAACGATTATTTATGTATGTCTCACCAGGTGTTCGAAAATCTTTTCTTCAGAATTTGTCTCCATTAAAATATTAATTAATCTTCATTTGTAGCCCTCAATTGCGAAAAATATTCTACGGGTTCAGATTCTTTAGACAGTGGGTGTTTTGCTCCCATAGGTTGACTGAAGACAATAATTGCATGCGGAAAAATTAATTCGTCAGGATTTGATACTGTCCATAAATTTATAGTGGACATTTTGATGACAATATCATCGTCCGATTCTTCCGAACTATCTCCGCCTATTTCAATATCTGAAACTTGATTGACAATATCGAATTCGTCGTCACTGTGCATTTTTTTGGAGACCCCTTTATGACCTTCAGCAGTGTGACGCTTCTGGTCATTTCTTCATAATTTTAAAGAAGCTATATAAGTGCATTATATGTATCTGATTTCAAATAGTACAATCTAATTCTTATGTATTTGCTTAGCTTATTCTTAAAGAAAATAAATGTAAATTTCTTTCTCAAGGGACATATTATATGTCCCTAGCGCAGTCAAAGAGTTAACACAACACATCCTGGTCATCTGTCCAACTGATCTTTGCACACGATGACGTATCGAAATCTAGTCTATTTCACTAATCCCAATTTTCAGAAAATCCACTATTATCTATTGAAAAAAAGATGACGATTTTTAAGTCAAAAACGAAAGAAGCAAAACTGAAGTAAACGTGTTAAAATTTGCCGCCATATTTTTCATAATGGACCACTTTTTTTCCATAATGGCCCTGTATTAATGCCGCGTAAATCCTGTAATGCCCTGCCAGGAGATTTATAACGCATATGCATGTAAGATCATAATATAGTAAGTTGGTTAATAATGAAATTTACAGTCCGTAAAATAACATAATTATTACAACAACGGTGTGTCTCTTCTCTCAAGCAAAGGTGGTATCTCAGCCGATTTGTTTGGCTATCCTGCTTTGGTTTTCTAGCTACCAGAGATATTTAAATTTTGTCTTACCAATATTTTGATCTTGAACGTAACTGGTGAAGCGCGTCGTGTACACTAAGCTAGATATTTACGTGCTTACTATACAGAAGTTGCACATTTGCATATATTAAGGAAATTATACAGTAGTACATGCCATGGTTAAAAATATTATGAGTTGACAATAATGACACAAGGAAACAGTTGATCCCTATATGTTGGTTCTGATATCCAGTTAACACACTCACTCGTCAATTGTGTCAATTGTGCCAATTTGCGCACTTGTTCTGAATGCTCACACATTGTACAAGATAAAACAGATTTCAAAATTGAACACATAAACCGCTTGCTTCAAATAACCATAGGATAAGCAAAGACCCAAGACTACGACAAACTGGAGGTAGGCGAATTAATTCCTTTGAATATTAAACCAAGATTAATTCATTTTTTAAATATTCTTTAAAAAATATATGAAAAAAATGGTTCAAGTGATTCAAATGATATCCACCACACCTTAAAAATTATTCTAAAAACAGTTTTGAGAAACCCAATTCTACTACAAACTTATAGTATTTATGTATTTACCTCAACATTATAATACTGGTTTGCTGGAAATATAGTATTATGTCCATTTATAGAAATCATCAGATCTGGATTTGGATTTTGGTTGAAATTTCCACTTAAACATGATATTCTGTAAGAGTACAAATTTCATATATCAAATTGATACAACTAATTCAAACGGCATATTGTGTCAACTGCAATTTAGATACCAATAGGTGAAGGTTTGGATTCTACTAACCAGTTTCAGTGCGGCCACATGTTTGTGCCTGTCTAAAATCAGAAAGTAGGCTTCCATCAGCTTCTGTTGTTGCCATTTGTGTGCTTAGTAGTGTGAGGTTATCCATAGGAATTGTGTTTGTTGTTGTTTGTCTCAATATTTACTTACAATTAAAATATACCTCAATATATATAGTAACGATATTAAAATCGCATACAATTAAGCACAATCTCAGTTTGTTCAAAAATGTAAAAATATATTTATTGCAGATAAAGGAGAAAGCAATATTTGGAGTTTACAATAAACTACTGTTACATTAATAGAAAAAACTTGCAGTGTTATAAAATGTACTATTTGAAAATCAATCAATGGGAATATGTCACTTATCCATACTGTAGAGCATAACTATTCTGTTCAAAATCACAAAAGAAACATTAAGAAGTAGATATACACAAAAATGTGCAGAACAACATATATTATATTTACACTATCAAGTTTGCCTGATAATATAATCATTCTATTACATGCATCATTTTAACTATTGCAAAAATAACTAAAATTGGAAAATAGGAAACGAAATATACACATAACTGAAATACACATTGATAGTTTTATGATATAAACTTACACAGAAGAAGGTCTTAAGACATATACATTAGTACACTCTACACCATAAATCTTTACTGTTATATTGTTATATATATAAACTTATACAGAAGAAGGTCTTAAGACTTCTATATTAGTACACTCTACACCATAACTGTTTACTGTTATATTGTTATATATATAAACTTACACAGAAGAAGGTCTAAAGACTTCTACATTAGTACACTCTACACCATACATCTTTACTGTTATATTGTTATATATATAAACTTACACAGAAGAAGGTCTTAAGACTTCTACATTAGTACACTCTACACCATAAATCTTTACTGTTATATTGTTATATATATAAACTTACACAGAAGAAGGTCTTAAGACTTCTACATTAGTACACTCTACACCATAACTGTTTACTGTTATATTGTTATATATATAAACTTACACAGAAGAAGGTCTTAAGACTTCTACATTAGTACACTCTACGCCATAAATCTTTACTGTTATATTGTTATATATATAAACTTACACAGAAGAAGGTCTTAAGACATATACATTAGTACACTCTACACCATAAATCTTTACTGTTATATTGTTATATATATAAACTTACACAGAAGAAGGTCTTAAGACTTCTACATTAGTACACTCTACACCATAAATCTTTACTGTTATATTGTTATATATATAAACTTACACAGAAGAAGGTCTTAAGACTTCTATATTAGTACACTCTACACCATAACTGTTTACTGTTATATTGTTATATATATAAACTTACACAGAAGAAGGTCTTAAGACTTCTATATCAGTACACTCTACACCATAAATCTTTACTGTTATATTGTTATATATATAAACTTACACAGAAGAAGGTCTTAAGACTTCTACATTAGTACACTCTACGCCATAAATCTTTACTGTTATATTGTTATATATATAAACTTACACAGAAGAAGGTCTTAAGACATATACATTAGTACACTCTACACCATAAATCTTTACTGTTATATTGTTATATATATAAACTTACACAGAAGAAGGTCTTAAGACTTCTATATTAGTACACTCTACACCATAACTGTTTACTGTTATATTGTTATATATATAAACTTACACAGAAGAAGGTCTTAAGACTTCTACATTAGTACACTCTACGCCATAAATCTTTACTGTTATATTGTTATATATATAAACTTACACAGAAGAAGGTCTTAAGACATATACATTAGTACACTCTACACCATAAATCTTTACTGTTATATTGTTATATATATAAACTTACACAGAAGAAGGTCTTAAGACTTCTACATTAGTACACTCTACACCATAACTGTTTACTGTTATATTGTTATATATATAAACTTACACAGAAGAAGGTCTTAAGACTTCTACATTAGTACACTCTACACCATAAATCTTTACTGTTATATTGTTATATATATAAACTTACACAGAAGAAGGTCTTAAGACATATACATTAGTACACTCTACACCATAAATCTTTACTGTTATATTGTTATATATATAAACTTACACAGAAGGAGGTCTTAAGACTTCTACATTAGTACACTCTACACCATAAATCTTTACTGTTATATTGTTATATATATAAACTTACACAGAAGAAGGTCTTAAGACTTCTACATTAGTACACTCTACGCCATAAATCTTTACTGTTATATTGTTATATATATAAACTTACACAGAAGAAGGTCTTAAGACTTCTACATTAGTACACTCTACACCATAAATCTTTACTGTTATATTGTTATATATATAAACTTACACAGAAGAAGGTCTTAAGACATATACATTAGTACACTCTACACCATAAATCTTTACTGTTATATTGTTATATATATAAACTTATACAGAAGAAGGTCTTAAGACTTCTACATTAGTACACTCTACACCATAAATCTTTACTGTTATATTGTTATATATATAAACTTACACAGAAGAAGGTCTTAAGACTTTTACATTAGTACACTCTACACCATAAATCTTTACTGTTATATTGTTATATATATAAACTTACACAGAAGAAGGTCTTAAGACTTCTACATTAGTACACTCTACACCATAAATCTTTACTGTTATATTGTTATATATATAAACTTACACAGAAGAAGGTCTTAAGACTTCTACATTAGTACACTCTACGCCATAAATCTTTACTGTTATATTGTTATATATATAAACTTACACAGAAGAAGGTCTTAAGACTTCTACATTAGTACACTCTACACCATAAATCTTTACTGTTATATTGTTATATATATAAACTTACACAGAAGAAGGTCTTAAGACTTCTACATTAGTACACTCTACGCCATAAATCTTTACTGTTATATTGTTATATATATAAACTTACACAGAAGAAGGTCTTAAGACTTCTACATTAGTACACTCTACACCATAAATCTTTACTGTTATATTGTTATATATATAAACTTACACAGAAGAAGGTCTTATGACTTCTACATTAGTACACTCTACACCATAAATCTTTACTGTTATATTGTTATATATATAAACTTACACAGAAGAAGGTCTTAAGACTTTTACATTAGTACACTCTACACCATAAATCTTTACTGTTATATTGTTATATATATAAACTTACACAGAAGAAGGTCTTAAGACTTCTACATTAGTACACTCTACACCATAAATCTTTACTGTTATATTGTTATATATATAAACTTACACAGAAGAAGGTCTTAAGACATATACATTAGTACACTCTACACCATAAATCTTTACTGTTATATTGTTATATATATAAACTTACACAGAAGAAGGTCTTAAGACTTCTACATTAGTACACTCTACGCCATAAATCTTTACTGTTATATTGTTATATATATAAACTTACACAGAAGAAGGTCTTAAGACTTCTACATTAGTACACTCTACGCCATAAATCTTTACTGTTATATTGTTATATATATAAACTTACACAGAAGAAGGTCTTAAGACTTCTACATTAGTACACTCTACACCATAAATCTTTACTGTTATATTGTTATATATATAAACTTACACAGAAGAAGGTCTTAAGACTTCTACATTAGTACACTCTACACCATAAATCTTTACTGTTATATTGTTATATATATAAACTTACACAGAAGAAGGTCTTAAGACTTCTACATTAGTACACTCTACACCATAAATCTTTACTGTTATATTGTTATATATATAAACTTACACAGAAGAAGGTCTTAAGACTTCTACATTAGTACACTCTACACCATAAATCTTTACTGTTATATTGTTATATATATAAACTTACACAGAAGAAGGTCTTAAGACTTCTATATTAGTACACTCTACACCATAAATCTTTACTGTTATATTGTTATATATATAAACTTACACAGAAGAAGGTCTTAAGACTTCTACATTAGTACACTCTACACCATAAATCTTTACTGTTATATTGTTATATATATAAACTTACACAGAAGAAGGTCTTAAGACTTCTACATTAGTACACTCTACACCATAAATCTTTACTGTTATATTGTCCTTTGGATTCCCTATATTTTTTCCAGAAATTGTTATTTGTGTTCCACCATTTTCTGGTCCCGATGTAGGAAAGATCTGTAAAACCACAAAAAGGTATATGAAATAAAAAAGGCCTGTTTGATTTGATACATGTTTTTCTCAAGAAATATGCACCAATGGACCATGATACAAGCTCATGTGAAGATAACTACATATGGCACACAAAACATACACTCTGCTAAAAAATATCGTATACTGTGTACAACACGATTTCCATGTCAAATGATGTTCGTGTCGTTTGAAAGAAATTATTTAATAAGGGACTCACACATGGATCATCGTAACAATATTTGATCAAGAGAAGATTTAAGCATGAAAATCTAATAACGTATAGATGAGCAGATAATGAATGCGAAATACTAGAAATATCACCAACTATATAACCAAGATAGCTACAAAAGCAATAAATTTACCTTTGAAACTTCAACATTACACCATTCACTACTACAACTACCAGATACTGTACAACCATTGCTGCACCAATCACAGTCATAACCTTGATCTTTCCAGTATTTACAGTATCCACAGCTACCATCAACATTATCTACATATTCACATTGGTAAACTGTTAAGAATAAAAAAGGCTATAATAAGGAACATAACTTAGAGTAAATCTACATAATAACTCTTATCAATTACATTATTTTTTTTTGGCAAAATACTTTAAACTGGCATATTACTAAAAAAAAAAACAATTTGTTGATCATCAAACTAAAGCCAACAAGTTGATATTCAAATAGATTAACTTTCATTTGATAAAACAGATCTACTAAGCATAGCAGATATTTATTTTAAATAATATTGATCAACAGCAGTAATTGACAATAGTATGGATATGCCATGATTACTTCATCAATCTATAGTAACATCATGGTTGAGAGAATCAATTTGAATGAAACTACCAGTTCAAAGAAAACAAAGTGTACTCTCTTATTCATTAAGTGTTGTCGTATATATCATTGTTGTAGATATGTTTGTACCATTATCATACCTTTAAGATTAGCACTACCGTCTACTTTGGTTTCTTTGTATAACAGGTAAACATTATAATTTCTATTCATATGATTTGCAGCCTTAAAATAAAAAACAAAATTCAAATTATCCACACATCACGGACATTGCATTTTCTGTAAGTTTTCGATTGATCGTTTCCAGTTAACCGCTTTAGCATTCTCAAACGTTACCTCGCGTTAAGGTTTCCAGACAACTACTAGTGTGAGTTTTCACTAGTCAGTTTGTTGTCTGAAGAGCTTGAAGATACCAGAAGCCATAAATCGAAGAAGGACAAACAACACAATGGCCCACAAAAATAGGAGAAATGGACAAACAACGATCGTCAAAACATACACATATAACTGTCCTGGTGTTTTCCACCATTAAGCTGGTAGTCACAATGTAGCAGGACACTTGATGAACACGATGATAAATACCTAACTGTGTTGGTTAGAAACATTGGTATGTTTATGTAATCAGGACAAAAACGTAGACCATGGATTCGTCATCTTACCTTCAAATAATGATTAAAAAGATAATGAATCTTTTATATTTATTTGCAGCATGCTTACAATTAAGTATTAATAATAACTTACATTGACATTATGACATACAGCTGTATTACTGAAAACTGTGACATCATATCTTACACTGTTAATGCCACATTTCATATATTGTGTAGTATTCTGTAAAATAATATAATATTAGAGAACAAAACAGAATATTTTCTGTTCAGAAAAACAATAAGGAAAAATAAGTATAAACAAAAAGATGTTCATTATATTTATTATAAAAGAGCCAATCAGAATACTATATCCAGTATGTTGTCATTGGACAAGTTGTAAGAATTCTAAACTGGCATGTTTTGTAATAGTATGTTCAACATGAATTAACATAACTGTTTAAGAAGTAACAATAAATTAACATATTATCAGGTCTTTTTGAGGTGGGGGTTATCACAAGAAGGGAATACTACTTTTTCAATCATTCCTATATCTGTCTATGCATCAGATTAATATCTGTTTCCTTTTTGTTGAGTCTTTCAAACTTTTTGTTTTTTCTTTTTAAATTCGACATGACAACTTTACGAAATCTGTATAAAATAGCATAATAATATAACCATTAATAAAAGATACAAATTTGAGTCTCAAAAAGCATTCGACTACTGTCTAAATATATATATTACCATTACATCTGGAATCAGATATAATTTACTGTGGTGTACATGTACTTTGCTTTAATATACATGTGTCTAGATGCAATGATTTTTTTCACAGATGAATTACTGTATAGTAAAGGATTTAAAAGAGTTGTACATGAAACACATTAACTTTTAACATAGCCAATTCATTCCCGTTCTCATTTCACAATTGAAACAATAGTTCACACTGTTGAAGAAATGCGTTCAACTATTCATTATTTTAGCATATTTGTATTAAATGCTCATGTCATGTAAATCCAGAGCCATTTATTTATTCAAACATGCATCTTGATATCACAATGACAAATACATTTACACTTATATGATTTATCTTTTACTTACATAAATGTCAAAATTTGTAACTTTCATTAACAAGTTTTGTGTAGTTCCATAAGTAATTAGAATATCTTTAGGATTATTTATCTTTGGACACTTAGATTCCTCCTGTTAATATATAAAAAAAATTCAGCATGACTGCCAATATATTATGATTGTTATCCCGTAATTAAATCTTCTTCTATACAAATGAAATAGACACAAACAACGTTAAAAACAATTTATAATTATGAACTCATAATGTAGTTTCATTTCTGTCCCATGATTACATTTATTTTCTATTTGGCATGAAACATATGACAAATGCTTGGTCAACCTAATAGTTCTTGCTGGTTGTAAACATTTACAACATCAATTTGATATTCAACATGCATTGGGTTTACACAATATATTTTACACGCAAGCAAGATCAAAGGAAAGTTTGAAGATACCACAGGGGCGGCAATCATAAGCCGTCAATGGAAGAAGGACAGATAATACAATGGTTAAAAGGACAAGCAGAGTTTGAAGATACCAAATGGGTAATCATAATCTGTATATCGAAGAAGAACAAAAAACACAATGGTCAAAAGAAAAAGTACAAAAGGACAAACAACGATCTACAAAACCTACATATAAAACTAACGATCGAGTAACACGAACCCCACTAAAAACCGGTGGTGAACTCAGGTGCTCCGGAAGGGTAGGCAGCTCCTGCTCAAGTAGTGAAACTCGTCGTGTTCATCTAGATACAAACCCGGTGATAAGTCATGAACGAGGAAAGGACCGGGAAGTGTTTACAAGTGGAACATATCCGTGGTCATTTGTGACAAACAATGATTTACAAAAACAATACACAGAAAACTAAAGATCAAGCAACACGAACCCCACTAAAAGCCGGGAGGACATTTATGTGCTCCGGAAGGGCGAGCAATGCCTACTCCACATGTGGTACCTGTCGTTTTACTCTAGTTACACGCCCAATGCTAAGTCGTGAATGAGAAACGGACGAATTGGGATTACGACAAACGGAAAATATCAATGGTCATTTAATGAGACACTTAAACTTTAGGATGAATAGCAATAGTTCATAAATAGGGTAGGATATTATTTGGCTGGGATCACATTTCAGTTAGATTTCCATCTACATATTCTATGGAAGGGCTCATATTCCAGTTAGATTTCCTTCTACCTATTCTATGGAAAGACTCATATTTCAGTTAGATTTTCATCTGTCTATGCTATATCTGGTGTCACATTTCAGCTAGATGTTCATGTACCTATTCAATCAGCGCTATTTGTGAATTCGATTCCCTCTCGTGATGAGGTGAACTTGCGAAATTCTCATATAATAAAGTTTACCAGTGACTTGTAGCAGGTTAATGAGTTTTTTGCTAGACACTGAATATCGTCCTTGGCACTGATAAAACTGTAATAGTCATTCCATTTCTACCAAGGTGTATAGAACACTATATTTAGATGACCAAAGACTTGATGCGCAAGGATTGTAGGCGCAGCACAATATGTACATGTTTAAAAACCTGATGGGTAAGAGTTATTGTTGCAACACTCTATTTGCATGCCCAAAAATCTGCTGAGCAAGAGTTATAGGTGCATCTCTATACTTACATGGCAAAAACAAGCTCCAGAAGGCTCATAGTTTTAATTCTTAAATGAATAGTGCAATTTTTGATTGGATAACATAAAACATTTGAAATGGAAGAATGATCTAATATTACATGCTACATGACGAACCGGGCTCAAGCTAGCGACCACTAAGCTAGCGACCAATAAAGCGATATGTCTCAAAACCAAAAATATTAATAAGAATAAAATGTACTTTTAAAGATTTCTAGCGACCAATAACAAATATATTACTGTAAATACATATTCAACACAATGAATCGACATCTGGGTATACAGGAAATATTTATAGAGCCCCCCTCGCTCCCACACAATACAAAGTTAACATTTGACACTCATGTGAGTAAAAGACCCGAGCGATACATTTTACGTTTTATTTCACATGTTTTCCTGAACATAAAATATTTATTTTCTTTCCTGTGTTAAAAAATCGGAGACATAAATATTTTTGGGATGGCGAGCTTGCAAAAAAAACATTAAATAAACTCAGATTAAACAAATAATATACTTTCATGTAAACCGGTATATAATTTGGACAGCGTTTTGTCAAACAAAATAAAGTTCAAAATTCCCCGTTCACACGAAGATATCTCATAAATCTTTTAAATAATGTAAATATAGAATATTAGAAAAATATAACAATGAGTTTTATGAAAAATAAACAAAATCGAAATCCCGCTTGAGCGTGACACATTTACGTAATAAATAGTATTATTTTGTTTTATATATTTTTTCAAAATTGTGTATTTAAAGGTGTTAAATCACCATTTTAATTCACCAATCAGAGCTTAGAACATATACAAAAGAAATCCTTTTTAAAAACAAAGTTCCTTTCGCTTTGTTGTATTTTGAACAAAAAGTTGCAGGTAAATATGTAAGGATTGTTGTTAGCCCAAATTTGGTTGCATTTAGTTGCATTTGAATCATTTATGGAGGTCTTGATGCATGACCTATAAATACGGAAATTCCTGGAATGACGTTGCTATTTGCAGAGTTTGGAATGTCCCAGAGCATGGCATCCCAATCCATATCAAAGTTGTTATTTGACACTCTGCTGTGGGCTTGAGGTGCAGAAACCCACCCAGGCACTATTGTCTTTTACACACATGAGTGTCTGTAAGTAAGGGTAATAACAACATTACCGAACTCCGAACAATCTTACAAAGTGTGAAATTCTGCACCTTAGGTACACAGTAGGGTATCAAATGTTAACTTTGCATTGTGGAGGGGGGTTCTAGAAATATTTCCTGTATGCCCAGATGTCGATTCAATGTGTTGAATGTGCATTTACAATAATATATTTATTATTGGTCGCTAGAAATCTTTAAAAGTACATTTTGCTCGTATTTCTTTGTTTGGTTTTGATACATATTGCCTTATTGGTCGCTAGCTTAGTGGTCGCTAGAAATTGGTCGCTAACTTGAAAACAGTATTTTGAGATGCATTTGTATGGCAACATTCGCAGATATTAATATCTACCAAAGGAGGCGGAGAGGTCTATTTCACAAGCAAGAGCCTTCATCCATTTTATTGAATGCGTGTGAGGAAATCCATACATTATTTACACTAGAAGTAAAGAATGCAGTGCTACAAATAATATGCAGTAGCTGGTATATTTATATATATTCACTAACTTTCAGCTTGATTTCTCCTTTACAATTGTCGCCATTTAGGTAACATCCTGCTTTCAAAGGACACCAATAACACTCTCTGTTTTGGATACAAGAAGTGCAACTGAAAAAATAAAATAAAAACTCAGTTACTATCTAATGAATATTTGTGTATGGAAATAGTCTATATAATGACAAGCAATGCATTTAAGTGAGACGATTATGTTCTATGGTACCAAGAGTTCGACCTGTTAAGAGTTATGGAATAACTGAGTCGCAAATGATAACGGATATGCTGTAGCCACAATCCACCATCCTTTCCTCATTCATAACTTAGCGATTAACGGTTTCTGATTACATCTTTGAGATCTTCCACTTTTCTTAAGCGCTATTCCATCATGAATGATTCAGAGTCATTAATTCCCCGTTTTATTCAGAAGATGCTAAAGCATTTCGCAGTCAGCTTTTTGAATACTTATAATTGCTTCCAAAAATGTAATTGCTTTTTTTCTGAATTATTATTTTCCGATGAAAGTTATTCATGCGATTATTTTATTCCCCTCCCCCAAAGAAAATGGGATGAAGGTGTGGGTTATTGGTATTGATCAGAACTTTCACACACATGTTGCTTTACCTATATCGTAACTATCACACTTCCTTAAATCAGTTTTACCTCGGACACATTTTTGTACCTGTCTAAAGCCAGGACCAGAATTTTCATCGGCATGTGTCGTGGTCTTTGTTGTGTTCAATAATTTAAGGAGAGAAGTAATTGTTTGTTGGATTAATAATGGTGGAATTGTTGACCATCCCTGTTTAAACTTTCTTTTCTTCTGAGAACTTTAACAATTCAGGTTTGTACAGAGACGCGAAAATATGTCAGTGCTGTTATGCTTGAGGTCACCTGTCAACCACCTTAGCCACTCGTTCACCCATGACCCCAATACAAAAACAAATTACCACCATATCTATCAAACGAAATAATACATACTTTATTGCTGCTCCACATTTATATAACACAACTTGTGTCGAAGCAATGTTGGTTCCATATCTATCGGTTACATATAACAGAACTGCGTCTGGAAAAAAATGTGTCAAGTCTCAGTGCATACCAACCACAACAATACGAACATAAACCACTCTCCTTTCAACCCTGAAACTTCCGCACACAGTGATGACAATGACAACAAAATGGAAAAGTATACCTTGGCTAGGGAAGACACACACATGCAGTGTAACATAACCGTTGAATTGACTCACAAACCCTCTCTTGATATACAACGGTAAAATAGAAAACAAAATAAGCAACGAAAGGCCTGCTCAGACTTAACCCCAATATTTAAATATAATTTTCTTTAAGAAGGTAATGTTTGCAAAATCAAGTGAAAATAATGGAAAAATAAATTCATCCAAATCCAATATTTCTTTTAAATAATAAGCTACTACGTTTCATAACTTAATAGTCTCGGATAACATTTAGAGAAATATAGCATTATAACCATGTAGACTGTATTCATTCATTTGTTCACATCGCCATCATGGAAATCAATAACTCTAGAAGTAGAATCTGTTCTTTATGATATTTTATTTGCTACTTAGGTAGAAAGAAAACCGTGAAGATCATAAACCATAAACCACAGAACTGACAATTCAGAAGAGTAAAGACCTGGCAAGACGAACCCACACAATTCGGGATGCTCAGCAAATTATTCAATTTACAACCTAACATATATACCAAACACAAACTAGTTAAATGTGAATATGTTTAACTAAGTTTGTGCAAGGATAAATAATGTAGATACAGTTGAAATTTAATATGTCAAAATAGCCAAGCATTTGAGGTATCTGCGATTAATTAAGCTTAAAGGTATAATGTCGCTGAGTTTGCTTTTTCTTATAAAGTTGTTTTTGCGTTGAAGTTAATATTTACCAGCATCATTAATTTTGCATGTCTCAATTTCCGAGCTACATGCACAAAGGCACTGATGTTTACACTTCAGCATGAATTTGAACTCTCAACGCTTCCCTCAATTCCATGCAATGGTCATGTTAGTGGCCTATGTTAATTATTGTTTTACTATGATTCGCCAAAACTTCCTTCCTGTTTCTTTTTCTAGTGGAGTCAGTTGACATTCTCGTACGACCGCCTGCAGGTTTTCCAACGGCAGACATTTTCGTCGTAGAGACAATGATTTATGTTCGAGATGTGTTTTCATGAAAATAAAGAGAATGGATTGACCTTTGGCTTTAAAACTCGATAAGTAGTGTTAATCTATGTTTTTAATGTACTCCTTGTAAAACATATCTGGACAAAGAAAATCACCAAATTCAACGACATTACAGTCGGGAAGCCAGTGACGCAGGAGAGTTCCATCTAAAAACAAAGTCACGTGACTTTCGAGTCATTTTTAATGAAAAATGACGTTCAACCCTTCCGTTAAAATACGTCGGTTTACAATAAATACGTACGCTTGAAATCAATTAAAATATACGGAATATGTCTATGGATAAATAGAAAATAAATTTATTGCATCACTTCAGTTTTTATTAATATAGTGCACAAACATTGAATGTTGCTACTTGAAGTGGACTCAATTTCAAAACAAATGTCGAGGTGGTTCTATTTAAGTTAGAAAATTTAATTAAAACAATATGATGGCTTTCTGTAACATCCATTGCCTGAGGAAATCATCTAGGATCATTGTCATACCAACAACTAGTGTCAATGTCTTGTGGGATGCAATTGTGTCACTTAGTTCTACACCCACCTTGATCGATCGACCATTTGCCAAACATCGAAATTTATTGTCTTTCGGTGGTGTTTCTTAGCATCAACAATAAACGACATCTAAGCGTACATCCGAAAGAGGCTATTTAATTTGGGAAAGGGGTGTCTATTTTTATGTCTTTTTTTAATTTTCTTGTATTAATAACGTATTTTTCAGCTTATTTGTATTGCAATATTGTTTTAGACATTGTGCATTTTGTAATTTAGACTGGGGAATTACCATTTATCATCACTTTAAATAAAATAAAAATCATCTATGATACTAGATTTGCACAGGGGATGTACAACAATTAATAATTTCAATTTAATTTAATTTCAATACACCAGGTACAAGATAAATAGAAAGAAACAAATGTGTGGAAAAAATAAAAGCATGTAAACAAAGTGAATTGAAAAAAATATGAAAATATTATAAAAAAAAAACATGCCAGTAAAACAATTAATAAATTTTAAAAAATCTAAAAAAATGAAACCTTGAGACAAAAAGGGGCATAAACAATTGTATTCAGATATCTTAACCCTTCATATTATATCAAGGCAAATAAAAAAAAATTCAGCGTAAGCAAATATTTTCCTTGAAATTAGGAAATTTTATTATCTGAATGAAAGCTACCAAGTTTCATGTTTATCTGACAATGTAAATATCAATGTATTTGGAATATTCATGTGTTTGACACAACTACAAACTAGCTTCTATAACATATGGGGTGGTTAAGTTGTAATAATTCTTTCCCCTTGACATTCACAAAATGACCAGCATTTACAAATATGGGTACTTAGGTTGCAATAATTATTTCCCCATGACTTCACAAGATGAAATGACCAGCATTTACAAATATGACTGAGTACATAGGTTGCAATAATTCTTTCTCCAGGATATTCACAAAATGACCAGCATTTACAAATATGGGTACTTAGTTTGCAATAATTCTTTCAAGAAAAACTTTTTTTTCATCTTCAACACTCTTACTTCCATTAGAAAATGCCTTTTTATTAACTGCATGGCTCATCATTTTCAAGCAGATTATTTTCAGTAGACATAGAACACAAAGTTTGAACTTAATTTCACATTTCTTACAAATACAATACAATTCAGAAAAAATGTTAAATTTCTTTTTACAAACAAACAAAATTCAGGAGCATCTGAAACTTTTTGAATTAAATGAATGTATCAGTTAGAGGATATATCCTGCCCACAATTATACCCAAGGGCCTGCATTTGTTTGATGATGTACTTTAAATATAATTGGAATGCTGGTCCATTTTTTTACTTCATGGATTTTTTAGAAGAAAAAAAACCATATATATTTAATCATTATATTTTCTGTGCTGTAAATCTGAAATATTGAAATACATAATTGATCAATTAACAATCTGGAAGGTACACAATCAGAAGCTGAGACTGGAATATCCTTACATGTCAAATTTTTTACCATATAATTTTAAATGTTAAAACATCATGAAGTCAGTTTAAAGGGTTCAAATATAGGTAATAACAACATTAACAAAATAAAAAAAAGATAAAACAATCATAAATACTTTTATTTAATCATCTGAACTGTATTCTGAAATAATTGAAATATATGATTGATCAGTGAACAATGGTAAAAAATCAGAAGCAGAGATTGAAATATCCCTAAGCTAACAAGTCAAATTTCAGACCACAAGACCATATAATTTTACAGGTTAAATTTCTGACCACAAGACCATACAAGTTTTAAATGTTAAAACAACATGAAATCAGTTTATAGGGTTTGATACCTGTTTTAAATAATAAATGCAAATACTGACAAAATAAAAAAGACAAAATCTTATTTAATCATGGTCACCTATGCTGTAAATCTGAAATATATTATTGTTAAAGTGTACTGTAAATGGTAAAAAAAAACCAGAAGCTGAGACTGGAATATGTTAACATGATGTCAGTTTAAATATGGTTCGAGATCTATTTGGGAGGGGGCGATATGTTAAATACATCATAAATATCTCAAACTATATCGCAGGAATAACTATTAATCAAATTAATTATGTTATGATACTCTAAATGCAAATAAAACAAAGGCTACTCTTTCTTCTAATTTCTAATTTTAATCAGTTCAAGTATATTTTGAAGTCATGGAATGGGAATGATTGCAAATGCTCAGTTTGTGCTGACTTTTAAAGTATTCTTTTTACCATCAATAGGTCATGTCCATCTTTTATACTTTTATATGTTATACTTAGTTTTATTATTGAATATTGTGTAGCTTTTAGTTATGCTTAGCTTTCATGTAAGCTTATTATTTTTAATTCTGTTCAGCTATAATATCTGCTTTTAATTTCATGTTTTAGTTATTTCAGATTTCTTACCAACTTACATGTCTGTGCTTTTCTTGTAGTGCTAACTTTGTATTTCTTTGTTTTTAATTTATTTTTGCATGCCTTGATTATTGTTATTTATGTTGTATGTCGGTCAAAAGCTCATTAGAGCTTATATTTGTATGCTTGTTGTTTTTAACCATGCCGACTTTAGATAAAACTTATTTATTTATTTATTTATTCAGAATTTCAGCGTCTTCTTTATAAAAAATGGCGGCTGACAGCGTCCTAGTTACAAACCTCGTTTTGCAAATTAAAGGCGGAATGATGGCTATTTTTATATTTCGTTACACATTTGAATGATGGGTAAACCTATTTTTGACCATAGTTTTTACTGACAACCAATGGGATGCGTTTGTGTCAGTTATTCTTAGCCTCGAGAATTTCCCGCCATATATTCTTAGCTACAACAACAAAAACAAATACCTCAGGAAATACCTAGTTTTATACCGATATTATGTCTAATAAACACTTTCTTGGGGTTTTTTCTGCAACTTATATATTTAACCATGATAATTCACGTTTTTTGGGAATGTATATATTTATATTTATCTCTCATATAAGGTTTATTCTGTAATCGTCATGGTAAACAAACGTCAATACCTATTACGATTATGGGCGACACCTGGTGGGTTATTATTATCTGCCCTTGCGTAAATGTTTTTAGCCTTATGGGAGGAGTTACGGAAGCTGACGTTGGCTTCCCGACTGTTATACCTTTAAGACTATTACAAAAGGACCAACATTTTACTAAGAGTTATTTAGTTAAGCGACTTATCATGGTTTAGCATAACACAGTTTATGTGTAATTGTATTGTTTGTATAATAGAAATATTTACCGCCATATGATACAGTCACATTGCCAGTTTTATATCTGCCGTTCTCTTTCTGTACATCTTTATGTCTTGTTTCTGGTAATGAATTAATTTTTATTACATATCTCAGTTCTGATAGATAAATTGCAGGAGTCAACTGAAATGTAATGGTAGCATCACGACTCTGAAAAAACAAACGCACACATGTATGTAAATGCATACGTGGAACCAATGTTATCATCATCTGGTCCAATTTGTCTGACCACATTTAGCAGAAATTGGACCAGGGTTTTAAATCTGCTATTAATTATCACACTTTGAGATATTCAGTATTAAACACTATATAGTTTCAGCAAAAGACATGTAATGTAAATTTGTACCTTTCCAGATTTGTAATTGCCTTTGTCGTTTTAAGACAGAATGTGTGTTAACATTATTATTGTTATTGATTTGTAATACGTAGGGATAAATTAATTGATCTGAAATAACTCTAAAGTGAATAAATTATTAATGTTGAATATACGCACTGTAATTTGTGCTTAACACTATTTTCTACGATATCTCAGGTTGATCGTGGTGATAATTTTTATTGGCGGAGTAAATATGAGGACAAAAGAAAACACCAATTTGTCACATAGCTAGTAACTGTTACAATGTATATGGTCGAGACTCAAACAAACGATCTTAAATTGCATATACTGTTTACATGTGGAGATGTCACCACAACTTCCAAATGATCGTGACCTCACACAAGTAAGAGGATAATTTTATAAAAAAAATAAGATGTTGTACAATTTATGAATACTAGTTGACCAAGGAAACCTTTGCTGGTTAGTTTTGTCTCTGAAAAGCATGAACACGGACCATAATGGAATAGTTCCGGTCCGAAAACATTAATCGTGTGTCAATTGTGAATTATAATTTCTAGTCATAAAAAACTCACTATATGTTGTATAAAAATAATTCATCATGGCTGTTGTCCAATCAAAGAACAATAACGTAAGTTCAAATTAAGCTTTGCAGCATTTTAAATGAAGGTCCGATATTTATCTAAACTCACCATATCATCATGTAGAGCAATGCCACTTGATTTAATTGTCAGACATGTATGTCCAGCAGACGGTACCCAAAAAGGTTTATCAAAATGTTTGTTGCAACTGGAAAAAAGGAAATTAACATAAATGCAAACAAATATTGTTTTAGAAAACAAATTTCCTGGTGACAATAATGACAAAAATATGAATATTAATCAGGTACCTACTATCTAGATCGATCATTAATTTTACGAGTGAAATCAATTTAGGGCCAACCGATCAATTTCAAACGGTCTGCTAAACAAATGACACAACGATTGATTTATACGATTTAAATATCTTTTATATAAAAGTTATGTTTATAAATGCCTCTGATAAAAGTTTTCAAGAGAAGAATATGCACTATTTAGCTTTCTTCAAAAAATGGTTGTGATTTCAAAATATATAACTGAGAATGAAAATTTCGGTGCAGCGAAAATGTCGGATTTCCAATTCCAATATGAATTTAGGACATCTATTTCCTGTTCTCGCCTATGTCTTTTGTCATTTTTAGAACCTATGTGTTGGACTCTACGTTGCCAATAAATTCCAATTTGCCCATCAATGCAGTCTATCTTTTATTCATTTTACCTTTGACTTGTTATATCCCATCCACACATTGGGTTTTCAGACTTCATACAATCTTCACATTTAGAAGAAGGTCTACAATCTCCATTGTCAGCAACATTGGCAATCTAGAAATTATATAAAGCACATTATATTTATATTTCTTTTTATATTGGTATTCAAAAATATCACATGTCCATACATTTGACGTTTCTGCCTTTTAAACTACCGTTGTCCATTAAGAACATCGTGTACAAGAAATCATTCACAGCACATTTTGCTTTAAAAATGGTGAGCTACGTTAATATTTTATTATGGTTTGCGAATTGTTCTAATTTGTAAAGTTGTTTCCTTATAATATCTCCCGATTATGTACTTTTTAACATTTAAACATGATTATGGTCATCAGAATTCCTTTGCAGAACTAGTATTTTGTGTCACGAAAAAATGAATAAGAAACGTTTAAAAATACTAACGGGTTAATCAGAAGCCGTAAATCGAAGACGGACTGACACAATACAATGGTCAAAAGAAAAAGGTACAAAAAGACAAACACACTACACAGAGAACTACACAGAAAAATAAAGATTAAGATAATCGACGGCCAACTACTCTTTTGAATACTACATGCACAGGATCTATCTACATACTTTTCAACTCACGGACAGGCAGTGAGGTATGATGGATGGACACAAACAATAAGAATGTCAAAAGTCATGTGAGCTTTAACTAATATTTGTAAGCTTAATATTTACCACATGCTTGGTCATGGCATAGACATTTTCACCATCTCTTTTAATATCAATGACAGAAGACAACCATTGAACTATTTTAAAATCTCCAAGTGAAAAGGCATCGGTGTCATTGATAAAGATCTATAAATAGAAAGAAAGACATATGTACATATGTATTTATATATTTGAAATCAGACATCAAACATCAAGAAAAGGAGTACATTCCTCTTTTGAGTGAGTGGTGATATTGGAATCATTCCTCTTTTGAGTGAGTGGTGATATTGGAATCGTTCCTCTTTTGAGTGAGTGGTGATATTGGAATCGTTCCTCTTTTGAGTGAGTGGTGATATTGGAATCGTTCCTCTTTTGGGTGAGTGGTGATATTGGAATCGTTCCTCTTTTGGGTGAGTGATGATATTGGAATCGTTCCTCTTTTGAGTGAGTGGTGATATTGGAATCGTTCAGATGGTGTGGTATTTTTGGTTTTTATTGCATTAATGATTTCCTGTTTATTTGATAGTAATATATTAATTGGTCGTCATCAGCGCTGGACTCTTATATTCTATTATTTGGTGATCATCAAGTGAAGTTAATTTGTGATTATTAATAAATCAATAAACAAAACACAGTTATATCTCATGAAATCCTTATCATGCCAATAACTTATTCTAACTAACATTACTTACTTTTCCTATGTGTCCTTTGCTAGTACCAACGTATAGTATAACAAACTGGTCAACTATTATAGCATCTGTCATCTTTACAATATCACCTACAGTTGAATTCTGACTATAATATATAACATCACCCTTCATTGGTACATCTCCTTCTACTGATGAAAAGAAATGTGGTCTACAGAACCCATTTGTCATTTCTGGACAATCAATCTGAGTATGCCATTAAAAGATAATAAATAATTTGCATTGCACATGTTTGATCTTGATTGACAATATATGTATTACACTTGATGGACGTGTTTTCCAATAAGTACCAAGTGTGCTCCCCTTCTCGTTTAAAATGACCAAAAGAAATATTATAAAAATTTTACAATTGTATGTGGACATATACTAACTAATTTATCGCTATCCTGTAATGGATGTTTGTAAATTCAACATTTTACATTGGTAACATATATAAACTATATATGCATGATCATAAGTTGTGTAACAACAGTAGTTTTTTTTCAAATTTGTGTAGATTGGAGAGACTTAAGCTGGAATCAGCTAGAATTGTGACCGGACTTCTCATCTGTACCAGCACAGAATATCTATATAGTGCAACTGGTTGGGAAAAAGTTAAAGCAGAAAGCTTCCAATTTAAAACACCAATATCTACGTGATATAATCTCTCAAACAACTCAAAGCACCCAATGTTATTCTCTTCGAAATGGTAACAACATTATTGTTCTATTTTGTGCACTTTCTTTAACCACATATTCTTTCGTTCAGCTATAGCGAGGGAATACAAATTTTAACCTAAGCACTTTATCTTAATCAAAAAGGTAATCTGCAATCCAAAAACGATTGCATTTATAAACACTATTCCTACAACATGAAAACTGAAGATAATATTATCACATCTTCGCTTCAATGAATTCGTCCTTAATGAAGATTTATGTAAAGTTATATTTTTTCAAGCGCTTTCTATAACTATAGCGCATCGAGTGAACATTTTCATAATTTCATTGTCGATTGTGATAATTATTTAGAAAATACGGAAATATTAATACGTATTGTCTTCATTGAGAACGCGTTATTATTCGTGTTGCCAATTTAATATAATGGTTATGTTGAGGTCATCACTTCGAAAGTTTTACTGTCGCCACCCTGACTAGGGTAGCCGTAACGGAATATCTGCGTCACAAATGATCACAGATACGTCAATTTGTCGCAATCACGATCACCACTATCATTATTCATGCCTTACCGAGAGATTTTTGACAAGAGTAACGCGACTGGTGTCCCTAGTGGAGCAGAAATACCTTATCGTTCTGGAGCACATGAGTTCTCCCCTTTTGTGTGGTTCGCGTTGCCCAATCTTTAGTTTTTTGTGGATCATTGTTTGTCCTAGTGTCCTTAATTATTTCGCATTGTTTTAATATTCTACGATTTACGGTTTCTTATTAACGCGTTAGTATTTCTTAAACTTTTCTTCCAGAAATATTGGAAATTATTGTAATCGAAAGACGAATTTCAGAAGTTGGAAAATCTCGTGTCTGATTCTATGTTGCTAAATTTAGCCAATAAAAACACATTATTAAAGTAAAATGTTTAAATGTAGAGTATATTGTTTTTAATTCTGGGACCTTCTTAATTGTGATTCTGTGTTAGTTAGATTTTCTACCTATGCAATTAGTGGATATCACTGTTCGTTCTACTCATGACGTGGCAACGTGATAAAGTTTGTAAATATCAGGTTTGTCATTTCACCAGGTTCTCCATGTGTTTACTCAAAACGAAAACAGAAAAGAGAAAAAAAGGGAAGACATAGAAAGGAAAATGAAACCGTGCAATAGTTAGCTATACAAATGTGGACTGATGTAACATTATCAACAGTTAGAGTATTATTATCATATAATATCGCATATAGATCCGCTACAGCTCTACAAATTTGATGTACGAAAAATAAATTTCACTTAATGTATTCAAAACTTAGACAAGCAAGTAAAAATTATATCAATTTTACCTATTTTACAGACAACAAGATTACTTTGAACATGTGCAAGTATGAAGATTGTAAACAGAAATTAAAACTTCTCATTTTTTGTTGTTGTTGTTGATTTTTTTATTTTTGGTGTTTTAACAGTGTTTCAGCTATATCATGGCGACCATTTTTAGTTGTGGAGGAAGTCGGAGTACCCGGAGAGAACCACCGATCACGGGCAAGCAACTGGTAAACTTTATCACTTGCGGCTGCGAGTCGAGTGCACTCTTTTTTGTAATTTACAAAGCCGGGCGCGAATCCACGCCGTATTGGTGATAGGCTTGTATGAGTTGTTAGATCCAGCGACTTAACTCATTGAGCCACCCGGACTTCATTCAATTTAAATGTTAAATGGTTTAAATTGATCATGTATGCTACACATTATTCCCAAACTGCTATTTTATTGTAAATAAACTTTTTTTTATATAGGGTGGAACTCTGCCATTGAGATAAGATGTAAGTTAATTTATGCAAACATTTTGGCCTACATTAACTTGCAATCTATTTTTAGAGTTCTAGATAATGTGACATGATAAGACCACATATTGGTACTGTATCTCGTTTACTGAGAGTCTTCGTCATCCATTATTTTTCTGTTTTGCTGTTTGTCACGTACGATCGCCCCCTCCCACCCTCATATAGATCTACATTCCAACAATAATCCGAAATTATACTCACTTCTCTCGTTGTAGATGCTTGACATTTCATTACTGTTTCATTGTAACACACACTCAAACTTGGATTATCAAAGTACTTATTCTCCAGTGGTGTGAACGGACACTTCAGTCTGTCTATTCTTGATATTTCAAAATTATCAAAAAGTTTTGGAAACTTGCAAATCACACTGGCTGTACCATTAGTGAAAACTACTAATAAGTCATCATTCCAAAACATTAAATCTTGAGCTGTAGTAAAAGTAACTCCCTTGTGTGAACAAAAAATTGGTACATCTTCATATGCATTAAGGTAATCATTAAAAGTATTGGTATCTTTGCATATTTTTCCAAGTTTTGAAACAGTATGATTAAAAACGAAGAGAAAATATGTATACTTTCCATTTCCTACAACAGTTTTGAATTCAAAACTGAATTTATTTTTTACAATTGTATTCCAGTACTTGACTGTGTATGTTGCTTTATCATAATAACGTATTCCATTTTGATAGTTTGATATTGCAACACATTTGTAAGAACTACTGAAATCAATTAAGCAATCAGATGATGCTATTGTTAGTATGTTGTCAGATCCTATAGTAGTTGTTGTATATCTTGCATGTGGCTTCTTAATTAGAATATGGCTTCTTTGATACTCGTCAACTATTGATAAGTTACTTCTATAACCAATGCATTCGGATTTATTCCCTCCTTTATAATCACATGATATCAATATGGTTCCTTCATTCCTCGTTTCATAAGGAGTTAACAACCAGTTACTTCCCTCCATTGGTTTAATATTCACAATGTCCAGAGATAAATTTAATTGTATCAAGCTATTTTTGCCACCAATATAAACATAATCTGAGATGAATGCCAAGTTTATAAACTCCTCTGTATAATTTGAATATATCTTCTTGCATTCATAAAGACTTGATATAAATAGTAAAAGAATATTCAAATTTAACATCAGTGTTTTCAAAATCATCATTAATCTTTTATTTCTTTTTATCTTTTATCGATATAGGTTATACAAATATGTCTATATCAGTTTTAATTCCAGTTGATGATGCTCGATACAGGTAATACAAAAAAATTGAAACCTGAAAAGTAAAAAAAACAAAAAAACAATTGTTTTCCCTAACTTAAATGTATGCAGTAAGAATGTATACTGGTGGATAACAACTAAAATATAATATAATAGTGATGTTTACTGGTGCATGGATAGCAGCTGGGATAACACCGTAATGTTATACTGGTTGATAGTAGTTTAACAGTAGCACGACGGGTGTCACTAGTGGAGCAGAACTTTCGACCCAAGTTCACAACCGGATTAGTAGGGTTGTTGTCGCTCAATCTCAGGGTTTTTGTGTACACTTTTGTAGATCATTGTTTGTACTTTAGTATAGTTTCTTGTCTATCTTTCTTCGATTTACGGTTTCTAATTACACTCTTGGCATCTTCAAACTTTTTTTTTTCATTTAATCAGACGCAACGTGGAAAAATCCAAATGTCAAAGATACATTACACAACTCATTATCATTTAGATACAGTTAATATTACAGTTCCTTCGAATTAAAAATGTAGAAATGGTAGCTGATAAAGAAAAACAAATAACAATAACGACAATCGTTGTGAGAGAACGAGATTGTCGGATAAATCTTTGAAAGGTGACCACTCATTATGATAATCGTGTACAATGAGCACAATGTGGCTCCGGAAACAGATCTTGAGTAGATCAGCCAGATTCGTAAGACATGAACGACTACGTATTTCGTACGCTTGCATCAGTAACAGAAAAAAAACATTTTCGCCATATATAGTTTCCCAAGAATAAACAGAAGATACCAATGAAAATTAGAACAAAATCAAATCAATAACGAAAGACAAACAATTAACAAAAACCGAACTCCCCACGAAAACCAATGATCCCCCCATCATGCGTGTTACGATACGTCATTGAAAACATTTCGATCCAAACCATAATGGAATTTTTACTATCCAAGAGGACTCTGAAACTATTCTGTCATGTGGTATTTTTTAGTCTTAATAGGTAATGCGTGTGTTTTAGATGTTGATCAATATTTGTTAAGAAACTTTTGGAGATACCACACGGGCAATCCGAAGAACAGACAACACAATGGCCAAAAGAAAAAGGAAAAAAAGGACAAAAAACGAGATACAAAACATACACATAAAACTAAAGATCGAGCAACACGAACCCCATTAAAAACCTGGGGATAAACTTAAATTGATATAGAACTCCCAATGAATAATCACTCTGACAACATTAAAAACGTTGCAACTGACTAAGGGTACCGATACAAACAACGGTATTACAGTTAGAAATGTTTACTGCAACTCTCAATAGTTAAATTGTCAAATTGTACAGCTCTAGCTAAAGATCGAACTCTAAAAGTTGATAATTTAGCACTCTCGCTAATGATCTAGCTTTAAAATTTAATAACTTAGCTAACTCCAGTGGAGAAATATCGCCATCCACTTGTAGCAGAAGTGGCATATTTATATATTGTCAGAGATTCAGGTGGATTGGCATTGGTTACTATGCATAGCCACACTGATTGCAAAATATATATTTTGATTGGTTCTTGCTGTTGTAAGGTCGCAAGGGATAGTAAGTATTTATATAATAGAATTGAAGTTTAATTTAAGGATATGCAATTTTATTATACTGTACATAACCGTTGGGGAGTATGTAGTCACTCAGCCTCAATGTTTCACTAAGGAATCCAACTTCATTGAAAAAAAGAATATCCCCTTTCGTACCTCAAGCTTTTTATTAAACGTTTGAAGGTTAATGACATTGTTACACACATTACGTTCGTTATTGTAATTTGTATAATTGTGGCATTCAAATTGCCTGCATAGTGAATGGGGTGTTGAATTGTACCCAGAAAAAGAAAGGACGCACTGCTTAGAGTTTATTTTTTATTATTCATTAAATACACCTTTATAAGGAAATGTTCAAAGGCTTTAAAGATAATGTGCTCCTTTTCATTATATTGGTAAGGTTCATCATAACCAATAACTGAAAATTACCCAGTAACAATTACCCATTAAATAATGCATACTGACTACAACTAACACGGCAAAGTTTATGACTTTATGTTGTACCAATACATATATGTGTAAATGTGTAATGCTTATCATTACACATTTGATGTATACCTTATATAATAGTATGGATCATGTGTAATGCTAGGCTTTATTACATAAAGGTCATATCAAATAGTCGAGCAACAACTGTTCGTATGACAAGTAAGGAAAACCAAAAATAAAATTGTTCGGTTTGCTTGACTTACATAGATTAAAACGTGGTCTTGATAAACAAGCCCAGTTAATGTATTTATGCCAAAAATTATTTTGATATCTTCTACAAAGCAGAGCATTCAAGTTTTTAAACATCTACAGTAACTTCGATACAATATAACAGGCATTGCCTTCAAGTTGTCAACTTTCGAGAGGCTGTTGCCCGGTCTAAACCATCTTCTTGTCCAGTCTACAGATATAAAAGAAGAGAGAGAGAGTGAGAGAGAGAGAGAGAGAGAGAGAGAGAGAGAGAAAGAGAGTCTGTCAATCACTTCCGCCTTGATTATAAGATGAGAGACTAATATTAATGTCTAATATTTTGGCAATGTCCTCGTCACTGTATCTACGAATCTGAATTTTTCATTCGCTGTCTCCTGAGCAGACAAGGCGACAATTGCATTGTTTGGCAGATGAATTACGCAGTTGTCGACCCTGAAGGGGAAAATTGAGATGGCTGGAGGGTAACAATAGGTGTGTTGACCCCGGTCCTCAATATTTATAAAACAGTTCGTTTATATTTTAATCAGGTGACAGTTTTCATCCAATGAGGTTGTTTTTAAGATAATAATGATAGTAATAAAATAATAATAATTACCTCGATTTTAGCGGCTTCGAAAGAAAGAAAAAAAAACAACAACATATGCGATAATATATCTAAAGAGGAGTTATTGTACAGCTATTTTCTTTATTTAAAGTAATTCAGTACACACAAAAAAGATTAGTATTTCACAAAATGCAACTTTACTTTTATACTTACATGTGCAACTTCTTTTCATACGATTGAAATTGAGTTAAACCAGGAAGTCGATTATACATGAACTGGGTCTATAAATATACATACATTCAAAAGTGAATGTATACCAGTTCTCGTCCCAAAACAAAACCAATTCAAGTACAGAGATGATATTTTTTCTTTCTTTTTGAACTTGATACTTTATAGCAGATTGCGATCTTTTGATATGTTTTTAGTTTTTAAATAATGATACTCAGTTACTAATGTATTAACTGTAATAACAGGTGTCTATCGTTCACATCACGTGATAAGTCCAAATCAACACGACTTTCTGGGATGACTATTATTTAGAATTTTGCTTTTCAAATTAAAGAGCAAAATGATATGAGACTGCCCGCTCTACTGGTCTACAAATAAGCATTAGGGGTGGGGAGAATGGGGGTACTGCTCTCCTGGTTTACAAATAAGTATTTGGGGTGGGGGAGGATGAGGGTACTGCTCTCCTGGTTTACAAATAAGTATTAGTGTTGGGGGAGGATGCGGGTACTGCTCTCCTGGTTTACAAATAAGTATTAGGGCTGAGGGACGCTGGTGGTACCACTCTCTTGGCTTACAAATAAGCATTAGGGGAGGGGGAGGATGGAGGTACTGCTCTCCTAGTTTACAAATAAGTATTAGGGGTGGGAGACGATGGGGGTACTGCTCTCCTGGTTTACAAATAAGTATTAGGGCTGAGGGACGCTGGTGGTACCACTCTCCTGGCTTACAAATAAGCATTAGGGGAGGGGGAGGATGGAGGTACTGCTCTCCTGGTTTACAAATAAGTATTAGGGCTGAGGGACGCTGGTGGTACCACTCTTCTGGCTTACAAATAAGTATTAAGGGAGGGGGAGGATGGGGGTACCGCTCTCCTGGTTTACAAATAAGTATTATGGGTGGGGGAGGATGGGGGTACTGCTTTCCTGGTTTACAAATAAGTATTAGGAGTGGGGGAGGATGGGGGTACCGCTCTCCTGGTTTACAAATAAGTATTAGTGTTGGGGGAGGATGCGGGTACTGCTCTCCTGGTTTACAAATAAGTATTAGGGCTGAGGGACGCTGGTGGTACCACTCTCCTGGCTTACAAATAAGCATTAGGGGAGGGGGAGGATGGAGGTACTGCTCTCCTGGTTTACAAATAAGTATTAGGGCTGAGGGACGCTGGTGGTACCACTCTTCTGGCTTACAAATAAGTATTAAGGGAGGGGGAGGATGGGGGTACCGCTCTCCTGGTTTACAAATAAGTATTATGGGTGGGGGAGGATGGGGGTACTGCTTTCCTGGTTTACAAATAAGTATTAGAGGTGGGGGAGGATGGGGGTACCGCTCTCCTAGTTAACAAATAAGTATGAGGGGTGGGGAGAATGGGGGTACTGCTCTCCTGGTAAACAAAACGTATCAGGGGTGGGAGAGGATGGTGGTACCGCTCTCCTGGTTTACAAATAAGTATTAGGGGTGGGGGAGGATGGTGGTACCGCTCTCCTGGATTACAAATAAGCATAGGTGAAAGTTGTGAGGCTTTTGTTTTTCATCACTGGACCCAATATGCTCACCTTAGTTAATATACTGATTACGATCTTTTGATATGTTTTTAGTTTTTAAATAATGATACTCAGTTACTAATGTATTAACTGTAATAACAGGTGTCTATCGTTCACATCACGTGATAAGTCCAAATCAACACGACTTTCTGGGATGACTATTATTTAGATTTTTGCTTTTCAAATTAAAGGGCCAAATAATATGGGACTGCCCGCTCTACTGGTCTACAAATAAGCATTAGGGGTGGGGAGGATGGGTGTACTGCTCTCCTGGTTTACAAATAAGTATTAGGGATGGGGGGGGGGGGGGGGGGATGGAGGCACCGCTCTCCTGGTTTACAAATAAGTATTAGGGGTGGGGGAGGATGGAGATACCGCTCTCCTGGTTTACAAATAAGCATGAGGGGTGGGGGAGGATGGGGTACCGCTCTCTTGCTTTACAAATAAGTATTAGGGGTGGGGAGGATGGTGGTACCGCTCTCCTGGTTTACAAATAAGTATCAGGGATGGGGAGGATGGTGGTACCGCTCTCCTGGTTTATAAATAAGCATTAGGGATGGGGAGGATGGTGGTACCGCTCTCCTGGTTTATAAATAAGTATTAAGGGTGGGGAGGATGGTGGTACCGCTCTCCTGGTTTACAAATAAGTATTAAGGGTGGGGAGGATGGTGGTACCGCTCTCCTGGTTTACAAATAAGTATTAAGGGTGGGGAGGATGGTGGTACCGCTCTCCTGGTTTACAAATAAGTATTAAGGGTGGGGAGGATGGTGGTACCGCTCTCCTGGTTTATAAATAAGTATTAAGGGTGGGGAGGATGGTGGTACCGCTCTCCTGGTTTACAAATAAGTATTAAGGGTGGGGAGGATGGTGGTACCGCTCTCCTGGTTTATAAATAAGTATTAAGGGTGGGGAGGATGGTGGTACCGCTCTCCTGGTTTATAAATAAGTATTAAGGGTGGGGAGGATGGTGGTACCGCTCTCCTGGTTTATAAATAAGTATTAAGGGTGGGGAGGATGGTGGTACCGCTCTCCTGGTTTATAAATAAGTATTAAGGGTGGGGAGGATGGTGGTACCGCTCTCCTGGTTTACAAATAAGTATTAAGGGTGGGGAGGATGGTGGTACCGCTCTCCTGGTTTACAAATAAGTATTAAGGGTGGGGAGGATGGTGGTACCGCTCTCCTGGTTTACAAATAAGTATTAGGGGTGGGGAGGATGGTGGTACCGCTCTCCTGGTTTACAAATAAGCATAGGTGAAAGTTGTGAGGCTTTTGTTTTTCATTACTGGACCCAATATGTTTTTAGTTAATATACTGTATTTGTCCTTTCCATAGATATATAACAACTCTGATTTTCATCAATTTGAACTATCATTTATTTTGCAGTTTGGGTTTATTTTCCATGAATGGGAAGGACCAACACCTCCAAAATCAACTTTTGCTTAAATGTTCAGTATAATTATATTGCAGTAGAATATGAAAATGATTGATCGATCGATGGAAAAGGGTACTAAAGTCCAGAAAGTATGGCCACTTTTGGGACCCTCTCCACGAATAGTTAGTGTAAAAAAATCCCCAATATCAAAGTTAGTTTTAATTTTGTCCAACTAAGTAAAGAAAAAACAGTGCAATGTTTCCTATTAATTGGCCGACCCTAAAGGAGAACAAAATAATTTGAACTACTTTGTCACCTGACGGCCATAATGAACGTCCAATCGGAATAAAATGAGAAATCTCTTTGTGGTAATACATATTGACGATTCCTATAAAAGCGATACTAATGGTTATTATTGTTATTTTTTTTTATCCGGATGCCTTCTCATATTCTGAAACCGGATCGGTGGTGTTATGGTTAGCGTGCTCGCCTCGAGTGCGGCTCATCGTGGGTTCGAGACCCCGATCGGGTCAAACCAAAGCCTATAACATGGTATTGGTTGCTTCTCCGCTAAGCACGCAGCATTAAGGAGAAAGAGCAAATACTGGTTGGCTCGGAATCAGGATAATATGTCCGATTGGGCTGAGATGTCTATCCACGGACTGTTGTCTATAGTGAGCTACCACTACAATAATCCAATTAAGCGTGTTGGTCTAGTACATAGCAGACCTCATTATCATTTTATTGAAAATTAACTTGTTCTTGTCGTAATAAAGCTGAAAAAAATTGCTGAGTTGCCGTTAAATGACAGTCACCAACTCACTCATATTTTGAAAGAACATCGAGCGATTTTGCTTTGACAGAACGTTCATCTTTGTTGAAAAGTTGTGCGTCGTCTGCAAACATACAAATGATGATTTCCAATTCAGCCACGACCCCCTTGTACTGGAATGCGCTTAACGTAAATTCGAAAGTGAATATTTTTTTCAAGCACCTCGAATAATTCAATGTTGATGTATTGCCATTAGAATTGGTAGAATTCTGAAAACCATCTTCTGCTGGAGATTTATTTGGTTTCAATACCTTAATAACTGTACTAAGTTCATCTAAGCTAATGTCTTTGTCAAGCATTTCTTTTTCGTTATTGGTCAATTTATTAACAATGTAACTTGTACGTTCATGTGTATTATTTCCAAAACCACCCTTCGGATTGAAAAAAAATTGAAGAAAAAACTTATCATTCATTATCGAGTCAATGTAAGACTTATAATTAGCATGTGTCGTATTAATCCTATGCAATAACTTTTCTTCACCCCACTTTTTTCTAGGTAAAAGAAATATCTCATTGATTTTCCCCCGTTCTTCCCATTTAACACGATATCGAATTTTTGCTGCTTCTGTTTTTATTATAGTAGTTATTTTTAAATAAGCCCTCTATTTGCTTTTTCTGTGCACTTATTTCATCCGCTTCGTGAGCTATTAGTTACAATTTACCGATGCGACTTTTGACAGGTAGGTGGTTTTCTACGGGTTCTCCTGTTTCCTCCACCAATAACACTGACCGCCACGATATAGCTGAACTATTGTTGAACGTGGCGTTAAGCACCCTAAGAAAACAGATAAACAAGCGAATTTACCGAGTTGCCTTTCTAATTTGTCGATATTTATCTTGGTTACAATTTAAGCTTCTACTTATTTCCATTGTTAAAGATATATTTTGAATTTTCTAAGATTCCACCATTCCCGGATATCAATATTTTATTTTGCTTAATTTTTCAGTTGTCCCACCAAATTTTAAAAAGGTGTCTGAACTGTTCAGATTCTATTGTTTCAAGATTCATTATCCAATACCTGAACTTCGATTTATATCTTCTGTTTATGATACCATGATCACTGAATGCAAAATGACTGTTCCGCGTACCAAACTAAACTCGAATCATCATATTTTTACCTGGATGGGATTTTAACTGCTATACACGAAATATGTTCGTGGCAATTTGTGACACAGACATTCCATAACGGTTGACCAACTCATGATTGTGAATGCAAAACTTTCAAAGTAATTAGACAAGTGGAAAGTGTTTACAAGAAATGTGACAAACGGGTGTATTTTAAATTTATTGATGTCTGAGAAAAAAATCATAAACCTGCTTGATCAGAGCTCGAGGAATTTCATAGTTGTGGATATAATTTCTCCAGGAAATAATAGTGGAATCTATTTCATGACAATAAAATGAATAACAGAAAAAATATCAGCACCGTCATATCATTTCCAAATTCCAGTCGGTAAACAGAGGCAAAATCTATAATCCTAAAACAGATAAAAAGTGGTACATGGTGTTATGGGCCAAACACATGCCTTCTTAGTTCAATGATACGGAATTTAAATAACCAAGTGATATATAGGAAGGATCTTATTCACTATATTTGTTCTGTAAAATAAGTCTTTTAACTATCAATTTATTTTGACGAACCATAATACTTATAAAGAATACCAACAAGGGAAACAAGCGGCAAGATGAGGAGCACAGCTGGTAATAAGAAAGGATTAGTATGTCGAATATGAAATCTTTTCTTTTGAACTTTTTGTGGTTTATTTACCAGAATATAAGCAACAACTAAGAACACGCAGATACGAGATATTGTCCACTTTAAATCTGGGCTGTATTATTACTCTCAGGGAGCCGAGCAAAACTCAACGACCTAAATGTGATAGTGCATGGATTCATGTTACAAATCCTCTATTCCACGGTTTTCCGAGTTAAACGGTTGAACAATATCACGCTTGGGGTTCGATTGATTTACACTTTAACTGGGAAAATCGTGGTATAAATATTACTGAGAAAGATATTTAGAATAATATTACGGTTTACTTTTGAGAAGAAAATATAGTTAATTTCTGCACCAAAATATACATTATACAATGGACCAACCAATAAGCATTCCAATTCTTCCTGGATGCAATTTGGCCATTGGGTTCTCATGTCACTACATTGGCTTCCGGTGCAGAAACACATTCAGTACAAGCTGCTATGCACATTCAAAGCTCTTCATTGCCAAACACCGACATATCATGAGGAACATGTCAGTTTTTATCAACCATCAAGGTAGCTGCGGTCAGAGAATTCCATGATTATACAACCACGCTTAAGTACAAAACATATGGTGATATACGTTTTGATAAGACAGCTTCCATGCTTTGGAATAACCTGCCTATAGTCAAACCCAGAACGAACACACCCTGTAATTTTTTTAAGAAAAATGTCAAAACTTTTCTTTTTAGACTTGGTTATAATAATTTTATGTAAACGTCTTACACTGACAGCTTTACGTGTTTATTTAAGAACTTGTATATTTATATCTATTATTTTCCCCTTTTTTAATTAATAATGCGAGTAAATGTTTTATATCTCTCTTAGTTATTTATTTTGTTGTTATATTCGATGTTCAGTTTTATTGTGCACTTTGTTTTTATCATGTAAAGCGCTTAGAGTCATTTTCATTAGATAATGCTCTGTATAAATATTGTAAATAATAGTAATAATAATAAATAGAATGTGTAAAGTTTATGAGCAATCTAATTAAAATTAGATCTTCTAATTTGTATTTCCCCTTTTTCGTTGTCACTGAATAGGAGATCTACGAACACCCAGAGTCATGTTCGTGTGACTTTTTGATAAAAAGTAGGGTGATGTTTTACTGCAAAGATAGAATATGCGTCATTTGTTTTCTTTTAAATGTCAGATAGTTAAAGCGTGTTTGTCTTCTATTTAATCAACATTTAAATCGTAAAGTTATACATTTTATTACCACCCGTTCACACTTGCTGAATTAATAATTTAAAAGGAAGAAATAGTATCTCTAATAAGATTTACTATTATTATTCGGTGTAATGAATCAATGTAATGTATAGTCAAGAGTTCAGTTTACTTCAAAGATTTGCGAAGAGGGAATATGATAGGACGGGTAAAGGTCGCCCGAACATGATCCATTTTGACATGCTGCCACAACGTCCACACAGTGGCAAATAAAAAAAAAGAAGGGTGCAAGTGAGGACATATCATTTTAATTAGATTGTGTTATGAGGAATATGACGACAGACATGTACCAGGTGATGGCAATAGCTCAAGTGACCTTTTCATGAATGTACTTATCTGTCCCCATGATGGCCATTATAAAGTTATTGAGAATATTGTGCTCTACATTCAACTAATACTTCTGTTAAGCGTCAATATACTGATTCTTTGTTGTAACTTTTAAAATATGAAAAGCACATTGAAGAGCTATTTGACTGAATGACAACACTCAGGCATAGGTGACCTTATCCAATTTTAGATATCATGTTTAGGCCTGTTGGTTTTTGCTCCCCATGATTTTAAAGTTATTTGGCATTACAATTTTTCGATTTTGAACGTACCTTAAAATATAAAGTTTATGTGTATTCAGTGCAAAACTTAAGGAAAGGCTGGGTGGGTCTCTCCTTTATTGTAAGCCGACATACATTTTATATTTGATACACTGCACTAATATTGTCTATGTATTCATCAGTATCAGAGACAACAACTAATGTTTGTAATTATAATGCAATTTATTTGTAGCAAATTGGAAGAACTTGGACATGTTGGAATGTGTGTAATACATATTAGACTATAATTTATAGCAAAATCTTATTAGCAAATTATCAATATGTTCACAATGTTCACATCTTGTTAAACAGACATGACATTAAGAGAAATGAGTTGAGTGATATAAAATTTGCAACAATATTGAAATCATAAATGGCTAATCTAAAATTTGTTTGACAGGCAAAAAGAAAAAGACCTGTTCTCTTACAATCAAAAGCGGGGTATATTTTATTCATAGCAGGTCATAATATAAACAAAATATTTGATAGAAGGATCAATAATGGTTATGTACATATCTGGAAAAACAAACATAAAATCATCACATGTCTTTCTGATGGGGCCATAATTTATTTTATTTTGCAGTACATGTCATATTTAGTGAACCTGTATTGAGTAATCACCTGTAATTTTAATCATGTTCACTTTAACAATCAAAATATGAATTCCCCTAAACAACGAAGAGAAGGGTGCAACTTTATATAAGAAACTCTAATCACTAAATGCTGAGAAAATGTCACAAAAGAAGGCTTTTAAATTTTTTAAATGATCTACCAAAAATTTATATTTTGTAGCGATTATGCAGCAAACAAAATCCTAATATAAACAATATGTGTATCACATTTTAATGCAGGAAGCAGTTATCTTTATATACTGTATTATTCTTTTTTCATTCCAATGTAAATTTGAAATGTGCACACATACATATATTTAGTATGAACGCCCTTCATTCTTCAAATAAAACGTGCTTCGTTTCACACATTTACACTCTAATATCCGTATAAATGCATTTAAATTTGAAGAATAATTGAATATCAAGCTTAGTATAAAAAAAATATATAACGCAATAATAGAGTGACAATTTATAATGACAAGAGTGAAGACACATACTATATAGTGTCATATGACAGTATATAGACCTTGACATTAAAAATGTTGATTAGCATAATAAACATTTATTGTAAGAAAGAAAGAAAACAAGGTTAAATTACAGAACTTCTATCTTGAATATCCATATTAAAAATGACAAAATAAATAAAAATTAAAACTCCAACTATTTATAAAGCACTGTGTATAAAATTCATTATTTCAATACAAATTGTTTATTTTTCATTTTCAATCAGCTGATATATACTGTTTAAGATAATATGGTTCTCTTTTCTGAGCAGGATATGTCTAGAAAAATCCACTTTTAAGATTCCATCAAGTTAAAAACTTCTTTAATTTTTTTCCCAAATTCCAAGTTTTTTGTTTCATCATTTTCTGCGAAATCTTCAATAATCTGAAAAAAAATCCCATTAATTTCAAAATTATCTCTGTCAGACATAAATTTCATTATTTCAGTTGAACTAAAATATTAAAATAAAAATGAAATCTGTTACAGTGATGTGAATTAATATATATTTATCTGAGCATGCTGCATATTTGCTGTACTGATGGTTATTCATTAATTACTGGTTAACATGAAACAAAGAGGACACTATCTGATTTGTTGTACATATCCAGCGGGACATTACAGAAAATTCACTGTTGTGTCAGGATAATAGATTTTCACAAAAAGAACCTTTTGACAATCTTTATCTTGTGGTTGCTGAATTGTAAAACAAAGTTAACCTTTAAGGTCAATCCAATTTGTCTGAGATTTTGTTTGATTATTTTCTCAGAGCCATAAAAAACTAAAGATTTCGAGGGTAGCCATCTGATTTCCAATCAGCACAATCTTTGACATTTAGTAGAGGACCAAGCTACAAATATCCTAAGCAAGTTTTTTAAATGGTTACATGGTGCTAGAGAATATCTTGGATTTCAACCCACCTACAAACGTCAACTTTGTAAAGGACCATTTGATGATCATTCATGTACAGTATGGGTTCAATACGTTTGCAGTTTCTGAGAAAAGAGATTTATTATTTTCTCCATATATTATTAAAACGTAGATGAATTAAGTCCTGCTGTGACAGCCGTATTGCATTTCATTTGGCACAAAAAACACTCATATCATTGAAGAACGTCCAAAACATATTCTAGCAATAGCTATTGAATAGTTCAGTTTATCGAGGGAAACATATTTTAAAACATTTTCCCCATATGGTTCTATGTTAAACTCTGTCCTGCAGTAGGAAGACTCTCGGATTCGTTATGCAAGGGCCAGTAGCAACTATTCTGATTTCCTGAAACGTCATCTTCATCTGAGAAACAGGCTACTGGACCAGGGCTATTAAAAGATTCGCCTTATTCGATCTCTTAAAAAGTTTATATTCCGATACCAAGATCTTGTCGAAATATATTCCGTCTCTGCAGAAAAGATTATAAACGATGGATTTGCATATAGTGAAAATGTATAAAGATAAGGTGTCAACAAAAATGTAAAAAATATTTTTTTATCAATGTGTTACGTAAAAGTGTCTTTGACATTTACTTCACTGAGTTTGGTGCTGCGTTGACAACTGTTTTACCTGTTTTGTTCAAGTATTGTTATAAATACCGTTATAGTGACAGCCGGAAACTTTGATCCGTAATGAAAGGGGGAGGTTTGGCGCTTTAAAATCTGATTCAACCCACCATTTCTTTAGAAATGCCTGTACCAAGTCAGGGTCATTACGGTTTTCACAGTTTTCGGATGTTGACTGTTTTTGTGTTTACATACTTATTATGAGTTTTGACTTTCCCTTTGTAAGATTGTTCGGAGTTCGGTAATTTTGTTATTACCCTTATTTCTGATCAACATAAAAATACGAACTTTCTAACGGAACATTGATCAACCATTCATGTACAGTTTGTATTCAATTGTACGCAGAGTTTCTGAGGAAAATCGTTTATTCATTTTTCCACGTCTTATGTTAACAAAACGTCACTTGAGCAAAGCATGTTTTCTGCCGTTCTTCCAGACATTGAAATTGAGAAGGTCGCGTGACTTTGAAATGTCTGTGACATATATATAGATTGTTGGACATATCATGCAAATAGAATGAATGCATAATATACAGCTAAGGAGTGATAACTGGCGCAACACAATCACAAGTTGCAGAGTCATTCTGCATCGAAATAAATCACAATAGTTTTTGAGATTATATATTTGCCGTTCAGCCTATGCAATTCAATTATTGACTCTGACAGCAATGGATCAGCAACAAAATCACAAATTCTTTCACGGTCATACATGAGAAACAATCCTGCAAACTTTATTTACATTTAACATAGTAGTTTCAGAGAAAATGTTAATATACAATGAAGGGCACAGACAACGATATACTCGATGCGACTATAATATTGTGATTTGGACCAGATGGTGTAAAATGTCAATTATTTGCCATTTATTGAAACATGGACAACTTGTAGCACATAATGGCTTAACCTAGTAAAACATGTAATTACCTCCTCCTCGTATCTAGAAATGAAACTGAGTAACTGATGTAAAGTGGCCTGTCTGTTGAACCTCATCTCTCTGGTTTGTACCTAGCAATGCACAAAATATATTGATAAATAAGAGTTCTACTCTCAAATTTATTTCTCCAATCTTTACTTTAAATTTGAACTTTAGAATGGTATGTGTATCCAAGTAACTACTAATATACATGCTTAGCATCTCCATCCCCATTCCATATCCATTGTCATTTATTAATTACAAGCTGATACTGGTGATACAAATGTACTTGATATCAACATTATTTCAGAGAACAACTAAAATCATTCAATATGTTCTCTCAATATTTACTTAAAACGTTAATCTGATATTAAACCTTACAGAACTCCAGAAGAAAATACATAGTTTCTCCATGTAAGATTATTACAATATTCAAAAAATTAATGTCCATTTTATAACATAAAATAATTCCTAGTAAGATAATAAACAATCTCTTACTTACAGTAGACATGTCATCCATGGCTCTCCAGAATTCTTGGTCACTGACTATTTCTACATTAGAAAAGAAAGATTTGACACTCTTTCTGTACTCTGCAACGTCTTTGTGAAATAATAGCTTTTGTGTCGATGATTCCTTTTTTTTTAAAAAGTAAAAATGAAATCAATATTATTTATACATTGGTTCGATAAATTTATTTTTGTACGTGAAGAGCTGCACTCATATACTACTTTGTAAGATTTTTAATTATTTGCGGAAGGTGGATGGTTTTCTTCTGGAATTCTGGTTTCCTGCAGAAGAATGATACACTATATATATATATATATATATATATATATATAAACGTCTAGAAGCAAATGACAACCATACAATATATCTGTCCCACTGGATCTCAAAGTTACTTTAAAGGATACTTGGTTAATACTAAATATTATATACGTCTGAAAATTAAACCATTCGCTTAGCCTTACGTCCAGCGCCTTAGACCACTCGACCACATCCACACCCCTTAAAAGGAGCTTCAATAGTCGTAGTGTTACTTTGTCTCGTAAGGAAAATCTAGGGATAGACGTAAGACATGTGTATAAGCGTGTGTAGATGGTACATATATACTTAATATTATGGTTGTCACTTGCTTCTAGACGTTTGTATACTATATACTTTATTTCCTGTGACTGTATAATGAATTCTTCATTATCCTATGCAATATATTAAAAATTGCTGAGTTAGATTGCTGTCAAATTATAATATTAAGTATATATGTACCATCTATATAAGCTGGTAAAACTGGCGCTGACAGTTGAAAACCCCCGACCCATAGAATAAATGTTAGATAATACCGAAGGGGCAATCATAAAAAATACAATCCAGCGAAACTGACAACCGATCATCGTTTTTATGCGCAAATTGTAATGGACACGGAACTCAAAGCGCAAAGAAACATGAAAGGACAACACAGAAAACAAAAATTATGAGGAACACAGACCCCACAAAAACTTGGGGGTTAATACAGGTGCTCGTGAAGAGTAAGCAGTTCCCGCTTCTTTAAAGACACTCGTCGTATTACTTATGCATACAGTCAATTCAGAACATGAATAAGTAAATATGTTCATGCATGCATAACGGTATATTATAAGTTATATTCATAGAAAAGAAATTGTTTCCCTTTGCTCCTTAGTTGCTTTACCTTGCTGACATTTTGTGTTCCATGGGTGAAACTGTCAATGAAAACCTGTCTTAAAATATCCATGCACGGCTCTACATGACTAGGTACTTCTACATCAAATAAAATCTGTGGTTTCGAAATCAATGAAGCCCAAACTCTAGTCCCATAGCTAAAAATAAAAAGAAATGCAATTTTCATAAAATATTTTCTTATTTCATGCTACACTAACTATATCAACTACTCTACAAAAAAATGATGGCTGTCCAATTCTGTGTCTCTCAATCATCAAACGGCCGGACTAGTTTGCCTGCTCCTTACCATTGCCAATATATTTTCTTTGTGCTTCCTTAATCATAGAAGGCCCCATAACCACAATTTGTGGTATTTGGAGTTTTATCTTCCTGTGTAATCAATGCCTATCATGATATATTGTTAGTTAGAATCCCATTTAAAGCACACTGTACTTGACACAACTTTACTGACCACGTTCTAATGATATTTCCAAAAACTATTTTTCTAATTTTGTGGTAACTAAATTTTAGATAATGATCAATACTTTTACAAATGATAGAATAGTAAGTAGCACAATCTGCTTTTCTGTTTAATATAACTAATAACATTACACGAATATTTCAAAATGGATCAACTTCCACTATTATGAAAATATGACCATCATGATTTGACCATGTATTACCATTCACTTTTCCAGGCTTGAAGTACATCGTTATCAACTCCTATGTCTTTACCCTGTTTGTCTAACATACACAGGAAATATCTAACAGGAACCGGTAAAGACAAGGCATCCATCATACCTTCAAATGCAGCATCAATATAGTCTCTCAAAATTAGCTGTGGAAAATATAACCACAACATTGTGTTAATTTTTTTTAGGATAGAACAATAGAACAGTATACTATCTACTGGAATTGTCACAACGGTTCCTTTTTTCTTTTTATAATGGAAAATATTTCAACATTGAATCAAAAAGAGCAAAATTAACTTCCCACACAGACACCACACTTTTATGGATATGAGTGATCGATATCGGTTGAGGGATGATAACAGTCCTGCTATGGAAAAAGTCATGCATAGATCTATTTATAGAAAGGCTTGATATCGTGTTATCAGATTTTACCCCTGATATCTGCCCATGGGCTGATATCGCTGTGACACTTCCGGTGTTTACGTATGGTCAAAATTAATGCTATTACTTATAAATATGTGATAATTATCCTTATCCAATGAATATTAGCACCTTGATTCTAAACCTGGGTTTAATAACCACGAAAAAAATAGGTGAAACATATATTTTAAAAAAATTAAGAAAACAAAAAACAAGAACAATAAAAAAAAACAAAAAAGAACACCAAAACAAAAACAAACAAAAACAAACAAACAAACAAAAAAACAAAACAAAATAAAGAACAAAAAAACAAGGTATATCTAGAGCAGAGACAAATCTTTATTTTATAATACCTTAGTTTGAAAAAGTCTGTTGAGAAACAATTCACCAATTTCATGTTCTTTATTTGACTTTTCTTCATCTGTTAAATTTGACTGAAATGAAATATTATAAGTTCTAAGCTCCTTAGTGACCGTCTATCGTTATTTGGACGGTCAGTAAATTGTTGTAGGGTGAGCGCTTTAGCGCGAACCCTTCAACTATTTACTGACCGTCCAAATAATCATAGTCGGTCACGGGAGCTTAGAACATTTTTGTACGATGTTGCTGATTATGACTTGAAACAGTAACTAGATTTTTTCCACGAACTATGTTTGACGGACTTTCTTGGAAGTTCTAAGGCTAAAGACGTAATTAAGCACCGCCCACTGACCTTCTGTAATTTTCCGTCTGCATCGTTTCGTATCTGCACGGTTATTTGTATGAATGGAATTCTAAGGCTAAAGACGTAATGGTCACTGCACAAAATTAAGCACCGCCCACTGACGTTCTGTAATTTTCCGTCTGCATCGCTTCGTAACTGCATCGTTATTTTATTAATGGAATTTTAATCTTATTCTCTAGACTACCATATATGGCTTTGTATCTATCGTTATTTTTAGGAATTATTTTATTCAATCATAATACGTCAAATAAATGCAACATCGTACAAATATATTTATAAATACAATCAAACTTTATTTTGTGAATACTGTTAAAGGTCATTTTGTATATTTGTAAATATTCAAATATTACTTTTTGCATATAATATACATCCAAGCATAACTTTGCATATACTATGTCTTTGTGTATATAACATACAGCTAAACGCCATGTTGCATATGATATACAGCAAGCACAAATTTTACATATAGTATACAGTCAGAACGTTATTTTGTATAATATTGATATCATTAGACCTTTCATCTACAACCTATTAAAACAAGTCTATAAATTGTGAATACATTTGAAGATTCTATCTTGTGACAGTTGTGTAAAGGAACTTAGAAGTAACTGATATTATGTAAAGCCATCAATTTTACGATGAAAATAAAACAAATATTTTGATTATAATTGTGAGCGTCTAAGGCCCACTGAAGAATGAAAAAGGCTTTAGTAAAATGAAAGGTATGTACTTACAAGATGCCATCTGCGCATTTCTTGTTCCTCTGGAATTTGTAGTTTAATATGGTCTGGATTCACCTGTAAATTTTGGCTTCCTAAACCAAAAATATTCAATTAAAAAAATATTTCTCAAAAGACCAATAATAATAAATTGCATTGAGGTACTGATTTTTTTTTTTACAAAAATAATAACTTTTTTAAAACTGTAATTTGCTTGCATTTTGAATTAAAAATGAAAATTATATGAATAATTTCATATAACCAATCTGTATGCCGCTAAAACAATTGAATTTACTACAAATGTAATGTTACGCATAATGCCTCTAAAAGAGTTTCTGAGTTAAAATGCATATATCATCTGTATAAGATGTCAACATATATAGCATAAGCATTATTAGATTGCTATAGATAACATGCTCACATATTTATGCAACTGGAAGAAACCTACAGGATCCGATAAACCTGTATCATTCACCAGGTGCATTTGCACATTATATTATTGAACTATTGCATATCGTTTCATACGATTCAAATTATCAAATAAAGGTAATAACAAAATTACCGAACTCCGAACAATCTTACAAAGGGAAAGTCAAAACTCATAATTATATAAACAGACAAAATCAGTCAACAACCGGAAAACTGTGAAAATCGTAATGACCCTGACTTGGTACAGGCATTTCTAAAGAAATGGTGGGTTGAATCAGAGGGATGGTATAACATTAACAGATTAAACCCTACCCCTTCTTGTGTTCAATGGATTGAGCCGAGTGGTAGTTGTTCGTTTAATTGATATTAGTGGAATTGAATGCCATCACTGTTTCTGTTTAAACTTTCTTTTTATAATGCAATTTTGATCTGCTAGAACTTTAATACAGGAAACCTCGGGATATTCACTGTTACAAAATTGATTCTTCATACCAGAATACTGCTTCATGCCAAATACAATTGTATTTCTATTCCTCGTACTTTATTTGTTTCTTCTTCAAATGTCACCACTTGAGGCTATTGGCAGCTTTGAAAAAAAATGGTTCGGATCGAACAGAACATGGAGTGCAAACTTGTTCAACTTAATTAATGGTATTCTGTTAATCCTTGGACTCCAGGGCTTAGACTCTATATATACTCATGTCTTTATTTGTGCCAGATTAAATATGGATGCTTTATTCCAAGTACATTTAAATACCATTGTCGTTTCTATGAAATAAAATTGTTTTTCAATGAAGCCTATATGCAGCATTAGTCAGCAAAGGCTTGAATCCCAAACACACTGGGGCTTTATTTCCGCCAGTTTTATTCTACTTATTATATTACAAAGATGGTTAATTCAAATTCCACATTTTGCCATTAATGAAGCCTTCTTTATGGTATAAGTGGAATACATTGAAATACATATAAGCTTCCTACCATGTGGATCATCATCATCTTCCTTGTACATCAGAGCCATGACATTACCATCTTTCACCAAGTAATGCTTTAAGATATTCAGGCGTAGCATTCCATTACTACGGTCACTGATGTTATCAATATCCTGTAATGTTAGTCTTCCACTCTTACCATGATGCCATTCTACAAAAATACAGTTTTGAGTTAACATTATTTTATTCGAAAAAAAAAAACCAAGACAGGAAAAAAAAACAAAAAAAAAAAACAAAAAAAACAATACAATATAAAAACCAAAACAAAACAAAAACAAATATCAAACACAAATCACTGTCAGACAATGGACTACCGAAACCAACCGACAAATTATACACAAGCTTGTGAAATGTTAATGCACATAAGAACAAACTTGCAGTTTTTGAAAAGAGTAAAATTCCCCCATTGTGCAGGGAATTTTACATAGCATGACTTACCACAGAATGTAATTAGACATTAGATGTTAGAAGATCATAAGACGAACAAATAGTAAAAATCCAAACACAACTAATTATCAATAAGATGTTACTTTTAAATAGGCTTGCTTTTATTCAGTACAAATGATGTTTAAACTAACCAATCTCTTGTTTATATACTGTAGGTACTACATAAGCTGGTTGGAATTAATTTATTGTTGTAATGCATTCCATTATGGCTTAGTTTGGTTAATGGTGTTTAACACCACTTTCAACAATATTCCAGTTATATCGTGGCTGTCAGTTTTAATGGTGGAGGAAATCTGAGTACCCAGAGAAAACCACCGACCTGTCGCAACTCACTGACAAACTTTACCACATACTGTTATATCGAGTACAACTCGCCATGAAGGGGGTTCGTAATCACAACGTTAGTGGTGATAGGCACTGATTGTACATGTAGTTGTATATCCAACTACCATACGATCACGACCACGAATATTAATCAACCTCTTTCTCATAGAGCTACACAAAAAGTTGGTTCTGGGTTGTTTATTGGCATAAAGCTGTAATACACTCCTATATGGTCAATGTGTAATATTAATCAAGCTCTACCTCATACATAAACAAAATTATTTTTCATTTGTTTATAGCTGTAATACATTCGTATATGACACATATGTAATACTAAGCATATGTAATACTAATTTGATTCTGCAGTTAATCAACTAATCAATATAGCAAACGATTTTGGCAAAGCCTTAGATAGTGGTAAAGAAGTTCGGGTCGTTTTCTGCGATATCAGTAAAGCATTTGATAGAGTTTGGCATAAAGGTTTAATTCACAAACTAAAGCAATCAGGCATTTCAGGAAATTTACTCAAGTAGTTTCAAAATTATCTCTATGGGAGGGAACAAAGGGTGGTTATTAATGGCTCAAACTCTAACTGGTTACCGGTAAAGGAAGGGGTTCCTCAAGGTTCCATACTTGGCCCTCTTTTATTTATCATTTTCATAAATGATATCGTAAACGAGATCAATGCTGAAATTAAACTGTTTGCTGATGACACCAGTTTATATCTCATTGTTGACAACCCCAACGACACGGCTTTCCTCCTGAACCAAGATCTCAATCAATTACAACGTTGGTCTGCAAAATGGCTCGTAAAATTCAATCCGAATAAAACTGAAACTATGGTTATTTCCAGTAAGAGAAACAAACCATATCACCCCCCTTTACAAATGAATGATCAAGATCTCCGCGTAGTTAACTCTCACAAACACTTAGGTGTAATAATTTCAGATAATGGCCAATGGAATGATCATATTGATTACATTGTTAAAAAAACTTATAACAGATTAAATATAATGAGAAAATCTAGAACATTCCTTGATAGATACTCTTTAGAAAACAAATATATTTCTTTTATAAGACCTTTAATGGAGTACGCTGATGTTATATGGGATAATCAAAAACAAAATTTAATAAATAAATTAGAGAATATTCAATTAGATGCAGCAAGAATAGTAACTGGGGGGATCAGATTAACATCGCATGACAGCTTGCATGAAGAAACAAAATGGGAGAAACTAAAAGATAGAAGAAATAATCACAAGCTTGTTCTCTTTCATAAAATGAATTACAATAAAACACCCCAATATTTAGCTGAATTAATTCCAAAAAAACTGTAGGTACCCGACATACCCATAATACTAGACAAATAACCAATATTGTTAAAATAAACTGTCGAACTAGTCTTTATTCTGAATATTTTCTGCCCTCAACTGTAAAAGCATGGAATGATTTACCACTTCCCACCCGTAATTTGGAATCGCTAAGTTCATTTAAATCTCTTATCAACACTAAAAACACTAAGGTTCCAGCCCATTATTATGTTGGATGTAGGTTAGGTCAGATATTACATGCGAGACTACGTATGAATTGTAGTGTCTTAAATGCACACCTCTTTATTAGAAACCTTGTTGAATCACCAAATTGTATCTGTGGAATAATTGAAACTATATCTCATTTCTTATTAGATTGTCCGCGTCACACGACTCTAAGACAACAACTTTTCTTCTCACTTTTGGACATTCCTGAAACAATTTCACTGAATCTACTTATTTTTGGTCAGTTAATCTAAATGACGAAGAAAACAAGGCAGTATTTAAATCAGTCCAAACCTTTATCATAAAAAGTAAAAGATTTACACCCTGACATGCTTACATAATATTTTTCACCTTTACAATCTTATTCAATCTCTTTGTATTATTATTTCAAGTAAATTGTGTAGCTTTCAACTACATGCTACATACATTTTTTTCTCCCTCAATGTATAAATAATTCTCACAAGTTTAAAATTTAAATCGGCATGCATATATATTTGTTTGTGATACTTGTATGTTTTTCATAGGAAACAGATTTAAAAAAAGCATTTGCTTGTTTCTGAATCCTATTGTAGAATTGCTATTGTTTTGTTTATATATGTCAGTTATACCAATAAAATATGTTTATACCAATACTAAGCAAGCTCTAGTTCATGTGGTGTAGGTATTTCAGAAGCTGGATTGTTTTTGTATATTTCTGTAATACATTTTATATGTCCGTTGTTTAATACTAAGCAAGCTCTAGTTCATGTGGTGTAGGTATTTCAGAAGCTGGATTATTTTTGTATGTTTCTGTAATACATTTTATATGTCCGTTGTTTAATATTAACCAAGCTCTAGTTCATGTGGTGTAGGTATTTCAGAAGCTGGATTGTTTTTTTATATTTCTGTAATACATTTTATATGTCCGTTGTATAAAACTAAGCAAGCTCTAGTTCATGTGGTGTAGGTATTTCAGAAGCTGGATTGTTTTTGTATATTTCTGTAATACATTTTATATGTCCGTTGTGTAATACTAACCGAGCTCTAGTTCATGTACTGTGGGTATTTCAGAAGCTGGTTTGTTTTTGTATATTGCTGTAATACATTTTTGTTTGACCTGTGTAATAGTATCACAGTCTAACACTGAGACAGGAATCTTCTCATCACTGTTTCCATTTAGATCTATGTTCAAAGTCTAAAAATGAAAAGAAAACAAATCATTTCGAAAATGGGTAGTAGATTATCAGAATCTTAATTTCTAATTACTGAGTTTGAACTGTTATGATTTACCTTCACTATTCTTATTGTCTGGTCAATTTACCAGATGTGTACATTTCTACTGAATGCCGGTTTACATGGGTTGTCCATTTTTGATTGCTTCTTTGATATTCTCTAACGTTTCTTTACAATTCATCAACAAATCTTAATTTTGTAGTTTAATTTAAACTCTATAATTGGTATTGAAATACAAGTTCAACATAAAGGTTCTATATACTATGTAAGTAAAATAACTTCCTTTTGTTATTATATGACATTGTACTATATTGTTTGTCCTTTTTAGACATTTGCAAAAAAAAAAGGATTTTGCTTTGATCAATAAAAAATAACAATACTACACAGTTTCTGTCTTTCAATCAACATATAAACTTAATACAAATCATTCAGGTAAGTATATATTTTATTCTTTATTTTTTAAAACTCACACTTGAAATTGTCATACGACTTGCGAATCATAAGATGTTTTGAGCTAATATCCATATCAGTTACTACACGAGATCTATATGAATGTTCCTACTTAAGTTTTCAGTTTGGCAAACTGACAAAGTAACATGTATTGGTACAGATACAACTGGTAATGTAGGCACACTAGATCATTACCTATTAATACGCAAGTTAGTGTCTGGTGAAAATCATGTACAAGATAAGAGTTAAAATTATATCTATCTATTTTTTCTTTGTGGCGACAAAACTCTTATTTTCAGGTCTTGAAGCCATTCTTATTTTTACCAAGGTTTCAAATTCCACTCTATTTTTTAGCAGTCTTTCCTCAGCCAATGTATTTCTAGAGTTTCCAGTGACGGCATCAATAGGAGCTTTCTCTATCACTGTCTGTGTAGCCTTATATAACATAAATAATTGTATTCCACTTCCATCCTGAAAAAGTGAAAAGCAAAAACAATGAAAGCAGATAAAATATTGGATGAGAGTATTGTTATTATTATTTTTGCATCCAATCTAACATCAGGCAAATATAAAGTAAAACCCTACTATCTCAAGAAGCGTTTGAAGATACCAACGGAGCAATAAGAATCCGTAAATCGAAGAAGAACAGACAGCGCAATGGCCAAAAGGAAAAGGACAAACAACGATCTACAAACCCTACACATAAAACATAAGATTGAATAACACGAACCCCACTAAAGACCGGGGGTGAAATCAGGTGCTCCGGAAGGGTATGCAAGGAAAGGATTGGGATGTGCTTAACGACAAGTGGAACATTTCCGTGATCATTTGTGACACAGATAGTCCATAGCGGTCAACCAAGTCATGCTGGCGACCGTAAAACTCTCGAAGTAATGACTAAGTTCTGTTTAGTCGCTTTCTTGGAAATTCGAAGAAAACTTTGATTCAGTCTTTTAGCCCAAATTATCCTATATAACTCGAATACTACGATATTTAACACATTTCAAGTTTATTCTGCCTCAAAACATGCAAAAATTAAAGAAATATTTCCTTTGTTTTGTGTGCATACAGTTGTTTCTCGTTATCTTGAATTGAGACAACTTGCTTTCATTTATATCTCGAAATTAAGAAATTGTTCATAGTAGTTGGAAGAAAGGATGAAGATACAACAGGTGTAATCGGAAGCCGTAATTCGAAGAAGAAGAAGAAAAACAACAACAACAATCAATACATTGCCAAAAGAAAACTGACAAACAATATTGTACAAAATACTGTACAGAAAACTAAAGATCGAGCAACACGAACCCCACATGAAACCGAGGGTAAAATCAGGTACTCCGGAAGGGTGATCTGTTCCTGTTCCACATGTGGCATCCGTCGTGTTACTCTTGGTACACACCCGGTAATGAATCTTGAATGAGAAAAGGACCGGCTTGTGATTATGACAAACAGAAAATATATTTCGTTATGATTAACCAGGGCATGGTGGTGACCATAACACTTCCAGATTAATTTATCCCAGATAATTTGAACACTCAGATATTTTGACATAGAATAACCGATCCCTACGGCATAACTTGATTAGACTGTATCTTAAAGTTTATAAAATTACACGTTGTTATTTCCTATAAAATGTATACATGCAACTTATATTAAACACACCTTAAGGTGATCATACAAGGACATTTCTAACCAGTTCACCATCAATCTCTGGGTAATAGATTCAAATCTAAAACAAATAAATGCAGCATAATGACAAATGAATGCGTACAGTGGATATCTATATTTATTTTTAAGTAAACATAGTATTTATGGATTACGACAAATTATCATCTTATGTTTAATTTTTTTTTGATTCAATGTAACAAACTAAAGAAATTGGAGAGCACTATCAGGTCAGCCATTTGAAATTGCTATTTATGTTTAATCGTTATATAAATAATGCTCCATGGCATGAGATTGTTCTAGGTGATCAAATTTAAGATCTCACTTAAAATAGCTATAACCTCACTACCGTCCAGCGATATATTTGCCCTAATATCATGTTTATTGATGTTGAATAAAAGAGAGTTCATATGAAAAAAAACAGGAATTATGATGTTTTGATACACTAAAAATACATTCAGTTTACCTTTTTAGTATAATACCTCCGTTTACAATATTTTGAAGTTGTTTGAATTCAATTATATTGCCATTTTCAATTAGTTGGATTAATGGCAATATTTATCTTTAAAAAAGTATGAAGATCAACAGAAGTCGTAATTCGAATGAAAAGGTAAAACAATGGACAATAGGACAAACAATGTTGGATAAAGCACCACGCATAAAAAAACCCAAGAAAACCCAACAGTTATTACTCTTGTACTATGTACGTTGAATGCTGGCCAATGAGCATGAACTACCTTCTAAACAGAACTTTGTGTTGTTTCTTAGGAGCTGATTGTATCATGTCACTCAACAACCAACTGACTAGTCTGTAAGCATAACAATAAAACACATTATGAAAGAAGCCTATCTTTTAAGCATTGTAAATTATGGAAGATGCAATATACTGTGGTTCGTAGGTCATCATAAGTAATACACAATAACAATATTTCTCCCTTACTAGAAGATACTATACAGATATATCATGTTTGGGAGGAGTATTTGCGAAAAATACCAGTCGAGAGACGAAAAATATCCCGAGCCGAATGGCGAGGGAAATTTAATCTCAAGACTGGTATTTGTTCGCAAATACCCCTCCCAAACATGATATATCTGTTTAATTACACCGAATATTATTTAGAACACTGGCTAAATAAATAATACCTTTTGTTTGTCGTTTTCAGAACCTAACATGATGCATCTTTTTAATTCTACCGAATGATGTTACATAAAACGCACAACTGATAACGTTTGACAAATTTTGTTACAAGTGTCTCGGTGAAGGGTAATTATTAAGCAAATACCCCGGCAATGGCGGAAAAACAAATGGCAAATACGATTTTGCAATAAAACGCACAACTGATAACGTTTCACACATTTTATTACAAGCGTCTCGGTGAAGGGTAATTCGTAGGCAAATACCCAGGCAATGGCGGAAAAGCTGAAAAAAAACTAAGAATCGGTAGAAAAAAATACCCCTTTCATCCACCAATCAGAAGAGAGCATTCTGATATAAGGTGTAATTATAATAATAATTTGATAGTATTAAAAATGTAGGTCATCAATAATTAAGTTCTGCCACACCCAGTAAGCTTGTATATAAAATAAAGTGTATCTTTATTTAAACTACATAGGTTAATAGAACTGAAACGCAACTTACTCGTAGAAAAGTCTCATATTTCCAAGGACAGCTACTGAGAGGATAGATGCAAACTTTGCCCTGAAAATACAAAATAAGGCACTACATTCCTACACTTTCCAATGCCAAACAAACGTTTCTTTAAAGTCATGCTTGCAACAGTAATAAAAGTGACAACATTGGTTGAGCATAAGATTCAAGGAACTCATGGTTGCTTTGACCTTGACATTTCACATATCAATCCAAAAATCAATAGTGAAATGAACACAATTTGTATTAAACTCAATTTATGTCCGTCTAAGAACTAATTGCTCACACTGGATCATGGTGATTTGGATTTTTGACATTTCAACCAAAAAGCAATACCGTTCTTCTCCTCCAATATGGGTACATGTATAATATGACCAAGTTTGGTAATCATAAAATGTAATGGTAATTTCGGAAAAGCAGTTTTGACATTCTTTTATGGCGACATTTACCTTTAACAAAGTAAAGAATTGACAGAATTTCTAATAAGTAATAATTTATGAATGTTAACTGTACACTTCGAGTTATTTCCATTTTAAAATTAGATGATTAGTTAATTCTCAGGAAGCCATGTTCTTTAATAGATCAAATTAGTCGATATTGACTTGCTTACTTGTCCTTCATTGTAAGTCTGTTTTGGTGTTCTAATGTCTGAACCAATGCTTTAAGGAACACTTTGTTGGTCATCAATTTATCAAACATCGTCATGGCTTTATGTACTCTACTTCTCTTGTCATCAGTTATCTATGAAAAAAAGGATGTCATCAGAACTAATTATCTTATTTTCCAAAACCATGACTTTTGGTATGCTACACGTTCTTGTTGTCGTATTTTGAGAAGCAATCATGAATTGTTTGTGTAGCTCTAATTGTAATACATGTATCAATAAAACGAAAAACAAAACAAAAATAGCACACTGTCTGAACAGTTCCAAAAATAGCACACTGTCTGAACAGTTCCAAAAATAGCACACTGTCTGAACAGTTCCAAAAATAGCACACTGTCTGAACAGTTCCAAAAATAGCACACTGGCTGAACAGTTCCAAAAATAGCACATTGTCTGAACAGTTCCAAAATTAAAGAGAAACATCATAGAAAGATGCAAAGTAGAACCTCCCTAACTCACATATACGTGACCACTCTATTTCTTGGCTTGGAATAGACATTTCAATAAAAGGTAGCATGTTTAAACTAGTTCTATGTGCACATATGTCCTCTTTTAATGAAATGATGCGGTAATGGAAGTGTTTTCCACAAGTGAGTAAAACGCCAGCTGTGTTAAAATGTTATTACAATCGTACTTACAAGGTCAAGATAGATCATAGCTCAATGAATATACCTAATATAGTTTATGCGAATATAATTCTTAAAATCTACAACTGAAAACAATTCAAAATGTTGAGTATGAAAAATATTTGTAATTTCGGTTTTTCTTAAAAATGTTATTAAAATATTAAAATATGTTTGTACTTGTTTAAGTTTAAGCAAGTGTTAACGGAAAAAGACAGTCGTTGGTTGTAATACTCTGTATTATGCTTATTTATCAAGGTTAAAAATGATTTGGCATATTATTATATATTTTGTTTCACGAGGAGAGAGATAAATCTGTCAAAATCACTTAGTTGTATATGTTGTTATACAATTAATTACTTTCTCCTCCGCAATCTTTAAGTTATTATCGGCTTCTGTCATCATATCTGTATTCTTAGAAGTTTGAGATTTGGCAGAAGAGCAGTTTGTATGACTGTAGTAAGTTAATGTATCGACATTTTCTGATTTCAGATTATATTCTCTACGGACATACCATAGGCTCATGTAGAAGTAGATGTGTTTCCATCTTCTGGTTTGGAAACAACTGATGGAAGGCATACGACTGGTAGTCAAAGTAAGGAACTCTGGACGTCACTAAATCTGTTTTAATGTCACAAATAGTCATCTGAGCGTCTGCAAACTCTGAAAAAAAATAGACAAATTGTATCAGCATAGGAAAGAAATAAACCAGTGTTGAAATACTGAACATGCATAAGATTACGGTAAAATATATAATGTGATGAAGCATCAATAGTTATAATGAGAATGCTATGTTTCTGGGGACTTTTAGAAAATTTAAGTTCCGTTTGTGTCTATTAATTGAACATTATCATTACAGGTCACAAAAATGATTTGTACTGGTGAAATTAACATAATATATAAGACATCGTAAGTACAATTTAGCATCACATCTACAATATACAGGTGTAATATTTTCTACGTATACATTGCCTTCCATATTTGTACATTTCAGACTTTAGCTATTTATTGAACAACACTCTTTATATTATTAATTGGAGCAACGCCATATTATGTTACGATTAGCACTGTAATATCTGTATTCTTACAACTGTTCGATACAAAACTATTACGAGGTCGATCACTTTTTACCCCTTGTTTTTTACGATAGATAGTAAAAAGTAATGGCATTTAATTCGTAATAAAATTATTTTATCCTAATAATCTGTCTTATCTATTGACAGTATATCTATATGATACTAATGGTAATATTTACTTAAAAAAATGTGATTTTGAATATTCACTCTCACATAAAGAGTTTTTTTTATATCAATGTACCTTCTCTACTGTCGTCTCTGACTTTTTCTTCTCGATTTTTAAGTTCCATCTCGAAGTTTTCATCTGCCTTAATCTTCTTCTGCCTTATAATAAGCACTGAAGCTACACCAATAACAACAGCAGCAACGAAGGCTGTAGCCAAGACGGCTATCACAATGGTCATAACAGGGATCTCTGATACGTACTTTAAATTGCCAATGATTTCACGAATACGGCCAACATTTACCTGAAAAATAAACGGCTAGTCAAGGAAATCCTCAAGAAATTCTGAACACCCTACAGCATTAAGTGGGCGAGGAAAACACAACATTAATGCAATTCTTTTAAATATAAAGCTTATGCATATTCGACACAAAAATTGAATTAAAGATTGGTAGTCTTCACCTTTGTCTCAGTTTCTATTCCCCGTACGCATAATCTTTCTACATTAAAACACTATATATGTATTCCGCATAACAAAGATGTTGGCTTTGTCATTGTACCATTTATTATAAGGATTTGGGTACCTTTCAATATGTGTTTGCTTCAGTTATGTGTTGTCCACCAATGTTATCCATGTCATGATTATACAATGGATGATATATATAACGAACAGGACATACTATCCATTCCAAAGCATAATGTTTCATTTGGTAGATTTATGGATTGCATTAGCCAGGACTTTGATTTGTTTTATTTAGGTCTTGTATCATAATTGTTTTTATTTCATAACTTCATTGACTTGGGTACTATGTTTCTATCTACTACAAGCTAATATACACAAGTGCATGTAATTAGGAACTAAAACAAAGTTTCTGTGATGTAGATTCGGACCTTTGTTTTGACACCATGGAGATGTAAAGATAAGCTATATTAAAATACATCCACAGTTCCATCATATAATTTAGAAAAAGCAACATTAGTTTAGGGATAAATATTTGTATCGTTTTGGTACAAATGATAGATTTGAGGACAATTTGTTGATATCAATGGGGTTTATATATACATATGCATGTAAAATAGCATTACAGTTGGACCAGTGACATTGTAGCATCGTAACTCACAATAAAGACAGACATTTCAAAATAATTTCACAATCTCCAGTTTAATAGTATGTAATACATACCATTATGAATGCAGTATTGTCATCGCTATGATTCGTACGAGGTACTTCTTTGGGTGGTAAGCATGTGATATTCTCATTGGTCATTTTTTCCACAATACACCTCCCATCCAAACCTATTTGTACAAAATAATCTTCCGTTTTTGCTCCCTCTAGTAAGTTTCTGCCCTGAAAAGGTACATAATTAAGGATTTGACAAGAATTTACCGTCGGTCTCATTTCTATAATACTAATATATACATTTTATGTCTTATCTTCCTGAAGATTAAACTATACATTCATATATGACTATTGTTCTTAGTTGAAATCTAAGTTTGTGGTTTTTCCTTTACACATAAAATATATAAAATTGGAATCAACTAAAACAAAATCAATAAATGATTTACAAAAATCCACGGTAGAAATGAGAAAAAAAAACATCATTTAATCATCAAAATGATTCCCGTCATGCACAAAATTCCTGGTAAACATAACTATCTTTGAATACTTTTTATCAGCTCAACTGGACAAAGGCCAATTGATCTTTTAGTGAACTTTCCAACATTGTTTATCATCCATAGCTGTCTCATATGACAATGGAATATTATTATGAGGACAGAATCTGCCAGTTCGTCTGTTGAAGAAAGTGGTCATGTGTTAACTAAGTCACATTGCAAGTGCATTCCAATATATTTTATGAAAGTATAATTTTGAACAATATATATGCGGCTGTTTGCCTTGCTAAGCATATTAATAAATGAAAAAAATACAGTAGCAGGATGTCCATTTGATTTCGATGTGCTTAATAGAATACACGCAATAATTATTTATTTAGAAGTCAATATCAAGATTTAGGTACTGTCTGCATACAATGACTTGGAATGTTGTTGTCAGCTCAGAGCATATCTAGTCATGTTAGTCCATCTCCTGAACATCGGGATCTCCAAACATATTGATATTACCCTCCACAAAGGAAAGCATTATAAAATAAGTGAAGATGACACAAATAGTCCTTCCTGACAAAAAATTAAGATATTAAAATCAGAATGCTATCAGAATACAGGAAAAGGCCACCATACTTCCTCGGTTGACCAGGTAAGACTTCAGTCATAGGGCAATGTCGTGAAAGGCATATCCTTTATTTATGATGTCATTAATTTTTCAGATAAGATTTATTCTTTTCAATAATCTTTTTGCTGGAATTCAAATGATTTTTATTTATAAAAGAATATAATTCAGTATGTTACCTTGATAAGTATGGTTGATTCTTTGTCGTACTCAATTAGTGGCAACTTATAAAAAAATGGATTTTCGATGTAATAAATAGTATACAGAGTTTGATTGTCATCAAAATTTATAATAATGCTTTGTCCTATTGATCGTTTACGTCTTTCAAAATCAGACGATATATATGGCGGTGTTTCACATACAACAATGGTATCCGAAGAAATGGTACATGGAATCTCCTGTAAATGACATAAATCAGTAATTGTAGTATATATGATGGAAAAAGTTAACTATCTATCAATTTTTTAAAACTCTATAACAGAAAAGCTTAAGAAGTGATAGTCAACAATTCTACAAATATCAACAGTCACCTTTCACCTCAAATTGTAGATGATAAAAATACCACGGCATATGATGTTAGAAATAGAGATTCTGGGTTGGGAAATGCACAAATGTAATCCCAATGGCAAATCTTGAAACATGGATCTCAAACGGCAATGTATATATAAATAAACGATTCTCTTCCACTCAAACACACACTACATACTATCACAAAAATGAATGACAACGTAAACATGGACAGTACAATAGCACGGTCAATGATTGATTGAAGTTAATTGACTACTACATGTAGCTAAGAAAGTATAATCTGCTGGTTAAAGACAATTCTCGTATGACAAAACATCATAGTTCTCACAGATGTGATAGAAATTAGTCATACACATCTAAGGAAATCAAGCGAAGAAAAGAATAAATAGGTCATTAATTTATTGGAATCAAATGTTTATATACTTATGAGTTTTGACTTTCCCTTTGTAAGATTGCTCGGAGTTCGGTAATTTTGTTATTACCCTTAATTTATTGGAATCAAATGTTAAACATAAACTATTAACATATGTATAGCATGGAATGAAATATAAATGTACTTATTTATTTACTAATTGAACCTACTACTTGTTGTACCAGCAGATTGTCTATATCTATAGCAAAGTAAACATGTCTGGTGTTTGTTTATATTTGTAAATAGTCCCCAGTTCTAATGATTGTTATACATAACAATCATATTGTCTACTTCATGTATGTTGTGATGTCATAACCAGTAATATCTGGTAAAGTTCATCAAAAGAGTACGAACAATGTTGTGTGACGTTTATATATATATACGTCTGAAAATTAAACCAAACAGTGTTAGAATTAGATTTTAGAGCTGTCAAATTTTTGTTCTTCCCTCCACGGAATTTGAACTCACACCATTGATACACTGCAGCACCATTCGCTTAGCCTTACATCCAGCGCCCTAGACCACTCAACAACATACATATATGGTCTGGAGTCATTTAAATACGAATATATTGTAAGAATACATAAACTATGATATAATAAATGGAGACGCACAACATGATGCTCTGTTACTCCATCTTAAATCTGAATAATTCAAGCTTTATCCTTCTGTTGTGATATCTAGCTTACCACATTATGGACATGGACTTCTCCAACATCCAGAAAATCTTTTCCTTTAATTGTAATCTTAATGCCTCCACTAAAATATATAACAGGTTTATAGATATTATAGTATTATAGCATATCCTAGTTTATATAAACATTATGCAATTGTTTCAGGTATTATCAGTTTTATATTTTTTTTTATCTGCCGAACCTCGCCACGTTGTCATCAAACGATCAACATAATATATCATCGTCTATTTTAGAGAGGTATATTTTGCCAAAGATATATAAAAATAACACGAGTAAACTGTCATAAGTTCCATCGCTAGGTATAATCACCCATTGCCAAACTGTTCAAAAATAGTAAACACTAATCATCCAATCAAAATAAAGCATGTTCACATGTTATATACTAACATAAATAGGTAGATTAACTTGTTTATTCCTAATAATTCCCTGAAGCAATAAAATATTATAGAGTGCAGTTTCTCTGATCTATGATTCTTAAAATGTATGTACATAAGGTGTACATACAGAAAAGATATGATAGTTCGTTGCCAGTTTTGCATTCTTTCGCAGCATGAACTATTCATCTTTCTACTTTCTATTGCATATTCTATAGTTCTGGCCTTGAGGTGTACCACAACTCATGTAACATGTGTACCTGTATTCACTTAGGAGGTGTTCAATGGCTCATTTTAGGGTGTAGTAAATTGATTGAGCAAGTGTACCACAGTTCATATTGGATGTGAACTAGAACTCATAGAAGAGGAACACCGCAACTCATTGAGGAGGAACATCACAAATCTGTTAGGAAATGGACTCATTACGAAAATCAGTATTTAATATTTTGATCCTGGTTTATATGGAAAAAATATGTTTGTCTCGAGTTTAAATCTCGGTTTTAAAAACTAAGTTAAAATATTGGGAAATATTCGCGTCAGTGTTATTTTCGTTGATGACATTCAACAGTCAAAAACGTCCGCGAACATTTCCCGGGATACAGTGCCACTTTTCATTTAGTATGTATGCCACAGCTCATTTAGACGGTATATTTCCACTCATTTAGGAGGTATACCTCAACTCAGTTAGGAGATATACCACACCTCATTTATGCGGTTTTCCTAAGTGCATTTAGAAGATGTACCTCAATTCATATAGGAAGTAAATATAACGCTTTGGTACCATAGCTCATTTAGTAGTGCATCACAACTCATTTAGGAGATGCACCATAATTCATTGACACACCTTAATACCGGATAAGTATGACAAGATACACTCATTTTAATATATTTACCTTCTAAATACTGTGGCATTTTGTGAAGACTGTGGGATTATGGTTGGATTCTTAACAAAACTAAAATTTCCAAAAAAATTAAGTGGTGTATCCTTATCAACAATGACTATCAGTTTGGTCAGTGTTAGAATTTCATTAGATTTGTCCATTCTACACATAATGCTCTTCTTTCCTGCAGGTTTGCCATCTCTAAATCATAATTTTCAACATTTATATACAATGTATGCTGATGCAATTTGTAAATATTAGTAACATATTCTTCTTTTAAAAAAGTCACGACGTTATTGAGATGGATCAAACATTATATTCCAAAAAGGTTTGGTAAACCAATGAGTGAGTTTATTGCAATTCTTAAGCCATATCATGGCAAGAACAAGTTAATTTTCGATGAGATGATGATCAGATACGCTTTCTATGAGACCAACGCGCTTACTTGGATGTTAATAGTAATAGCTCACTAAAACAACAGTCCATCGAGCAAGCAAATCTTTGCTCTTTCTCTCTATAGTTACATGCAACTAATACCAATTTTGCAGTTATTGGTGCGGTCGGATCGGGTCACCGACCCACGATCTAGCGAACTCAAGGCTATCACGTTAACAATTACACCACCGATGCGGCTCGAATATTGCTTGGATGGAATTATATATCATACAGGTAATGTACAATAAATAGATAAATGAATAGCTTAGACAAACATATGACTTCGATATACACAAAATACATGAATGGATGGACAGATAGCTACATATTGTGTAAAGTACAATAGATAGGTAAACGGATTATGGGCAGACATATTACTGTCATGTAATATTGATACATGGATAATGATCCTAAATCTTTGCCTGAAAATTATATAGAGGCAACTTATATAAAACAAATAAAGAAAATCCATGTTGTTCTTATTATAATTTAATAAATATTGGAAGATGTTATTGAAAGGTAAATTTCTTATTTTTAGAGTAGAAACATACATACATTTCTTTAAAGAGGCATTAGCTACGATTTTGACCAAAACAATTATATGTTTTGGAAATTGGTAAATAGCTTTGAAATGATGAAATAAAGGTAAATATTTCACATTAGACAGCTTATCGTACCACTTTTCGCCTTTTGAGAACGAAAATTACCATCGATTTATTATTTTCTTGCAAGCAAATAATTTGACCTCGCTTTCTCCGTCTGCATCTGACCTTACTAGTGACAGGTAAAAACGAATAATTAGTATTTTGTCGCTTATGAACTGCAAATTTACATGGTTCTTCGTCCGTATTTAACGCCGACTAAAAGCAGATTCACAGAAAATAAGAAATAAGTGCATTGTTGTACTGATTTAATGACGATTCGGCAAGCCCCGTAAACAATGCCGATAATTAATAAAATGGTGTCCATTTCTTCATCGATCTCAAGACACGAGCAATTGCACCTTTTTCCTCCGATGCGTGTACATTTCATAACATTTATAAGTTACAGAAGCACGTTTTATTAAGGCATCAATCATATCTGATAGTTTTTATGGGTAACAAAAAAAATACGATTTTGGCAGGTAATGCCCCTTTAACATAGATATCTTGTGACCATAATATATGGACAATGATAACCTTTATCAAATACATGCACAATTTGTTATTAATAACAAAATAAATAAAACGAATGCTAGAAAATGTAATTCATTAGATATTTTCTGATCTAATATGGAAAAATGCCAGCAATTATTGTGTCCAATTGTGTACTAAGATAAAAAAAACGGATGCTAGAAAATGCAATACCTGCATTTAATACAGATGTCATTATTGTCAGTACAGAACTTAATATCATACGTGTGACCATTTGAACCAGAAAACATATTCTGTCCAGTTATACGTATCTTCCTTCCTCCAGCAATTATACTTCTGTCTGGTGTGAAATTCAATATTGCCTTTAATATAAAAATGGAATGAAATTATAGATTTCAGCGAAAAACATATTTCTAGATTAAATAAGATAATAGTGAAATGTAGTATTGCTACTTTTAGACGAAATCCGTTCACGCAAAAGAAGCCATGTGTTTACATTTTGTAAGAAGGAGGTTTGTGCTATTAAACATAGATTAACCCCGTCACTTTTTTTTTATTAAATTAAGTGTCTGTGCCAAGCATGAAGAGTGAGCGGATGGATTATTGTAAATATATACATCAGACATTTTTAACTAGAACGAATAAATAGTTTTACCTTTTGAAGAACCCTTACCTAGATTCAGATTTATGTATCAATTGGCTACAGATCTGACACAGATATTACATATAACCGTAAAGCAAGTTGATAACTAATGGTATCATGAAATGGGAGTTAATCCCACACACAACAAGTTTCTAAAGCATTATTTTAGTTAATGTTTCCGATAAGTAAAGTTGCACTTATTTAACATCGTTTCAATTAAATGTTAGCACGATTTATACACAACTAGACTATCTTCACTTCAATGCGCCTTTTGGAGTCACACGAAGGGCATTGTACAACATAATGAAATAAAAGTTACGAACATCTATAAAACAAATTACGACCGGTTTCCAAAATTAAACCTTTTCCGATAGCCGTTTACTCGATAATGCTGATGCACAAAATAATAAGCTGATGCGCGTGAGTTCGCAATTGGAAAGACCGTTTTTTTGCCTGTTCGAGTTCACATAATATGACGTCCGACATTTTGGGATGATAATAATTTAAGTTATTATCATATTTTTAACACCAGTGTTTCGTAGCAGACATGTGTCACCGGACCCATTAACATTGAATCGATGATATGTTCAAATAGGGTCTTAATAAGGTTGAGCGTTTGAAGAAAAACAAATCAAGGAATAAATTAGGAGGCAAATTTTCAATCAGACAAGCTCACTAGAGCTCGAGTAAGCTACACAGTAGATAATTATCAAAGTTTTATATTTAGTCAGATTATTAACCTTAACAAATTCATTGTTTTCTTTTTGTCAGTAAGCATACTAATTATTTGCATGCTAAAGATGTAATAATTAATATGCTTGCTCTGGGTAATCTACATACAATCTTCGGTACACAAGACGTATTAGACTAGTAAGTAGAATGATGAAAGTATATATTCAGCTGTTAACTGCTACTTCTGTAACAAGGAACTATAAAACAGATAACCATACTGGCTTAGGACTAGTAGATATCACAACATACGACAATATATCCATGTGTACTTCATAGTATAAATAATTGTATATTAAACCTAATTCAAATCACTTTAATAAGAAATATTTGAAGATACCATTGGTTATCAGAAATAATGGCCAAAAGAAAAAGGGTAAAAGGACAAACAAGGATACACAACCCATCACATAGAAAACAAAAGATTTAGCAAAGCGAACCCGCTAAAAACAAGTGGTGCTCCGGAATGGTGACCAGTTTCTGTTCCATGCATTTGGCACCTGTAGCATTATTCCTGGTACAAACCTGATGATAAAACATGAATCAGGAAATGACCAGATTGTTATTACGACAAACGGAGCATATTTGCGACACAGATACTCCGTAACGGTTGACAAATACATGGTGGTGACCGTGATGACTTCAAATTAACCGCTAGGAACCCGTGGTTCTGTAGCTTCTTTGCTAGCTGCAACCTCCTAACTATCATTTCAAATGTACCTTTAAAGGTATTCTTAAAGCAGTTAATGATTTACAGACAGGCAGAAAATGGATGTCAATCGATAGTAAACTCTCAAATAACATTTGTCAAAAAGAGTTAAAAGCAATATACTTACGTTTGAAACATTACACCGTTGACTACTACAACTACCAGACACTGTAATTTTACAACCATTGTCACACCAATCACAGTCATAACCTTGACCTTTCCAGTATTTACAGTATCCACAGTTTCCATCAACATTACTTAGATTCTCACATTTGTAAACTGTTTACACAAAAAAAAGTTGTGACAAGGAAATGAAACTTAAGAGTATAAGTCATATGTTTATAAAAGGTCATATGTAAAGGAAATGGTAAGTATGAGAGCTGAAATTCATTCTTAGCTTCAAAAGTGGGGTTGTACTTTTACATGTGCTCTGAAGACATATGGAGAAATGCACTGTCCCTTAGAAATCAAGCCTGTTCAAAACATTCAAATTCCTGCTACTCAATAATGTATGTGAAACCACTGCCTATCCATTGCCACAAGTCACGGGCAAACTTAATGACATCATATTATATTTAGTACACCTCTCGCTGAGAAGTATTCGAACTCGCAACTTTAGGGTTGACAGACGTTGATCGCATAGATAGTTATAAATCATAGCTATCATACGATCACTACCACGATGACTCCCAAGATTGCTTAGATATAAATAAGTAAAAATAATCATACCGTTGAGATAAGCACTGCCATCTAGTCTGGTTTCATTGTATAACAGTCGAACATCATAGTTTTTATTCAGAGTATTTGGAGCCTTAAAATATGAAGCAACACAAGTTTTATACTATTGATAATAAATATAATTTATCAAGTTTAAATAAATGAAAAACACTAAATGACATATTACACAATACTTTTATAAAATAAATGTCTTAATTATCAGCGCGGGTCGCTTAAGAACGAAACTTTACAATAAACGAGATGATTTCAATTTTCCCAATGTGAATGTTTCATTTATAGGTAGCAACATTCCATCAACATGGAGTGAATATCTCTGAGTTGAGCTTATTGTACCGATTATGGTTTCCTTGATGGAGGGGTTAATGCTAATAAAACAAATGCTACTGAACCAGTGGTTCCTAGTGGCTAAGTCGCCATCATGACCTGGTTAACCTTTACGGGATATCTGTGTCATAAATTACCACGGATATGTTTCGCTTGCCGGAATCATAATCAAGTCCTTTCTTATGGTGTATCACCGGATTTGTAGCAATAGTACTACGACAAGTGACACATGTCGAACAGGAAATGCCTACTCTTCCGGTGCACATGAATTCACCTCTGGTTTATGTTGCTCGATTTGTTCTGTGTAATGCTTTGTATATCATTGTTTGTTTTTATGTCTTTTTTTCATTTGGTCATTGTATTGTCGCTTCTTCTAATTACGGCTCTTGATTATCACTTTGCTATCTTCAAACTATCTTAACTCATTATCGTTTGAAATTTATATCAAGCTTCTAATAGAATAATAAACAGCAATAAATCAATCAATGGAAGACTAAATGTATATATTACTTATATCTATAATAAGTAAAGATTTTCTACAACATAGCATAATATTTAGACATAGGCATATAACAACTATGGTACTATCAGTTTGTCAGACCACTTTAAAATATTATCACAACTTTATCTTCCTATCATAGCACAACTTCCTCTTTAGTGACAACATATTGTTATCAGAAGATACTGTTCTCTTAGCGGTCTTTTGTGTTATTTAATCAGTTAATAAACAGCTGCTAAATATTCACATGATACGTCCGTGTAAAGTCCCATGTATAATTCTTGAGAGCAAAAATGTGCGAAACATGCAACAATGTACAAAGACTGTCAGACCCCCTTCACTAGTAATTTGGTATTTAGATCAATCAGTCAAGGCAAACTTGATTAAACATTCTTCACCTCTACAACAGATAATTGTCCACATCAAAAAGTGCCAGAACACAAAGTTTAAGATTGAAAACTATATTCCTCACTGGTAAAAGGTGATTATCACTAGATTCTGACCAAGAGAATAACACATGCAATGGATTGAAATCCCAACACTAAACTAAATTTTCAAGGTGTCCGGACAACTATTATGTTGTGGTTCACAGATCAACACATGGTAACTGGCTGGGTTTATCTCCCCGAATAAGCATACACGTTATGATATAGCTGAGAAATTGCTGAACATGCCCATCAACACATATTATTACCTCGTTGGCTGGCAAATATTGTAATGACTCCAAAAGATAAAAATACAAATATTAAATATACAAAAGTGAGCAAGAGCTTACTATGACATTCTGACATACAACTGTATTATTGAAAACTGTGGCATCATATCTTCTTACACTGTTAACGACACATTTTATATAGTTTGAATTGTTCTGAAAGAAAGGCAATAATAAATAGGCAAATAGAAAAGTTCTTAATTAATACAACCAGAGGAGAAGATAAGCATGGTCAGATGATGTTCATATTTTGTAAGGGTTCGTGTTTTATTGATGGTATTTGTATGTATTTCGGTATATCGGTCTGCAACACGATTTCCACATCAGATGATGTCCGTATCGTTTAACAGTAACACGACATCGTGTTTCCCCAGTCACTAGATCTTTAAATTTCTCTGTAGTGGTTTGTAGATATTCTTTGGCATTTGTATTGCCTGTCCTTCGATTGACGGCTTCGGATTACCGCTTTGGTATCTTCAAACTCTACTTACAAAATCAGAATACTATATTCAGTATATAATGTGTACCGATTTGACAAGTTCTTTTTACAAGATGGAAAAGACAATTCCATTCAGATGCCTAAAGTCTTTTGACCTGATGAAGGTTATTCGAGAAACGCGTCGTGTTCACTAAATCAGCCACCAAGTAGCTAGTGTTAGGACATTGACATGTTTACCAGATATATTCATTATCGAAATTTCCTTAATAATATAATTATCATTAAATCTAAATATGTCCTCCCTCGGGCATATGTGATCTTAGCTGATTTGTGGTTAACTTGTTTAGATTATTTGGGGGTTCTTTGCTCCCAAAGACTTTTAATATGATTAACTGTTTTTGTTCAATATTCTAACTTAGATGAACGTAATATCAGAAACGCGTCGTATGCGGTAAATTAGATATATACGAATTTAACTACCTAAATTAGACAGACGATCTAATTTTGATGAGATACAAATTTGATACTAAAGAACAATTGTACCATATTCTGATAACCTTACTGTGTAAAGGTATTAGTTAATTGTATCTGTTATTTTCCATACCTATTTTTATATTTTGTAAATTATTCCTGGTTGCTGTGCTCCAAATGTGAAAAAGTTAAAGAAGAGAGTTGACATTGACACAATAGCAAATGTTAGACATACAATGCTTATTTTATATATTATACAGCTGTGATCAGATGAACGTAAATCATACCGTTCTGGGACATCGCTTTCAATAAACATTAAAATCAAGTCAACTGAATACTAAGAAGTTTCTGATCTTTTATTCAATATTTAAAAAGAGAGGATAAAACGCATGTGATCAAATTGTTGTCATAATGCGTTCGTCTTAAAGAGGGAAAAAACCAAGCATCTAATGTTTGTTCAGTTCAAAGAATAGATATAGCAAAAAAGGATATTCATTTCTATCTTTTTTAACAACCTAGACGTAAAGATACCTGCCAATATTATAATTTTTCTCAGTATTATGGGTGTTGACATTTTTTAAAACTCTCTGGTTTTTGAAGTGCCAAATGTTTTTCTTCTTTTTCTACGGCATCTATTCAGGTTTTGCCATATCAAATAAACGTTCACTAACAACACATATCCTAAAATAGTCGCGAATGAGCAGCGTTCTTAAAACCGTAAGATGTTGAACCACTGTATTTTTAAGAACAATATATGTTGTCTACGTCGCTCAGGTAAAAATATAAAAATAAATTTAGAAATGGTTGGATTAATATAAAATGGCCATGGTCCAGTGCTGAGTACTAGCTGTTTTCTGCGACTAAATGTTAACCTAATTTCGAATATTATGGTTAACAATTCCAAGGAATGAAGACCCTTTTTATGATTTTCTATCCACAGACACTCGGTAATGTATATTTTCTGAACTGTTTGATGTTGTGTGTTGTGTTGATAACTGATGTGACAAGAAACTATGAAGGAACGATTGTCTTGCCGGTTAGAAATTTAAAGTTTTTGAATTAAACTTAGCAAATTAATAGTTTCCCGTGATTCTCATAACCAGAAAATGTGTTTTTCTTTACTTTTTCATTTAGTAATTGAGATTTATAACATCATAATTTGGTTTCCGTACCCATTAAGCTAAAATATCCTCATTCAAATTGTTTCAAAATGTAAAATTTGACTAAAGTTGAATAATTTTAAACTTACGTAAAAATCAAAATTTGCAACTTCCATTGACAAGTTTTTTGTTGTTCCATAAGTTATTAGGATGTCTTTAGAATTATTGATCTTTGGGCACTTAGCCTCCTTCTGTTAATGTAAAAAACAACAACAAAGCTTTAGCATGAGTATAAGTCAGTACATGTTTAATGTAATCAGGTATGTTTTATAGAAATAAAATTATACATATAGCAATTCAGTTTCACTTGTAACACTATATTTACATTGAGTAAGAGTTATAGCTTTAACACAAATTTTGATTGGATACCATTTAACATAAGAAATTGTAGAATGTATTTCACCATGCTTCACTATGACGGTAATATGAAAATGTATTGTAATGCAATATTTGCACGTGTTATTATATGTAAACGATAATGTTGAATGTCTGTGTTTTTGACTTAACTGGCACTTCATTATGAAAAAATAATAAACCCACACATTATTTTCAATGGAAGTGAGGAATCCAGTATATTTAAATTGCTTACTTTCGGTTTGATCTGTCCATTACAACCGTCACTATTTAGGTAACACCCTAGTGTCAAAGGACACCAACTACATTCTCTGTTTTGGACACAAGAAGTGCAGCTGAAAATTGAAATAAACAGCACATAGATGTGTGGTACCATCTTACGAATAACCATGTATGTTATAGTGATAAATACAGGATCAATATTGGGACAACAGATATATTCTAATCAAGACTAAATACTGCAAATCAATTCTCAGGAGATTTAAAAGCATTTCCCAGTAGAATCCTATTTAAATTTATGTCCCTTGAATGTAGTCATCTCCTATTTCATATCAGCACAAAATAGAGTATTCTTCAGAAAGTACACCTCCAAAATCAGTCTCGTATTAGCTAAATTAATGCGTTAGGTTTTGGGGATATACGGTCTTAGGTTGAAATGAGTTCATGTTTGCCGCCATATTTGGAAAAAAGAAGAAAAACAACACAAAATGACAATTTTCGAGAGTGAGAAGATATTCTTTACATCTCTTCATTTTCGACAATCAGAACAAATACTTCGATTGATCAACCAAATTTCAATTTTCGATCATAGCAAAAATACTGAACTTAGAAAAACGTCGGATGATAATAAACATATTTCTGCCTAGTTGGTTTCCAATCAGTTTCAGAAGATTGCAATTTGAAGCTTTAAAATACACAATACCACACAATTATATATTTACTATTTTATATTTGTTTTTAAAATATTTGACTTTGAGTGTATCGGATGAAGGTTATTCTAGAAATGCGACGTGTGCACTAAATTGTATATCTACATTTTCATTGCTATCAACTCTGCTGGTAAACTATTAGTCCCCGAGGGTATGACTATCATGCGCCCAGTAGTCAGTGCTGCGGTATTGGCATGATTTATTACATATTTTGTACAGTTCTCAAATCATATAATTGATATTAAAACTAAGGTTCTTCTCCATCATCCATAGGTGACCAATTTAATTTGGTTTCCCCTTCCTCTGTATTATCATGCTGCCTGAAATATCGTATGTATTTTTTTAGGATGTTGAGACATGTAATAAAAACGCATGACGCGTTCCTGGAATAACCTTCATCAGGTACGCACAAGCCAATACATATGTACTAAATTAGAGAGACACATGATATTGTATGCATATAATACATATAACCCCGTCACATTGTTGTGTCTGTCCCAAACCAGGACCTGGTTTTAGCAACGTCATATGTCGTGATCTTATTTTTTGTGTTCATTGAGTGATTGTCCGGTTTGTTGATATTGGTGGAATCGTTGACTACCACAGTCTATCACAGTTTTTTAATAAATGTTTTCCCTCGCTTTTCTTTGTTAATTGAAATCAATTGATTAATCAAAACAACTACAATTTGTCTTACATGTACATACTTTTTTGCTGTTCTACATTTATATATTATAATGTTCGTTGAAGCAATCTTGGTTCCATTTCTGTCAGTTACTTTTAGCATCACAGTATCTGAAAAAATGTAAAATTCTCTGTGCAATTGAATGTAAATAAAAAGCAAACCAGTAATGGACAACATTGAAAACACCACCAACAACACGAACCACTCACCAGGCAAACCTCAAAAAGTGCCTGTTGTGATTGTGTGAAGCAAGTATCGATGAGTTGCGATGCAGTTAATTCACGTAACAGGCACTACCTGATACAAAGTCTTATACCAACACACCATAACAATATAACAAGTTTATCTAACATTTAAACTAAAATATTTTTTTAGCAAATAACAACAGTAGAATGAAAATTAACAAATTTGTGCAATGCTCCGAGAGAAACTACATTATGTGTGTGTGTGTGTGTGTGTGTGTGTGACGTCACGTTATTTGTTACCGTTTAATCACTTTCGGTGTCACTACATAATAATCGACATCGCTTGTATGTAGAGAAATGTGGACCGTACAGTTGTAGTAAATTTTGAATGCATGTCCTTGCTCATGATAATATGACCGTGAATTTGTGATACCTAATATGAATGAATGAACAATAAACAATCGATTTGGATACGTTGCTTACATTGATGTATATTTTTCTAATTAGTTCAACAAAGAAGATCTCGTGAAACTTCGCGCCATTCCGTTATCACCACAGTATGCTGATACAACATCTTGTATCAGACAGGATACTTTCCTAAATTCCAATGGAAAACGTACATAATGCTAGATAAATATATTTACCGCCATATAACACATTCACATTGTCAGTTATATAAGTGTCGTTCACTTTCTTTAGATATGTTGTACTTGTTTTCAATAATGCGTTTACTTGTATTACATATTTCAGTTTAGAAAGATGAATAGAAGGAATCAACTGAAATGTAATGGCAGCTTCACGACTCTGAAAAAGTAAAATAATCCAAGCATAATGGTAAGCAGATAATAACTGAGAGTACTTATCCCTCTCCTTTCCATGACCAGTGTCTCGGCACTGACATGGTTTGCTAGATATAGTTAGTACTGAAATTTACAGTTCCTAAGTACTGTAAATATTAATAAAACTAATGTTATCCTCCATCCTTGAGGTGACTTTAGCAGATTTTAGCTATACTGTTTAGGCACTTTAGGTTTTATTGCTCCCAAAAAATTGAATTATTTTGCTTTCCAAACTTTCGATTTTGACCGTACCTGATGAAGATTATTCCTGAGACGTGTGGTGTCTACTAATTTTGATATCTACGTTTTTATTAAATGTATGTGTATTATTTTTAATCCGAAAAAACAATAATTTCTATCTATACTTGTTCAACGTGTGAGATTATACAATAAATTAATTCAGTACTCTTATTATATATTGTGACCTTGAGAAAACTGGAGGTATCAATTGGAGGGTCAAATAGAAAATCTACTTCATCGTTCGTGGTCCTAGCACAGTTAGCGTTGATGAACAATTTGTTATTTCCAATTAATATAGTATCGAGAGAGATTCAAAGTTGTATTAATATATTGCCTAGCGCTTTAGGGTAAAACTATAAAAAAAAATATCAACCACTTTTGAAGAAATAAAACAGTGCTTTAAAAAGAAAAAGGGGTCGTCGTGGCAGTGATCGCATGGTGACTGGATTTACAACTACCTATACAATCGGTGTCTATCACCACTGATGTTGCGAGTTCGAATCTCGATAAAGGCGAGGTGTACAACATTAAATTTATCAATGACTTGCAAGAGGTTGGTTGTTTTCTCGGGCTGTTTCGGTTTCCTCCACCAATGAAACTGAACGCCACGATATAGCTGAAATATTGTTGAAAGTGGCGTTTCAACACCGTCAAACAAACAAACAAACAATCAAAAGTAAAATATTTCATGGTTTCAGACAACTTCATCCGATGTAAATTCACACCGTTGCGATAAGGTCACATAATTTCAGATGCTTAAGTATCCACCCCGTTATAATCTTAGGACAGAAGATAGTTTAATATTACCAATGTAATATATTTATTTGCCCTTCTTCCTTACGAAGGGATAAATTAACTTAACAAAAATGAATCAAAATCGATTAAAGTATTTATTTTGAATTTGTGCACTGTTCTGGGTGCTTACCGCCATAACAACAATAACTTAGGAATATAGTTACTTTTATCAATGGAGGAAACCAGAATATCCACAGAGCCCCACCGAACATAAAAGTTTGAATATACCGAAGGGGTAATCAGTAGTCGTAATTCGAAGGATAGACAAAACAACCACAACACATACACCTCTCCACGGCGAGAATCGAACCCGAAACTGGAGTTGCGATAAGCTCTGAATACATAGCTAGCTAGATGTACACCTACAACACAATGGAGGCAACAACATGATGTCACAATTAATGGATTTTATTTTGATGTAGAAATGACATAAAATGCTGATTTTTGTTATATTGTTCAAGATAATTATTATGAATTTACTTTCCCTATGATGTGGTGTGTGTACATGAAATGTAACAAAACGTAATAATATGGAATTTTGTCGGAGTTCAAAATATTAGTGAAGTGCAAATTGTCAATTTATTTTCTAATAATACAGGCTATCCCCGACCTGTTCAAATATAAGAAAACATAGTTTTTGTTCCATCAAAACAAAACAAATTTACAATATATGTACTAAAAACGTTATTGTTTCTTAAAAATGAAAAGAAGAAACAAAACACACAATAATAATGATCAGAAGAAGAAGAAATTCAAATCTTGACCTTTAATCTAATTCTACAGCTATTAATGTAAAAGATAAATTAAATCAAAACTTGCTACATTTTACATATAGGCCTCATATTTATATAAAAAAAAACTTACAATACTGTCATTTTCATCAATTGCAATACCAATTGTTTTAATGGTTAGGCATTTTTTACCAGCAGAAGGCACCCAAAATGGTTTGTCAAAATTCTTGTTACAACTGAAAAAAGAAAGAAACTGACTTAGATGTCAAAATTTAAGAAGTCATTCAAAATTAAAATCTAACACATCATCCAACCTAAAATTGATATGTGTCTTCTTACATACAATTCAACATGTTCTCCGACATAAAATTGTATACGTCATCCAAACAATGCATTTTAACACGTAAGAATAAAAATGGGATGTCAGTACATACATGCTTATCATAGAGAAAAGAAACAAAGAGTTATCGATAAAAATACAATGTACAACAGGGGCGTAGCTACGTAAGGCCCGAGTAGGCACGTGCCTACACTCAAATTTGGCTTTTTTTTTTTTTTTTTTTAAATAAATAATGTCTGTACGCTCTGCATTCGGAGAATAACCTATTTGAGAATTCCGTACCAAATCGTACGGCAATGCTATATAAGTACTACAAAAATTTCCACATTAACCCGTTACAGTGCGAAATCGAAAACCGGTTCTTTTCCGTATTTGATTTCAACGTTAACTTACGCTTAAGTCCGATAACTCTTAGTTACGAAGGAATTATTTTTGTAAACAATGGACAAGTTTCTAATAAAGGGTAATAAAAGGAAAAAGACGTCAGAATCTACAGAAGAAATAGATACAACGGAAGATGTTAGTCCTAGCAAAGACGTTGATGCCGACTACCAGGCTCCGATAGCGAGATCAACTGAATCACATCAGTCAAATCCGTCCACTCGGGCGTCTGCCTCTGGCTCTGTGTACCAAAGTTTGCCACCATACCCAGATTTAGCCGATTGTCGGACGAAAAACTTGACAGATAAAGAAAAAAATGATATTCTCACTTCAAAATGGACTGAAGCATTCAGTTACAAGTTTCCAGCACGGTATGAAATTTACTCTTAATTTGCAACATGTAGATAGACACCAGTTCGTTACACCCCCTAGAAATCTATTTAAATCGGTATGCTTAACTTAAAAAGACCCGGAAATAAATAAATATCATTTGTGTTCATACGCGTCATTTTATGAATGAAAAGAAAGGAACGTCATTCATAGAATTGTACTACGCACAACCAAAATGCTTCTGCTAATATAGATATTTTTCAAAAGGGTATATATGTTAGTCGGACAGAGCGGTGCTCGAAGTACCTCTAGTTATTCTTTATTTTCAGTTCCTTTGGTGTCAAGAATAGAAGGTTCCAGGCAACATGGCTGCAAGAATTTCGTTGGATGCGGTACTCGATATCACTTGATGCAGTATTTTGTGCGCAATGTTGTTCGTTCAATCCCCCTGTTTCATGCGAGAAGGCTTTCTCATCAAGTGAAGTGACGGACTGGAAAAAATTAATTTCACTTGCGAAACGACATGAAAACCTTTCGCATCATAGAGGATGTGTGGTGATGGCCGACAACTTTATTCGTGCAAAACAGGGGAAGCATGAATCGGTTGCTAGCATGATCTCCAGTAGCCATAAGAAAATTGTAGCTGAAAATCGGCATGCTTTGACGAGAATTATCGATGTGATAATTCTCTGCGGTCGACAGAATATTCCAATCAGAGGTCACGTGGAAGAGAGAAGTAACTTTTTGGCAATTTTACATGAGGTAGCGAAGGGTGATCAGGCATTATCTGATTGGCTTGCGTTACGCTCAGGGACTCGATCGACATACCTATCGCCTGATATTCACAACGAACTGATCTATATTTGCGGATAACAAATATTGACTGAAATTGTGGACGATTGTCGCAGATCGATTTATTTTGCCATAATCGCAGATGAATGCACCGATGTAGCTACAAAGGAACAGTTATCGGTTTGCGTCAGATTCCTACACAAAACCAATGAAAACATTGAAATCAGAGAGGAATTAATTGGGTTTAGACATGCAAAGAGCATCAGGGGTGAACGGATAGCAGATATAATAGTTCAGTTCTTGAATGAAGTACATCTAGACATTAGAAACGTAAGAGCGCAATGCTACGACGGTGCCGCTAATATGGCCGGAAAGTACAACGGTGTGCAGGCAAAGATTACTGAACTATCCCCTCAGGCATCGTATATTCATTGTAAAGCCCACCAGCTTAACTTGGCACTGGTGCACAGTAGTAAGGAGTTATGCGTTAGAAACATGATGTCAACGGTACAAGAGATAGCGTTTAGCTTCGATTACTCCGCAAAGCGATTGACAGCATTTTCGGCCGAATTAGCTGATAATCAGAACGTTCAGGGAGAGATGGAACGCCGATGGAAATTGAGAACATTATGCGAGACACGTTGGTCAAGCCGTGCTGATTCACTCTTTACCTTCCGCACGGCTTTTTCTGTCGTCGTATCAGCACTAGAGACCCTGAAAAATGATAAAGACGAAAAGGCTGGACTTTATCTTACTGCCATATTGAAGTTTGACTTCATAGTTGTACTTGTTGTCGCCGAGCATATACTAAGTTCAACTGTAGCGCTGACTAATTATCTCCAGAAACCAGAAATAGATTTGGTAGAAGCCGTGACTGAGGCGAAGATAGTGGTTAGCCGACTTTCTGATGAACGAAATGATGACAAAGTGTGGGATGCATTGTATACCAGAGCTTGCGATATTGCGTCGGAGTTCGATATTGAGCCATGTACACCAAGAGTCGTTGGCCGTCAAAGAAATCGTGCAAATCACCCTGCCCAAAATCCGAAAGACTATTGGCGCGTCTCGCTCTACCTGGTCTTCCTTGACCATTTGGTATCGGAGATATCAAACCGGGTAATTAGTAATGAGGAACGGTTTCTTGCTTCTTACCTCAGTCCCGTTAAACATCAGAGTTTGACACCTGACATCGTAGATCGCGTTTTTGCCGCTTACGCAACCGATTTAGGTAGAATTGACGAGTTTATAGACGAGATCGACCGGTGGAAAATAAGGTGGCAACAGAACATTGATAAACCAGAACGTCTGATTGCTGTATTGAATGCAACTAATGTTGATTTGTATCCATCGATTCATCGAATCCTGACCATTTTACTGACAATGCCGGTATCCTCGGCTACCAGTGAGAGATCGTTCAGTGCCATGCGAAGGATAAAAAGTTATCTGAGGTCAACAATGGGAGATGAAAGATTGTCAAGCTTGTCTCTAATGCATGTACACAGACAAATACCGGTAGAAATCGATAAGGTCTTGAGTGAATTTATAAACAGAAAGAACAGACGTTTAGACTTTTCATGAGTTAAACTGAAAATCAGATTGTCAAATTGTGTCTCATGGCTTCTTTTGGACATGTTTGAAACGATCGATTCTCGATATTGAGGTTAATTATAACAGTCTTGTTTTGTCTGCAAGTGTACTGATCAGTTATACAAGAATGTTACTGTATGCACATGTATATTAAAATTATGAGTCGTCTAAAATTCATTTGACTTAGTTTTGTTTTCGTTCTTTAACCCGTGAAGTGATGTTTGAATCCTAATGATTGAAAAAAAAATATCACTTCTAACATGATGTACATTCTTAATTTAGAGCAATTTTAGCATAACAAAAACAAAACATCTCATGAGCTTCCGGGGAGCTTCACCCCCCCCCCCCCTGGAACCCCTACCAGCGGCCCCCAGACCCCTCGCCGCAAACTTTGTGCCTACACTCATTTACATGTCTAGCTACGCCCCTGTACAAAATCAAGGATGTCAGATTCTTTTGTCTAAGTTCTTGATATTTACATGTATGTTCAGATTTCACCCATTTCTAAATATTTTGAGCATTTTCAGGATCTATGTTTTGGACTGTAAATTGACCACGTTTGCCACTAAGATTCACTTTGCCTTGTTTACAAATGTTTAACATTTACCTTTGTGTTATTATATCCCATCCACAGATTGGGTTGTCAGACTTCATACAATCTTCACAAGTAGAAAATGCTCTACAGTCTTCAGTGTCAGCAACATTGGCAATCTAGAAAATATTTGTACAGATTGGCAATCCAGATTTGATTACATTGATGATTGTATTAAATTGATAATTGTCTAAGCATCTACAATATGTAGAAAGAACATGAAATAAAAATTATAGCACACTACATCTGTAAACTTTGTGAATTCGATGTTTCTAAAGAAAAAAAAAGAAAAAAAAAACATGTTCCAAGGGTATTCGTATAAAACAGCTTTGATTCCATTTTATCAAGGATTTAGCCAATTGTAATGCTATTGTTCATCTATATTAAAACATGCATACACATACTTCATACAATCTTCACAATTAGAAGATGTTCTACATTCTCCATTGCTAGCAACATTGGCAATTTCAAAAATATAGAAATATTTATATTAGATGATTTATATTTCAATCCAGATGTCATGAAATTGATAATTTTAGTACATGTCTAAACCTCTATTATATGTAAACAGAACATGAACTATAATCTTCAGTACAATGCATCAGAAAACTTTGTAAATTCGACTGATGTTTCTGGGAAAAACAGAATTTCCAGTGGTGTTCTTCTAAAACAGTTTTGATTCCATTTGTATCAAGGTTTAGCAATTTTAATCTTATTGATCATCTATATTAATGATTAGATTTTTTGATTTCAGCAATATTTCAGCTATATCATGGCGACCAGCTTTAGTGGTGGTAGAAGCCGGAGTACCCGGAGAGAACCACCGACCATGGGCAAGCAACTGGTTAACTTTATCACTTGCGGCTGCAAGTCGAGTGCACCCGTTTTTTCTATTTTACAAAGCGGGCACTAACCCACGCCGTATTGGTGATAGGATTGTATGAGATGTTAGGTAATCCAACTACCTAACTCTTTGAGCCAACCGGGCCTTCATCCATGTTAAGACATGCATACAAGTAGAAAGGAATAACAAAAAACTGTTCAATGAAATAAGAATGTGAAAACGTGAGATTACTGACAATAAGTCAAGCATCTACAAATCAATACCTCTTTTAGCATGAATCTCGTTTCCCACAATCACGACTTATTCAAGCTGTCGACCATTAGTTTTAGCAATATCATACAGAAAACTAATACCAATATACATTGTATATATCATAGGAAAAGCCGGTCAGATTTGCTTGAAAGCTTCTTTTATATCTTTAGCCAATCTAAATAACATTAAATTATATTTGATATCCTAACATTAAACAACATCTCGTAATGGGGACTTGGAATTCATATTCGACCGTCCAATCATATGCAGTAGTTAATTATATTGCACAGCTCTTAGTTTGTGCTCCTATTTGAATACCCAACGATTTGGCAGGTTCGTCCTTGATTTGTCAGTTGCAAAATATGACCCAACATAGCCCTCGATGGTATGTTTACAGATGTTGGTGTATAACTAATGACATATACAGCACAAATAAAATTTTACTAAGATTGATTTTGAAACAAAGTGATACCATTGTTGAGGTATTTACTACAATGTTAGAAGCTGAATATGTTTTACTATGAATGTGACAGATCTGTGGCCTTTCCTGGTAATTCGTCTATTACTCCAACATTACAACTAACCATGATACAACATAAATATTGTTAAAATGGCGTTAAACACCAAAATCCAATCCTCTTTCAATGATACCTATTTTTTCTAGAGAACGGTCAATCTGACTGAGTGATTAAAGTATAATATATCCCTTGAATCCGAACAACATTTGGAGTGTGTTGTCATTTATTTGTTTATAATGGTGATATTCGACTAAAGGAAGTCAGTCAAATGCAATAATACATCTAGATCTCAAAATTAATTATATCAAGAAAAAATTATAAACACAAAGGTTTGTAAATACAAAGGTCTGTGTAAAAATATTAAGGGATACAACAAACATTTTTTTTTAATTGAGGAAAAACATATAGACCTCAGAATAATAAAGGACCTTGACGAGTATTGAAGTATGTTGTTGAATGAGCTATTACTCTTAGAATGAATAAACTATGATACATCTCTGTAAAAATTAGTTCGTTGATGTAGCGGCTTCTAAAGGTAAGATTCTAATAGAGAAGTCTGTCAATTGAGTCATATACATTTTTAACATCATCTACTATTATATTTCATGCTGGATATACAAGGACATGATTTTATAGAGTGATAAACTAATTATTTCTATTTTCATTACACCGACCTAGTTTACATTTTTGTGTTGGGACCGGGTGTCAAAGGCAAATGTATTGTATATACATAGACACGCTACTTTCTGTTTTCAATAAATAGGTAACTATTGAAAAATACATTTGATCTTGATACAGGTGTGAAACCTATAATTAATTTCTTTAAGGTGTTCTACTAAATTTGTGTTTTTTCGAGCCTACCTGGCCATTTTATCTTAAGTTTAACCTTTCGAAGACCATACATTTTCTGAAACGTCCATGATTCCTCTACGTTCTGTCAAAATATCAGGCCATGTTTAAAGTCTTGCAGTGAAATGCCAGGCTATGGAAAATACCTACTCTAAAAATAGCTCTGTCATCCCCCCAGAAATTCCCTATTTATAGGTCATGCATCAAATCCTCCAAATCCATATTAAAATACAATTAAATCAATCAAATTTGGGCTCAAAATAATCCTTATACATTTAACTTCAATTATCAATTTAATTATTCCATTCCATTCAGTATTTGTCACGATACAACAAAGTGAAAGGAACTTTTTTTTAAAAGGGACTACTTTTGTATATGTTCTTAGCTCTGATTGGTTGAATTACTGGTTTGACACCTACAAGCGGTTCTGTATTTACATTTTGTATGTTATCATTCTCAGTAGAAAATGAATTAGTTTTGCATCAACAATGAAAACAAAATGCCTTCTTCTGTTTATTACCACTGGTTAAATTATTCTTTGGTAGAATAGCACTTGCACCAACTAACAGTCAGACATTGTCCTTGTCCTGCCGAAGTGTTACTGCAGCACTGGTTAATAGGTTAAACTATTTCTTGGTGGAATAGCATGTACATGTCTGAGGGACAATAAGTGATGTATGATGGATAAACAACACAAGTAAGATAACCAAAGGCCATATGAGCTGTAAGTAATAATTGCTACAGCTTAATAATTACCACATGTTTAGTCATGGCATAGACATTTTCACCATCTCTTTTAATATCAATCACGGGAGACAACCACTGAACTATTTTAAAATCTCCAAGTGAAAAGGCATCGGTGTCATTAATAAAGATCTAGAAATAGAAACAATCACATATTGTATTATTTAAAATGCGATTACAGAACATGCAATGACATTTTACTTTGAACCTGTTTATGTGTAAAAACACTTAATTTGTGTTTTTATATTGACATCACTGTCCATTTTGGCTGAATATGCTTTACAACATCATATTTCTTCAGAAACGTAAATGATTCTTGTATGTTCTATCAGTTTTGCTTGGCACGTTTAAAATATTGCAATGAAGCATTCCGTAAAATCCTTGCACTATAATAGCACCAAACCCAAGCCCCCCTCCTAAATGTATTATAGGTAATGTATCAAATCCTTCATACAAGTATCAAATTACCACTATATCCGATCAATTCATGTTGAAGATAATCATTATATAGTAAACTTATATTGCAAATTGTATGCATGCCGTTCATGGTTATCATGGTTATATTCAATGACTAAATATATATTATAAAGCTTTTATCATGGCGAAAACAGTTACTTTTTGGTGTGATCGTGATTATTCTATATTCAAATGAATCTTTCATTATATGGCAATAATAATTATTTTATCGGATCCGAATAGTAAATTTCAGTAAATTTGATTATGGTCATTTAGCCACAAAATCCTTATTAAGAAACAACTTATGCCTGCCAGCCAGCCTTACTTACTTTTCCTATCAGTCCTTTACTAGTGCCAACGTATAGTATAACAAACTCGTCAACTATTATAGCATCTGTCATCTTTACAATAGAACCTACATCTGAATTCTGACTATAAAATATAACATCACCCTTCATTGGTTCATCTCCTTCTATTGATGATAAGAACTTTGGGCTACAGAACCCATTTGTCATTTCTGGACAATCAAACTCCAGCTACGATTAAAATATAATAAGCAATTTACATTGTACAATTATTTTGACAAATAGTCTCCAAATAATGAGTTATCTTCACCATTGTTTTTTCTTAGATTTGTTCTTATTTCATATAATGTAACAATACTAAGCTGAAGAATAAATAGCATGTGTTGTGTTTTATGTTCAAGATTAAAACTCAACGTTCCTTACAACGAAGCTGTTCAACCAATGAAAATCGACATTTCGGCATTTTTTTCATTGAACTGTCTGCAGAATGAATGATCGGCGTGGTACTTTCCCCTATAAATTCGAGTACTATTTTAAACTAATATTTTCATATGATTTATATTCCAGGAAAAATCATATTCATCTTTTCGGTAGTACCGGAAATCCGATTGCAAGGTACTTTGAATTGTGTAAGTATTAAGATTGCAAACAACAAAAACAATTATTTAGTATATTGATTATAGAATTAAAAATCTGGCATTGAATCATCTAACGTACAGTTGCTTAATTGATCAATTATATTGCCAATTTCTTCCCATGCGTTGTTTTATTTTGTTTGTTTGATGGTGTTTAACGCAAGTTTCAACAATATTTCAGTTATATCGTGGCGGTCAGCTTTATTGGTGGAGGAAACCGGAGTACCCGAAGAAAACCACCGACCTGTCGCAAGTCACAGACAAACTTTATCACATAATTGTGCACACCTCGCCCTGGTCGAGATTCGATCTCCCAACATCAGTGATGTTAGGCACTGATTGCATAGGTAGTAGTAAATCCAACTACCTTACGATCACGGCCACGACGTTATTTTAAGATTGAAAATATTTCTTATAGACAATACATATTGTGAATTGTTGCCATTATATCAAACAAGAGTGAATCAAATTTAGACAGATATCAGTTGAAATCTGAAAGCTCTGTCAAATGATATATGATATGACGACAAATTTCCTACACCGTGAGAGAGCTTCTAGCAGCCATCTTGTTTCTGTTTGTGACAAAAGACACCTCCCAACCTCATTTAGATCTGCATTCCTACAATAATCTTAAAATCATACTCACCACTTCTTTCTGACTACGCGAATCACATTTTGGCATTGCTCCACTAATGTTATAGCACGTATCAGTACTATTGTTAATAAAATAGCTGTTCTTACGTTTTCTAAGCGGACACTTAAGTCTTTCTATCCTTGATGTTTCAAAATTATCATAAAGATTTGTAAGCCTGCAAATAATACTGGCGGTACCATCAGTAAAAATAACTAATAAGTCATCATTCCAAAACATTAAATATTGTGCTGTTGTAAAATTAATTCCATTGTGTGAACAGAAAATTGGTACATCTTCATATGCATTAAGTTTATTATGATTGACCATGGTTTTGGTGTCATTGCAGATTTTGCCTAGTTTTGAAACAGTATGATTAAACACAAAAAGAAAATATGTATACTTGTCATGTCCAACAACAGTTCTGAAATCAAATATAAATTTATTGTTCTTCTTTGCATCTAAGTACGTAACAGTGTAGGTTCCTTTATCATCAAAAGGTTTAATTTTTTCCTGATAATTTGATATTGCTATGCATTCGCCAGAAATCTTGGGATGCTTTAAGCATTCAGATGACGCAATCGTTAGTATGTTCTTAGATCCTATTGTAGTTGTAGTGTATCTAGCTTGTGGATTTTCAATCTTTATATCTCTTGTTTCATAATTATCAACTATTGAAAAGTTACTTCTATAACCAATGCATTTGGTTTCATCCCCTCCTTTATAATCACATGATATCAATATTGTTTCTTTATTTTCTGTTTTATAAGGAGTTAATAACCAGTTTCTTCCCTCCATTGGTTTGATATTCACAATGTCCAAAGATAGGTTTAATTGTATTAAGCTATTTTTGCCACCAATATAAACATGATCGATGATGACTGCCAAGTTTATAAACTCCTCTGTATAATTTGAGTATATCTTCTTACATTCATAAAAAATTGACATATATAGTACTAAGATGTTCAAATTTAAAAACACTGTATTCAAATTCATGGTTATTTCTCTTTTTTTATATTAACTATGGTAATAGCGGATTATCTGAGTCTTGTATTCCTTTTGGCCTTGATAATCATGATACCATTTTGATAACATGTCTGCATCAGATTTTATTTCATTTTATCTTTATCGATACAGTTTAAGCAAAAATGTTTTTTTATCAATTTGTTGTCATTCGATCTTGAAAGGTGATAGTTCAAAGGTATCTGTATCAATCTTCATTTGAAGTACAAAAATGTACTTATTAGCTGTTGCTGCCTTTGTAGAAATGTCTATTCATTAATTTCATTCACTATTACTGTGATCCATTTAGTGCAGATGTAGAACTCTGAAAAGAAAGAACAAATGTTGTGTATCCTAAGACTTTTAATGGGAATATGTCTGTAGTAAAAATAAAGCAGTGATATACGCTGATATTTATCGATAAGGTGTGATTGCTTTAATTCTGTATTGGACTATTTATTCAGGGCTTATTTTGTATCCTATAGACAATATTCGACTTTTAGCTTTCGCAATTCATTGAAATATGTGCTTAAAATACGACATCTAAAATGATGGTTATTTTCAATAATAAAATACAGCTCTTTGGAAACTGCATACTCCTTTCTATTGGACGATATCCCCATTCAAAGCAGATGATTATTAAAAAACTAATATTTGTACACAAACGTTTCCATCTTCTTGTTAAGATTACAAATCGAATCGCTTCAGACATGAGAATAAAATACTACTGTGTACAGATAGAAAAGTCGGTAAGTCCTTCGAATGTAAAATGACAAATAACTGATATTATAAAACAATGTTCATGTGGTGTAATCTTAATTTCTTTAAAAAAATATTCTTTGTTTTAGTCGCTGGTTGAATACATGCTTTAGCACATAATAAAATGTTTTGACATATAGCAAATAAAATTAAGAAAAATACCTATCAGCCTTGTTTACTGTAAAAGTTAGAGTATGGTGGTTTGTTGTGCTATTGATAACTTTCAGGGAACAAAACCTTCAATATCACTTATGGCACATTAAAACGCCATATCAATATAACAAACACGAATGGAGTCCGATTGTGAATTCATGTGTTTCATTCAATATATGTTGTGATATAATAGATGCAATAGTATATATAATAATCGAACCTTCTCCATTGTTGTCTCAATATAATACAGCCTCAAAGATGGATTAAATATTTTGAGCCTGTGCATATAGATTAAAATTAAATGGTGTTGGGATAAATATACTTCATTTTGGTTAATAATTTGGCTATCCAATCTTTTGATTATGAACATACCTGAGAAAGTTTATCCTAAAAATAGTATGTGCTCACTAAATTAGATATCTACGTTTTAATGACCGAAAGGTAATCAGAAGTGAATTCTTTTATCTTGAGAATATGTCATTAAGAAGATGGCGCACTTAGTAACGGGGTTTCCCCTCTTCAATGATGTTGTTCGTAGGGTTTCTCTTCAGAGCGAAAGAGCTTCGGACGTTTTCACAATTTTGCAACTTAAATGTTCTTGTCGTCTTGCATGGGTGATTCTAGGCAAGGGCAAAATAATTCCCTTCAACATGTTCAACTGGCCGTCAAAAGTCAGGTAACGCCAGAACTAATTGATGGCCAACAATCGTTGATTGAAGTTAAGAAGAGTTTGAAAATACCGAAGAAAAAGTACAAACAACTATGTACAAAACATACGTAAAAAACTAAAGATCAAGTAACACGAACCCCACTAAGAACCGGAGGTGAACTCAAGTGTTCCGAAAGGGTAAGCAGTTCCTGCTCCACTAGTGACACCCGTCATGTTAATCTAGTTACAAACCTGGTGATAAGTCACGGATGAGGAAAGGACCGGGAAGTGTTTACGACATGTGGAACATGTCCGTGGTTATTTGTCACACAGAAATTCCATAGCGGTCAACCAAGTCATGGTGGTGACCATAAAACTTTCGAAGTGATGACTTCAACTTAACTAAGAAGAACACTTGATTCACTAACTTCCTTGTTAGCAGCAACAATCTATCAAGGAAATCCTGATACGAACCACAAGCTCTGAAAGAAATATACTCCATATGCAGGTGCTATTGGAATATTGCTACATATGAATGGAAAGTTCACAATGGGAAAATTGAAATCATCTCTTTTGTCGTAAAGGTTAGTTTTCTTACCGCCCCTCACTATCAATTTCGAGGTGTAAGTCAAGGTATGAAGCAGACCTATCTGTGTCTGTTGTATCCCTTATTTCAAGCTCAATGGGATAGATGCGATCAACGAAATCACCAAGCATATAACTATTTAGTGAAAGGACATCCTCTATATAGCGGAACGTGCAATTAAGATGTTTCCGAGCCAGTTTCTCCTCAAGGTAACGGAAATAAAATGAACGCGGACACTTATAATAATTGGAAGTAAAGCCTAGTAATTACTTAATTCTAAGTTTCTTGCTGATTTTGCACAATCTATTTAGGATATTGATATCAGGTAATGTTAATTTCGAGTACGCCTGGCAACCCTAACTGTATTACAAGGGAAGGCCTACCATTGTGGCATTGCAGATTTTAGTGATGATGGTTGGAAAACTTCCCATCAATACGAAAGTAACCAGATTGCCAGTGATACTGGTTTTGAGAGACATGTCAGCAATACACTGAAATTGAGAGATTAGACGAATCCCCATTAAATGTCAAAAAACTTAAAAGGACACACCAATTGTTATACTGTTTTTGTTTCTTTGCAAGAAGAGTTTGAAGATAAGGGTAATAACACAATTACCGAACTCCGAGCAATCTTACAAAGGGAAAGTCAAAACTCATAAGTATATAAACAGACAAAATCAGTCAACAACCGGAAAACTGTGAAAACCGCAATGACCCTGACTTGGTACAGGCATTTCTAAAGAAATGGTAGGTTGAATCAGATTTTAAAGCGTCAAACCTCCCCCTTTCATTACGGCTCAAAGTTTCCGGCTGTCGCTATAACAGTATTTATAACAATACTTGAACAAAACAGGTAAAACAGTTGTCAAAGCAGCACCAATCTCAGTGAAGTAAATGTCAAAGACACTTTTACGTCACACATTGATAAAAAAATATTTTTGACATTTTTGTTGACACCTTATCTTTATACATTTTCACTTTCTGAAAATCCATCGTTTATAATCTTTTCTGCAGAGACGGAATATAATTCGACAAGATCTTGGTATCGGAATATAAACTTTTTAAGAGATCGATTAAGGCGAATTTTTTTCATAGCCCTGGTCCACTAGCCTGTTTCTCAGATGAAGATGACGTTTCAGGAAATCAGAATAATTGCTACTGGCCCTTGCATAACGAATCAATTGTGAGATGTAAACACCATAGGCAGGGGAAGCTGGTATGTTGCTGCACATATTTGGAAAATTTATGATTTTAAAATTGAAGTCGTCCCGTTTATCATAAATTTTAGTACTGATTTGACCACTCTCGTCAAATTGGAGGTATAAGTCCAAAAATGATGCGGACGAAGCGGTATCTGTGGTCTCTTTAACTTCCAGCTCTGGAGGATATATCAATGGAAGACATTTTGCAAATCTAGAATTATTAATAGATAAAACGTCATCAATATACCTGTATGTTAAATTAAAGGCTCTAGCCTCATGAATCTTCTTATCTTTTACAAGTTTTTGAAGAAACTACGACTCATATGAGTATAAAAATAAATCGGCTAGAAGAGGGGCACAATTCGCACCCATTGGTATGCCGACGACCTGCTGAAACAGTATCCCTCCAAAGGAGACAAATATGTTAGCGATGAGGAACTCCAGCATACTGATCACTTGCTCCTCGTAGTAGCATGTTTTACCTTTTTGAATTTTGTTTGAAAAATATGTGGAATTGTAGCCTAACACAACACATTTTGAGCCATAGTTTCTATGACTGAAAGCTTTGTGAATTGTTTCTTCTAAGCGGATTTTTAATTTGTCATGCGGTAGGGTGGTATATAGAGTTGAAAAATCAAAAGTTTTGATGGAGGATGCCGGGGGGAAGGAGCTTGATTTAAGGTTATCAAAAAGATCTTTAGAGTTTTTCAAAATCCACATGTGATTTATGCCACTACGCGAGTAAACAGTTTCACAATATTTCTGTTGTCCCTCTTTTACTGCAGACAGAATCGTTGTCAGGTGAATAGACAATTCTTTCGTCGAACAAGTTGATGATCCCGCTATGTACCTTTGTTTGAATGGTGTCTTATGGAGTTTAGGTATCCAATATAAATAGGGTAAATCCTCAGACTCTTTACCAGAGGGAATGTTTAAAGAGGTCATTAATGATCTGTGGTTAGCTAGGATTTCATCTTTGTCGAACGAAGTAGGTTTTTATGTGGTATTACTAGAGGTTATTTATGCCTAATTCCTTGATTAGGCATTCGAAGTAATATGATTTACATACAAACACGATATTGTTGGAAGCCTTGTCGGCAGGAGCGATAACATATTTGTCATGAAGAAGTAATCAGAATCCATATATCGAAGAAGAACAGACAACACAACGGCCAAAAGAAAAAAGTACAAAAGTCAAACAACGATCTACAAAACATACATATAAAACTAAAGATCGAGTAACACTTATTGCATTGCTCTCATCTTCAGTAATGCATTCATGTCTGACATTTAACAAGTAGGATGAATGCGTCAGCAGATACCCATGTCAGGATCTCTTACTTCAAATAACACAACATAAAAAAAACTGCACCAATCTGTATTCGAAGCGATTTGACTACGGCTGGAACGTTCATATGTAGAATCTCTTTCCCACCAGCATAAATCACAGACTGTGGAGACGTATGTGTCCGCAGTTCCAGATATAAAGCTTAAGCGGTGGATGTCATGTCAATCAGTAGGGTAGAACATCTTGCATTTTGTCACTTCATTCAGATTTCTGAGCTTGGTTCTACAGAAGATAACAACATACAACTGCATTTTTGTTTTCATATTTATCGCTCAGATGTAGCAAAATAATTTTCAATCTTTTAATCGAGGCCTTCTTCTCCCTTCCGGAGCACCTGAATTTACCCCTGGTTTTTAGTGGGGTTCGTGTTCGATCTTTATCTTTATGTTTATGTTTTGTAGATCGTTGTTTGTCCATTTGTATTTTTTCTTTTGGTCATTGTGTTGTCTGTTCTTCTTCGATATATGGATTCTGGTTACCCCTTTGGTATCTTCAAAATCTTCTAAGAAGCTAAATTTTCTGTTAAGGGACATCCTTAGAGGGAAATTGTGTTTCTCCTGAAGCTAACAATTACATATCTAGGTCAAAAAGACATCTATATAGATTGTCTACGACGCGAAGTGATTTTTTTTGCCTTTTTTGTGTACTGTACAACAAATTGACCAACTTGCAAGTATTGTTCAACAGACAGGATATTTTTCATCGTTCTCTTTAATATAAAATATTTAGACAAACTAAGATGTTTCCTAACTGGCATATGAGATTAGTTTTTAATGCTTTTTAAATATCTACTTTTGAACAAGTCGGCACTGCTATTTTAGTTTACATTTTGCATTAATCATCTAGTAAAAATAATTTATCTCGGCATTCTGTAAAATTACATGGTATTCATGCTCTAGCAGATTTCTCAGCACATTTGAGCCTCCATTTCAACGACGGCTGCAGAATTTTGGAGAAGTGCAATATTTTTTGAAGGGTTCGTGTCCCTCAATTTTTAGTGTTCTGTGTAGTTTTATGTAAACCACTTGTCCTTTTTCTTTTTGCCATTGTATAATCTGTTCTTTGATTTACGGCTTCTGATTACCCCTTTGGTTTTTACAAACCTTTATACATATAGATACCATTTCAAATTATAGCTCTCATTCAACGTTCCCTTAATACCGTTTTCATAAAGAAAAGTATGAAGCTATAGGCTACATTGTATAGCCATATTGCCTGTTGGTGTAAGGTCCCTGATGGAATTTCACTGTATATTGGGACGACATTGTTGTTTACCATATGTAGTGTTGGATCGCCAAGGTGTCGACGTTTCAGTTAGGAACCCAACTATATGGAAGGAGAAGAAGACAGACCCCATTCCATACCTCAAACTATGATTTACCTTTGAAGCTTAATGAAGCTTGACATTGCTTTTTTAATCTACTATCACCTGTGTATTTTGTATATATTGACCTTTGAATTGCTTACATAGTGAGTAGGGTGCTGGATTTCATCTTTAAAACAAAACAAAAAAGATACATGGAATATATAAGACTGAATAAATGCTATCATACATTAAATATATTTTTGCGGGAAACTTCCTAGTTGTTTAAAAGTAATATGTCATGAACAATTTAATGTTAAGGTTCAGGCACTGTTATAAAAGAACACAATAAAGACCCGATAAGACAAAACTGTAGAGTTCACTATTGTAAGGATAGCACCCTATACATGTATTTGTAAGTCTTTTATGCTTCTCTTTATAAATAAAACGTGTGCCTTATGTAATATTAACTGTTCATTTTCCCCCTTTCCAAAGACCATATGCAATTCCCTTAGATCCGTGTCAACCCAAAATAAGTTTGAGATGGTTCATATTTCACGTACATCTGTGCATTGGACAGTATCAAGAAACATCTTTCTAATACATGAACTTTTACATGGTTTAGAAAATGCAAATGAAAATGCACAGATCAAGTTGTTTTTTTAATTTTTATAAAATACCTTGTAATTCATATCTTATTGCTTCTACCCATTTAGATTAAAAAATTTACACAGTTTTTGTTCTAGTCAGAATACAAATCAAATCTTATTTATATTACTTGTTAAAATGTACCTTAGACATAAAGAAAAGTTGGAGAGAATATTCAGGCCTTACTGCAGCAAAGTTCAAATCAAATTGTTGGCTCAATACCTGTTGATGTTTACGCATGCACTGCTAGAATGACACCTAGTAAAATTCAATAGTCAATAGTCACACAACAACATTTTTACATGGCAAGTCGACCACTTAAAATAAAACGTGGATTTAATAATAATTCAATGTACAAAATAAAATAACGTAAAATGACACGCAATAGCCTACAAAACACTACACAAAACACTAAAGTTTAGAAGAACCTACTAAAACCGGAGGTGGAAGAGTAAGCAATTTCAGTTCCATTATCGGCACCCGTCATGTTTCTGAACGATGGTTATGTTGAAGTCATCACTTGAAAAATTGCTTGATTGATTCCATGGCCTGGTAAGCCATTACGGAATATCTGTGTCATAATTGACAACGGGTATGCTTCCTTTGTTGTAATCACAATACGATCATCTCCTCATTCATGATTTATTGCGGGGGTTGTAACGAGCTTGTAACTGCTAACCTTTTCAGAGCACATGAGTTTACCCCGGTTGTTAGTGGGATTCGTATTGCTTGATCTTTAGTTTTCTGTGTTGTGTTTCATAGATTATTGTTTGTCCTTTTGTCCTTTTCCGTTTGGCCATTGTATGTTATGTCCTTCTTCGAGTTATGGATTTTGATTACCGCATTTGGTATCATAAACTTTTCTAACTGATAAGTGACGCGAACACCAACTGATATGGAAATCGTGTTGGATAAATATATCATGAAATACATACAAACAAATGATCAATGAATACATTTCATGCTTGATGTATTCAAATTAGAAACATAATATAAGGGGTACATATATAAATACATTTATTACATCCAGATATATTTTCACTATGAATCCGTCAATTAAAAAGTATGCCTAGCACTCCGATGTTTACATAGAAATAAAAAGGTGATATATAATCTTATAATTACAACATTTTAGCGGCTACGAAAAAAAAAATTCATGCAAAGACAAAAAATAATATACGGTATACATTTTGTGTTGTGTATTATACATATTTAACATGTAACTCTAAATATCAGTTATTGTACACCATTTTTTTAATATAGAGCATACAAATGCAGTAAGCAACAGAAATAATACTATTCGACAAATATTTAATTTCTAATTTCTTTACTTTTATACTTACAGCTTCCTTTTTTTTTGCTAATGAATGAAATTGTCATACACTGTTAAATCAGGAAGTCGAAGAACTAATTTTTCAATAAAATATAAACAGTAGGTCACACATAATAATATATATAGTATAAATCCACAACAATTATATTTATAATTTCTTTACTTTTATACTTACAACCTCTGTTCATGATATTGTAATTATTATACAAAGTGTTAAATAAGGAAGTAGAAGATACAGTAATTGTATCTATAGATATAATATTATACATATAACATTTGATAACTACCTGTTATTGTCCTATAACAATATCAATTCAATACGACAGAGGTAAATTGTTGTGTTTAAAAATTAATAATGCATGTATAAGATACAGTACTATTGAAACAAAAGAAGCGTGAGTACTCAGGTGAAAAAGAAACCCATTATATCCAATACGGGTAATTTGTTTCAATAGTAATGTATCTAACTTGTACAATAACATTGTTGTTGAAAAAACAAATGGTATGACATTTAATCCAATTACAACTTTAAAATCGATTTATTGATTTATACATCACCAATCAAGTGTGCATTAAAAAATGTCAGGTATTAAAGGTAATCAAATATATATCCTTTGCACCAATAAACCCCGATATCTTTTTTGTTTATTGATATAGTAAAATATAAAACAGTAATTTATAAGAATAATGTTATTATTATCTTAAGTGAAAAACAAATCAATTTAATAAATTAAGCTTAAAACATAGACCGTGTTATCGTCAATCGAGTGCGACTATATGAAAATCGTTCACCGTTCAAGGTCAAGCAATAACAGGTAATTGTTGTACACATGTAATTGGATGGACACGATGATGACTGACACATATTTGATGTGGAAACCGATTTCGCTCTTCAATTTTGAATTATAAAGTTTTCGTCTGTGATGGAAAAACTTGTCATTTCAGAAGGTATGTAATATGTATACATATATATTTTTGTAGGAATCCATACACCAATAAACAAACACATTTTGTATTGAATCCGACGCGAAATTGTGACATTTTAAGCTAAGAAAAACAAAAAACATTGAACTTGCGAAATGATATATATGAACCAAATAAATTGATAACACATCTCGTCTCTTTTTTTACATTTTTCTAAATTATTTAATACTTTGGCTTAATATACAACTGAAAGTACATTTCTATTCACTATATACAATGACAGATCTTTAGCAGATGAAATTTGATGAACATTTTATAAAAGAATGAACTGGACATCTAGAGAAAATGCATCAAACATGGATTACGCGTTTTTCTTCTTCTGTCATTTGAATTGGTCAATTGTAAGCACATATCGAGAATCTACAAACGAGTGTAGGTTTTTGGCTAACGATTCAAGTTGCGGAAAATTGTAATTGCTGTGCCTGAGAGCGAGTTAATTTCCCCATTTATTCTGACTAGGTTAAAATATTAACCTTGTCACAAAAATGGATCAAATTAAAGTAAAACTATCTTGTTAGTACAGCAGCCTGTATCATCGGCCCCTATTAGCGGCCTGTATCATCGGCCTCTATTAGCGGCCTGTAACTTATATTAGAGGCCGCATTTACAATAACTTTGCTGGGGGTATTATTGTACAAGTAGATATAAAGATAGATTAACTATTGATGTTTATTTTTTCTTTTAGACAATATTCCTTAGATATAGGACAATAATCATAGATATCTATCATGGACATCACCCGACAGACCAAATCATTGTGTCGTTCTGGTATAGCTACATGTATTAGTAAAAGATTGAAATTATGGTGCAAGCATAAACTAGTATATGGAATAAATACACCATAGGGATAAGCGTAAATAATGTACAGATAGTGTACCGGCCGCTCTCATAGACAAGTGATATCCACTTACAAACATCCCAAATTGCCCACGGTACTACTGTTGAGTATATACTAAATTCCGTCCCTAGTCGATTTCAAATTAATATGATATAATGTGATCTTTAACACCATAAAACGAAGGGTTTCCTTAATCATTCATTGAATTGACCAGATATATGCTGTCAGCTTTATTGGTTGAGGAAACCAGATCTTCATTTTTATATAAAATGACGATGGATAATAACATGCTAACAAATCCTGTCTTTTCCAGAACGTGTACACAATATAACGGAATGACCTATGTACTGGTCATGAAAGATTATTTAAAAAGGAGGCGAATCGGAGAGAATTTCCGGAATTTCAACTCCTATTAAATATGTTTAATCAGTCAACCGATTTCACTGTTATTACCGGGATGTTTACTTTTCGTACCTAAAATTCAAATAATGATTCATTATCACAAAAGTCATAATGATACGAGATTGAAAATTACTGTTCTGATTCCAGAAGTTGACATTTACACAGAATTTCTATGAGATATTGTAATATTTGCTATAAATCAGACGAGAGACCCAACCCTCTTAAGTCGTATGTCACGTGAAGGTAGAGCTTGTTAATCCTATATCCTATATAAAGGTATCTACAGACGTGGCGGTAGAATTGGTCGACTTTTTGCAGTTCGTTCGAAATGTCTAGCTACTTTTCTTTGGTACTTACAGCTTCTATTGGAATTGTGGTACAGCGTTTAATCAGGAAGTCAGAGAACAAATTGTTCAATGTACATTAGTACACATAATAATACATATAATATAAATCCACAAAAATTAAGGTACAGTGATTGGATATATAGTCTCCTGCTTATATGTTTGTATATATAAACAAACATCTAAGCAGGTGACTTGTAGTCATCCCGTTGAGGGAAGAACAAACTTTTAAAGCTCACAGACCTAATTCTAACACTGTTTGGTTTAATTGTCAGACATATATATGGATATATCTACAGTGCATACGTACTTATTATACTTGTTATTGTACAATAACAAAATTATTTCAATTCCATTGATTTAAATTTTTATGCTGCATTTAATAATTAATAATGCATGTAGACAAGTGACAAGTCAGATTAAATTTTTATGTTTTTGAATAATGTTCCTCAGATAATCACAGTAATCATATGTGATTCTCCTGGACATCACCTGATAATACAAATCATTCTGAATGTTGGGATGACTACAAATATTATTTGGAATTTTACTTTCCGTATACATAGTACTATTCAAATAATAAATCAGCAATTCAAAAATCCCCATGACACACATGTATGAGAATAAAATAGATTCGTTCTTATTCCAGAAATTCACATTTGTAGAAATTCACTATAATATATTGTAGAATTTAAAACAAATCAGACAGGATTCGATCATTCATCTAAAAAGGGTGGTGGGGGTCATTCATATCTAAAGGTATATATACAGCCATCAGCTGGAATAGGTATACTTTTTTCAAGTTATAGTTCACGTCCCACCTTCCCTTAATTCCGGTTTCTTCACATATCAGTGTTAACAGGGAAAAAATATGAAGCTATTGGCAACATTGTATAGCCATATCGCCTGCAAAGGTACTCTTAGTTCCTGTTGTCAATGTGTGACGTCAAAAATATTTTTGACATTTACGTCACCGAATATGGTACTGCTTTGACAACTATTTTATCTATTTTGTTCCTGTATTTAAATACTGTTATAGTGACAGCCGGAACCTTTGAACCGTAATGAGAGCGGGAGGTTTGGCGCCTTAAAATCTGATTCAACCCACCATTTCTTTAGAAATGCCTGTACCAAGTCAGGGTCATTACGGTTTTCACAGTTTTCCGGTTGTTGACTGATTTTGTCTGTTTATATAATTATGAATTTTGACTTTCCTTTTGTAAGATTGTTCGGAGTTCGGTAATTTTGTTATTACCCTTATTGGTGGAAGGTCCCTGTTGAAATTTCACTGTATATTGTCCTTTGGGACATTGGTTTTCATCATATGCAGTGTTGCAACGCCAACGTTTCGACGTCTCAGTTAGGAACCCAACCCTATGAAAGGAGATGAAACCCCTTTCCATACCTCAAACTATGTTTTACCGTTGAAACTTAATGAAGCTTGACATTTAAAAAAATATATCACCTGTGTATTTTGTATATATTTACCTTTGAATTGTTTACATAGTGAGTAGGGTGTTGGATTTCATTAATAACCCTCCCCCCCCTCCCCCCCAAAAAAGATACAGGTCATACATAAGACTGAATACATTTCATCATATATTAAATATATTTGCGGGAGACTTCCTAGGTGTTTAAAAGTAATATGTCATGAACAATTTAATGTTCAGGTTCAAGCACTGCTAAAAAGAACACAATAAAGACCGATATTAATACTGACTACAACAAAATTGTAGAGGTCACGATCTTAAGGATAGCACCCTATGTATGTATTTGTAAATCTTTAATACTTCTCTTTACACATATGACGTGTGTCTTATGTAATATTAATTGTTCCATTCCCTCCTTTTCAAAGACCATATGCAATTTCCTTAGATCCGTGTCAACCCAAAATGAGCTTGAGATGGTTCATATTTCACGTACATCTGTGCATTGGACAGTATCAAGAAACATCTTGTTAATACATGAACTCTCACATGACTTAGAAAATGCAAATGAAAATGCACAAATAATTGTTTTTTTTTATATAAAATACCTTGTAATTCATATCTTATTGCTTCTACCCATTTAGATTAAGAAAATTTACAAAGTTTTTGTTCTAGTCAGAATACAAATCAAATCGTATTTATATTACTTGTTAAAATGTACCTTAGACATAAAGAAAAGTTACAGAGAATATTCAGGCCTTACTGCAGCAAAGTTCAAATCTATTTCTTGGCTCAATACCCGTTGTTGCTTACGCATGTACTGCTAGAATGAAATCTAGTAATCTTCAATAGACACACAACAACTTTTGACATAGCAAGTCGACCACTTAAAATAAAACGTTGATTTAATAATAATTAATGTACAAAATAAAATAACAGACAAAATGCCAAGAAATAGCCTACAAAACACTACACCGAACACTAAAGATTAGAAGAACCCTACTGAAACCAGAGGTGAACTTATGTACATTGGAAAAGTAATTAGTTTCAGTTCCATTATTGACACCCGTCAGGTTACTGAACGATGGTTAAGTTGAAGTCATCACTTGGAAAGTTGTTTGATTGACTCTATGACCTGGTAAACCATTACGGAATATGTGTGTCATAAATGACGACGGGTATGTTCCGTTTGTTGTAATCACAATACGATCATCTCCTCATTCATGACTTATTGCGGGGGTTGTAGCAAGCTTGTAACTGCTAACCGTTCCCGAACACCTGAGCTTACCCCGGTTGTTAGTGGGGTTCGCATTGCTCGATCTTTAGTTTTCTGTGTTGTGTTTTATAGATCATTGTTTGTCCTTTTGTCCTTTTTCGTTTGGCCATTTTATTGTATTCTTCGAGGTATGGATTTAGATAACCCTGTTTGCTATCATAAACATTTCTAACTTAAAAGCCACACGAACACCATCTGATATGGAAATCGTGTTGGATAACTATATTCTCCCAATTTTTTTTCGCAACATCAAACAATTTTTCCAAATATGAATTTTCTCAAAAAATTGCGTGATTAAGTCATGAAATCATGATCATGTTAAAATTTAGATGTCCGATAATTGAATTAAACTCCTGATAGTGGCTGTTGATCACACGTGACCTTTCTGGGTCAGCATGTGTAACGCTGCAAGAGGAAGTCGTACGGGAATAAGTAGGGCAGTTGCATGTGCGAATCATGGCTTATCTTTAAGCGGGTTTAATGAGTATAAATGACACCTAACCGTTTAATTGAATTCAGTCGTTAAATTGTTTGTCGACCCTGCTACGATATGCCAAAACTAGACATAACTACCCGGAGCATCGTCATTGGTCGTCACTATGTCAGTGAATTACAGAATGCAGTCGGTAGATTTTATAATGTTCACCGGAGCACGATTTCCAGACTTGCAACGGTCCCAGTAATCCGGTTCAACAGCTGACCGTGAACGTTCTGGCCGACTTAGGATTACATCAGCAGCCCAATATCGCTACATCCGGGTACTTCACCTGGGAAACCGGACAAGCAAGAGAAACAGCATCAAATGTCCCAGGTCTCCGACGAATATCGGCACAGACTGTTAGAAACCGTCTGCGTGAAAACAACTTACGCGCCAGACGTCCTTATTTTGGCGCAGTACTGAGACGTCGGCATCGACTTGCAAGGATCCAATGGTGCAACAGAGTAGAGGGCTGGGACCTGCAAAACTGGAGGCGCTTCTGGTTCAGCGATGAATCAAGATTCATGCTGCAGAAAAGAAATGGCCGCACATGTGTCTACAGACGCCGGAATGATAGGTTTGCAAGGAACTGCGTCCTTGAGGTCGACAATTTCGGCGGAGAAAGTGTGATGATATGGGGTGCCATAACCTACGCCCGAAAAACTCAACTGGTGCACATCCCCGGCAACCTTAGCGCTGCTCGATACAGAGATGAGGTTTTGACACCACACATTCTGCCCGCAATGAACCTCCGTAGGGGAATTTTCAACACGACAACGCTCGGCCGCACACAGCTCGTGCTACTGTTGACTTTAATGTGATAAATTTGGACATTTTAATGAACTTCAGTCTGAACAACCAGTGTGCCAAGTATATATCATGAAATACATACACAAGAAATTATAAATAAGTACATTTCATGCTTGGTGTATTCAAATTAGAAATACAATATAAGGGTTACATGAATAAATACATTTATTATAATTTGATATTATTTAAACATCCTTATTGGCCAAGAAATAGTCACATGGTCTTCCTTAAAGACACGTATTGACTTGAAAAATCACGTACATGCTTGGAAAAACACGTATTGACTTCGGAAAAACATTCGTTTATTTCCGTCATTGACGGAATTAGTCGAGTGCTGCCTGATTGCTGCTCAGTATAGATCAGTGACAAACACGTAACTTGATTGGTTCATATTCTCATCAACCATCCAATCAAGACGTCGCCTTTATTCTACTATAAAATTACGTCATTTGTTTACTGAGAAACAATGGCAGACGATGATAGGTTTGCAAGTATGAACAAGGTAGAAATGGATGATATTGTTGAAAATATTGATGCCGCTAATACTAAATAGCAAACAAAGACTGCCGTGAGGACATGTCAGTAATATTAAACAGGCACCGGCTTAAAAGCTCGCGAAACCGGTATCAATCGTGACTACTCGGCAATTTCCGCTACACTAGGCGTAGCGAGAATGGCCGAGTAGTTACGATTGGACCGGATGCTCTTCTGTACCTTTCGTGTCTCTTTCGTAAGTTCTGAAGAGTTCTCGAAAAGCGGTAACCCGGATGTGTTGAAGCTTTTTCATAGGCATAGTGTATGGATAACCCGGATGTGTGAAGCTTTTGCATAGGCATAGTGTACATGGATGATAATGATTTCTGTTTTAGTCAAAGTAAATGGTATTCTAGTCAAAGTAAATGGTATTCGTCATTATTTCTTTATTGATTTAATTTTACCATGCTTCAGTCATAAATAGATCGCTTCGCGAGCTTATTAATTCTTGTCTTTCAACATGTGATGTAATGTTATTGTTGTTATTGTTGTTTTTCCCTTGTTGTTTTTTTCAATTAAGCTTCATCAATTTAATTTTCAACTTTTTTCCAGTGCTACAAAAAATAATAAAGCAATTGCAGCCTTTTAATATCGGTCAATATTCTTTCAACGGGTCGATAAATCCATGTATTGACCTCATCAAAAGGCTATAATTGTATAATATACACCAAGATATATTATCACTATGAATCGTCAATAAAAAAGTGTGCCTAACACTCTGAAGTTTTACATAGACATAAAAAGGAGATATATAATCTTATAATTACCACGTTTTAGTGGTTACGGAAAAAAGATTCATGCAGACATTAAATAATATACGATACACATTTTGCTTTGTGCATTATAAATATTTAACATGAGAGCAACTGGTTTTTTTTTAACAAAAAAGCATAAAATATGTAGTACACTACAATAATAATAAAATTGCACAAAAATAAAATTTCTAATGTCTTTACTTTTATACTTACAACTTCTTTTCATGCTATTGAGTAAAATTGTCGTACACTGTTAAATCAGGAAGTCAGAGAATAAATTGTTCAATAAACATTAGGTCACACATAATAATATATAGTATAAATCCACAAATATTATATTTATAATTTCTTTACGTTTATGCGTACACCTTCTTGTCATGCTATTAACATTGTAATACACGCCATCAAATCAGGAAGTAGAAGGTACAGTAATTGTACATATAAATATAATATATAATTTAACATTGCATAGCTACCTGTTATTGTCCCATAACACAATCAATTCAATATGACAGAGGTACCTAAATATTAATAATGCATGAAGATAAAGATAGATTAACTATTGATGTTTTTTTATTTTGAATAATGTTCCTCAGATATAGGACACTAATCCGAGGTGTCAATCTTGAACATCATCCTGGAGACAAAATCATTACGTCGTTTTGGTATAGCGAAATATATAAACATCGTGGTCGTGCTCGTATATTAGTTGGATTTAGTGCAATCTGTGCCTATCACCACTAACATTGTGAGTTCGAATCCCGTACATGACGAGATGTACTCGATACAACATTATGTGATAAAGTTGGTCTTTGGCTTTCGGGAGGTCGGTGGTTCTCCACCAATAAAACCGACCGCCACCATATAGCTGAAATATTGTTGAAAGTGGCGTTAAACCTCATAACGATGAACCCCTAACTAGGGCTGCCCTTAGGAGGTGCGGGATCCAATGCTGTTCTCTGTAACACATTCAGAGTGATGTTGTGTGTACGCGAATAACCGAGAGTAGATAACCTTAGCGCGTGACACCTTAAGTACGAGGCCAAATTAGGAGCAATTGGTTCAATTGGGTTAAGGCCGGCCCTGTATTAAGAAGATATTTCAATTATTGTTCAAAACAATAAACTAGTATATTGAAGATATCGGTCGCAGGAATAAGCGTATACTGGGATGACGAGATGAACACCAATAGTCGGTAATTATATAAGGAAATAGGTGTCCCTATGACACCTGAAATAACAGAGATGACAAAACCTCCTTGATGTAAATATAATAGAGAGAACGGAGAACCCGACCCCCATCTGACGCTTGGTCATATCTAAATATTATGTCTTATATTAGTTAGAGGGAAAAGGGTTCAAATTGATACAATCTACCCACAAGAGATAGCCGCTTACAAACATCCAACTGTTACATGGCACTACTGATAAGTATTTACTCAATTTCGTTGGTCAACCGATTCCGAATTAATGTGATATAATACGACCTTGAAAACGATAAACAAGGGTTTTCTGAACCACTGAATTGACCTTACAAAGATACTTTTCTGTGGCTTCATTTTGATATAGGATGACGATAGATAATACTGTTTTAACAGGCTTGTCTTTTCTAGAACGTTTACCCTCAAGATGACGAAATGATGTATTTACTTTTATTAAAAATGTTTAATCAGTCAACATATTTCACAGTTATTATCTGGATTTTTACTTTCTGTACCTAAAATTCAAATAATGATTCATTATCACAAAAGTCATAATGATACGAGATGAGAAAATGCCTGCTCTTATTGCAAAAGTTGACACTTATGCATATTCTCGATAAGATATTGTAAAATTTGCTATATGTCAGATGAGAACACAACCCTCTTAAGTCGTATGTCACGTGAAGGTGGAGCTTGTTAATTCTATATAAAGCTATCTGCAGACGTGGCGATAGAATGAGTCGACTATTTCAGCTTCCAAATATATATTGTTGTGTCGAAATTTCTAATTTCTTTACCTTGATTCAAATAGCAAACTTTGAAATTGCTGTTCACAGTGTGAAACCAGGAAGTCGAAGAACTAATTAGTACACACATAATAACATAAATTCACAAAAAAATTTATATTTCTATTTTCTTTACGTTTATACTTACAACTTCTCTTCATGCTATTGACAAACAAGAAAGTCTAAGGTACAATAATTGGATATATAAATATACATTCAACAATGCATACGTACTTATTATACTTGTTATTGTACCATAACAAAATCATTTAAATTCGATAGATTTGAATTTGTATGTTGCCTTTAATAATTAATAATACATGTAGATAAGTGACAATTCAGATTAAGTGTTTTTTGTCTTTAAATAATGTTCTTCAGATAATCATATTAATCATAGGTTTATAACGTGGACATCACCCGATTGTACAAATCATTATGGATGTTGGGATGACTATAGTAGTATTCAAATAATAATCCACGATTATAAAAAAAAAAAAAACTTATTAAATATGTTTAACCAGTCAACCGATTTAATCGCTATTATCTGGATTTTTGCTTTTCATACCTAAAATTCAAAAAATGATTCATTATCGTCAAAAGTCATAATGATACGAGACTAAAAAAAATGTTCCTATTTCAGAAGTTCACATGTATAGATATTCTCCAGAAAAAATTGTAAAATTTGTTACAAATTTGACAAGAGACATTATTACGTCTAAAAAGTAGGCTCATTCCTATATAAAGGTATACTAAGACGTCCCGATGATGTGGATATACCTTTTCAGCTTTCAAATAATGATTAGCTCGTAAATGTTCCTCTTCATTATGTGAATGGGGTTGGGTTTTTTCAACTCCACCGATACCACCATATCCAATTTTACCTTGCATACACCCTCACTTGTCTTAAGTGCATGGTAAATGGCACAATATTTATATCAGCTATTAATGGAATTAGAATTGGGATTATGGTGCTTAAAGCCACTTTCAACAATATTTCAGTTATATCGTGGAGGTCAGTTTTGTTGGTGGAGGAACCCTGAGAACCCGGAAAAAAACACCAATCGTTTGCAAGTCACTGAAAACTTTATCACATAATGTTGTATCGAGTGCACATCGCCCGAGCGGGATTCGAACTCACAATATTAGCGGTTATCAGTTCATAAGATATATCGAGTATTAAGTCTGTGGAGCCTGGGAACAATAATCCTTATTTCCCGCTCCCTTTTGCATTATTAAGGTGTGGTGATATATAAAACAATGATACTATAAAACTGAAATAACAGACATTTCAAGTCTGGTTCGTTTCTGTAAATGTTAAGCTGTACTTGTACAGTGTGTAATAGAGCATTATAATTAGCTGTTACTGGTAATTATTCTTTATCATTATTAGAGACTGTAATATGAAGCAGGTGCAACCTGAAACGCTCCCGAAGAACAGTAATCTTCCTGTTTACAAAATATCAAGCTTAAAAATAAAACCACCTAAAACTCCAAACTCCGGACAGTTTTCGTATACGCTACTGAACATTGTTTCATTTTTATTTGAAAAAAAATCGACTAGATTTCCGGTTTAGGTCATGTGATTTTTCTTTTAATTTATTTCCGATTTGGCAGCCATATTGTTGAAGATTTTGAAGTGCCATAGTACCTATGCATACTTCTACCATTAACTCTCCCTTATGGAGCGTATTATTCAGCCTATTAGAAAAGCGCATGAAAACACTGCACACTTAGATATTGTATCTCTATTTATCTATTATATATTATGTAAATATAATAGAGTGAACGGAAAGCGCGACCATCTGACCCTAGATCATATTTAATTCTATTTTCTATGTTAGTTAGATTGATTGATTTATTGATTTATTGTGTTTAACGCCCCTTTCAGCAATATTTCAGCTATATCATGGCGACCAGTCTTAGTGGTGGAAGAAGCCGGAGTACCCGGAGAGAACCATCGACCATGGACAAGCAACTGGTAATCTTTATCACTTGCGGCTGCGAGTCGAGTGCACCCTTTGTTGTTACTTGCAAAACCGGTCGCGAACCCACGCCGTATTGGTGATAGGCTTGTATGAGATGTTAGGCAATCCAACTACCTTACTCATTGAGCCACCCGGCCCCTTTTGTTAGATAGAAGAAAGGGGGGTCAAACCAGATACAATGTTCCGATAATGCACTGGCCGCTTTCATTGACAAGAGAAAGTCACTTACAAACATCTTAATTTTCCCACTATACCACTGATAAGTATATACCCCATTTCGTCGCGCAACCGATTCCGTATTAATGTGATATAATATGATCTTTACCACCATCAAAACAAGAGTTTTCTGAATCCCTGAAATGACTCAATAAAGATACTTTCTGTGGATTCATTTTGATAGAGAATGACGAAGGATAATAGTTTAGCAGGCCTGTCGTTTCCAGAACGTTTACACAAGATGACATAATGATGCTATGTTTGGTGGAAGTGTTTTTCAACAGAGAGTCGGCATACCTATGGGTACAAGCTGTACTCCTATTCTCGCCGACTTGTTCCTTTATTGGTATGAGGGAGACTTCATACAGGGGATTCTCAAGAAAAATTAAAAGAAGCTAGCCCGATCCTTTAATTTCATGTTCCGCTATATAGATGATGTCCTTTCACTAAATAATCCTAGGTTTTGTGATTTCGTTGATCGCATATATCCCATTGAGCTTGAAATAAAGGATACCACAGATACAGATAGGTCTGCTTCTTGACATGAATTCAACACTACGAAAGTTGTACGGTTGACACAATGACTTGGTTGACCGTTATGGAATATCTATGTCACAAATGACCACGAATATGTTTCACTTGTCGTAAGCACTTCCCGGTCCTTTCCTCATTTATGACTTCTAACCGGGTCTGTAACTAGATTAACACGACGGGTGTCACTAGTGGAGCAGGAAGTGCCTATCATTCCGCAGCATCTGGGGTTCGTGTTACTCGATCTTTAGTTTTATATATCTGTTTTGTAGATCGTTTTTTGTACTTTTTCTTTTTGCCATTGTGTTGTCTGTTCTTCTTAAATTTACAGATTCTGATTACCCCTTTGATATCTTCAAACTCTTCTTACCGGTCATGAAATATTACTTAAAACGATGGCGGATCGGAGATAATATCTGGAATTTCAACTCTTATTGTATATGTTCAATCGGTCAACTGATTTAACAGTTATTATCTGGATTATTTTTAAATGTTCGTACGTAACATTCAAATAATGATTCGAGATTCGCTATGATACGAGACTAACAAAATGTCTGTTCTTATTCCAGAAGTTGATATATATATACAGATTTTCTATAAGATATTGTAACATTTGCTATGGGTCAAGCGAGCAACCGTGTTAAGTTTTAAGTCATGGGAGGGTGGGGGTTGTTATTCCTATATAAAGGTATCTACAGAATTAGCGATATAATGGGGGCGATTATTACAGCTTCCAAGCATATATTATTGTGTCGAAATTTCTAATTTCTTTACCTTGATTCTTGTAGCAAACTTTGAAATTGCTATGCACGTTGTCAAACCAGGAAGTCGAAGAACTAATTAATACACACATTATAGCATAAATTCACAAACAAATGCATATTTCTATTTTTCTTTACGTTTATGCTTACAACTTCTTTTCAGTGTCAAATCAGGAAGTCGAAGGTAGAGTAATTGGATATATATATATATATACACACAAAGAAAAAAGTTAAGCACCCCATGTTTTTTTGAAATGACAAATGATACGACAAATATAACGAGATTACTGACCAGATAATCTCAATAACGCAATGCTGACCTGTTAGGACATTACATTGGCTGTTAGAAACAACAATAAAACCAAGCAAAATGTTAATTTAATGAATATTTAATCACAATATCACAAGGCCAGTTTTTGTAGTAAAACATGTCCATTTTAAGTATTGACTTTCACAGTTCAAAACGCACGATAAGATTGTCATTGTATTTTCAAACGTCACTTATGAATCACTTGACGACATCTATTGTTCAAAATTCAGTACAAGGTGTAATCCCCACGTGCTTGGATGACGGCCTCAACCCTGCGTCTCATCCCTGCAGTTAGACGTCGGATGTCCTGTTGTGATAGCTGCTGCCATTCCCGATGCAATACTGTTTCCAACTGACGAATGTTTTGCACAGGAGGTTCCCGAGCATGCATACGACGGCCTAACATGTCCCAAATATGTTCTATGGGATTCAAATCCAGGATCATGGCTGGCCAAGGAACAGAAGTCACGGCTTCGCTTTGGAGATAGGCGGTTACTGCTCTTGAACGATGAGGCCTGGCGTTGTCATCCATATACACAGGCCTTGTAGCTAGTGGGTGGATGTCGAAATGGGGGACAGCAACTGGTTGCAAGACGTCTCTGATGAACTGATCACCAGTTAGGTTGCCTTGTATGGTGACTAAATCCAGCTTGCAGTCATGAGAGATAAACCCCCAAACCATTACTGAGCCTCCACCGTATGGGACAGCTCGCTGGATGTTCCTTGGGGCATAATCTGTATTTTGTGTCTCCAAACCCTCATCCGGCCGTACGTTACATGAAGCAGAAACCGGCTCTCGTCTGACCAATGGATCTTGCGCCGTGTCCCTAAATTTCAACCACGTCGTGTTAAGCACCATGCCAAACGTGATTGTCGATGTCGGTTTGCCAACAGTGGACGTTTAATGACTCTCCTTGACGTAAGTCCCGCTGATTTCAGACGGATTCTAACTGTTCTTGTTGACAGAGGTCTATTGGGCAGCCAGTTTTGTTTGAGTACGGGACTGGTTGCGAATGGCATCCGTCTAACCAAATGCTGCAATGCCCTGTCGTCACGATCAGATGTTACCCGTGGTCTGTCGGATCTTGGCAAGTCTTTCACATTGTTGATTTGTGTGTGTTTTCTCACCAGTCGGCTCACTACAATATAGTGGTAGTCCATCTGACGTCCAATAGCTTTGAAGGGCATCCCGGTTGTATGTATGCCGATTATTTGCCATCTTTGTGCTTCTGATATTCGCCTTCGTACCATGCTTACTGAGATTGAATATTTGTTTTTAAAACACCGGACTTAAATACCGAAAATTCGAAGCGTGAACATACTGAATGTTGTGTAATACGGGAGAGACATGGTTCACGTGCAGGACTAGTCGATATTAGACATAATGGTCACACCTATGTGAGTACATCTTTTTAATGGAAATAAGGGTAATAACAAAATTACCGAACTCCGAACAATCTTACAAAAGGAAAGTCAAAACTCATAAGTATATAGACAGACAAAATCAGTCAACAACCGGAAAACTGTGAAAACCGTAATGACCCTGACTTGGTACAGGCATTTCTAAAGAAATGGTGTGTTGAATCAGATTTTAAAGCGCCAAACCACCTGCTTTTATTATGGTTCAAAGTTTCCGGCTGTCACTGTAACAGTATTTATAACAATACTTGAACAAAACAGGTAAAACAGTTGTCAAAACAGCACCAAACTCAGTGAAGTAAATGTCAAAGACATTTTTACGTCACGCATTGTTCTTGCTATAATCAATATGAATATTAGGATCTAAACTTAGTGTAACTTATTATGTTTTATTATATCAGGGGGTGCTTATCTTTTTTCCTTGTGTATACATTGAGATCCAGTGGGACAGATATATTGTATGGTTGTCACTTGCTTCTAGACGTTTGTATATTATACTTTATTTCCTGTGACTGTATAGTGAATTCTTCATTATCCCATACAATATATTAACAATTGCTGAGTTAGATTGTTGTCAAATTATAATATTAAGTATATATGTACCATCTACACACGCTTATATACATGTCTTACGGCTATCCCTAGATTTGTCTTACGAGAAAAGGTAACACTACGATTATTGAAGCTCCTTTTTCAGGGAGTGGATGTGGTCGAGTGGTCAAGGGCGCTGGACCTAAGACTTAGCGAATGGTGCTGCAGTGTATCAATGGTGTGGGTTCAAATGCCGTCGAGGGAAGAACAAAAATTTGACAGCTCTAAAATCTAATTCTAACACTGTTTGGTTTAATTTTCAGACGTATATATATATTTATCCTGCAATCAGTACATTTGCTGTACAAATATGCTATACGAATAAATTTTTGCTTTATTCGTATTAGACGAATAAACTTTTCAGCCTACGAATGAACTTTTCAGCCTGCGAATACACTTTCCTGGTATCATGTAGCTATGTACAGCGGAGGGCGCAGACAAGTATGAAACTGGTACTAATGTAACGCGGACCACGAAGAAGACACCCTTGACAACATTTATGAAACGCGAGGAATGACGCTTGTTTCTGTCCTTATTGTTTAAATCTGACAAGTTTTCCGACTTTTTTGACATTGCAGGATAAACACAATATACGTACATTGTCGTTTTAAATATACAATTCATTTGTACTCGCTGCGAAACAGGCCTGAAAAGCTCGCCGAAGGCTCGCTATTCTGCCTGTTTCTAAATTCGTACAAATAAATTTTATATTTACCGACAATGTACGTATATTGTATATATATATGATAGAAGTCTAGAAGATTATGCAATTTTGAAGATTGAGTCTAATATTGAAAGACATTGATCGAAAATTTTGCCAATATAGTTTAAGTAACATCTTTATCGGTATCGTTGCACAATCTTCTAGACTTCTATAATTTATTTTGTTTGTGCTGCATCGTCATGTTTCGACGATCCGTTACTCATTAAGCTCTCTGGTTGGTAGATTCCCTTAGACTTTATATATATATATAATATATACATTCAACAGTGCATATAACATTTTGCTTTTCTTTTGTCTATGAAATGTGTGGTTTGAAGAGAACTTGGTTCCTCCTTGCTGTATGAAAGGTGTGTTAAATAATAGAAAATGATACCTCTTTATTGTAGTAAAAGCACGGATTATAAAATAAATGGGTATATCTTAGTTAAATAATATATACAATAAAATAGCTATGTGAAAAATGTTTCTAAAAATAGAATGACCAATAATCCATGAGATCAGCCACATTATGTCTTTATTTACAAACATTGTCAGACCACCAAGTAGTAAAATGACATACATATGTAGTCCCGCAGTTAAAGGGAGGAGCTGACTTATCGACGTATGGCAAAGGTTATAACTGAGTCCAGTGATACGGATCCAGTTATGTTCTATGTGCCGGAGAGTGTATACTAATCGGAAATATGATGAGGGATTCAGCAAATTGATACGAATATCAGTTTTTATATCTTATATTGTAATAATGTACATTTAGCTAACAGAAATATAGAATTGGGGAAGATAACAAAATATATTTAGCAACAACAAATGTGTGAGTGTCATACATGTAAATGAAAACAATGTGTTTTTTAATGTTATAAGATAGAATGGATTTCTTTTATTGGCACAATAATAAATGGTTAAATACAGGAAATAACAAATAAAATGTTTGATTCATTTAAACACATAACAAAATATATGTTAATATATGATCATTGTTTTTGTTAATAAAATGGGTGTTGTATTTAAAAAAACGAAGTACCTTCTCTTTTAACAAAGACGTGTTCAATTAGAAAAAAGTAAATCATAATTGTTATTGAATATGTGTGCTAAAAAGGGAAGTGTTGCTCCCTCTTTAGTTAAAATGTATTTAATAATACAAATAGGATACTTCCTTGTCGAAGCAAAGGTATTTTCAATAAGGTAAACGGGTACTTCATTCTTGCAGCAAAGGTGCATCTAATAACAACGAGAGTATATTTGTTTTGTAGTAAAGCATTGTGTGTTTACAGAAATTGGTACCTTGTCATTGTTACAAAGAAATAAAACACATTATGTACATGTAACTGTACAAAAGTAAGTAATTAGATGTTAATACTACTTACAGTAGAACATACTTAACTAGAAATCACATAATTATACCATAATTATACCTAGACGACTCAAGGTAAACATTTCACTCGTTGTTAATAACTCTCTGTATAATATATCTTGGATAACTTAAATAATCAGATAAACAAACAAACAAACAAACAAACAAACAAAGCAAACAAACAAACAACGAACAATAAACAAAATGATTTGGGAACACAATACATCCAGTCATTTTTAACAGTTGTTTCCAATTTTGATTGAATACATTGCTTATCACTACAATAATGTTCTATAACCCGATAAAATGTACCGCCATGTCCTCAAAATAATGCTGTTTACTGGTTGCATCTTTCATACAAGGATTATTTAGCAAGTAACATGATAAAAAAAGAAAAAAAAATTATACCTGATTTGATTTGTAACAGGCACAAATATGTAGTATGAATGGTATCCATGCTTCGCATAAAATGTGTTCCGTTCCATTATCTTACTCTCCAAAAAAAGTATGAATGTATTTAATCTTTAAATATGAAAACAAAATGAAAATCAAGTTTTAGATAGCAAAAAAAACCTCGATAATGGAATTACTATTTATAACCACAAAAGTTATATCATAGTATGTAAAATTTGGATTAGGTGTTTAACGCCACTTTCAACAATATTTAAGCTATATCGTGGCGGTTATACAATTTGACAACAAAAAAAAAAAAAACTTATTAAATATGTTTAACCAGTCAACCGATTTAATCGCTATTATCTGGATTTTTGCTTTTCATACCTAAAATTCAAAAAATGATTCATTATCGTCAAAAGTCATAATGATACGAGACTAAAAAAAATGTTCCTATTTCAGAAGTTCACATGTATAGATATTCTCCAGAAAAAATTGTAAAATTTGTTACAAATTTGACAAGAGACATTATTACGTCTAAAAAGTAGGCTCATTCCTATATAAAGGTATACTAAGACGTCCCGATGATGTGGATATACCTTTTCAGCTTTCAAATAATGATTAGCTCGTAAATGTTCCTCTTCATTATGTGAATGGGGTTGGGTTTTTTCAACTCCACCGATACCACCATATCCAATTTTACCTTGCATACACCCTCACTTGTCTTAAGTGCATGGTAAATGGCACAATATTTATATCAGCTATTAATGGAATTAGAATTGGGATTATGGTGCTTAAAGCCACTTTCAACAATATTTCAGTTATATCGTGGAGGTCAGTTTTGTTGGTGGAGGAACCCTGAGAACCCGGAAAAAAACACCAATCGTTTGCAAGTCACTGAAAACTTTATCACATAATGTTGTATCGAGTGCACATCGCCCGAGCGGGATTCGAACTCACAATATTAGCGGTTATCAGTTCATAAGATATATCGAGTATTAAGTCTGTGGAGCCTGGGAACAATAATCCTTATTTCCCGCTCCCTTTTGCATTATTAAGGTGTGGTGATATATAAAACAATGATACTATAAAACTGAAATAACAGACATTTCAAGTCTGGTTCGTTTCTGTAAATGTTAAGCTGTACTTGTACAGTGTGTAATAGAGCATTATAATTAGCTGTTACTGGTAATTATTCTTTATCATTATTAGAGACTGTAATATGAAGCAGGTGCAACCTGAAACGCTCCCGAAGAACAGTAATCTTCCTGTTTACAAAATATCAAGCTTAAAAATAAAACCACCTAAAACTCCAAACTCCGGACAGTTTTCGTATACGCTACTGAACATTGTTTCATTTTTATTTGAAAAAAAATCGACTAGATTTCCGGTTTAGGTCATGTGATTTTTCTTTTAATTTATTTCCGATTTGGCAGCCATATTGTTGAAGATTTTGAAGTGCCATAGTACCTATGCATACTTCTACCATTAACTCTCCCTTATGGAGCGTATTATTCAGCCTATTAGAAAAGCGCATGAAAACACTGCACACTTAGATATTGTATCTCTATTTATCTATTATATATTATGTAAATATAATAGAGTGAACGGAAAGCGCGACCATCTGACCCTAGATCATATTTAATTCTATTTTCTATGTTAGTTAGATTGATTGATTTATTGATTTATTGTGTTTAACGCCCCTTTCAGCAATATTTCAGCTATATCATGGCGACCAGTCTTAGTGGTGGAAGAAGCCGGAGTACCCGGAGAGAACCATCGACCATGGACAAGCAACTGGTAATCTTTATCACTTGCGGCTGCGAGTCGAGTGCACCCTTTGTTGTTACTTGCAAAACCGGTCGCGAACCCACGCCGTATTGGTGATAGGCTTGTATGAGATGTTAGGCAATCCAACTACCTTACTCATTGAGCCACCCGGCCCCTTTTGTTAGATAGAAGAAAGGGGGGTCAAACCAGATACAATGTTCCGATAATGCACTGGCCGCTTTCATTGACAAGAGAAAGTCACTTACAAACATCTTAATTTTCCCACTATACCACTGATAAGTATATACCCCATTTCGTCGCGCAACCGATTCCGTATTAATGTGATATAATATGATCTTTACCACCATCAAAACAAGAGTTTTCTGAATCCCTGAAATGACTCAATAAAGATACTTTCTGTGGATTCATTTTGATAGAGAATGACGAAGGATAATAGTTTAGCAGGCCTGTCTTTTCCAGAACGTTTACACAAGATGACATAATGATGCTATGTTTGGTGGAAGTGTTTTTCAACAGAGAGTCGGCATACCTATGGGTACAAGCTGTACTCCTATTCTCGCCGACTTGTTCCTTTATTGGTATGAGGGAGACTTCATACAGGGGATTCTCAAGAAAAATTAAAAGAAGCTAGCCCGATCCTTTAATTTCATGTTCCGCTATATAGATGATGTCCTTTCACTAAATAATCCTAGGTTTTGTGATTTCGTTGATCGCATATATCCCATTGAGCTTGAAATAAAGGATACCACAGATACAGATAGGTCTGCTTCTTGACATGAATTCAACACTACGAAAGTTGTACGGTTGACACAATGACTTGGTTGACCGTTATGGAATATCTATGTCACAAATGACCACGAATATGTTTCACTTGTCGTAAGCACTTCCCGGTCCTTTCCTCATTTATGACTTCTAACCGGGTCTGTAACTAGATTAACACGACGGGTGTCACTAGTGGAGCAGGAAGTGCCTATCATTCCGCAGCATCTGGGGTTCGTGTTACTCGATCTTTAGTTTTATATATCTGTTTTGTAGATCGTTTTTTGTACTTTTTCTTTTTGCCATTGTGTTGTCTGTTCTTCTTAAATTTACAGATTCTGATTACCCCTTTGATATCTTCAAACTCTTCTTACCGGTCATGAAATATTACTTAAAACGATGGCGGATCGGAGATAATATCTGGAATTTCAACTCTTATTGTATATGTTCAATCGGTCAACTGATTTAACAGTTATTATCTGGATTATTTTTAAATGTTCGTACGTAACATTCAAATAATGATTCGAGATTCGCTATGATACGAGACTAACAAAATGTCTGTTCTTATTCCAGAAGTTGATATATATATACAGATTTTCTATAAGATATTGTAACATTTGCTATGGGTCAAGCGAGCAACCGTGTTAAGTTTTAAGTCATGGGAGGGTGGGGGTTGTTATTCCTATATAAAGGTATCTACAGAATTAGCGATATAATGGGGGCGATTATTACAGCTTCCAAGCATATATTATTGTGTCGAAATTTCTAATTTCTTTACCTTGATTCTTGTAGCAAACTTTGAAATTGCTATGCACGTTGTCAAACCAGGAAGTCGAAGAACTAATTAATACACACATTATAGCATAAATTCACAAACAAATGCATATTTCTATTTTTCTTTACGTTTATGCTTACAACTTCTTTTCAGTGTCAAATCAGGAAGTCGAAGGTAGAGTAATTGGATATATATATATATACACACAAAGAAAAAAGTTAAGCACCCCATGTTTTTTTGAAATGACAAATGATACGACAAATATAACGAGATTACTGACCAGATAATCTCAATAACGCAATGCTGACCTGTTAGGACATTACATTGGCTGTTAGAAACAACAATAAAACCAAGCAAAATGTTAATTTAATGAATATTTAATCACAATATCACAAGGCCAGTTTTTGTAGTAAAACATGTCCATTTTAAGTATTGACTTTCACAGTTCAAAACGCACGATAAGATTGTCATTGTATTTTCAAACGTCACTTATGAATCACTTGACGACATCTATTGTTCAAAATTCAGTACAAGGTGTAATCCCCACGTGCTTGGATGACGGCCTCAACCCTGCGTCTCATCCCTGCAGTTAGACGTCGGATGTCCTGTTGTGATAGCTGCTGCCATTCCCGATGCAATACTGTTTCCAACTGACGAATGTTTTGCACAGGAGGTTCCCGAGCATGCATACGACGGCCTAACATGTCCCAAATATGTTCTATGGGATTCAAATCCAGGATCATGGCTGGCCAAGGAACAGAAGTCACGGCTTCGCTTTGGAGATAGGCGGTTACTGCTCTTGAACGATGAGGCCTGGCGTTGTCATCCATATACACAGGCCTTGTAGCTAGTGGGTGGATGTCGAAATGGGGGACAGCAACTGGTTGCAAGACGTCTCTGATGAACTGATCACCAGTTAGGTTGCCTTGTATGGTGACTAAATCCAGCTTGCAGTCATGAGAGATAAACCCCCAAACCATTACTGAGCCTCCACCGTATGGGACAGCTCGCTGGATGTTCCTTGGGGCATAATCTGTATTTTGTGTCTCCAAACCCTCATCCGGCCGTACGTTACATGAAGCAGAAACCGGCTCTCGTCTGACCAATGGATCTTGCGCCGTGTCCCTAAATTTCAACCACGTCGTGTTAAGCACCATGCCAAACGTGATTGTCGATGTCGGTTTGCCAACAGTGGACGTTTAATGACTCTCCTTGACGTAAGTCCCGCTGATTTCAGACGGATTCTAACTGTTCTTGTTGACAGAGGTCTATTGGGCAGCCAGTTTTGTTTGAGTACGGGACTGGTTGCGAATGGCATCCGTCTAACCAAATGCTGCAATGCCCTGTCGTCACGATCAGATGTTACCCGTGGTCTGTCGGATCTTGGCAAGTCTTTCACATTGTTGATTTGTGTGTGTTTTCTCACCAGTCGGCTCACTACAATATAGTGGTAGTCCATCTGACGTCCAATAGCTTTGAAGGGCATCCCGGTTGTATGTATGCCGATTATTTGCCATCTTTGTGCTTCTGATATTCGCCTTCGTACCATGCTTACTGAGATTGAATATTTGTTTTTAAAACACCGGACTTAAATACCGAAAATTCGAAGCGTGAACATACTGAATGTTGTGTAATACGGGAGAGACATGGTTCACGTGCAGGACTAGTCGATATTAGACATAATGGTCACACCTATGTGAGTACATCTTTTTAATGGAAATAAGGGTAATAACAAAATTACCGAACTCCGAACAATCTTACAAAAGGAAAGTCAAAACTCATAAGTATATAGACAGACAAAATCAGTCAACAACCGGAAAACTGTGAAAACCGTAATGACCCTGACTTGGTACAGGCATTTCTAAAGAAATGGTGTGTTGAATCAGATTTTAAAGCGCCAAACCACCTGCTTTTATTATGGTTCAAAGTTTCCGGCTGTCACTGTAACAGTATTTATAACAATACTTGAACAAAACAGGTAAAACAGTTGTCAAAACAGCACCAAACTCAGTGAAGTAAATGTCAAAGACATTTTTACGTCACGCATTGTTCTTGCTATAATCAATATGAATATTAGGATCTAAACTTAGTGTAACTTATTATGTTTTATTATATCAGGGGGTGCTTATCTTTTTTCCTTGTGTATACATTGAGATCCAGTGGGACAGATATATTGTATGGTTGTCACTTGCTTCTAGACGTTTGTATATTATACTTTATTTCCTGTGACTGTATAGTGAATTCTTCATTATCCCATACAATATATTAACAATTGCTGAGTTAGATTGTTGTCAAATTATAATATTAAGTATATATGTACCATCTACACACGCTTATATACATGTCTTACGGCTATCCCTAGATTTGTCTTACGAGAAAAGGTAACACTACGATTATTGAAGCTCCTTTTTCAGGGAGTGGATGTGGTCGAGTGGTCAAGGGCGCTGGACCTAAGACTTAGCGAATGGTGCTGCAGTGTATCAATGGTGTGGGTTCAAATGCCGTCGAGGGAAGAACAAAAATTTGACAGCTCTAAAATCTAATTCTAACACTGTTTGGTTTAATTTTCAGACGTATATATATATTTATCCTGCAATCAGTACATTTGCTGTACAAATATGCTATACGAATAAATTTTTGCTTTATTCGTATTAGACGAATAAACTTTTCAGCCTACGAATGAACTTTTCAGCCTGCGAATACACTTTCCTGGTATCATGTAGCTATGTACAGCGGAGGGCGCAGACAAGTATGAAACTGGTACTAATGTAACGCGGACCACGAAGAAGACACCCTTGACAACATTTATGAAACGCGAGGAATGACGCTTGTTTCTGTCCTTATTGTTTAAATCTGACAAGTTTTCCGACTTTTTTGACATTGCAGGATAAACACAATATACGTACATTGTCGTTTTAAATATACAATTCATTTGTACTCGCTGCGAAACAGGCCTGAAAAGCTCGCCGAAGGCTCGCTATTCTGCCTGTTTCTAAATTCGTACAAATAAATTTTATATTTACCGACAATGTACGTATATTGTATATATATATAATAGAAGTCTAGAAGATTATGCAATTTTGAAGATTGAGTCTAATATTGAAAGACATTGATCGAAAATTTTGCCAATATAGTTTAAGTAACATCTTTATCGGTATCGTTGCACAATCTTCTAGACTTCTATAATTTATTTTGTTTGTGCTGCATCGTCATGTTTCGACGATCCGTTACTCATTAAGCTCTCTGGTTGGTAGATTCCCTTAGACTTTATATATATATATAATATATACATTCAACAGTGCATATAACATTTTGCTTTTCTTTTGTCTATGAAATGTGTGGTTTGAAGAGAACTTGGTTCCTCCTTGCTGTATGAAAGGTGTGTTAAATAATAGAAAATGATACCTCTTTATTGTAGTAAAAGCACGGATTATAAAATAAATGGGTATATCTTAGTTAAATAATATATACAATAAAATAGCTATGTGAAAAATGTTTCTAAAAATAGAATGACCAATAATCCATGAGATCAGCCACATTATGTCTTTATTTACAAACATTGTCAGACCACCAAGTAGTAAAATGACATACATATGTAGTCCCGCAGTTAAAGGGAGGAGCTGACTTATCGACGTATGGCAAAGGTTATAACTGAGTCCAGTGATACGGATCCAGTTATGTTCTATGTGCCGGAGAGTGTATACTAATCGGAAATATGATGAGGGATTCAGCAAATTGATACGAATATCAGTTTTTATATCTTATATTGTAATAATGTACATTTAGCTAACAGAAATATAGAATTGGGGAAGATAACAAAATATATTTAGCAACAACAAATGTGTGAGTGTCATACATGTAAATGAAAACAATGTGTTTTTTAATGTTATAAGATAGAATGGATTTCTTTTATTGGCACAATAATAAATGGTTAAATACAGGAAATAACAAATAAAATGTTTGATTCATTTAAACACATAACAAAATATATGTTAATATATGATCATTGTTTTTGTTAATAAAATGGGTGTTGTATTTAAAAAAACGAAGTACCTTCTCTTTTAACAAAGACGTGTTCAATTAGAAAAAAGTAAATCATAATTGTTATTGAATATGTGTGCTAAAAAGGGAAGTGTTGCTCCCTCTTTAGTTAAAATGTATTTAATAATACAAATAGGATACTTCCTTGTCGAAGCAAAGGTATTTTCAATAAGGTAAACGGGTACTTCATTCTTGCAGCAAAGGTGCATCTAATAACAACGAGAGTATATTTGTTTTGTAGTAAAGCATTGTGTGTTTACAGAAATTGGTACCTTGTCATTGTTACAAAGAAATAAAACACATTATGTACATGTAACTGTACAAAAGTAAGTAATTAGATGTTAATACTACTTACAGTAGAACATACTTAACTAGAAATCACATAATTATACCATAATTATACCTAGACGACTCAAGGTAAACATTTCACTCGTTGTTAATAACTCTCTGTATAATATATCTTGGATAACTTAAATAATCAGATAAACAAACAAACAAACAAACAAACAAACAAAGCAAACAAACAAACAACGAACAATAAACAAAATGATTTGGGAACACAATACATCCAGTCATTTTTAACAGTTGTTTCCAATTTTGATTGAATACATTGCTTATCACTACAATAATGTTCTATAACCCGATAAAATGTACCGCCATGTCCTCAAAATAATGCTGTTTACTGGTTGCATCTTTCATACAAGGATTATTTAGCAAGTAACATGATAAAAAAAGAAAAAAAAATTATACCTGATTTGATTTGTAACAGGCACAAATATGTAGTATGAATGGTATCCATGCTTCGCATAAAATGTGTTCCGTTCCATTATCTTACTCTCCAAAAAAAGTATGAATGTATTTAATCTTTAAATATGAAAACAAAATGAAAATCAAGTTTTAGATAGCAAAAAAAACCTCGATAATGGAATTACTATTTATAACCACAAAAGTTATATCATAGTATGTAAAATTTGGATTAGGTGTTTAACGCCACTTTCAACAATATTTAAGCTATATCGTGGCGGTTATACAATTTGACAACAAACAAAATTGTGAATAACTATCTACAAATATAATTCATTGCAAGAAGGCAAAAGAAAGTTTGCTAAAGGTTAAATTCCACCCTTGAAAATAACATAGGCATAATTAAATGACAAAATAAATCAATCAATCAATCAATCAAAGTTTTATTTAAAGTCGATACATTTTATAACAATACAACATAAGCTCTCAAGAGCTTTTCAAACCGACATGCATAACAAAATTACATAAATTAAATACAGCACAACAAAAACATGTCATTCAATACAAAACCAATACACATCCAGACACACCTATGCATACATCTCTGTGTTTTGACCTCTGGACCCCCACAAGTGCCTCTCTGCGCACCCACTGTCACAGGACCAGAGGTTAAAACAGAAAAATTATGCAAATTATAACCAGTCTATATTTAAGCAAAGAAGCAAATTAACTCAAACACATAAAATATTCATGTACTTTTAAAACATATTTTTTAAAAATATTCTAAAAAAAAAAAATATGCTAAAAATATTCATGCAGAAATAGCCAAGCACTAAAATAGAGCACAAGTTAAACTGAAAAGCATCAAGTTAAGTAAAAAAAAATTTTTTTTGTTGGTATATGCTTTGATTAGAAACATATAAATAACAATAAAAAAAAATAAGCTGGAAAGAGCTCTTTTAAACTGACATACAAATTACACATACAGGTATATATATATATACCCACAAAAATACATGGACATACATTGACAAACATATAAAAATTCAAGCATAATTAAAATACAGCAGCAGATAATTAGGTTATAAGCACTACGAAAACAAGCACTACCCTAAAAAAGTAGGGATTAAAATACAAAATAAAGCAAGCACATAAGCAGAGCCATGCAAGAAATATATGTATAGCAAAGCGAAAACAAAAAATTTAAATGCACATCACTGAGACATGGCACGGAAAACCTTGCGGAATAAAAGTTCTAGGAACAAAAAGAACACGAGCACCCATCCCCATCCCATTTGCTTATCAAGTTTTTAAAATTATTTAAACTTATTCCCTCACGCAAGTCATTTGGAAGTTCGTTCCACAATTTTGCTGCACCATATCTCAGTGAATGCAGACCATACCTGGTGGTTTTAACTCTTGGTATGTTGACAGTGTTGTTGTATCTAAAAGAGTAAGAACTTTTCTTTATAGTTACTAAATCATGTAAATATACAGGAGTTTGTTTATTTATTATCTTAAAAACTTCTATAGCCATCGAACGTAATCTCCTTAATCTCAGTGAAGGTAACTGTGATTTTTCAAGTAAATTTTCATAGGAGCTGTCTGAATCGTTATAAATGAACCTTAAAGCCCTTTCTTGTATTTTCTCTAATTTCTTTGTGTTACTTTCGCCACAAAAATGCCAAACTAAAGGGCAATAGTTAAAATTTGACAATATAAAAGAATAATAAATTGTAAGCTTGCCAAGTTTACTCAAGTTTTTTCCAATGCGTTTTAGAACATTTAGTTGCTGAGAAGCCTTTTTACAAATATGTGATACATGAGAATTAAATGTTAATTTAAAATCAAAGGTTACATCTAAAAGTTTTACTTCATCTTCACAATCAATCTTATTTCCTTGTAGCATAAAACTTAAATTTTTCTCATGTGTTTTCCTACCAATTGAAATGGCCTGAAATTTATCAGGATTAGCCTGCATGTGATTTTCAGTAAACCACTTAATAAGTATAGCACTCTGTTCTTCAAGAGTTTCAATAACATCATCTACACTGTTGCTTCCGTAAGATAAAGTATTATCATCTGCATAATTATGCAAATCTCCCTTTTTTACAAAATCAAAAATATCATTTATAAAGATATTAAACATCACGGGCCCCAGAATGGATCCTTGGGGCACTCCTTTGTATATATCAAGAAAAGAACTACAAACAGACCCTATTTTAACACACTGTTTTCTTCCAGTAAGATAGCTTTGCAATAATTTTAAAGAATTTTCTGATACACCATAGTTTTCTAATTTCAATAGTAAAAGGTTATGGGGAAGGCAGTCAAAGGCCTTTGATAAGTTCATTAAGATGGCAGCGACATATTGGTTATTATCTAACAGATTCTTCCAATCTTCAATTATTCTAATTAGAGTGTCTTGACAGCTGTAACCTGATCTAAATGCTGACAAATATATATTAAAATGTAAATAAAAAAATGTTACCAATTGTTCATCTATAGCCCTTCCAAAAATGTTTGATATTGTTGGTAAGATGCTAACTGGTCTATAATTACCTTTCAAAAGAGTACTATTCTTTTTGTGAATTGGCACTACTTGCGCTATCTTCAGTTTGTCTGGAAAAGTACAAGTATTAATTGATAAATTTATAAGTTGGGTAATTGGAGCTACCACAGCATGTTTAGCTATCTTAAGTATTTTAGGGGATATTTGATCAATACCAGTAGCTTTTTTAATATTAATCTTGTTTATCTGTTTTTCTACAAATTCATCTGAAACAGGTTTGAAAAATAACTCACTGTTACAATCGTTTGTGATACATCTATCTTTAATTTTACAAATACTAGGATGACAATCATTTATAGATGTTGAATCTTTCCCTATATCCTTTGCAACATTTACAAAGAAATTGTTGAAAACATTTGATATCTCTGACTGATCATTCAAAAGTTTGTCATCTTCATTCAAGATAATGTCTGTTTCAAAATTACATCCTTTATTGGTTGAAAAAGGTTTTATTGTAGGCCAAAAGTCTTTGTTTTTCGGGCCACCAACACATCTTTCAAGAAAATAATTCCTAATTGATTTTCTTTTTTTTTTTGTAACAATATTTCTTTGTTTCCGATACTGTTCCCAAGATTTAGAACTTCTTTGTGTTTTAAAAACATTGTGTAGTTGACATTTCTTATATACAGCTTTTCTACTGAAATTATGTTATGCACATCACTTATGCCGCAGTCAAAATTACATATTTTACCACATGAAGTTGGTTTATTAGTAAGAATAGCATCTACTAAACTAGGATTTGCATCCTTACAAAAACATGTAATCAAAATTAAAAAACTCTAATCTATTTATAAACCACTGTGTGTATAAATTACCTTTTCCAATACAAAATGTACATTCATATTATATATTATATATCATGTCTTTCATTTTAAAACAGCTGATCTATATGATAGTCAATTTTACAGGAGGTGTGATTCTCTTGTTTCCCATTTTGTTAGCACCATGCATCTATAAAACTAACAATTAAGATTTCATCAAGTCAACAACTTCTTCTAATTTATTACCAAATTCCAAGATTTTCGCTTCGTCTGTTTCTGCAAAATCCTCAATGATCTGTAGAATAAATTCATTATTTTCAATTTAAATTGACATTTAACTGCTCTGTAAGTCATTAATTTCATTAAAAATATCAATTGAATCGGTTGTGAATTATTAAACAATAATCTTAATGTTAATGAACATTAGAGACTACCCAACATTACACTTAGATACAAATTAATGTAAAGGAATAACATTTGTATTGCTGTTCTGCATTTCACAGTCACAGTAAGGTCTTCAACAATGAGCATTGGTCATAGCATAAGGTGAGTGTGAAACGGCCACTAACCCGCAATTGAGTGGTACTGTTTACTTCTGTAGATAAACACTACATCTGAGTATATTTGTCATATTGATATCACCTGTGATATATTATTTAATGTTCTAGTTAGTGGATACAAATACGGTCATCCTTGTGATATGCAAATAATGACACACAACAAAAAAACAACATCAAAGACTCCAATCAGGTAAGCATTACACAAAATAGACAGTTTAATATAGTTTGAAGTGAACTTACTAATTGTACGATGCAGGGCTCAGACTACGAGACTCAATACGACGACAATAGTCCACCTTATCATTTGAACCAGATGAGTCACATACTGTACTTCTAACTGTCATTTATTAATTGCATTATTTTGTGGACATTACAATCGTTGATGAGAGATAATATGATAATCTACTTGTCAGACACAAATATATTTCTGGTGTACTTTCTAATACTGATGATGGGGTTATTTGACATCAAATTATATTAGAGAGCAAATATTCATGATTAGGTTCTATCAATATTTGAAGGGCCCAGGTGGCTCAATGAGTTAGGCAGTTGGATTACATAACAACTCATACAAGCCTATCACCAATACGGCGTGTGTTCGCTTTGTAAGTTACAAAAAGGGTGCACTTGACTAGCAGCCGCAAGTGATAACAGTTTAGCAGTTGCTTGCCCGTGGTCAGTGGCTCTCTTCGGGTACTCCGGCTTCTTCCACCACTAAAACTGGTCGCCAAGATATAGTTGAAATATTGCTGAAAGTGTCGTACAAACACAAAAAATCAATAAAAAAAAAATCCAATACAGATCGCCTTCAGTTAAGTATATTGGTATATTCAACACAATTCTGCATTCTGTAATATGAACATAATTATAATTCGTTGAAAACAATCAACAATCTTCTACTTACAGTAGACATGTCATCCACTCTTTCTGTACTCTGCAACATCTTTGTAAAATAATAGCTTTTGTGTCGACGATTCCTGTGTCAAAAAGTAAAAAGAAAATAATACAAATTAGCTACTGTTGGGAAACGACTTAAGAAGAGTTTGAAGATACCAAAGGGGTAATCAGAATCCGTAAATTGAAGAGGAACAGACAGAACAATGCCCAAAAGAAAAAGTACAAAAATTCCAACAACGATTTACAAATCATACACAAAAAACTAAATATCGAGTAACATGAACCCAACTAAAAACCGGGGGTAAATTCCGATAGGGGCGCCCGTCGTGCTAATCTAGATATAAATCCGGTGATAAGTCATGAATGAGGAAAGGACCAGGAAGTGTTTACGACAAGTGGAACATATCCATGGTCATTTGTGACACAGATATTCCATAGCAGTCAACCAAGTCATGCTGTAAAACTTTCGAGGTTATGACTTCAACTTAACCAAGTAAATATTGTTGAACCTAGGCTCAGTGTACGGTGTGTGAGTTTTGGTTAACAAACTCAATCTATATAACTTGGTAGTAGTTTACACCATTGGTAGCATGGCTGGTCTAAGGCACTGGTTTTATCCAAAGGATAAAAGTTCGTTATGACAACAATTATATAGCTTCTTAAACAAAGCAATTTATTATGTTCAGGTGTAATAATATATTCAAGTACAACAATAATACAACTTCCCCGTGAGCGATAATAATAAATATGAGGTCCCCCCTATGGAATTGTCGGTCGTCATAAAGTCGGAGTAAAATCGTAGTCAAATATCTAGGTCAAGTCGAAATACGTGTAGATAAAATGAAAACGTACTGGTAATGTACAGATATCCTGGTTACGGATTTAAGGTCTCTTTTGGTTTAAACTGGTCGTTCTGAGTATATGGTGTCAAAAGTAGTTGCTGTCTGATATGTTCGCTGCCGTCTATGATTGTTGGTGGTCGCTCCTGTGGCGTGCAGACAATGCCCTTTTATATCTACGCAGGATGTGGCGTGAACCAACGTCGTTGATTGGTCCGTTCTTACGGAAGTTCCCACGGTAATTATATCCGTTAACAGGGCATGCGCATTAAATTACACACAGGATACACATGGCGGAAAGTATAAACATAGTTTGTCATGTCAAGATGAAAGGGAAACAGGCTTAATAAAGCTTACCCTTATAGAAACCAAGCCCCAGTACAATATATAAACCTAGCATGAATCAATGAAAAAGGTAAGAGAATGTGATACAAGGTTTATAAGGGGAACAAAACATTGGGAAGTTGTCGTAGTCCCTCCTTTTGGTCAAACAATAAAAACGAACTCTGTCCTAACTACATATTTCCCATATAAAATAACAACAATTTACATATAATAAATATTCGCGATCACGATACCTGAAACAAGAATATTGTTCATTCAATCACACCACAGTCGCGACAGTTACTCAAGGCACCGGAATACGGCACGGTATCAATAACAAGAACAAAGTGAAAATGTGCCAGAGTAACAAGAATAAATAAAAGTGTCATATATGCATACATCCAAATAATATTATCTCATATGCCTTACACCCTATTCGTTACAACACCCCCCACCCAGGGAAAAAGAGTTCGTCCTCGAACTAAACATAAAGGACACCTATTTATTACAAACCTATCTAACATACCTTACAAAAAAATGACCTACTCCTCGGTGGTTGAATCGGCAGTCCAGATGTCTCTTAGTTCATAAATTGTCCCGGCCGGCAGGCAACATATGTCCTCCTTGATAATGGTTCTAACACCAACAGGGGTCAAGTGCCTCTGGTATTGAGATTTTTGGTTCCTTTTACAAAGGTTGGCTTTCTCCTGAAGGGTACTGGCTAGAGGGTGATCCATGTAGGCAGAGGGTGCTCCAGCAAAGAACCACCTTGGATCATGGCACATGTGATTGTTACTCTTATCCCTTAGACCAACCTCTATGCTTCTTGGATTCCATTTTCCTCTGGATATGGTAGTGGTACAGTCTATGACATTTTTGAATGACTGTGATGGGATGACCCTGGTAGTGGGTCTTCCCCTAACGGATAAGTCCAAGGGTTCATCCTGGAATACTCCCTCGTTACTGATGGACTTACTTCTCAAGTCCATTGGTGAGTTGATTGTACTGCTCGTGATTGGTACACTAGTCTGACCGGGGGTTCCACTGGTCATTGCCGCTCTGGACGCTGGCATACTAGTTATTGCTTGATTGCTAGTAAGATCGAGGGCTTGTGCACAGTCACTGCTCTGCCTTGTGGTTACTGTGGCCATCGTCGCACTAGTCACTGGTGTACTGGCTTGCCTGCTGGAGAGGTCGAGCAATGGTACCCTGGTCTGTCCAGTGTTTCCACTGGATACTGGTGTACGATTGAGACTGCTGATGGCACTGATATCTGGTGTTCTGGTCTGGCTGCCGGCTTCTTCGGTCAGGGGTGAAATGCTGGTGACACTGACTGGAACTGGTTCCTCTAGTTCATCAGAGTAAGTACCTTCCGGTGATGTCACCGGAGATTAATATCTGGAGAACAACTGGTGTGAGGGGACGAATGCCTCAGGGGGAGGACTAGCTACAGCTACAGTTCCTATTCGGTCTCTCATCGTTGATGGTGTACGGGGCTCGGTCCCCAGCAGGTCAGCAAAATCCGGCATGCTGGCGTCTAACTCTCGCATCAGCTGCCTGCAGCTATCATCAATATCGGGAACCTGCACCACTGACTCTACCTGGCCGCTGGTGTAGCTTGGCGTAGCCATGGGCTCTAAGTCCAGGTATTTCTGGTGGATCAGCTCGTGTTTCCGAACGCGGTATGCATCTGTAGCTGGCTGACTGTAGTGGCACCACCTACATTGAACCGTCTCAGTTGGATGTATCCTCCTGATGTGTCTCCCAAGTTGATCTTTTCTTGGAAACCTCTTCCCACAATCCTCACATTGGTAGGGGTAGACATATCGGTTCATTTCTGAAAAATACCAATGGTAAAGGAAAATTTAGCTTCCTTGTTTGTTATGCACAAATTAAAAAAATATATAAATCAGGTACCATCTGGAAAGCAACCGCTCATATTTTCGTGGTTCCTATATCTAAATAATCATGGTCATTTATAGAATAAAATTTCACTTCCTTATGCTGCATATAATTTGATTATCATAAAACATAATGCATAATCAACACTGCATATACATTTGCCATGACCCAACATGACCATTGGGGAAATCAAAACATCTTGCTTTCCCCTAGCATTAACAGGTACATCTACTAAGCAATAAATAAAACTATTATGTCACTGGTAACATGACCACACATTGATGTTCTGGTTCAACTTCATAAACCAGATAAAATAAACCTTCACTACCATAATAAGGTATGTGCATCTCTGGTAGTTTGGTATCAAAATACACATCATATTTTGATGCACAACACTTTCTTAGTAAATATAACACACTAGATATAATATGAATAAATATGATGGATTAAGATACATATCTAAATCCACATCAAATTATATCATTCTATGATTAAATATATAGTCCCGTCTGTCCTATTTTCATGTCAATTATGTCTATTTCTTATTCTGGGCGCCTCTGGTATTGAGGGCAGGTTCCCCAGTGGGTTGGTACCACCTTTTCGTGTTCCCATGGTATGGTTTTAGCCTATTTACATGGATGATTTTAGATTGACTTCTTGGACCTTCCTGTATTTGGTATAAGACATTTGACAAGACACCAGTAACAGTAAATGGTCCACACCATTTCATCTGAAATTTTGGAGAACGTCTCTTAAATTTGCTGTTGTCTTGTAACAAAACTCCATCTCCAGTTTTAAAACTGGGGAATGTACATGAAATGTCATAACGTCTTTTCTGACGTTCTGCTGAATTCATCATTCTATCCCTGACAACTTCATGGACTTTTTCCATACGGTTAATATAATCTTCTACATAGTCTGGTAATTACTTTGGTTCTTGATCGGTATGCTTGCCAAAAACAAGACGAATAGGAAGTGTAACTTCCCTACCCATCATCATAAAACATGGTGTTTCACCCATGGTATCATGTACAGAAGATCTATACGCCATCATTAAATAGGGTAAATAAAGATCCCAGTCTTTTTGGTTCTTAGAAACAAATTTACTAATCATATCTTCTATTGTTCTGTTAAGTCTTTCAACGAGACCTGAACTCTGGGGATGGTATGGACTGTTCCTGGTTTTACTTATGTGTAACCTTTTAAACATCTCAGTAAATATGCTTGATGTAAACTGTGCTCCTTGGTCAGTGTGTATTTGGATGGGTAGACCATAACGACAAATAAATTCTGTCAACAATTTATCTGCTACAGTAGTAGCCTCAATATCAGGTAGACTTATGCCTCAGTAAACCTGGTGAAATAGTCAGTCACAACAAGAATGTACTTGTTTCCCTTATAGGTTTGGGATACTGGACCCAAGATGTCTAAATATATTCTTTCTAGTGGTTCTCCCACAACCTTGGTTTTCATTTTACCCCTGGTACGACGGTTTGGCTGATTCCTAATCTGACATTCCTTGCAACGTTTACACCATCTTTCAACAAACATTGTGTAACTTGCCCAATATAATCTATGTTTAACTCTGGCCAAAGTGCGCTTAAAACCTAGGTGCACTGCCAATTGGTCATTATGCAAAAGTTCCAAAACTTGGTTTCTATACAAATTAGGTAAAGCATACTGGTCAAAGCATGTTTTAATATATTAAAGAATCTACACATTCCTGTGTTCATTTAAAAATGACATTTTTCTCTGTAAGTCTGTGTAGGGATCTAGCAATTTTAGAAAAGTCTTTGATAAATCTTCTATAATAACTGCAGGTTCCTAACCAACTTCTCATCGCTTTAACATTGGTAGGAGTGGGCCAGGTTTCTATCGCATCAAGCTTTGATGATTCAGGTAATATTCCGTCAGTGGTTACAACATGACCCAAGAAGATTACTTTGGTCTGGAACAAGAAACATTTCTTGGGAGCTAATTTTAATCCTGCATCTCTCATACGATCAAATACACTTTGGAGCCTGGTAACATGCTCCTCAAAAGTTCTAGAGAACACAATTATGTCATCTAGGTAGATTATGCATGTCTGCCACTGAAAACCTGCAAGAGCATACTCCACGAGGCGCTCAAACGTAGCACCGGCACATGATAAACCAAAAGGCATCCTGTTAAACTGAAAGAGACCCCTTGAAGTAGAAAAAGCAGTTTTAGGTGCATCCTGTGGGTTGACCGAACACTGGTCATAACCACTGACCAAATCTAAAGTGCTGAAGCAAGAATGTCCTCTTAAGGCGTCACGTGAATCATCAATGCGGGGCAAAGGGTATGAATATTTCACCGTAACTTGGTTTAGCTTTCGATAATCGATGCAAAGACGAATAGAGTTGTCTTTCTTTCTGACCACAACTATTGGGCTTACCCATGGAGAGTGACTGGGGACTATAACATTGTTGTCCAACATTTTATCTATCTCATCTTCCACCTCTTTTATTTGAGCTAATGGTATTCGCCTGGATGCTTGCTTTATAGCTGCATCTTTGTTTTGCATCAATAAATCAAGCCAGGGGCGTAGCTAGCCTTTTTTTGCAGTGCAAGCAACGATTTTTTTTTTTACTAAATGCAAAATGGTGCGTTCTGAGTTGTTGTCATGGGTAAATTGAATACATAAACAACACATTGATTTCATGATTTTGTTAAACAGAATTTACTTAGAATTGCCCAAAATGTGTTCATCGTGTCTCAGCAGACACGAACTTCTCCATAACTTTGTCTAAATCCACACTGAAATCGCGATGGATATGCATTAATGCTAGCGATGACAATCTATCGTTATTCATTGTTGATCGTACATATGTCTTCAACCGACGTAGTACACTGAACGATCAGATTAGGACTAGAAGATTGCTCTAAACTACCTAGGACGGAAAAAATATATAAATTAATTAATGTCATCCTCGTAAACCCAGGGGTGCCTCGGTCGCATACTCCATCATCATGATGGAAGAGTATGCTACGGAGACACCCCTGGATTTCTCAGGATGGTTACATGTATATGATTCGTTATATTACTGTGTACCTATCCGGGAAGTCAAAATCATTCACATCTTTCCAGTTGGCTGTTAATAATTGCATCTTAACATCCGTCATCTGCAGTTTGGAATCTTGCCGACTTGATATATCTGGGTACGGAGGGGCGTTTTCTTTGCTAGTTACGGTCGAAACTGAGCTTGCATGTTCACTCGCATCCATTCTTTCTGGCAAAGACTCTTTAGAAATAGGTTCTTCTGTTGAAGCAATTTTGTCTGAAGAATCTTTCGTTTCTGTTGAAACAGGTTTAGTGAAGAAACTGTCAATTGTTTTCCATTTAGCCTTTTCACGTTTCGACGTCATGTTGTCATTCAACACCGGAAAGGTCATGTACATGTATATATACCAGAAACGATAACGGATGTAACTCATACTAATGATACGGCTGTAACGTCATTTGAATAAAATTTGAAATGCCGTAATTTTTATGACATTGAATTTTCACAAAAATCCACAACGAGACTTTGTTTTCCACTTTTTTAAAATTTTTATTATTCCTTATTTATCTTATCCTTTTTTTCTCTTTTTTTTGCTCAGCACCGCGATGTGCACGCAACTGCGTGTTGGCGTATATGGAGCTACGCGCCTGCAAGCACACGCTTGTGTTTGTCAGGTGTTAAATTGGCTTTACACCTTTCCATGGTTTCATTGAAAACTGAAATTTCAGGATGTTGGGTACTCAAAGGAAATTTGTTGATTATATTTTGGTCAGGGATGGTTTCTGCCATTGCTGCAAACGTATTTGTATATATAGTCTGAGGTTGATCAGTAACATTGATCATTCTCAATGGTAGTCCTTCTGCATTGGTAGCATGCAAAGTTTTTGCAATTAGCAGGCCTTTGTTTTGAAGAGCTTCCGTTGTGGAATCAATAACTACATTGGTTTCAACTGGCAATGTTTTGATGGGGTTAGCTGTTATGATCATCTCGCTCAAGGCAGGTATGGTCACCTTTTGGCTAAGGGAGATTCTGAACAAACTTGGTACTTGACTTTCCAGGATACACCCAATGGTTTGGTCATTCAAACATACAGAATGATTCGGTATGTTTATTACACATTTATTTTTGGTCGTAAAATCATATCCTAAAAGAGCTGGTATTTCAACATTTGCAACCAACATTTCTTTGTAAACGATTTGGTTATCTATCTGTAAGGGTACCTTAACAATGCCTAAAGAGACAACTGGACTTCCATCTGCCATACGTAAATGTATATGGTATGGTAATAATTGGTTTTTCAATCGACCTGGTAATTGGTCAAACACAGTGGTATGTAAAACACTCATGGTACAGCCTGTATCTATTAAACAATGTATCTCTGTATTATGAATTTTGGTATTTACAAATAATCCATCATTTTTATTTCCTTTCATTTGAGATAAAGTGGGTCTATTAATTTTATTTGTATTTTCAGCTGAAAGTTGACCCGCACTGTCAACTGCTAATAGTTTCCCTGGTTTGAGTTGTATGAAGAGCTATGCCCCTTTCTGACATTAGTTTCTTCACCATGTCTTATTTGTTCTAGGGTGCTATTTTGATCCCTTTTCCTTTTGTAACAATCCCGGATCAAATGTCCCGTCTTATGACAGTACGAACAGGTTTTAGTTTTAGAGGGTGGTACTTGTGGTAATTTGGTAGTTTCTGTGTCACTATCCACTTTTTGGTATCTTAGAAAAGGTTTCTTTCTGCCATTGTGAAAAGCTTCATATTTCAGCCCAAGATGCAAAGCTTCATCAAAGGTATCTCGATTACTCTGGCAAATTGCCCATTCTATGTCTTGGTCATTTAAGGTGTCTCTAAAATTCCTATAGGCCAGACTGTCTCTTACTTCTACTGGAGCATTTGGATATGCCAGCCTCCCAAGTCGTTTAATATCTTGGGCTAGTTCATGTAGGGTCTAACCCTTTTTCTAATTCTAGCATCAATTTGAGACCTGTATAGTTCTGTCTGGTTTCCTGGTGCAAACCGCTTGGTCAAAATATGTATAAGTTCTTCAAAATAAAGCATGCTATTGGTATCTATCTCTCCTAAAGTGGATAAAGCTGAATCTTGCATGCAAGAAATTAATTTTAATGCTTTTATTTCATCAGTCCATTGATTTAATTTCGAAACAGTTTCGAAATGGACTTGGTAATCTGTCCAACTAAGCTTTCCATCATAGTTATTTGGTTTGGTAAAACCTATATTCATGTTACTTGGTTTTGGTTTCATGCACTGGTATTTGTACATTTAGACAGCACGGCAGATCTATTTTATCAGACCCAGTGGTTATTGCATTATTTTACTCAAGACAATGCAAGGACGAATTGTTTGACCAGCAACTGTTGGTACAGATACTGGTCTGAAGCTATTACATGAATGTGTGGTAGGTAAATTCAGTGGTGTGCTAGACTGTACGCAGCATACAGGTGATGCAGGTGTTACATGCATATGCATGTATTGGTTAATACCACCAGGGTGAGGGTTGTCATTGATTGGAGACTGATGATTATATCTTAGGATCATATTTTCTGCCAACAGAGTTTATTTGTGTTTAAATGTGGGCATCTGGTTCACCAAGTTGTCTAGTTCTCTTATATCTCTCTCATTGTTGCTGACCTTTTTATCACAATACTCCATATAACTATCAAGTCTGCGGTTAAATTGATCCATCTGGTTGTGTAACTTTTGACTCAAATGGTCTAAACGTGCCTCCTCAAAATTTGACAGAGTCCTGTTTCTGTTTTCCAATTGCCTACACACTAATTCAAGTTTAGATGACTGACAATTATCAGACTGTGGTGTTCTTAATGAACTGTTCCCCTGACCCTGGGCTTTTGATGGCGACTATCTCTCAAGTGCGGTTGCTCGAGAGTCACCAGGACTGTGAATTTCTAACTCTGACTCATTGAAACTGTGGTTATCCATTTTAACTTATTGTTTCGATAAAAATATTTGTTGTACAATAAAAATTAATTTACAAGTGTTTAAAAATTTTGAAAAATGGGTATGAAAATGTAATCCCACCGACGGACATCAAATGTTGAACCTAGGGGGATCGGTGTACCACTGGTATTAAACTGATGTTCGTAACTTTAGTTACCTACATCCCAACATCCGGACACGGAAAATGATAAATTAGAATATCCTTGTTTTCTCTTTGTTTTTAGTTTATTTTCAAATATTGTCATTTCAAATGTATAAATATTTTAACAATTAACTGTAGTGATATGCTTAAATCAACTGTAAATTCTCCTATGTGGCACAAAACTTACTTTAAGAAATACAAATGATATAAGTAACTGTAGAATTATTTTTGAACGATGTTCGGAACTTTCAAATATGATGTTGGTAACTTTAAAGTTTGGTGTTTCTAAAATCATGTTTAAAACATATAAAGAACAACGCTTTTGTAATAAATAAAATTTGAAAACAAAGAAAAACATCCCTGAAGTGATAGAGAGGGTAATAGAGATGGGAGAGATTATATAATGCACGAGGAAAAAAAATACAGAGCGGAGGATGAGAGGGCTATGAATGAGTGAGATGAACGAAAGATGAGGGTAGCGGGAGAAGAACGCTTTGCCCAACGCTGTTTCCAATTAGCAATAATAAACACGTGGATTTGCGTTTCCTGTAATCTTTTGTAATCTTACAGCGATGGATATCGAGAATGACCAGATAATTAATAGTGCTGTGGCCGATGCGGCAGTCGATTCAACATATGTAGTTTTAACTATTATATTGATATTTCTATTTGGTCTTGGACTGTGTGCTCTAGAAAGGTCTTTCATTGACTACGACCTTGCAATAGGGCGTTTTGACTTCCGACCTTTGGGTGCTTAGGACCTCCCATTGATGGCGACTTCCGACATCATCATTAAATTCGATGAGGGCCATTCTGGGTCTCATATATAAATTCTATCAAAGTATATGTGTATGTAAATTAACAGTTCTATGTGTAAATATGCCGTGAATTATTACCAAATTAATTGGCCTTTGTGTTTTTTGCTTATTTAAAAAAAAATGGACACACCAGATCAAGTATTTTAAGAATGACACATCTAATTATTTCCCTTTAATGCTGAAATGAAACCAAATTAATTTATTATTAATTTGTTAGACTATTGTACTAAATACAGATAAATAAAGATGTATAATACTTTTTAGCGAATCTATAATATGTAAGTATTAAAATTGGATTAATCTATGGTAAAGCTGTTTTCGAAAAGTTCATTTTTTATATCATACCATTTCAACTTTAAAAATACAGTACAGTATATTTATAAATATACAGTGAAATTGACAGGATGTTAGTCTGAACAGTATTGACGGTATATAAACGAATTAGTTTAATATCAATAGTTTTTTAAATCAGGATCGCATACATGAATTTCCTTCACCCATGTTAAATTTAATTATACACATAGATTTCCTACAAGTCCCTTAACTATATTCTTGTATATTTTAGTAAATATGTTGCTATAGGTAATATATCTCTACCGACAATATTTATGTAGTACAGATACATTGCTTTCAGCAGCAAACTTATTAAAGGGGTACGCACAAGATACAAATAAGGGTAATAACAAAATTACCGAACTCCGAACAATCTTACAAAGGGAAAGTCAAAACTCATAGTTATATAAACAGACAAAATCAGTCAACAACCGAAAAACTGTGAAAACCGTAATGACCCTGACTTGGTACAGGCATTTCTAAAGAAATGGTGGGTTGGATCAGATTTTAAAGCGCCAAACCTCCCGCTCTCAATACGGTTCAAAGTTTCCGGCTGTCATTATAACAGTATTTAAATACAGGAACAAAATAGGTAAACAAGGTTAGAAAGGGACTTATTGTAGCAAGTCTATAATTGTTTACATTGACATGATTACGATGTTTCATGGATCAACAAGTCTTCAACTGTCAATAAGTCGCATGTGACGCTAAAAAAATCAACATCCTAAAAATGTGAGAAAGGTAGAATACTGTACATGTATGCGACCCTGAATTGTTTTTTCTTCTTATTACTCGTTTTATATGCTTTCGCTTTGTTGTTTGCTGTTCTTTTTACTTTTAAGTTGTTTGCATGTTTAATTTTGCTTTTAAATTGAAACCAACAGTTTTCTTAGATTGGTAACACATGAAACTATCTGCAATAATGAAAATATATTCTTGTAATCGAACGAACAGACATTGGTTTGATGTAGACTAAACTAAAACATACACCACAAACTATTGCATGTTTGATCACGAGAGAGTATCAATAAAATCTACTCAAAACCAGTACTAAAAATTAAATTTATGAAAGACCATCATTTGATCAGTCATGCAGAAACTAGATTGAATCTCTCAAACTGTTTCTTAACGAGCAATTAAACACCTTCTTATTATTTAACAGTTATGGAAATCTGCAGTTACGGACATCTCTTTAAATATTTTTCTAACGTTACGAACATCACTTCAAAGAGTTACGTACATCATTCAATTTTTTTCAAGTTAATATTTCAAAGCTCTCATAAGAGTTTCGTCATTTTTATGTATGCATTGGAGTATCAAATATTCCCACCTGTAATCATACCGTGTGGACTTACTAATAAACACTACTGATAAAGAGAAAACAGGGATATTCTAATTTACAATTTTCCGTGTCCGCCATGTTGGGATGTAGGTAACTAAAGTTACGAACATCAGTTTAATACCAGTGGTGTACGGTGTGTGAGTTTTGGTTAACAAACTCAATCTATATAACTTGGTAGTAGTTTACACCATTGGTAGCATGGCTGGTCTAAGGCACAGGTGGTTATCCAAAGGATAAAAGTTTATTATGACAACAATTATATAGCTTCTTAAACAAAGCAATTTGCTATGTTCAAGTGTAATAATATATTCAAGTACAACAATAATATAACTTCCCCGTGAGCGATAATAATACATATGAGTCCCCCCTATGGAATTGTCGGTCGACATAAAGTCGTAGTACAATCGTAGTAAAACATCTAGGTCAAGTCGAAATACGTGTAAATAAAATGAAAACGTACTGGTAATGTACAGATATCCTGGTTACGGATTTAACCTCTCTTTTGGTTTAAACTGGTCGTTCTGAGTCTATGGTGTCAATAGTAGTTGCTGTCTGATATGTTCGCTGCCGTCTATTATTGTTGGTGGTCGCTCCTGTGGCGTGCAGACGATGCCCTTTTATATCTACACAGACTCCACACTTTTGGCTGTGGCGTGAATCGACGTCGTTGATTGGTCCGTTCTTACGGAAGTTCCCATGGTATTTATATCCGTTAACAGGGCCGCAAACCGGGCCACATAAAGTGTGAGATAATACACATGCGCATTAAATTACACACAGGATACACATGGCGGAAAGTATAAACATAGTTTGTCATGTCAAGATGAAAGGGAAAACAGGCTTGATAAAGCTTACCCTTATAGAAACCAAGCCCCAGTGCAATATATAAACCTAGCATGAATCAATTAAAAAGGTAAGAGAATGTGACACAAGGTTTATGAAGTGAACAAAACATTGGGAAGTTGTCGTAGTCCCCCCTGTTGGTCAAACAATGAGTACGAACTCTGTCCTAACTACATATTTCCCATATAAAATAACAACAATTTACATACAATAAATATTCGCGATCACGATACCTGAAACAAGAACATTGTTCATTCAATCACATCACAGTCGCGACAGTTACTCAAGGCACCGGAATAAGGCACGGTATCAACAACAAAAACAAAGTAAAAATGTGCCAGAGTAACAAAAATAAATAAAAGTGTCATATATGCATACATACAAACAATATTATCTCCTATGCCTTACACCCTATTCGTTACAATATTAATAAGTCTCGTTCGTTAATCCGAAATGATGTTATTGATTTGTTTGTTTTGTTTTTCTATCCATGAAATGTCAATACTAAGCCAAGTATTGTGTTTCACTATTGATCGTCTATCTGTTTCTGAAACTATGAAAATTATGTACACCGCAATTAAAAATACATTGTAGTATTCGTATTTAAAATAACATTTGCTTAAAATTAACGTAACATTTACTGTTCTTCTGTACATAAATATGTTAGCTAAGTTGATGTCTACATGCATCATAGGCTTCCAGGAGGCGTCAATGTTGAGGGTGTTATATGATGCTTGGATTCACATATACGTCTATAAGCACTACCTCGCTACCACAAGTAAATATACTCGATTATGTAATAAAGTTTGTATATGATTTACAGCATGTACTCTGGTTTCATCCAACAATAAAACTGACAAGCATGATCTAACTAAAATGTTGTTGAAAGTGGCATTAATGGAAGCAAAACTATTTAATCTAGTGTGCACCACACGTTTCTTCTGTGAAATACAGCCGTTAAGGAAAATATGGTATCAGTTGTAAAGTGTATCACTGTACAACCATTGATATGAAATATGTGAAACTGCAAAGCAATAAGATTTAAATAAATGCATACAAGACTGAAAACAGGAAAAAGTTATATTAATTCAACCGGACAGTTGTTTTACCTTGCTGACATTTTGTGTTCCTAGGGTGAAACTGTCAATGAAAACTTGTCTTAAAATATCCATACAAGGTTCTACATGACTAGGTACATCTACATCGAATAAAATCTGTGGTTTTGAAATCAATGAAGCCCAAACTATTATGCCGTAGCTAAAAATAAAAAAGAAATTTTCATAACAAATTTCCTAATTGGTGTTAGATTAATTTTATCAATGAACACTTTTGTGGTCCAAGTCTATATTCCACCATCATCATACATCAAACTAGGATCATATCCAACGAAGAAGGTTTACAGGCTATTTATCTCTGGCTTGAGAATTTCTGCGGGTCATAGAAATACTGTGGGTTTGTATGGTCTTTAGATTTATATCTACCTAAGGAATCGTTGACTATCGTAGATACCTTATTAAATTTAACTCCTATCCATATTTGATAAAACTTGGTTACTTTAACCATTTTGACAATATTCTAAAGATGATAATATGCAGAAATTTTGTGACTGCATTTTATGTACCATGCAATAACATGCAAACTTAAGAATAACTCCTTTCCACAATTTTTTACTGCCTACCATTCACTTTTTCAGGATTGAAGTACATCATTATCAACGCCCATGTCTTTACGCTGTTTGTCTAACATACACAGGAAATATCTAACCGGAATCGGTAAATTCACGGCATCCATCACGCCTTCAAATGCAACATCAATATAATCTCTCAAAATGAGCTGTCGAAAAATAATCGATAAAACTGTGTTAATTAAGTTTATTAGGATACACTGTGTAGAACAATAACAGTATTATAATGGGGTAATAAATATACAGTTCCTAAATAAAGGTTTTTCTCCCATTATTACGGCGTTTTAACCCCGTTGAACCAGTGTTGGAAAAATCTGTAATCCTCTAGAGGACTAAAATGTCTCGTGCCTTTCCCGGCATTAATTTCAAACGCATTAATTTCAAATTTTGAAATAAAGTTCCTGTTAAATAATGGGAGAAACAAATTCTCCTTCAGTTGCCCATGTGGGTTACGATATTTCTCCGCTCTCGAGAGTTAAAGGACTGGGAACTATAAGGGACAAAATCGGCCCCACCTCAGATGTCGATAAAAAAATTCCCAAAATGTATTCACAATATGTACTTTTTATAATAAATACAGTTAGTTAATATGTGGATCGAATGCCCCACAGCGGACCGACAAAGTCAGGTAATGAAAAGCACTGAACGTCATTTTTTTTTCAGAATACAGAACGTACGTATCATTGTATTATAATGCATATCTTTAAAAAAAACAAAAGCAAAAGCAAAGCACAATCAAACTCATTAAACAAAGCATAAATTTGACTTAATATGCAACGTGGATTGATATCGGGAATAAAAACATGTTCCGAAGCTGTATTATGAAATTAAAGTGAACGAATAACAATGTCGCAACGTCACCCATTTTCGACGGTCTCCTGTTTTCGACGGTTTGTTTCGCGTGATAAAATCTCTCATTATTGTGATCGCTTCATTTGTCAGAGGTTATATTATGATGCTGAAATTGCATGAATGATCTCAAGAAATCTGATCTAAAGTGGCATCTTTAAATGTAAGAACTACGTACCACATCTATTATTTCACGTTCAAATTGTATTTTTTCGCAATTAATTTTTTCGTCACCTTAACAAAGCTTTGATCATTTAAAAAATATATCTCATACAGACCAATTTTGGTTGCATCGTCTGCTATGACATTGATAATGTACATATTGAGGTCATATCAATTCAGAAACTTATTAAAATTGATTGTCGAAAACTGGTCAAAATTTTGGTATTAACCTTAAAGAAGTAATATATAGATTTATTTGGACAATAGAACTTTGTCATATTTGAAATTTTCTTAAACACTTTTTTAACCGTACTTTATTCTTAGCGACAAACAATGCGATGATATATTCCAGTACATTTTTACGGACAACCATCACAAATCTATAAAAAAAAAAATGTCAAGGTACGGGTTGAGAGAAGTCCAATATTTAAAGATCGCTTTTTTATAATATGGAAATATTTTTGGGAAATGGTGTGAAGCAAAATGTTTAATGTGTAACGATTTTATCTAGTAACCTGTGAGAATTATTTTTGTTTTTTTGATAAACTGATAACAAACCTTGGAATCAGATATCCCATGGAAAGTGGTTGTCGATAGATAATTGTTTTACAATCAAGTATTTCATATATATTTATGATGAGAACAAGTTTACAACCATATGATTAATCGTGTAGGTAAAATGTGTGTCGCTGTCATGAGTCTATGTATGATTGCTTTGATTGTCACTAGAAAATGAGGAGATGGTAGATATTATTTTGCTTTGTGACAAATCAACAACAACACTCGTAATAAACTGTTGCTATCATAATCTGCTGTAAGTTGTCTTTTACGTGTAAGGAGTGTGTCCTTTACATCCCGCGCTAAGGGATGTATTAAATTCGTTCCTGACAGCTGTCTGGTATCCCTTTCACATAAATTCGGCGTTTTCCTAGAGGAAGCCATTTGTTATTTTACTCATGCCAAATTCGCAGTCATGTTAAGGTTGTCCATCAATTGGAAATCCATTACAAAAAAACGTATTTTTACTTGTTGGTTCAATACACGCGAAAATGCATTAATTTTAATCATTTAAGCCATAAACCAATAAAATATGTGTGTGATCTACTCAAAATGATTTTTTTTTATTAGGAATCAATCACAGAGGTCACGTGATCACATTAAAAAGAAAGTAGCATCGTGACCACTAAAACCGAGCAGAACAACGGCATAACGATGTTCAATACAAGTAATGAAGGAACCGGCGGATCCGGGATATCCTATTCTTCAAAAAAATGCATGGCAAAGTGTTGAATTTCATTTAATTAAATGTGCGAATAGATTAAAAGGCCAAATATGCAAGAAGTCCCCATTTTTCCGAGTTCTATGGGATTTTTCTTGCTACGTTCAATCCCTGTATTCTTTGCCATATGAAAATATCGTATTTAATGATAAAGTCTGTTGACTGTTAAATTTTTTCCAAGATCAGTCTTTGAGATGCCGTTGTTCTATTGCATTTTTTTTTAAATTTAATAAACAAATGCTAACAAACGATTATTTTAAAACACCTAAGGTTTTTGTAATATCGATTGCGACGTGTAAATATTCCGGATACGTTACGTCACAGTAAACGTCATGTAATACAATCGTCGTTTTCATTTTCATTTAATAATCAGCGTAGTAAAGATTTTCCTTAAATACATGTTTTATAGATGTGCTTTAAAAGCTTCCTTCTCCACACACTAATTTTTATTGTTTATTTGCTGAAATATCAAAAGAACAACGTTACCGTAGCATTTGACATGTGTAGAACCTCTCTACGGCTTTTTGGATAATAACAATAGAAGCAGAGCCGTCTTAACAGCATCACGGGCCCCCGGGAAAAGCAGTGCACTGGGGCCAATACCTACACAACCACTCATAGGAATAAGACTGTAAATGTATATAGAATTAAACATATATATATTGTATTGGTATTTCCAACAAAGTCAGTGTTTAAACATTAGAAAAACATACAGTACACAACATACATAGATAAGCATGGTCCCCTATGCTCGTGGACCCCCGGGCAATCGCCCTGCGTGCCCATGCGCTAAGACGGCACTGAATACACACGTCTTCTACATCCCTCCAATGTTAATGTTAAAGATTTACAGACCACGCTGGACGCAATGTGATGATCATACCTTACATGACCCTTTGGGTCTGGTCATGGTGAGGTAAGGGTTGATGCATGTGCGTTTTGTATAAACATGTACTATATATGCACGCGCTGCAAAATAGTCCCAAAGCTTGATAACGTAAAATAGTTAAAGCATTTGGTTTTGCAGTTTCTAAGAAAAAAATTAAATATTAATATGAAAAGCTATGAATAACAGACGACGGACACTAAATCACAGTACTTCACTTGGCCGTTTTGTCCAGTTGAGCTTACAAACATGCTTAATTTCAAATAGGTAAACATCATAAAAATATTCAAAAACCACAAGAAATAAGGTTTGGTAAATAAGTAATGAAGTGGGTGATTGTTGTTTAACGCCAAACGATCAATATGAAGAACTTTATATTTCCAAGAACTCTGGAAAACCTGACAAAAATACTAATTTTGACAAAGACATTGAATATTCCGATAAATGAAGAAAATGATGAATTATCTACTTTATATTGGATACCAAAATTTCAGAAGAATCAATATTTAAACAGGTATATTCTTTTACTTGTTCAACAAAAGAACTATCTATAAGTATGACTAAATGTTTGCATGCAGTCAAAGGAGGACTACTATCATACTGTGACAAAGTATATTCACGTGGTAACATCAATCAAAAGCACCGCATCGGTGGCGTAATGGTTAGCGTGCTCGCCTCGAGTGCGCTAGATCGTGGGTTCGAGCCCCGGTCGGGTCAAACCAAGGACTATAAAATTGGTATTTGTTGCTTCTTCGCTAAGCACGCAGCATTACGAAGAAAGAGCAAAGATTGGTTGGCTCGCAATCAGAATAATGTGTCCGAATGGAGTGACATTTCTACCCGCTGACTGTTGTTTCAGTGAGCTAGCACTATAAAAATCCAACTCAGCGTGGTGGTCTAGAACAAAGCGGACCTCATCATCATTTCATTGATAATTAACTTGTTCTCGCCATAATATAGCTGAAAAATTGCTGAATTGGCATTAAACAACAATCATTCACTCACTCAATAAATCAAAAGTGGATACTTAAAGAAGAGGATAATTTTAATTCTCGAAATTTCATCTAGCCAAATATTTGACTTTTTTACCTTTTACACTTTCATTTCCTCTTTAAAGTAAATTATTCACAACGCATTTTACTTTAAAAAAATGGTAGCAACGTTACAAGTTTATAGTATTGGGTCACGAATTAACTTATTTTGTCAAGCACGAAACGAAAGGTAAAAATTGCTACACATAAAATGAAGTCATCAAAAGATTGGAGTTCCTTATCGATAACATATATTTGTCGAGTTCAAATGGCACATTTTTCAACAAATCATAGCTAGTTATCCCTATGGGAACAAACTATGCCCCTCTCCTCTCCAACTTTTTCTATACTCCTATGAGTCTGAGTTTATACAAAAACTTATCAAAGACAAAAAAAGTAGAGAGGCTTAAGCCTTTAATCTCACTCCCAGGTATATTGATGATGCTCTGCCAATTAATAATACGAACTTTGCTAACTGGATTCCATTAATAGAGATTTATCGATAACTGACTAACCAACGTATCTTCCCGTAGCATAACGAAACAATGTTAATTTACGTAAAGATCTTTTGAGGGAGACCTTATTGCAACATTTGTCTTCAATTGTTCATTGAGTGTAAGTGATTAGATATTTTTTTTTTTTCATTTCGGTGTTTAAAACAGTTAAAAATTAATATCGCTGGCCAAATAAAGGTTTCTCAGTGTCAATACAGTCTGCATACAATATACATATTTTCCTCAAACGCTACTTATAGATATAATTCAAGGAGGGGTGCTTTCCAAATTTATTTATATTGTTTTTTAAATATTTCTGATTTAAATTTTCGCACAAATAAATAGTTTTGCCAGACTTGGGAGAAACAAAATAATCTGACTAAGGAAAATCAAGCAGTATAATAGTTATGTAAAACTGGATAGTGAATGGAACATTTCTGATTTCATATGTAAAGAAAGATAAATGATTCCATTTTCCCAAAACTTGTCTGTCCCATGGTAAAACAATAGCCCCTTTTAGGCTTATTTATACCTTATCGGCGATGGTCGCCCGACCATTGACAGATTGTCGTGCGATTTTCGCTTTCTATTGTTTTTATTAAATAAGAGAAATGCCTTATAAAAATCTACTGTATACTAGTTTAACCCTGTCACTTTTTATTGAAGTACCTGAACTAAGCCAGGAGGGGTCATTTATATGTGTGTTAGGGATATCAAATTTACATATTTCTACGATTTTTCTATTGAATATTGGAACTGTTCCGACAGTGTGATATATATGTTTTCATTTTATTAAAGGTCATGAAACCAGTTGAGTTGCAATTGTTAAAAAAAATATGGTTGTGATTGTCTTCCGTAATTAAAATCGTCAAAATGAAATACAACCGAATGGATATCAAATGGTGACTTGCTTCAACCTCATCTAAATTATACCTTCAAATTCTTTCAGGCTTATACATCACGTTCACGATCTTTTTATTACAACACTATTTCACTCAAGTGTACATTTTGTTCCTGTTCTAGTTAAAGGACTTTATCAAACAGAATCATACAGTTTACCTGTAATGCAGTTAATACGCATTTAAACAACAGAATAATATTTCTATTTTCCACACCTTGTGGTGTGGGGTCGCTATTGTGTATGCGAAATATTAATTGCAAACCCCATTGACTGGCTATATGCTGCTGGTCTAGAATATTTTTTTTTCTCGATCGACAGTTCAGAAGCTAGAAAAAAGTATGATGAATATTGTCTGTCAATCATGCAAACAATAACTTTTGCACACGACAGAACGCATTTTCAAGGCACCGGATGGATAGTTCCTTTGATTTAAGAGAATGGAACTGATAGAAGTTAAAATTTTAATTTGGGCGCAAAAGGGGAAACTTTATATAATTTATGAAAAAGTGATGTGAATTTTAGTGAACCTCAGATTCAAATCCATTCATCTAATTTTCTACACTTTTATGCATATTATACATATGTATATTTCAAATGATAGTAATGTTATTTTAAAATATTTTCACTTTGTTTTGCTTGTCGTTTTCTTTTAAGAACCCCAGTTTTATACTGCTCATGCTCAGCAACGGACCACCTTCGTCAATTGCTTTAGCTCATCGATGATCATGAGATTCACTAAGATAAATAACACGGTCCGTGCAATATTTATTTATTTATTTATTTATTGATGCTTTGGTGACAGTGTTTCTTCTTCTTCTTCGTCGGCATACCAATGGGTACGAATTGTGCCCCTCTTCTAGCCGATTTATTTTTATACTCATATGAGTCGGAGTTTCTTCAAAAACTTGTAAAAGATAAGAAGATTCATGAGGCTAGAGCCTTTAATTTCACATACAGGTATATTGATGACGTTTTACCTATCAATAATTCTAGATTTGCAGAATTTCTTCCATTGATATATCTTCCAGAGCTGGAAGTTAAAGAGACCACAGATACCGCTTCGTCCGCATCATATTTGGACTTATACCTCGAATTTGACGACAGTGGTCAAATCAGTACTAAAATTTATGATAAACGGGACGACTTCAATTTTAAAATCATAAATTTTCCAAATATGTGCAGCAATATACCAGCTTCTCCTGCATATGGTGTTTACATCTCGCAATTGATTCGCTATGCAAGGGCCAGTAGCAATTATTCTGATTTCCTGAAACGTCATCTTCATCTGAGAAACAGGCTACTGGACCAGGTCTATGAAAAGATTCGCCTTATTCGATCTCTTAAAAAGTTTATATTCCGATACCAATATCTTGTCGAAATATATTCCGTCTCTGCAGAAAAGATTATAAACAATAGACTCTCATATAGTGAAAATGTATAAAGATAAGGTGTCAACAAAAATGACAAAAATATTTGTTTATCAATGTGTGACGTAAAAGTGTCTTTGACATTTACTTCACTGAGTTTGGTGCTGCTTTGAAAACTGTTTTACTTGTTTTGTTCAAATATTGTTATAAACTGTTGTAGTGACAGCCAGAAAATTTGAGTCGTAATGAAAGTGGGAGGTTTTGGCGCTTTAAAATCTGATTCAACCCACCATTTCTTTAGAAATGCCTGTATCAAGTCAGGGTCATTACAGTTTTCACAGTTTTCCTGTTGTTGACTGATTTTGTCTGTTTATATACTTATGAGTTTTGACTTTCCCTTTATAAGATTGTTCGGAGTTCGGTAATTTTGTTATTACCCTTAATTCTTCTTCTTCTTCTTCTTCTGGCAAAAGAAAGGGTATTGTTCGGATATGCTTAACGTTGTGTCTGTAATTGACGGAACTTCACATGAGATACAAATTCCATCCAATGAACCCCAACACAAGCATACTTTCAGCAAACCAAATATTTTCATTGATTGATATGAAATGAAAGTTTATAAACAGTGATACTCATCAATTCCATCAATATCAATAAAACAATTACAATGTACCTTTCATCTTAGCTGAACTTGAGCCGTCGTGGTCGTATGGTAGTTGAATTTACAACTACCTGTGCAATCGTTGCTTATCACCACTTAAGTTGTGAGTTTGAAACCCATTTATGGCCAGGTGTACTCGATAGCACATTATGTGATACAGTTTGTCAGTGACTTGCGACAGGTCTGTGGATTTCTCTGGGTACTCCAATTTCCGCCACAAAAGTAGTAACTGAAATAATTTGAAAGTGGTGTTAAGCTCCTAACCTCCAATGGACAAATGATGGACCAAAAGTGTTTGTATGTAGTGCATAACATAAAACACCTTTGGGTCATAATGTGGCATATAATACCAATAATAAGTACCAATAATACTACAACAATATTGTTCCCCACACAATTATGGGAACTGTTATACACATATCATGTCATTAAGCAATGTATTGAAAAAGAAACAACTTCACTTTCAATTTTTTTATTAACAATTAAATTAATTTATCTCCATAATCTCAAAGTTATGCTTCAGTACTTACTACATCTTAATATGTAATTTCCGCCATCTTTTCATTGCGGTATTCTCGCTTTGAAGTCACGTGACTTTTGAGAGTTAACTCTAACAGCAAAACACGTGTTCGGTGTGCTTACATGAAAAATTAAAAAATGTTGAATGAGAGTTCACATCAATAAACCGAACACGTGTCTTGCTAGAGTTACCTTTCTAAAGTCACGTGACATCAAAGCGAGAATACCGCAATGAAAAGATGGTGGAAAGAAGTAGGCGGGATCAGTTAATATCGAGACATTTGTTATGATAATGAGCTAGAAATTAATAATAATGAGTAAGTAAATATGGAAAACGATAGATAAATATGCAACGAAACGAATTATCCACATGACTCCGCTTTCACAAAGCGCTTTGTTGTGCAAATTACTAAAATCATGGTCACAGTTTCGCACAGTTTCGCACATTTTTGATAGGGTGATATCCGTAGCCCTATGGTCCTCAAAGATTAGAAAACTGGCCAAGGACCATAAGGGCTATGGTTCTGCAGCTACCACCAATATAACTGACCGCCACGACATAACTGAACTATTGTTGAATATATTCAATGAAGTGCAATAATTGTATACTATTCCATATTTCAATCGAAGCGGGATTAACCGGTAGCCATTTTAATTTTTTCAATCGGTCAATATATACAGGTCAGTGTAGGACCACGTGATAAATAATGACTTCTTTGGAAGATTTAGTGGTCGTGCCGTGGAAAATAAAATAAAATCACATATCAAAGCGTAACCAATAGAAAGTGAGTATTTCCTTATTAATATGCATGAGGTATAATAATGCAACATCAATAATGGGGATGATACTATTTATAACTGTGTGAATTGAAGCGGTAAATGGGATGAGCCTATTCATAGCTGTGTGAATTGAAGCGGCAAAGGGGATGAGCCTATTAATAGCTGTCTATATTGAAGCGATAAATGGGAGGGGTCTATTTATAACTGTGTCAATTGATGTGTGAGCAGTAAATGGACGGAGCCTATTAAATAATGTATGAATTGAAGCTGTAAAGGGGAGGAGCTTATTTATAAATGTGTGAAGTCATGCGTGAACGGTAAAGGGGAGGAGCTTTTGGTATCTTCAAACTCTTCTTTATTGGCTAATCTAAAGTGTTTTGACAGGCAAGAAGAAAAACAATTCTCTTGCAATCATAGTTGGGGTATATGTTTTTCATAGCAGGCCATAATATTAACAAAATATTTGATCGAAACATCAATGGTGGTTATGTACATATCTGGAAAAAACACACATAAAATCATAATGTTTTTCTTATGGTACCATATTTTATTTTAATTTTGCAGTACAAATCATATTAGTGAACCTGTGATCACCTGTAATTTTTATCATGTTCACTTTATCAATCAACATATGAATTTCCCAAAACATCGAAAAGAAAGGTACATCTTCATATAGAAACTCTAATCACTAATTGCTTTGAAAATATCACAAAATGCAGACATATAATTCTTAAAATTATCTGCCAAAAATACAAATGTATAAAAGAACAAGACCATGGTAACAAGAATTATATGTATGAAAATGTCACTATGTGATATGTCTTTATTCTTTTAGGCATAATATCAGAATCCAGATTGCTTTGGCTTCATTAACATTGAATTATATCTATTAACATCCTACTGGGATCAATCCTTCAATATAAATTTTGTGTTATATTAAGCAATTTTGAAACAAATAAACAAAAACCAAAAATGAATAAAAGCTTCAAAAGTCAAAATAGCATGCTAAAATGTGTGATTATAGAAGACTTTGTCTACAAAATCTTTGATGCATATCTACCAACAACTATGAGAAATTGAGATCCTATTTTACTAAACAGTTTGAGACATTGCTTATAATACACTTTATTGACTAATGTCCTATCACCTTTGCCACACTATTGGTTGGTGGCATGAGAAATATATCTCATGGCAGAAAAACAATTCCCTCATATTCTGTCTTCATATACAAACACCACAGACAGAAGACAATGTAGACCAGTCAAAACAACACATATGTGCAGTCCCGTTGTAAAGGGAATGAGTCGACTGTTTGACATGTGGCAAATATTAGTCAGTGTAGGGATACGGAACCTGTTATATAATATGCGCCGGAGAATGCATACTTATCTGAAACTACTATGAGACATTCAGCGTAGTGATAAAAACAGTAAATTAAATAAATAAAGAAAATAAAGAAATGAAAATAAAAGAAAACAAGCAAAATAAATTGTGAACAAGATACATTTAGTCAATTTTTAACAGTCATTTCCATCTTTGGTGAAGATATTTCTAAAATCCACAATAATGTTTATGTCCAAATAAAATTCAACACCATATTAGCACTCTGAAATATATACTGTTTCTGTTATTATCTGTCATATATTTCCTTTTTGTAGCGATTATAAAGCAAACGTAATAATAATCTAAACAATATCTGTGATCAAAGATTTATGCAGAAAGCAGTTATCTGTATCTAATGTAGGGTGATTGTTGCTTAACGCCAACTCAACAATTGTTCAGCTATTTCAAGGCCAGAACAAATTAATCTTCAATGAGATGATGAGGTCCACTTTGTACTATACTTTATTGTGCTAGGTCACTGAAGCAGTCCGCGCATTGACATGTTGCCCTACTCGGACACATTATTCTGATTCAGAGCCAACCAATCGTTGCTCTTACTCCTTACAGCTGCGTGCTTAGCGTAAAAGCAACACATGCCATTGTTATAGTGTTTGATTTGACCCGATCAGGGCTCGAACCCGCTATCTACCTCACTCGAGTCAAGTACGCTAACCATTACACCACCGATGCGGATATCAATTTGAAACAAGCCTAAGTATGTAGTATGCACGATTTCCATTCGTGAAATAAAACGTGCTTCGATTCATTTCTCTTAAACTCCAATACAAGTATAAATGCATTTAAATATGAAAAATAATTGAATATCAAGCATAGTAAAAATATATATATATATAAATATAAAACACAATAATTGCATGACAATTTATAATGACAAGAGAGAAGAAACATACTATATAGTGTCATATGACAGTATATAGACTTTGATTGTTGGTTATCATAACAAACAATCTACAAATAGGAGTTATAATAAAAAAGAAAAAAAGGTTAAAATTATGGAACTTCTATTTTGAAGATAAAATATGCATCCTAAAAATGACAAAATATATAAAAATTAAAACTCCAAACAATATATAAAGCACTGTATATACTTCATTTTTTTTAATACAAATTGTTTGTGTTTCATTTCCAAGCAGCTGATCAATACTGTTTAAGATTAATGGATTATCTGTTTCCCATTTCGGAGCAGCATACGTCTATAAAATTCTACTTTTAAGATTCCATCAGGTTAATAATTTCTTCTAGTTGTTTTCCAAATTCAAAGTTTTTTGTTTCGTCGTTTTCTGCAAAATCTTCAATGATCTGGAAAAAATAATTAATTAAAAACATATATTTACCTTCATCTGTATTAGACACAAATGTCATTTTTTCATATAATTTTTTTTCTCAGTTGAACTAACATATTAAAATATAAAATAAATATATAACAGGGATATGAATTAATAAAGATTCATATAAGAGTTTGAAGATACCAAAGGGGTAGTCATAATCCGTAAATCAAAGAAGGATAGACAACACACTAGCTAAAAAAAAAAAGACAAAAGGGCAAACACCGATCTACAAAACATTACACATAAAAATAAAAATTGAGTAACACGAGCCCCACTACACACCGGGGGTGCACATGGGTGCTGCGGAAGGGTAGGCAGTTCCTACTCCACTAGTGGCACCTGTCTTAGCTTGTAGCACATTTCGTTAATTTCTGGTCAACATGTAAACAAATGTGAACCATCTTTGATTTGTTTAGGGGGCCATCCAAGGAAAATTACGGATGCATTACTGTTGTTTCACAGCAATAGATGTTAACACATTTTCCAATACGAACTCTTTGGCAATCATTGTCCTGTGGTTGTGTTCGTCTTGCTGATTTGCAAAAAATGCTAAGTTTAAGGTCAATCTAATTTTTATCAGATTTTGTTAATTATTTACTCACAATTCTATATTAAACTAAGGATTTCGATGGTAACCATCTTGAATTTTCAGTCAGTATAATTATTGACAAGTTGCATAGAGTTAACCTAGAAGAGTTTGAAGATACCAAAGTGGTAATGATAATCCGTAAATCGAAGAAACACAGACAAGACAATGGTGAAAAGAAAAACAACAAAAGCACAAAACATGATATACAAAACATACACATAAAACTAAAGATCGAGTAACACGGACTCAAATTAAAAAACCAAAAAAGTATCTCCTTTGTCGTAAAGTTTCATTCCTAATCACCCCTCACTGTCAACTTAGAGGTGTAGGTCAAGGTATGAAGCAAACCTATCTGTATATGTGGTATCCTTTTGTTCAAGCTCAATGGGAAAGATTCAATCAACAAAATCACCAAACCCAGAATTAATTATTGAAAGGACATCATTATAGCACAACGTGAAATTAAAGGATCGGACTAGCTTCTTTTGTTTTTCATGAGTAGTCCCTGTATGAAGTCAGCCTCGTAGAAATTTACCAGGCAATATTTTTAATGGTTCCATGCTGCTAGAGAACATACGTTTTTGTGTTCAACTCTGGGTGTTGTTTCTATTTATTTTTCCATGTTCTGTTCTAAATTGATCAGAGGTCATCTATTGACTATGATCATGTAAGCAACGGTATAGCTAAAATGTAAAACGCTTAATTATCGAATACGGTGAATACGATTTACACAGTGAGCACGTCCTTAAAATGATTACTATGCAATTTTAGCAAAACTTTAATTGAGCAAATAATGTTTGCGTCCGTTCTTCCAGACATTGAAATTGAATGGCAGTGTGAAATATATAGCAATTGTTGGTTAGACCATACAAATAGAATACATGTATAATATTCAGCTAAGGAGGGATAACTCAATCACCGTAGTTATTCTGTGTCGAAATAAATCACAATAGTTCTTGAAATAAAACTTTTGCCGTTCAGCCTATAGAATTGCATTATTGACTATGACAGCAATTGATCGGCACCAAATTCACAAATTCATTCAACGTCATCCACAAGAAACAACCCTGCAAGCTTATTTATATTTAACATAATGTTAATGTGCGATGAAGGACATACCCAACGACAGACTCAAGGCGGCTATAATAGCTCACATGGTCATTTGGTCCAGATGGGACAAAAACTAAGATGATCTATATCTCAATTATTTGCCATTTATAAAAACATGGCAACAATTCATTTAACCTAATACAAAATGTAATTACTTCCTCTTCGTATCTAGAAATGAAACTGATTAACTGGTGTAAAATGGCTTGCTTGTTGAACCTCATCTCCCTTGTTTGTACCTAAAAATACACAAAATATATTGATGAATAAGAGTTCTGCTTTCATATCTAATTCTCCGATCTTGTCTTTCAATTTGAACTATTGAATGACATTTTCACCCAAGTTACTACTGGTAGACATATTTGACGTCTATTTCCCATACCCATGTTAATCGTCATTTATTTACACGTGCGGAAATGACGAATTTGGTCACATGTAGTTTCTGATCTGATACTGGGGATACAAATGTATTTGATACAAAATTATATCTGAGAATAAACAATATTCATTATGTTCTCTCTATGTTTGCTTAAAGGTTATTCTGATATTAAACCTTAAAGAAGTACAGAAGAAAATACAGAGTACCTCCATGTAAGTTTATTGGAATATTCATAAAATAATGACCATTCTATAGCATAAAATAATTCTAGTAAAACAATCAACAATCTCCTACTTACAGTAGACATGTCATCCATGGCTCTCCAGAATTCTTGGTCACTGACCATTTCTACCTTCAAAAAAAATGCTTTGACACTCTTTCTGTACTCTGCGACATCTTTGTAAAATAATAGCTTTTGTGTCGACGATTCCTGTGTCAAAAAGTAAAAAGAAAACAATATTAAGTATGCATTGGTTGGGTAAATTGTATGTAAATATCAATAAGTCTGCCTTTGTTTGTAAATTTGAAATCAGATTATTGCTTTCCACAACTATTAATTGTTTGGAATGTCAGTGAATTTCAATAAAAAATTGATCTTGTGTATTACCATGGGTCTTCTATTTGTTTCTGAATCTGCTGTAAAACAAATACATAGTACTAGCCGTAGGCCAAATGATTTTTGTTTCAGCTAGTTTGTGATTCACGTTTACCTCCCTTACTAAATATTTACTGTTCTGTGTTTAAATAAGCAAGCCAAATTGATGTTCGAGCTAACATAATGATATATTATATGCTACATACATTCAACAAGACAAATTATCTCCCTTTGCTCCTTACTTTATAGTATTCTCTTGTTTTACCTTGCTGACATGTTGTGTTCCTAGGGTGAAACTGTCAATGAAAACTTGTCTTAAAATATCCATGCACGGCTCTACATGACTAGGTACATCTATATCAAATAAAATCTGTGGCTTTGAAATCAATGAAGCCCACACTCTTGTGCCATAGCTAAAAATAACAATATGGCACTTTGAATAAGATATTTCCAGATATCATGTCAAATTAATTCGTATCACTAATTACCTTGCAAAACAGTATGACAGGGTATGTCATATATAATTAAAATATTGTTGAAAGTGGCGCTAAACATCAAAACTACCCACCCCCAAGTAAATATCTCACCATCATCATACAGTAAGACTAGCATCATATATCAATTGAGGAAAGGTTACCAGTTATTTCTCATTGCCAATATATTTCCTTTGGGTCTTCTTAATCATGGGAGGCCCCATTACCACAATTTATGCGATTTGGAGTCATAGCTTTCTGTGTAATCAATGCCCATCATCGTTATAATAAGCACACAATACTTGATACAACTTTATTAACCACGTTCTAATGATATTTCCCAATTATTATATTACTAATTTTGTGATAGCTAAATTTAGATTTTTAAATTCTGATCTATACTTCGCCAAAGGATAGAATAGCAGCTAACACAATTTAGATTTTCACTTAATATAACCAATACTATAACATGAAAACTTCAAAATGAACATAATATAAAGCTATTCATCAATATATGATCGTCAAGATTTAACTGTCTTACCATTCACTTTTCCAGGCTTGTAGTACATCATTATCAACTCCTATATCTCTACCCTGCTTATCTAACATACACAGAAAATATCTAACAGGAACCGGTAAAGACAAAGCATCCATCATTCCTTCAAATACAGCATCGATGTAGTCTCTCAAAATCAGCTGTAGACAATAAAACAAGAACGTTGTGTAAATTGTATTAGGATAGAACAGAAAAACGTATACCATCTACTGGAATTGTCCCAAAGGTTCCGTGTTTCTCTTTGTAATGGAAAATATTTGCACACCATTTATTTATCATCATCCAATGAAATTTAAGACTTGTTCCATCTCTCCTCACATATTTTATCTTAAGCACAGGAAAATGGTAATGAAACACACAGGTGAAATATATATTTAACCTAAAACAAAAATAAAACAAAACAAAACAAACAAACAGACAAAACAAACCAAAACACAAACAAACAAGGCATGTCTATTGCAGAAACAATTGTGTATATTATAATACCTTAGTCTGAAAAAGTCTGTTGAGAAACAATTCACCAATTTCATGTTCTTTACTTGACTTTTCTTCATCTCTTAAATTTGACTGTAATTAAATTTAAATCACAATACAATATATAATATTATTTAGATTTCCTTAGATATATATATACGTCTGACAATTAAACCAAACAGTGTTAGAATTAGATTTTTGAGCTGTGAAATTTTTTTTCTTCCCTCGACGGGATTTGAACTCACACCATTGATACACTGCAGCACCAATCGCTTACCCTTACGTCCAGCGCCCTAGACCATTCGACCACATCCGCTCCATAAAAAATGGAGCTTCAATGATCGAAGTGTTACCTTGTCTCGTAAGGAAAATCTAGAGATATACATAAGACATGTGTATAAGCGTGTGTAGATGGTACATATATACTTAATATTATAATTTGACAGCAATCTAACTCAGCAATTTTCAATATATTGTATAGGATAATGAAGAATTCATTATACAGTCACATAAAATAAAGTATATTATACAAACGTCTAGAAGCAAGTGACAACCATACAATATATCTGTCCCACTGGATCTCAAAGTTACTAAGGATACTAGGTTAATACTAAATATTATATACGTCTGAAAATTAAACCAAACAGTGTTAGAATTATATTTTTGAGCTGTCACATTTATGTTCTTTCCTCGACGGGATTTGAACTCACACCATTGATACACTGCAGCACCAATCGCTTAGCCTTATGTCCAGCACCCTATATATATATATAAGTCCCTCGGTGGGACGAACATTTTGTCATTCTACGAAGTGTTTAATTCTTTATCACTTTGTTTTGTGTACTTGGTGTTGTTTTACAAACCATTTTAGACGTATATATATATATAATACACGTTGTTTTGTATTGAACAGTCAAAATCATATTATACAGCCACTAATTTGATTGGGAATATACTGGAATCAAACTTTCTATTGGCAAATGTTTGTTTAACATATAGTCAAATTTTACTTTTTGTATATACTATATAGTCAAACAGCATTTTGTATGCAAAATACAGTCTGTTATTAAGCATAGGCCATTGTGTATATAGCATACTGTTAAACGCCATAGTCTATATAATATAAAATAAGACTATATTTTGGAGGGACACTGTTTCAGCAGGTCGTCGGCATACCAATGGGTACGAATTGTGCCCCTCTTCTAGCCGATTTATTTTTATACTCATATGAGTCGGAGTTTCTTCAAAAGCTTGTAAAAGATAAGAAGATTCATGAGGCTAGAGTCTTTAATTTCACATACAGGTATATTGATGACGTTTTATCTATCAATAATTCTAGATTTGCAGAATTTCTTCCATTGATATATCCTCCAGGGCTGGAAGTTAAAGAGACCACAGATACAGCTTCGTCCGCATCATTTTTGGACTTATACCTCGAATTTGACGACAGTGGTCAACTCAGTACTAAAATGTATGATAAACGGGACGTCTTCAATTTTAAAATCATAAATTTTCCAAACATGTGCAGCAATATACCAGCTTCTCCTGCATATGGTGTTTACATCTCGCAATTGATTCGCTATGCAAGGGCCAGTAGCAATTATTCTGATTTCCTGAAACGTCATCTTCATCTGAGAAACAGGCTACTGGACCAGGGCTATGAAAAGATTCGCCTTATTCGATCTCTTAAAAAGTTTATATTCCGATACCAAGATCTTGTCGAAATATATTCCGTCTCTGCAGAAACGATTATAAGCGATGCATTTTCATATAGTGAAAATGTATAAAGATAAAAAAGTCAAGAAAAATGTCAAGGATATTTTTTATCAATGTGTGACGTAAACATATTTTTGACATTTACGTCACCGAATATGGTACTGCTTTGACAACTATTTTACCTATTTTGTTCCTCTATTTAAATACTGCTATAGTGACAGCCGGAACCTTCGAACCGTAATGAGAGCGTGAGGTTTGGCGCCTTAAAATCTGATTCAACCCACCATTTCTTTAGAAATGCCTGTACCAAGTCAGGGTCATTACGGTTTTCACAGTTTTCCGGTTGTTGACTGATTTTGTCTGTTTATATAATTATGAGCTTTGACTTTCCCTTTGTAAGATTGTTCGGAGTTCGGTAATTTTGTTATTACCCTTATTTGTAAGATTGTTCGGAGTTCGGTAATTTTGTTATTACCCTTATTTGTAAGATTGTTCGGAGTTCGGTAATTTTGTTATTACCCTTATTGTATATGAAATACAGTAAGCGAAATTTTGCATAGAATATACAGCAAGTGTCATTTTATATATAAAATAGAGTCGAAAGTCATTTTATATAATATATAATCAAACACTATTTTGTATATAAAATGCATTCAGCGCATTTTATAAATAGTATACAGTCAGAACGTTATTTTGTATAATATTGATATCACTAAACCTTTCATCTTCACCCTATTAAGACAAGTCTATACATTGTGAATTCATTTCAAGCTTATATCTTGTGACAGTTGTGTAAAGAAACTTAGAAGTAACTGACATTATGTAAAGCCATCAACTTTGAGATGAAAATAGAAAACTTATTTTGATTAGAATTGTGAGTGCTAAAGACTCAGAAACCATCCCCGTGAGTGGCATATTGAAGAATAAATAAAACTTGAGTGAAATGGAAAGTATGTGCTTACAAGATGCCATCTGTGCATTTCTTGTTCCTCTGGTATTTGCAGTTTAATATGGTCTGGGTTCAACTGTAGTGTATTCTGTATATTTTGCTTTTCTAAAACAAAAATAGTCAATGCTAAGAAAAAATAAACTCAAAAGACGAAAAAATTTACAACTGGAATGAATTACTAAATGTTTGCCAGTGATAAAAACAAATCACTTTTTGTTTTAAGCTGAAATTTGTTTGCATTTTGGATTAACAATGATAATTATATCAATAATTTCATATAACCAATTAGTATGCCACTTAAACAATTGAAACTTCTTCACACAAATGTAATGATACACACAATGCCACTGTAAGATTTTCTGAACGAGGTAAGGTACATATATCATCTGTACTGTATGTAAACAGATATAGTTTAAAGATTTTCGGATTGTCTTAGATAGCATGGCTCAATTATTTATGTAACTAGAAGAAACCTAGAGGCTCCCTTAAGCCTGTATCATTCACCTGGTACATTTGCATATCATATTATTGAAATATTGGTTATTGTAGCCTACGATTTAGATTATCAAAAGGGGGAGGGTTAGTGTCACATTAAAACGTCTACCTTGCCTTTTTGTGTTCAATATACTAAATTGAAAGCCGATTGTTCGTTTTGCTTAGATTGGTGGAATTGAATACCATCAATGTTTAAACTTTATTTTTATAATTACATTTTGATTGAGGCTAAGTTAAGCTTTTGAGCAAAAAAGTTCGAACCGAATAGACCATGGGGCTTGTATTTGGTGAAGCGTGTGCAACTTCATTGTATTTGATTAATTCGTGGACTCCAGGGCTTAGACCCCATATACTCTTATCTTTTTATTTGTGCCAGATTAAATATGGATGTTTTATTCCGAGTACATTTCAATATCCATGATCATTTCTTGGAAATATTTGTTTTTTCAATTAAGCCAATATACAATTTTAGTCAACTAAGATGTGAATTCCAAGCATACTGGGCCTTCATTTCTACCACTGTTAATCGTCCTATCACAAAAATGGTTGATGTCATTTCCCTTGCTAGTTCTCTAAAGAAATGTAACTTTTAAAGTTTATATAAATATACGGACATTCAGGTAATGACCCTTTAGTCATTGAGGCCGTCATAATGTATATATCACAATGGTGATTCAAGTAATGAAAAATTGTATTTCCATACTTTTTTCAAAAGAAAATGATTAAAGTTTAAGCAACATTTGATGTATTTAAAACTTTCGAGCCAGTGTTCTGCTCCAACAGACTGCATTCTTCATGTGACCATGTTGATGTTATATTATAGTGTAGCGTAACGTAACGTAATATAGACAATTTCTTTGAATGACCTTATACCACTACAATGTACCAAACATCACATACAAGATGCTTTGATACATGTTTGCCATTAATTAAGCATTCATTATGGTATAAATGCAATACACTGAAATACATATAAAAGCTTTTTACCATTGGGATCATCATCATCTTCCTTGTACATCAGAGCCATGACATTACCATCTTTCACCATGTAATGCTTTAAGATATTCAGACGTATCATTCCGTTACTACGGTCACTGATGTTATCAATATCCTGTAATGTTAGTCTTCCACTCTTACCATGATGCCATTCTATAAAAATACAATTTTTAGTTAACAATTATTTTATTCGAAGAAAAACAAAGACAAAAAAAAGCAATAAAAAAAAACAAAAACAAAAACAAAAAACAAAAAACAAAGAAAATATCAAAGACAAATCACTGTCAGACAATGGACTACCGAACCAACCGACACAGATTGTGTAATGTTGAGGCATATAATAACAAATTTGGAGTTTCTTAAAGAGTAAGAAACATCCTATTGTGAAGTGAATGCTACACAACAGGATTTACTTCCATAATGTAGTTAGATATTGTATGTTAGTGGATCATAAGATGAGCAAATAGTGAAAATCTAAACACAACTAATCATTAATCAGATGTTACTTTTAAATTATTTGTCTTTTATTCAGTTCAAATAATATTTAAATTTACTTTTTCAAACTAACCCATTTCTAGTTTACATAGCTGGTTTTATTTAGTTCATAGTTGTAGTGCATTCTGTTTTGAGCTATGTGTAAAATTAATCAATATCAGAGGCCGCCGTGGTCGTAATCATAGGGTATTTGGATTTACAACTAACTGTGGAATCAATACCTATCACCACTAAAGTTGTGAGTTCGAACCCCGTTCATGGAGAGGAATACTCGATATAATGTGTCATTGACTTGTGACAGGTCGGTGGTTTTCCTCGGGTACTCTAATATCATCCACCAATAAAACTGACCGCCACGATTTAACTGAAATTGTCGTTAAACACCATGAACCGAACCAACCGATTAATCAAGCTCTTTCTTATACAGCTACATCAAAAAATTGGTTGGGTTTGTTTATAGGTATATAGCTGAAATATACTCAAATATGACTGATGTGAAGTGCAAACCAAGCTCTATCTCATACATAAAAAACCTGGTTTGTTTATAGATATATAGCTGTAATATACTCAAATATGACTGATGTGAGATACAAACCAAGCTCCATCTCATGCATAAAGAACCTGGCTTTGGTTTGGTTGTAGTTGTACTACAATCCTAATTACCCTTGTGTAATACTAACCGAGCTCTAGTTCATGTGGTGTAGGTACTTCAGAAGCTGGTTTGTTTTTGTATATTGCTGTAATACATTTGTGTTTGACCTGGGTAATGGTATCACAGTCTAACACTGAAACAGGAATCTTCTCATCACTGTTTCCATTTAGATCTATGTTCAAAGTCTGAAAATAAAATGAAACAATTTCGAACGCGGGGAGTATATTATCATAATGTTATTATTTTTTTTAATTACTGAGCTTGAACTATTATGATTTACCTTCACTAATGCCTATTGCCTGGTCAATTTACCAGATTTATCAAACGATGCTTACATTTGTACTCATCACTTTACAATTGATCAACAAATCTTGATTTTGTAGTTTAAACTGTATGATTGGTATTAAAATACAAGTTCACCAAACAGGTTATATATACTATATAGGTAAAATAACTTCCTTTTTACATTATATTGCATAGTAGTATAATTGTTTCTCCTTTTTAGACATTTGGAAAAAAAAAATAGATTTTGCTTTGATCAATAACAGAGTTTCTGTCTTTCAATCAACATATCAACTTGATCAATTCTTAAGCTAAGGATATCTTTCATTCTTTATTGTTTGAAACTCACAATTGAACCCGGCATATGATATGTGAACATTTTGAATCAAAGTGGTTTTTTTTATTACAAAATTAGATTTGTCCCATCATTGGACAAGGTATTTGTATCTACGTTCACCATTATGTTGGACAAACTCCCTTAATCTGTTGGGAATAGTTGTGTAGAGAGTAAAGAAGTCAAATGATTTAATGCTATTGCAGGAGAAGAGGGATCTTGATTGTATGTACTTAACATATATTTTGAGTTCCCCAGAATCCACAAGTTAGTCTTTGGTAAAAATCATGTAGAGATAACTAAATTTGTATATATTTATTTTTTGTGAAGACTATACTCTTATTTTCAGGTCTTGATGCCATAAATGTGATATTCTTATTTTTACCATAGTTTCATATTCCACTCTATGTTTTAGCAGTCTCTCTTCAGCCAATGTATTCCTGGAATTTCCAGTGACGGCATCAATAGGGGTTTTCTCTATCACTGTCTGTGTAGCCTTGTATAACATAAACAATTGCATTCCACTTCCATCCTAAAAAAAGAAATAAAAAAAAGGAAATGGAAGCAGTTAAAATATTAGATCAGCATTATCATTATTTCTGCATCCTTTCTAAAAATCAGGCATATATTAGGTCAAACCCTACTATCTCAAACTCTGTTTTGTTGCTTTCCTGGAAACTCGAAGAGAACCCCACAAAAAACCGGGGTGTATCAGGCGCATTTCTAATGTAAATATTACCGTTTGTATATTATAGATATACTGGAAATGAATAAGTCAGTGTTAGCTGGTTTATGGTGTTTAATGCCACATTGAATAATACTTAGATTATATTGGGGCGGCCAGTTTTATTGGAGGAGGAAACCGGACTTCCCGGAGAAAACAACTTACCTGCCGCAAGTCACTGACAATCTTTATCAAACAATGCTATATCGAGTACACCTCGCCTGAAGAGGATTCGTACTCATAACGTTAGTGGTGATATTGATGATTGCATATATAGTCATAAACCCAACTATCATACGATCACGACCACGACGGCTCATATAACATTATACGTTGTTATTTCCTATGACATATTTTTAAGCTACTCAAATCAAAACGCACCTTAAGGTGATCATACAGAGACATTTCTAACCAGTTCACTATCAATCTTTGGGTAATGGATTCACATCTAAAACAAATAAAGACAGCATTATAGCAAACAAATGCATGCAATGGATACCTATTTTGCCTTAATAAACATAATATTTAAAGAATATGACAAATTATTGTGCAATGTTTTAATTGTTCGATTCATAAGAAATTGCTATGACATCATAGGAAGAGAGTACTATCAAGTAAGTCATTTGAAATATCTATTCTTTTTAATCGTTATTTAAATAATTTTCCACAGTATGACATATACTTATAACATTCTTCCATGTGATACGATTTGAGGATCTCACTTAACATAGTTATAAGCTCACTACTGTCCAGCGATATATTAGTGGACAAATTATGTTACTTGATGTGAAGTAAACAAAATAATATAGGAATAATGAAATATTATTTGAATTAGGGAAAACAACTTGAATATATTTATCGAATAAGTCACTTGTTTGAATAGAGGATTAAAATCAAACTTGAACCACTGTTTCATAGTTTGTACATACTGTCATTACAATTGATTAAAGTTTTAGTATAGTACATCCGTGTACAATATTTTGACGTTATTTGAATCTAATTATATACCCATTTTCAATCATGCGGCTTATATAACATTTAGTAATGATTAAGGGCGATATCCATCTTCAAAAATTATGAAGATGAACAGAATTCGTTATTCGAAAAAGGAAATACAATGACAATGCAGATAAGGGTCAAAAGGACAAATAATGTTGGATAAAACACTGCAAATAAACTCAACCAAAAAAATATATAGATATAACTCTTGTACTACAACACTGAATTTTAACTGATGACATTGACTTACCTTCTAAACAAAACTTTGTGTTGTTTCTTAGGAGCTGATTGTATCATATCACTCAACAAACAACTGACTAGTCTGTAAAAATAACAAAAAAAAACACATCATGCAAAAAACCTGTTTTAGGTACAGTCAGTTATGGAAGATACAAGACACTGTGGTTCCGTGTTATTCGTAGGTCATCATAAGTGATAGACAACAACAATATTTGTCCCTTGCTAGAAGGTAAAGGTGAAATAACAATTAATAATGGAAAAAAACATAGGTCATCAAGCACAAAGATCTACCACAATCAGCAAACTTGGTATTTAACCTTTCTCAGACAAGGACTTCCTTTCCTTTGAAAAATAGAAAAAAGTGTATCTTTATATAAACAACATACTTTATAACAGAACTGAAACGTAACTTACTCGTAGAAAAGTCTCATGTTCCCGAGGACAGCAACTGAGAGGACAGACGCAAAGCTTGCCCTGTAAATACAAAATAAGATATTGCATTCCTATACATGATAACAAAACTTTATTAAAAGTCTTTCTTGCAACAGTAATAAAAGTGATCAAATTTGTAGAACACAGGATTCAAGGAACTCATACTATTGTACGGTATCTAAGTATGGACACTAGGTTGTTGTGACATTGACATTTCACAATTCAACCTCAAAATCAAGCGCGTTTCCCGCAGATATTAGATGACCAAGTGTGAAAATTAAACTAGCTTTATTGTCCGTCCGCGGACCAATTGCTCACACTTGGGGTGGGCTGGGGCTCTAATTAACCGGTTTAATCCCACCACATGTTTGTGCATGTCCTAATACAGGACCTGGATTTCCAACGTCATACGTCATGCTATCTTTGTGTTTAGTGAGTTCTGTTAAGATGGGGGGTGATTATTCGTGTTGTTGATATTGGTGGAATGGATAACCATCATTATGTAAGTTTTTTCTTCATAATAATATGACCATGGTATGTGATCATAGAATGTAAGGATAATGTCGGAAAACTCTCTTTGACTTTATTTTATGGTGACATTGACCTTTAATAAATGGCAGTAGAATTCACAGAATTTCAAAAATTTTCATTTATGAATGCTAACTGCAAAACCTCGCGTTATTTCCCTTTTAAAATTAGATGATTAGTTAATTCTCAGGAAGACTTAACTTACCTGTCCTTCATTGTAAGACTGTTCTGGTGTTCTAATGTCCGAACCAATGACTTAAGGAACAATTTGTTGGTCATCAATTTATCAAACATCACTATGGCTTTCTGTACTCTACTTCTTTTGTCATCTGTTATCTGTATGGGATGTCATTAGAACTAAATATTTTATTTTCCAAAACCATAGCGTTTTATATACTACAGGTTCTTGTTCTCGTATTTTGAGAAGAAACCATGAATTGTTTGTGTAGTTCTAATTGTATTATCAATCAAATGAAAAATAAAAATAATTCACTCTCTGAGCAGTCCAAAATCAAATAGAAACATCATCGAAAGATGCAAATTAGATGCTTCAACTCACATATACGTGACCACTCTATTTCTTGGCTTGGAATATATATTTCAATAAAAGGTAGCATGCTTAAGCTAGTTCTATGTGCACATATGTCCTCTTTTAGTGAAATGATGCGGTAATGGAAGTGTTTTCCACATGGTCAGCAAAACGCCAACTGTGTTAAAATTTTATTACAATCATACTTACACGGTCAAGATAGATCATAACCCAATGAATATACCTATATAGTTTATGCGAATATAATTCTTAAAATCTACTCCTGAAAACAATTCAAAATGTTTAGCATTAACAGTATTTGTAATTTTAGGTTTTCTTTAAGATGTTATTAAAATATTAAAATATATTTGCACTTGTTTAAGCTTAAGCAAGTGTTAACGGAAAAAGACAGTCGTTGGTTGTAATCCTCTGTACTATGCTTATATATCAAGGTTAAAAATGATATGAAATATTATTACATATTTTGTTTCACGAAGAGAGAGATAAATCTGTCAAAATCACTTATTTGTATATGTTGTTATACAATTAATTACTTTCTCCTCCGCAATCTTTAAGTTATTATCGGCTTCTGTCATCATTTCTCTATTATTAGAAGCTTGAGATTTGGCAGAAGAGCAGTTTGTATGACTGTAGTAAGTTAATGTATCGACCTTTTCTGATTTCAGATTCTATTTTCTACGGACCTACCATAGGCTCATGTAGAAGTGGATGTGTTTCCATCTTCTGATTTGGAAACAACTGATGGAAGGCATATGACTGGTAGTCAATGTAAGGAACTCTGGACGTCACTAAATCTGTTTTAATGTCACGAATAGTCATCTGAGCGTCTGCAAACTCTGAAAAATATAGACAAATTGTATCAGCATAGGGAAGAAATAAACCAGTGTTAAGATACTGAACATGTATAAGATTACGGTAAAATATATAATGTGATGAAGCATCAATAGTTGTAATGAAAATGCTATGTTTCTAGGGACTTTTAGAAAATTTACGTTCCGTTTGTGTCTATTAATTGAACATTATCATTACAGGTCACAAAAATGTTTGTACTGGTGAAATTAACATAATATATAAGACATCGTAGGTACAATTTAGCATCACATCTACAATATACAAGTGTAATATTTTCTACGCCTTCCATATTTGTACATTTCAGACTTGAGCTATTTATTGAACAACACTCTTTATATTATTAATTGGAGCAACGCCATATTATGTTACGGATAGCACTGTAATATCTGTATTCTTACAACTGTTCGATACAAAACTATTACGAGGTCGATCACCTTTAACCCCTTCTTTTCTACGATAGATAGTAAAAGTTAATGGCATTTAATTCGTAATAAAATTATTTTATCCTAATAATCTGGATTAACGGTTGATACGCCAGATAGAACTGACTTATTTATTGACAGTTTATCTATATGATACTAATGGTAATATTTACTTTAAAAATGCGATTTTAAATATTCACTCTCACAAAAGGATTTTTTTTATATCAATGTACCTTCTCTACTGGCGTCTCTCACTTTTTCTTCTCGACTTATCACTTCCATCTCGAAGTTTTTCTCTGCCTTAATCTTCTTCTGTCTAATAATAAGCACTATATATACAGTAATTACAACTGCAGCAACGAAGGCTGTAGACAGGACAGCTATCGCAATGGTCATAACAGGGATCTCTGATACGTACTTTAAATTACCAATGATTTCACGAATACGGCCAATTTTTACCTGAAATATAAACGGCTAGTCAAGGAAATCCTGTAGAAACTATGAACTCTCTACAACATTAAGTGGGCGAGGAAAACACAACATTAATGCAGTTCTTTTAAATATAAAGCTTATGTATATTCGACACAAAAATTGAGTTAAAGATTGATAGTCTTCACCCTTGTCTCCGTTTCTAATCCCCGTACGCATAATCTTTATACATTAAAACACTATATATGTATTCCGCATAACAAAGATGTTGGCTTTCTCAATGTACCATTTATTATAAGGATATGGGTACCTTTCAATATGTGTTTGCTTCAGCTATGTGTTGTCCACCAATGTTATCCATGTCATGATTATTCAATGGATGATATATATAACGAACAGGACACACTGTCCCTTCCAACGCATAATGTTTCATTTGGTAGATTTTTGGATTTCATTAGCCAGGACTTTGATTTTTTTTTCATTTAGGTCTTGTATCATAATTGTTTTTATTTCGTAACTTCACTTACTTGGGTTCTATGTTTTTATCTACTACGAGATAATAAACAAAAGTGTGTGTAACAAAGAACTAAAACTAGGTTTCTGTGATGTGGATTCGGACCTTTGTTTGACACCGTGGAGATGTAAAGATAAGATAAATTAAAATACATCCACAGTTCCATCGTAGAATTTAGAAAAAGCAATATTAGTTTGGGATAAACATTTTTATGGTTTTGGTACAAATGATAGATTTGAGGACAATTTGTTGATATTAATGGGGTTTATATATACATATGAATGTACAAATAGCATTACAGTTTGACCAGTGACACTGTAGCATCGTAACTCACAATAAAGACAGACATTTCAACATAATTTCACAATCTCCAGTTTAATAGTATGTAATACATACCATTATGAATGCAGTATTGTCATCGCTATGATTCGTACGAGGTACTTCTTTGGGTGGTAAGCATGTGATATTCTCATTAGTCATTTTTTTAACAATACACCTCCCATCCAACCCTATTTGTACAAAATAATCTTCCTTTTTTGCTCCCTCTAGTAAGTTTCTGCCCTGAAAAGGTACATAATCAAGGATTTGACAAGAATTTACGGTCGGTCTCATTTCTATAATACTAATATATACATTGTATGTCTTATCATCCTGAAGATTAAACTATACATTCATATATGACTATTGTACTTAGTTGAAATCTAAGTTTGTAGTTTTTCCTTTACACATAAAATATATAAAATTGGAATCAACTAAAACAAAATCAATAAATAATTTACAAAAATCCACGGTAGAAATTATAGAAAAACATCATTTAATCATTAAAATGATTACCGTCATGCACAAAATCCCTGATAAACATAACTATCTTTGGATACTTTTTATCAGCTCAACTGGACAACGGCGAATTGATCTTTTAGTGAACTTTCCATATGATAATGGAATACTATTATGAGGACAGAATCTGCTGTTGAAGAAAGTGGTCATGTGTTAACTAAAGCACATTGCAAGTGCATTCGAATATATTTTATGAAAGTATACTTTTGAACAATATATATGTGGCTTTTTACCTTGCTAAACATATTAATAAATGAAAAAAATACAATAGCAGGATGTCCATTTGATTTTGATGTGCTTGATGGGATACACTCAATAATTATTTATTTAGAAGTCAATATCAAGATTTAGGTACTGTCTGCATACAATGACTTGGAATGTTGTTGCCAGCTCAGAACATATCTAGTCATGTTAGTCCATCCCCTGAACATCGACCTCTCCAAACATATTGATATTACCCTCCACAAATGAAAGCATTATAAAATAAGTGAACATGACAAAGATAGTCCTTCCTGACAAAAATTTAAGATGTTAAAATCAGAATGCTATCAGAATACAGGAAAAGGCCACCATACTTCCTCGGTTGACCAGGTAAGACTTCAGCCATAGAGAAATGTCGTGAAAGGCATATCCTTTATTTATGATGTCATTAATATTTTTCAGATAAGATTTATTCTTTTCAATAATCTTGTTGCTGGAATTAAAATGATTTTTATTTAAAAAAGAGCATAATTCAATATGTTACCTTGATAAGTATTGTTGATTCTTTGTCGTACTCGATCAGTGGCAGTTTATCAAAAATTGGATTTTCGATGTAATAAATAGTATATAGGGTTTGATAGTCATCATAATTTATGTTGATCTTTTGTCCTATTGATCGCTTACGTCTTTCAAAATCAGACGATACATATGGTGGTGTTTCACATACAACAATGGTATCCGAAGAAATGGTACATGGAATCTCCTGTAAATGACATCAATCAGTAATTGTAGTACATATGATGGAAAAGGTTAACTATCTATCAATTTTTTAAAACTCTATAAAAGAAAAGCTTAAGAAGTGATAGTCAACAATTCTACAAATATCAACAGTCACCTCTCACCTCAAATTGTAGATGATAAAAATACCACGGCACATGATGTTAGAAATAGAGATTCTGGGTTGGGAAATGCACAAATGTAATCCCAATGGCAAATCTTGAAACATGGATCTCAAACGGCAATGTATATATAAATAAACGATTCTCTTCCACTCAAACACAAACTACATACTATCACAAAAATGAATGACAACGTAAACATGGACAGTACAATAGCACGGTCAATGATTGCTTGAAGTTAACTGACTACTACATGTAGCTAAGAAAGTATAATCTGCTGGTTAAAGACAATTCTTGTATAACAAAAAATCATAGTTCTCACAGATGTGATAGAAATTAGTCATACACATCTAAGGAAATCAAGCGAAGATAAGAATAAATAGGTCATTAATTTATTGGAATCAAATGTTTATATACTTATGAGTTTTGACTTTCCTTTTGTAAGATTGCTCGGAGTTCGGTAATTTTGTTATTACCCTTAATTTATTGGAATCAAATGTTAAGCATAAACTATTAACATATGTATAGCATGGAATGAAATATAAATGTAGTTATTTATTTACTAATTGAACCGACTACTTATTGTACCAGCAGATTGTCTATGTGTATAGCAAAGTAAACATGTCTGGTGTTTGTCTATATTTGTAAATAGTCCCCAGTTCTAATGATTGTTATACATAGCAATCATATTGTCTACTTCATGTATGTTGTGATGCCATAACCGATAATATCTGGTAAAGTTCATCAAAAGAGTACGAACAATGTTGTATGACGTTTATATATATATACGTCTGAAGATTAAACCAAACAGTGTTAGAATTAGATTTTAGAGCTGTCAAATTTTTGTTCTTCCCTCGACGGGATTTGAACTCACACCATTGATACACTGCAGCACCATTCGCTTAGCGTTACGTCCAGCGCCCTAGACCACTCAACCACATACATATATGGTCTGGAGTCATTTAAATACGAATATATTGTAAGAATACATAAACTATGATATAATAAATGGAGAATAATTCAAACTTTATCCTTCTGTTGTGATATCTAACTTACCACATTATGGACATGGACTTCTCCAACATCCAGAAAATCTTTTCCTTTAATTGTAATCTTAATGCCTCCACTAAAATATATTACAGGTTTATAGATATTATAGTATTATAGCATACCCTAGTTTATATAAACATTATGCAATTGTTTCAGGTATTATCAGTTTTATATTTTTTTTAATCTGCCGAACCTCGCCACGTTGTCAGCAAACGATAAACATAATATATCATCGTCTATTTTAGAGAGGTATATTTTGCCAAAAATATATAAAAACAACACGAGTAAACGGTCATAAGTTCCATCGCTAGGTATAATCACCCATTGCCAAACTGTTCAAAAAATGTAAACACTAATCATCCAATCAAAATAAAGCATGTTCACATGTTATATACTAACATATATAGGTAGATTAACTTGTTTATTCCTAATAATTCCCTGAAACAATAAAATATTATAGAGTGCAGTTTCTCTGATCTATGATTCTTAAAATGTATGTACATGTTTAAGGTGTACATACAGAAAAGATATGATAGTTCGTTGCCAGTTTTGCATTCTTTCGCAGCATGAACTATTCATATTTCTACTTTATATTGCATATTCTATAGTTCTGGCCTTAAGGTGTACCACAACTCATGTAACATGTGTACCTGTATTCACTTAGGAGGTGTTCAATGGCTCATTTTAGGGTGTAGTAAATTGATTGAGCAAGTGTACCACAGTTCATATAGGATGTGAACTAGAACTCATAGAAGAGGAACACCGCAACTCATTGAGCAGGAACATCACAAATCTGTTAGGAAATGGAATCATTTCGAAAATCAGTATTTAATATTTTGATCCTGGTTTATATGGAAAAAATATGTTTGTCTCGAGTTTAAATCTCGGTTTTAAAAACTAAGTTAAAATATTGGGAAATATTCGCGTCAGTGTTATTTTCGTTGATGACATTCAACAGTCAAAAACGTCCGCGAACATTTTTCATTTAGTATGTATGCCACAGCTCATTTAGACGGTATATTTCCACTCATTTAGGAGGTATACCTCAAATCAGTTAGGAGATATACCACACCTCATTTATGCGGTTTTCCTAAGTGCATTTAGAAGATGTACCTCAATTCATATAGGAAGTAAATCTAACGCTTCGGTACCACAACTCATTTAGGAGTGCATCACAACTCATTTAGGAGATACACCATAATTCATTGACACACCTTAATACCGGATAAGTATGACAAGATATACACATTTTAATATATTTACCTTCTAAATACTGTGGCATTTTGTGAAGACTGTGGGATTATGGTTGGATTCTTAACAAAACAAAAATTTCCAGAAAAATTCAGTGGTATATCCTTATCAACAATGACTATCAGTTTCGTCAGATTTAGAATTTCATTAGATTTGTCCATTCTACACATAATGCTCCTCTTTCCTGCAGGTTTGCCATCTCTAAATCATAATTTTCAACATTTATATACAATGTATGCTGATGCAATTTGTAAATATTAGTAACATATTCTTCTTTTAAAAAAGTTGTGCTAAAAATAAGAAATTTAAATAGTCACGACGTTATTGAGATGGATCAAACATTATATTCCAAAAAGGTTTGGTAAACCAATGAGTGAGTTTATTGCAATTCTTAAGCCATATCATGGCAAGAACAAGTTAATTTTCGATGAGATGATGATCAGAACCGCTTTCTATTAGACCAACCCGCTTAGTTGGATGTTAATAGTAATAGCTCACTAAAACAACAGTCCGTTGAGCAAACACAAGTTATTGGTGCGGTCGGATCGGGGAGCAGACCCACGATCTAGCGAACTCAAGGTTATCACGTTAACAATTACACCACCGATGCGGTTCGAATATTGTTTTGATGGAATAATATATCATACATGTAATATATCATAGAGTAATGTACAATAAATAGATAAATGAATAGCTTAGACAAACATACGACTTCGATATACACAAAATACATGAATGGATGGACAAATAGCTACAGATTTTGCAAAGTACAATAGATAGATAACCGGATTATGGGTAGACATATTACTGTCATGTAATATTGATACATGGATAATGATCCTAGATCTTTGCCTGAAAATTATATAGAGACAACTTATAGAAAACAAATAAAGAAAGTCCATGTTGTTCTTATTATAATTTAATACAAATTGGAAGATGTTGTTGAAAGGTAAATTTCTTATTTTTAGAGTAGAAACATACATACATTTCTTTAAAGAGGCATTAGCTACGATTTTGACCAAAACAATTATATGCTTTGGAAATTGGTAAATAGTTTTGATATGATGAAATAAAGGTAAATATTTCACATTAAACAGCTTATAGTACCACTTTCCGCCTTTTGAGAACGAAAATTACCATCGATTTATTATTTCCTTGCAAGCAAATAATTTGACCTCGCTTTATCCGTATGCATATGACCTTACTAGTGACAGGTAAAAACGAATAATTAGTAGTTTGTCGCTTATTAACTGCAAATGTGCATGGTGTTTTGTCCGTATTTAACGCCGACTAAAAGCAGATTCACAGAAAATAAGAAATAAGTGCATTGTTGTACTGATTTAATGACGATTCGGCAAATCCTGTAAACAATGGCGATAATTAATAAGATGGCGTCCATTTCTTCATCGATCTCAAAACACGAGCAATTGCACCTTTTTCCCCTGATACGTGTACATTTCATAACATTTATAAGTTACAGAAACACGTTTTATTAAGGCATCAATCATATCTGATAATTTTTATGGGTAACACAAATTTACGATTTTGGCAGATAATGCCCCTTTATCACAGATATCTTGTGACCATACTATATGGACAATGATAGCTTTTATCAAATGCATGCCCAATTTGTTATTAATAACAAAATAATTAAAACGAATGCTAGAAAATGTATTTCATTAGATATTTTCTGACCTAATATGGAAAAATGCCAGCAATTATTATGTCCAATTGTGTACTAAGATAAATAAAACGAATGCTAGAAAATGCAATACCTGCATTTAATACAGATGTCATTATTGTCAGTACAGAACTTAATATCATACGTGTGACCATTTGAACCAGAAAACATATTCTGTCCAGTTATACGTATCTTCCTTCCTCCAGCAATTATACTTGTGTCTGGTGTGAAATTCAATATTGCCTTTAATATAAAAATGGAATGAAATTATAGATTTCAACGAAAAACATATTTCTAGGTTAAATAAAATAATAGTGAAATGTAGTATTGCAACTTTTAGACGAAATCCGTTCACGCAAAGGAAGCCATGTGTTTACATTTTGTAAGAAGGAGGTTTGTGCTATTAAACATAGATTAACCCCGTCACTTTTTTATTGAATTAAGTGCATGTGCCAATCATGAAGAGTGAGCGGATGGATTATTGTAAATATATACATCAGACATTTTTAACTAGAACGAATAAATAATTTTACCTTTTGAAGAATCCTTACCTAGATTCAGATTTATTTATCATTTGGCTACAGATCTGACACAGATATTACATACAACCGTAAAGCAAGTCGATAATTAATGGTATCATGCAATGGGAGTTAATCCCACACACAACAAGCTTCTAAAGCATTATGTTAGTTAATGTTTCCGATAAGTAAAGTTGCACTTATTTAACATCGTTTCAATTAAATGTTAGCACGATTTACAAACAGCTAGACTATGTTCACTTCAATGCACCTTTTGGAGCAACACGAAGGGCATGTACAACATAATGAAATCAAAGTTACGAACTTTTATGGAACAAATTACGACCGTTTTCCAATATTAAACCTTTTCTGATAGCGTTTACTCGATAATGCTGATGAACAAAATACTAAGCTGATGCGTGTGAGCTGGCAATTGCACAGACCGTTTCTTTGCCTGTTTGCGTTTAACAAATCTTTTTGCTAAGCGAGAAAATGGAAAAAACCAGTTCACCTAGCATGACGTCCGACATTTTGGAATGATAGTAATTTAAGTTGTTATCATATTTTTAACACCAGTGTTTCGTAGCAGACATGTGTCACCGGACCCCATTAACAGTGAATCGATGATATGTTCAAATAGGGTCTTAACAAGGTTGAGCCTTTTGAAGAAAAAAAATCAATGAATAAAATAGGAGGCCAATTTTCAATCAGACAAGATTTTCAATTTTCAATCAGACTAGAGCTCGAGTAAGCTACAAAGTAGATATATATTAATGCTTTATATCTAGTCAGATTATTAACCTTAACACATTCATTGTTTTCTTTTTGCCAGTAAGCATGCTAATTATTTACATGCTAAAGATGTAATAATCAATATGCTTGATCTGGGTAATCTACATACAATCTTAAATGCACAAGACGTATTCAACTAGTAAGTAGAATGATGAGAGGATATATTCAGCTGTTAAATGCTACTTCTGTAACAAGGAACTATAAAACAGATAACCATGCAGGCTTAGGACTAGTAGATATCACAATATACGACAATCTATCCATGTGTACTTCATAGTATAACTAATGGTATTTTAAACCTAAATCAAATCACTTTAATAAGAAAAAGTTGAAGATACCATTGGTAATCAGAAATAATGGCCAAAAGAAAAAGGGTAAACGGACAAACAAGGATATACAACCCATCACATAGAAAACAAAAGATCCCACAAAAAACAAGTGGTCCTCCGAATGGTGACAAGTTTCTGCTCCATGCATTTGGCACCTGTAGCATTATTCCTGGTACCTACCTGATGATAAGACATGAATGAGGAAATGACCGGATTGTTATTACGACAAACAGAGCATATTTGTGACACATATACTCCGTAATGGTTGACAAATACATGTTGGCGACCGTGATGACTTCAAAGTAACCGCTAGGAACCCGTGTTCTGTAGCTTCTTTGCTAGCTGCAACCTCTTAACAAGTGGTGCTCCGGAATGGTGACCAGTTTCTGCTCCATGCATTTGGCACCTGTAGCATTATTCCTGGTACAAACCTGATGATAAGACATGAATGAGGAAATGACCGGATTGTTATTACGACACAGATACTGCGTAACGGTTGACAAATACATGGTGGCGACCGTGATGACTTCAAATTAACCGCTAGGAACCCGTGTTCTGTAGCTTCCTTGTTAGCTGCAACCTCTTATCTATCATTTCAAATGTATCATTAAAGGTATTCTTAAAGCAGTTAATGATTTACAGACGGGCAGAAAATGGATGTCAATCGATAGCAAACTCCCAAATAACATTTGTCAAAAAGAGTCAAAAGCAATATACTTACGTTTGAAACATTACAGCGTGGACTACTACAACTACCAGACACTGTACTTCTACAACCATTGTTACACCAATCACAGTCATAACCTTGATTTTTCCAGTATTTACAGTATCCACAGTTTCCATCAACATTATCTAGATTCTGACATTCGTAAGCTGTTAACACCAAAAAATGAAAATGGAAAATAAAATGAAGCGTAGAGTATATATGTTATATGTTTATGAAGAGTCATAAGTAAGCGTAAGGGTAAATGCAAGTGCTGAAATTCATTCTTACTTGCAAAATGGGGTTGTACAAGTGTTCTGAGCTCATATGGAGGTGTGCACTGTCCATTAAACATCAGGCCTGTTCAAGAAATTCAACTGTCTTGGTACTCCATAAATTAGGTGAAACACTGCATGGACATTTACACACAATATGGTGTAATTGTGTCCAATCCAGTGGAAAATATTGCCATTGAAATGAGCAAGTGGTTTCCCAAATAGCAATTCCTCTGGTGGCCACATTGCATATTATATCGGACCCAATTAAAGCATTATCTCCAGATAATTGCTGAAAAATGTCGGTTTAATTGGATATGAGATTTCTGATTCAAATATGTTAAGCTCAATGATGCTGACTGAAAATGATGGCAAACCGGCATCATCCTGGTCAACTATATGATGACATTTGTTAAGTCTTTTTGTTCCAATGAGTATTTTGTTCTTCCTACAAATGGACCACATGCTATAACACATATTTATTATACCTAACGTACACACTAGATTATACTATACTGATATACTACAGCTCACTAACTATAACATTTTCTCTTGAAAATATGTGGAGAAAACCAAATGAAATTACCAATAAAACGCACATGGCAAGATATGTTTTTAATAAAAACGTAAATATCAAATTTAGTGCGTACGCGTTTCTGGAAAAACCTTCATCAGGTACGCTCAAAATCGAAAGGTCGGAAAGCCAAATAATTTGAAGTTTTGGGAGCCATAAAACAAAGGGCATAAACAGGACAGTCACAATCGGCACAACGTGTATACTTGTTTACTGATGAGCAAATCAGCCTAAATTTAGGCATATCTCCGACTGAAGTCATAATATTTGGAAATTGTGTAGAGGTTTTCTTACATAAGACTTTATGCGTTAAATGCTGCCACGGAGCTTTCCTGTGGTTGGTTTGGGTTATGATGTTTAACCATACTTTCAGCAATATTTCATCTTTATCTTCGTGACGGTCAGTTTTATTGCTGAAGGAATGCGGAGTACCCTGAGAAAAAACACATATCTGTCACAAGTCACTTACAAACTTTATCACATAATGTTGTATCGACTACACCTCGCTCCGAGCAGGATTCGAACCCACAACTTTAGTGGTGACAGACACCGATTGCATAGATAGTCGTAAATCTGAGCTTACATACGAACATGACCACTACTCCTCGCAATGTTTCCTATGTATAGAGAGGTAGCCATAATCATACCGTTTAGACTGGCACTGCCATCCAGTCTGGTTTCATTGTATAAAAGATGGAGATCGTAGTTTCTATTCATAGCGTTTGGAGCCTTAAAATATAAATTAACAAAAGTTTTCTAATATTGATAATAGATATAATCTATCAAGCTTTGATTAATGAAAAAGACTAAATGACGTATTGCACACTATTTTCATAAATATATTAACTTAATTTTCAGTGCGGGTGGCTTAAAAACGAAACTTTACAACAAACGAGATGATTTTCAATTTTCCCAATGTGAACTTTTCATTGATACGTAGCAACATTCTAGCAGCACGTAGTAATTAAAATCGCTACCATGACCTGGTTAGTCGTTACGGAGTATCTGTATCACAAATGACCACTGATATGTTTCGTTTGCCGTAATCATAACCAGGTCCTTTCTTCAAATATGACTTATCACCGGATTTGTGGTAATAGTACCACGACAGGAGACACGTGTGAAACAGGAAATGTTTACTCTTACGGAGCACATGAGTTCACCTCCGCCTTTGGTGGGTTCCTGTTGCTCGAACATTTCTGTGTCATATTTTGTAGATCATGGTTTGTCCCTTTGTCCTTTTTCATTTGGTCATTGTGTTCCCTGTCCTTCTTCGGCTTACAGCTTCTGCTAACGACTTTGCTATCTTCAAGCTTTTTTAACTCATTATTGTTTGAAGTCTATATTAAACATTCTACTAATAAACAGCAATCAATCAATCAATCAAAGAAAGATTAAATAATATATTACTTATACCTATGATAAAAGATGTTCTACAAAACAAAATAATATTTAGACATTGGTATTTAAGAACTGGTAATATCACTTTGTCAGACTACTTTAAAATATTATCACAACTCTATCTTTCTAACAAAGCATAAGTTACTCTCTACTGACAACATATTGTCAGTCAGAAGATAATATTCTCTCAATTGTTTTGTTGTCACATGATACGTCCGTGTAAAGTCCAATGTATAATTCTTGAACAACAAATGTGAAACATATCACAATGTATAGAGAATGTTACCAGCAATCTGGTATTTAGATGTAACGTTAATCTGGCAAAATTGATTAAGCATTCTACACCTCTGCAACAAATAATTTTTCATATGAAAAAGTTGCAGAACTCAAAAACTATAAATTTGAAAACACTATTCATCACTGATTATCACTAGATTTTGACATTAAGAATAACACAGGAAATAGGTTCAAATCCCAATACCCAACTCAAATATCAAGATGTGATTCACTGATCAGCACATCATAGCTGTCTTGGTTTATCTCCCGGAAAAAGCATACAAGTTATGATATAGTTGCTTAATTTCTGAACCTGGCGAACAATACTTTGTACATCGTTGGTTAGACAATATTGTAATGTAATCTGCACTAACACTTCGACCAGAGACCCTGGATTAATGACTCTAAATACTAATAATATAAATATGTTATAGCAATAACTTACTATGACATTCTGACATACAGCTGTATTACTAAATACTGTGGCATCATATCTTACACTGTTAATGGCACATTTCATATATGTTGTATTCGTCTGAAAAATGTAATAATAAAAAGGCAAATAGAAAAATGTTTGATTAATGCAACAAGAGGAGATGACAGGCATGGTCAGATGGTGTTCATATTTTGTAAGGGGTTCATGTTGTATTTGTATTTATTTCGGTATTCTGGTGTCCAACACGATTTCAATATTATATGATGTTCGAGTCGTTTAACAGTAACACAACGACTGGTGTCGCTAGTCACTAGATCTTTAATTTTCTCTGTAAACTTTTACATTGCCTACCCTTCGATGTACGGCTTCTGCTTACAGCTTTAATTTGCTATCTTCAAACTATGCTTACAAAATCAGAATACTATATTCAGGATATAATATGCACTGATTGGACACTGTCTTTGTACAATGATGAAACTAATATATTTAAAACATGAAAACGACAATTTCATTCAGAGGTTCAAAGTACCCGAGTCTTTCGACACTGACATATTTATCAGATATATTCATTATTGCAATTTGCTAAATAATATAATTATTATTAAATCTAAGGTTCTTTATTATGATTATTTGGTTTTCCAATATTGTGCATCAGAGCGTAACTAGTGAATGTCAGTCCAGAAAACCGTAGTGCGCACTAAATTAGAAAACTAAATGTAAATTAGATATCTACGCTTTAGGCCGACAATCTAATTGATGAGTTACAAATCGTAAAATTTTCTGATAACCTTACTGTGTATAGATATTAGTTAATTGTACTTGTTACTTTGATGCCTATAATTTGTTTTATATTATAGTTCAAAATTCCAAGGAATGAAGGTCATTTTGTGTAGTTGTCTATCCACAGACACACGGTAATGTATATTTTCTGAACTTGTTGATGTTGCGTGTTGTGTTGATAACCGATGTGACAAGAAACTAAACACAAAGAAAAAAGTTAAGCACCCCATGTTTTTTTGAAATGACAAATGATACGACAAGTATCACGAGATTACTGACCAGATAATCTCAAGAGCGCAATGTTGCCCGTTAAAACATTGCAATGGCTGTAAGAAACCACAAAAAATCAAGGAAAATGTTAATTTAATGAATATTTAATCACAATATCACAAGGCCAGTTTTTGCAGTAAAACATGTCCATTTTAATCATTGTCCTTCACAGTTCTAAAAGTACGATAAGATTGACGAATGTTTTGCACAGGAGGCTCCCGAGCCTGTATACGACGGCATAACATGTCCCAAATATGCTCTATGGGATTCAAATCCGGGCTTATGGCTGGCCAAGGAATAGAAGTCACGGCTTCGCTTTGGAGGTAGGTGGTTACTGCTCTTGAACGAGGAAATCTGGCGTTGAAATCCATATACACAGGCCTTGTAGCTAGTGGGTGGTTGTCGAAATGGGGGACAACAACTGGTTGCTAGACGTCTCTGATGTCCTGATCAGCAGTTAGGTTGCCTTGTATGGTGACTAAATTCAGCTTGGAGTCATGGGAGATACACCCCCAAACCATTACTGAGCCTCCACCCTAAGGGACAGTTGGTTGGATGTTCCTTGGGGCATAGGCTGTATGTTTGTGTCTCCAAACCCTCATTCGGCCATCGTTTACATGAAGCAGAAACCGGTTCTCGTCTGACCAATGGATCTTGCGCCATGTCCTTTAATTCCAACCACGTCGTGCTAAACACCATGCCAAACGTATTCGTCGATGTCGGTCTGCCAACAGTGGACGCTTAATGGCTCCCCTTGACTTAAGTCCCGCTGATTTCAGACGGTTTCTAACTGTTCTTGCTGACAGACGTCGATTGGGCAGCCAGTGTTGTTTGAGCACGGGACTGGTTGCGAATGGCATTCGTCTAACCAAACGCTGCACTGCCCTGTCGTTACGATCAGATGTTACCCGTGGTCTGCCGGATCTTGGCAAGTCTTTCACATTGTTGGTTTGTGTGCGTTTTCTCACCAGTCGGTTGACTACAGTATAGTGGTAGCCCATCTGACATCCAATAGCTTTGAAGGACATCCCTGTTGTATGCATGCCGATTATTTGACATCTTTGTGCTTCTGATATTCGCCTTCGTACCATACTGACTGAGAATGAATAAATGCTTTAAAACACCGGACTTAAATACCCAAATTCGAAGCGTGAACATACTGAATTTTGAATAATGCGTGAGAGGCATCGTTCACGTGCATGACTAGTCGATATTAAAGATAATGGTCACACCTGTGTGAGCACATCTTTTTAATGGAAAATTGATCTTGATATAATCAATATAAATATTATAATCTAAACTCAGTGTAACTTATTATGTTTTAATATATCAGGGGGTGTTAAACTTTTGTCTGTGTATATTAAGGAAGGAATGCCTTGTCGGTTGGAAATTTAAAGTATTTGATTTAAATTTACGAAATGAATAGTTTCCTGTGATTCTCTTAACCAGAAAATGTGTTTTTGTCTGCTTCTTCCATTAGTTATTGAGCTTTATAACATTATAATTGGGTTTTCTTCCCCTTTAAGCTAAAATATCCTTGTAATACTTCATTTAAGTTGGTTCAAGATGCAACGATTGACTGAAGTTGAATAATTAAAACAAAAAACTTACGTAAATTTCAAAATTTATAACTTCCACTGACAAGTGTTTTGTTGATCCATGAGTAATGAGAAGGTCTTTAGAATTATTGATCTTTGGACACTTAGATTCCTTCTGTTAATATAAAAACAAAACTAAAGCTTTAGCATGACTATAACTCAGTACAAGTTTATTGTAATCGGGCATGTTTAAAAGAGATACTATTATACAAATAAGAATTCAGTTTCATTTGTATAACATGCAAATAAAATCTTCAATTTTGAGATATATTGTAGTTTCACTTCTATCACAGGGTCAAATTTAGTTGGTACTTGTAAATATTGGTCAGTGTAAGTCACATTATGAAGCTTAATGCCGATAAAATACCGTAAGTTCTGAAGTTCTCGAATAAATTATCACTAGTATAGCAGTTCGTCCTATCGGAGTGATAAGGGAATGATGTCTCTCTGGACCTCCAGATCTACCTGTACAATAAGTGTATATCAGCAGTAATCAACATTATTTTTATTCCCACTCGTGCTGAGTTGTACTAGATAAATCCTGAAAAGTTTATTTGTGACTTGAAACAAGTTGGTATTTTCCCCCTGAAGATCTTAATTTCCCACGTCGAGGAAATGTAATGTTGCATGAAGTATAGTTAAATAGGCTTGATTACATATTATACATTCTACCCAGATGTAAGCACCACTATTTTTACATTGCCAAAGACAGCTGAGTAAGGGTCTCTAGTTATATCACTATGTATGAATGGCCAAAAACCTGCTGAGCATGGGTTATTGTTATAGCACTACATACACATGGACAAAAACCTACGGAGCAAGGATTCTAGTTATATCACTATATTCAAATTGAGTAAGAGTTATAGCTTTAAAGCAAATTTTGATTTGATGCCATTTAGCATAAGTAAATGTAGAATGCTTCATTTCACTGTGCTTCTCATTATGAAGGTCATATGAAAATGTATTGTAATGCAATATTTGCACGTGTTATTATATGTAAACGATAATGTTGAATGTCTGTGTTTTTACTTAACTGGAACTGAATTATCAAAAAATAATTTAATTTGATTTTAATACTGCAATTTGATTGGCTGATCCGTCTGGGGGAAAATTTTGGTTATACTTGATAACCTGTATTTGGTATTATGACGTCACCAACATATTCATTCGCCAACAACAAATTAAAATAGTGACATGCAATAATCGTAATTAAAATCGAGGAATCATAAAATTTTATTGTAAAGATTAAATTATAAGGAAAATTTGAAATTTTTTAACAGTTTAATTAAGAGTAAACTGCCCCAAACCAGGTCATATCGTATAACCTGTTAAAAAAATTCAAATATTCCTTAAATAATAAACCCACACATTATTCTTAATGTAAGTGATGAATCCAGTATATTTAAATTGCTTACTGTAGTATTGACCTGTCCATTACAACCGTCACCATTTAGGTAACACCCTAGTGTCAAAGGACACCAACTACATGCTCTGTGTTGGACACAAGAGGTGCAGCTGAAAGTAAAATAAAAAGGAACATAAATGTATATTCTAATCAAGGCTAAAACCTGCAAATCAATTTTCAGGAGATTTAAAAGCATTTCCTTGTAGAGTCCTATTTATGTCTATGTCCCTTGAATGTAGTCATCTCCTATTTCATATCAGCACAAAAATACAGTATACTTCAGAAAGTACCAGTCAAAAATCAGTCTCCTGTTAGTTAAATGAATGCGTTAGGTTTTGGGGAGATAGGGAACCAGATTGAAATGTGTCAATGTTTGCGGCCATATTTAAAAAAAAAGAAGAAAAAACCCACAAAATGACCATTTTCGAAAGTATTCAGCAGTTTCTGAGAATACATACTTTACATTTTTCCATTTTTCGACAATAAGAACAAATACTTCGAATGTTCAGCCAAATTTCAATTTTCGAACATCATAAAAATACTGAAATTAGAAAATCGTCGGATGATAATAAACATATTTCTGTCTAGTTAGCTTCCAATCAGTTTCAGAAGATTACAATTTGAAGCTTTAAAATACACAATACCACAACATTATATATTTACTATTTTATATTTGTTTTTAAAACATTTGACTTTGAGTGTATCTGATGAAGGCCATTCCAGAAATGTGACGTGCGCAATAAATTGTATATCTACATTTTTATTACTATAACTGAGTTGATACCTCTGATGGTAAACTATTAGTCCTCTATGGTATCATTCGCCCAGTAGTCAGTGCTGCGGCCCTGATATGGTTTATTACATATTTTGTACAGTTCTCAAATCATATAATTAATATTAAAACTACGGTTCTCCTCCATCATAGATAGGTGACAGATTTAATTTGTTTTCGCCTTCCTCTGTATTGCCATGATGCCTGAAATGTGGAATGTAATTTCGCAGGAGGTTGAACCTATATATATATACTAAATGAGAAAGAGACAGGATATTGTATGCATTCAATACATATAACCTCGTCACATGTGTGTGCCAGTCCCAAGTCTGGACCTGGATTATTCAACGTCATATGCCATGATCTTTTTCTTTGTGATCATTGAGTGATTGTCCCTTTTGTTGATAATAGTGGAATTGTTGACTATCACAGTTTAAACTTATTTTTCATAAATGTTTTCCCTCCCTTTTCTTTGTTAAGTAAAACCAATTAATTGATCATAACAAATACATTATATCTTAAATGTACATACTTTGTTGCTGTTCTACATTTATATAGTATAACGTGTGTTGAAGCAATCTCGGTTCCATTTCTGTCAGTAACATTTAACAGAACTGTATCTGAAAAAATGTAAAAGTCTCTGTGCAATTGAATGCAAATAATAAGCAAACCAGTAATGGGCAACAATGAAAACCCCACCAACAACACGAACCACTCAGCAGACAAACCTCAAATAGAATTGTTCAACAATAACAACCAATTGCAACATGAACCACACCCCGGGCAAAGCTCAAACATAATTATTCAACAATACAATCAATTGCAACATGGATCACTTTTCGAGCAAGCCTCGAGCCTGTTGTGTGAAACAGTATCACAACGAGTATCGACGAATTGCGATGCAGTTAGTTGTTCACGTAACAGGCATGACCTGATATAAAGTCTTTTACCAACACATTAAGAATACGACAAGTTTGTCTAACATTTAATTGGGTCGAATGAAAATTAACAAATGTGTACAATGCTCCGAGAGAAACTACATTGTGTGTGTGTGACGTCATGCTATTCGTTATCGTTCATACACCAATGTCACGTTACCGTTTAATCACTTTCAGTGACACTACATAATCATCCGACAACGCTTTTATTTAGAGAAATGTGGACCGTACAGTAGCAGTACATTTTTAATGTATGTCCTTGAACATGACGACTTGACCGTGAATTTGTGATAAATAATATGAATGAATGATCATTGAACAATCGATTTGCTTACGTTGCTTACATTGATGTAGATTTTCTTAAGTAGTTCGCGCCATTCTTTTATCACCACAGTATGTTGATACAACATCTTGTATCAGGCAGGATACTTTCCTCAATTCAAAGGTAAACGTACATAATGTTAGATAAATATATTTACCGTCATATGACACATTCACATTCCCAGTTTTATAATAGTCATTCTCTTTCTTTAGATCGGTTGGGCTTGTTTCTGGAAATGGATATATTTTTATTACATACTTCAGTTCAGAAAGATGAATTGAAGGAATCAACTGAAATGAAATGGCAGCTTCACGACTCTGAAAAATTAAAATAAACCAAACATTTACTTTGAAAAAAAAGTTGTTTATACTTTTTCGAAGTGTAAGACAATACAATCAACTAATTCAGTACTCTTATTCTATTTGGTGACCATGACAAAACTGGCGGTATCAATTTGAGGAAGAAATAATAAATCTACTTCATCATTCTTGGTCCTTGCACAGTGGGTGTTGATGAAGAAAATGTGTTATTTCCAATTAATATATGGAGAGAGATTTAATGTTGTATTTAAATATTGTCTGACGTTTTTAAATTCTATTCCAGGATTAGCTAAAAAAATCCACCATCTTCTAGCTTGAAGAAATAAAGCAATGGTTTAAAATGTAAAATATTACTTGGTTTCGAACTCATTCATTCAATGTAAATTCGTGCCGGTTCGATAATTTCACATGAATTCAGATTGATAATTATCCACCACTTTACAATTTTAGGACAGAACATAGTGTAACATTACTAATGTAATATATTTGTGGTACACAGAAATAGATTAATGAACAAAAATGAATCAAATTGTTTACAATATTTAATGTGAATTTCTCGAATGCTGTGTATGTTGATCGCCATCCTAACAATTATTCAGGTATATTGTGACCGCGAGGTTGATGGTGGAGGAAACCAGAGTACACGAATAAACCCATCGATCATAAAGTAGTATGGAGAAAAGCTTGAATAAACCGAACGGGTAATCAGAAAGCCTAATTCGAAGGACAGACAATACAACCGCCATACGTACACCCCACCATGGCGAGAATCGAACTCGCAACTGTACTGAATACCAGGATAGGTAGATATACACAAAACTACAACACAATCGAGGCAACAACAATTAGCTTCGATTAATGGAGTTAATTGCATATGTAGAAATGATATAAAATTCTGTAATTTCCTAATTATATATGCTACACTTTCTAAAATCATTGTATATATTGTGGTGTTTTATAAAAAAGGAAAGAAAGTGTATCAATTTGGAATATTGTAGGTGTTAAAAGGCTAGTCAAATGCCAACTGTCAATTATAATTTCTAATAACACGGGCTATCATTGACCTGTTCAAAAATAAGATAACATAGTGTTTGTCTTCTCAAAAGAAAATATCTTTGAAATATATGTACCGAAGAAAACGTTAATGTTTCTTAGACATTGAATTTAATGACAAAATACACAATAAAACAAATAATCATTTAATTCTTTACTTTTTACCTAAATATAAAGCTTTTAATATCAATTCAATCAAAATTTTTGCTACATTTTAAATATATGCCTCATATTTATGTAAACTAACATTGTCATTTTTATCAACAGCAATACCAGTTGATTTAATGGTTAGGCATTGTTTACCAGCAGAAGGCACCCAAAATGGTTTGTCAAAATTCTTGTTACAACTGAAAAAGAAAAAAAATTACATCAATATTAAATTCAACGTCATTCAATATAAAATTTAGCGTCATCGAGTGTAAAATTTAACGTCATTCAATATTAAATTTAGCGTCATCCGTGATAAAATTTAACGTCATCCAATAAAAAATGTAACGTCATTCTATCAGATATTTAACGTCATCCAATATAAAATTTAGCATCATTCAATAAGAAAGTTAACGTTATCCAATAAGAAATTTAACGTCATCCAATATAAAATGTAACGTCATTCAATAAGAAATTTAAGGTCATCAATAAGAAATTTAACATCATCGAATGAGAAATTTAATGTCATCAATTAAAAATTTGAAGTCATCAATAAGAAAATTAAGATTATCAATAAGAAATTTAACGTCATACAAAATATGATTTAAGCAACCATAATTGCTTTCAGGTGAATGACCCATAACGCATAGATATATTAAAATGTGTATGGCCGCTTAGTCAGCTTCAGTTTAATAAAGACAATGCACCCGAAATGTCTGCATGAATACATACAGTGTAAACAAATAGACAATACACACTATATTGATATTCTCTTGCGGGGCACATATACAACAAAATGTTTGTTTTGGACAAGTTATCCATAAATGTCAAAGTTTAAAGTAATATTTGCACAACAAGAATCAGGGTTAATTTGATCATCACGTTGACTGTACATGTCTTGGGCACTGACAACGTATTCACAGCACTTCCCCGTCTGATATTTCTTGCTAGGATTTGCAAGATCAATTTTTAGTACTGTACATTGACTATGTTGTCATTAAGGTCCATTTCCCTTCTTCACAAGGTTTCATAGATTTACCTCCGTGTTATTATATCCCATCCACACATTGGGTTTACCGACTTCATACAATCTTCACAACTAGAAGATGTTCTACAAGCTGCATTGTCAGCAACATTGGCAAGCTAGAAAATAAAGAAAACAAACTATTTTATATTTCAATCTAGATTGTATGAACAGGCTCGAAGGGTGTGTATCAAATATCTAGCAAATCGTTGTGTCACTGTTCACATAACTTAAAACATATAAGACAAATAACTGTTTAATCATATAAAAATTTGAAGAAATGAGACAGCTGACAAAATTCAAAGATCTAAATTCTAAGATAATCAAACCAATGTGTTTTTAATCATGAATACAATTTCCTAACATTTCGACTTTTACAAATTATTCTCTTTCAATCATTCAGCAGCACTGAGCAGATTTCTTTCAACGTTTCTATCATAATTTGACCAAATCATAGTAACCTTACATGCTTGATGGAGTATGTTTCGATACCCTAACACATATAGCAATATCCCGTAGGGGAAATGTAATTCATCTATGATAATATGACCCTTGACGCGACCCTCTATGTGATGTCGTTATATTGTAGTGTATATACCAAAGATCCAACACACTTATAAATATGTCAGTTCGGTGATTTCGGGGAGTTTCTGTATTTATTATTGTCCACAGTTAAAAAGAATAAATTGGTTTTTCATAAACAATAAAACAATATGAATATTTCCTCTTTTGCTCATTGCCACTGATTAAATTATTATTTTGTGAAATAACACATATATCAACTGACACACTGAAATATTCCTTTTTCTGTCGAAGTGCCACTGCAGCACTGGAGAACGCGCTATTTTATTCTTCGGTGGAATAAAAGTTACATATCACTTGACAGAAAGACAGTGTATTATAGAAAGCAACAACTTTATAGTTGAATGTCATGCAAACTTTATCTAAAATAAGTGTTTCATTTCATAATTACGACATGCTTGGTCATGGCATATACATTTTCACCATCTCTCTTAATATCAATCACGGGAAACAGCCATTGAACTATCTTAAATTCTCCAAGTGAAAAGGCATTGGTGTCATTAATAAAGATCTATAAATAAAAACAATCACGTGTATTATAATTTGAAATGAAACTATAAATTGGTAAGAAAAAATATAACGTTTTAGTTCAAACTTGTTTAGGTGCAAAGCACTAATTAGTTCCTTTACAATTTTCTACTTAATTTGCATATTTCCGTCAACCTACTTGGCCATTTTGTCTGAAGTTTATGCTTTCCAACACCGTATATTTTCCCAAACTTACAAGATTCTTGTATGTTCTGTCAGTTTATCATGGCACGCTTAAAATCTTTCAAGGAAACCTTAGATTCCGGAAAACCCTTTCTCTAGAATACCACCGTTATCCCCCAAAAAGGTAATGCACAAATCATTTCATACATATATCAAGATACAGCAGAATCGAATCCTTTTGGGTTTACAATAATCGTCAAATTTAAATGTCAATAACAAATTTTATTGATGTCATTCATGAATATCAAGTATTTTTTCATCAGGAACTCTTTACCCTTTCGGAGCATCTGAGTTCACCCCCGGTTTTCAGTGAGGTTCGTGTTACTCGATCTTTAATTGTATGTGTTTGCTGTGTAGATCGTTGTTTGTCCCTTTGTTCTTTTTCTTTTGGCCACTGTCATTGCATTGTCTGTCTGATTTACGGACTTTTATTACCCATTTGGTATCTTGAAACTCTTCTTTCAAAATATCACAAAAAAGAAAATAATACTTTTTTCTTTTATTTTTACACATCTAAGCTGTAATTGTCTAAAGTAGTGATTTTTTTTATTATTATAAAATGTCGTATTAATACAAATGATTCTCTATGAGAGTGAGTGTTGCTTATACAATGTGAAGTTCAATATTCCTGTACATTTGCACACATTCCAAACCTGTTTCAAAGACGTTTTAATGTCGTTTTCTGATGTGCAAGACGAGATTATTGTTTTTTAATTCTTAAGTGGGTTCTCGAGCATCAAGGTCTGAATATATATGTAAATAATTATCATGGCGAAGGCAGTCACTTTTAATGTGATGATGAATCTTTGATTATATAGTTACGGGAAACATTTCACCGGATCCGCTGAGTGATTGTCAGAAAATTTTATTTTGGCCATTAAATCAACAAATAAAACACAGTTCTAACCTAAAGTCATTGCTATGACAATAATGTTAACAACTAGCATTACTTACTTTTCCTATGAGTCCTTTGCTAGTACCAACGTATAGTAAAACAAACTCATCAACTATCATAACATCTGTCATCTTTACAATATCACTTACAGCTGAATAATATATAACATCACCCTTCATTGGTACATCTCCTTCTATTGATGAAAAATACTTTGGGTTACAGAACCCATTTATCATTTCTTCACACTCAAACTGAAACAACCATTAAAATATAATAAGCAATTTACATTGTCCATTTATTTTGATAAATGATCACTAAATATTGTATTTTATCCTGCAATTGAGTGCTTGACATACTAAATGGGGTGAAATACACTGTTGGTTTATTATGACAGTGTCATAATAATGCTTTTCACATTAGCCTAATAAAACTAGTAAGCCACACTCCTGTCATAATAACACTTTTCACATTAGCTAAATAAAGCAAATAAGCCACGTCCCTTACCGGAACTACTATTGTGGGATCAATGGGGCTTCCGTTATCTTTTTTTTATTATTATTACTAAATTAATTAACCTCTTTTCTTGCAAATTTTATTGCAGGATACATACCATATTCGTGTAGTGACTGTAAATATAGAATGTATGTGGCTCTGCACGTAACGGATGGAAAGACTCACTAAACCTCATCTTTCATCCGTTTCTAAGCCTCACCACATAAATTATATATTTACCGTCAATAGACCAATATTGCATATATCTTAGATTTGTCCTTATTACATATAATGTAACAATACTAAGCTAAATCCCACATCAATTGCAATATATAAACTAAGTACAATGAAACCTGTCTAAACCGAACCCTGAGTAAACCGAAAACCTGCCTAAGCCAGACAGACTTTACAGTCCCATCTACTAAATGTCTATGTAATTTGAACCTGTGTAAACCAAACACCTTTTTAAACTGAACAAAGTTTTCAGTCACAAAGGGGTTCGGATTAGACAGGTTTTACTGTATCATATTTAAACATAGCAGCCAAATAAAAATTTAAGCTTATTGCTTTAACACGATCCTGTAATGGCTTATTTATGGTTACAAATTGTAACACATCATCGCTTGCATGCATTTTCTATGTATGTATGTGAGAGAGGTGTGTATCAAGTGTGGTGTAAATAGGATAGTCTTTAGTAGGATGTATCTAGGATTGTGACGTGACTTCGATTTTGGGCAATGCACACACACACACACACACACATACACACATCGAGTCGGACTAGCTGCGATACTATTAATATTTTCTGTCGCTTCTTGAATATGTCATGGTGTGTTGCAGATGGATGGGTATTATCTGTAACCATTTTGTTTATTTTTACACGCTAACCGTTAACTATAATAATAATAATAATAATACATTCAGAAGGGTAGCTCATTATTTTCATCGTTCATGACTTATCACTGGGTGTGTAACTACGTTAATACGACGGGTGTAACTAGTGGAGCAGAATCTGCCCACCCTTCCGGAGCACCTAAGTGGGGTTCGTGTTACTCGATCATTAGATTTATAGATATGTTTTGTTGATCGTTGTTTGTCCTCTTGTACTTTTTCTTTTGACCATTGTGTTGTCTGTTCTTCCTCGATATACGGATTCTGATTGCCCCTTTGGTATCTACAAACTCTTCTTTGCACAAACAAAATGACATAAGGGAACTTTTGAATATAATAAAATAAATAACATATATTTGAAAGGGAACGGAGATATTGTAACCCTTTTGTGATACATGGTCAACCTGGGCTCCGCCTCGAATGACAATGATTTCTCGGGGATACAATATACTCCGTCACCCTCTTAAATATATGTTATAAATATACTTATTACTTCAACTCCATGAAGAACAAATATTTATGTATTATGCATAAAGTTCAAGATTAGGACTCAAAAACAAAATCAGATTTGGGCATATAAAACTAGTTTAAGACCGCAACTGTTTTTTCTTGAACTACCTGTATCAAGCTGGGAGAATGAGTGGTCAAGTTCATGCGTGTTAGAGGTATCGCTTTTGTATCTACGATTTTTCGAATATAAATTTAAGAACTGTTCTGATGGTGTTATTTTCCCCCATTAATGCAAAGTAATGAAATAAACTATTTTCCCATAAAATTGACATTCAAGGAAAAATCTAATTTAAATTATCAGTTGTACAGAAATTCCAATTACATTGTATTCTTAACTTGTGTAAGAATCAAGATTGCAAACAACAAAAAGAGTAGGTATTTTTTGACTATTGAATTAAACCTTTCATTTTAGCATCTACTGTAAAATAATATAAATTGATCAATTGTATTGTCAATTTCTCCCTGCACGTTGTTTAAAGAGTTTCAGAAAAAAAACAATCTTATATAAACAATGTATAATGTGAACTGTAAACAAGAGGTAAGTAACATTTAGGCAGATGAAGAGTTTTAAGATACCAAATCAGAATCCGTATATCGAAGAAGAACAGACAACACAATGGCCAAAGGAAAAAGTACCAAAGGACAAACAACGATCTACAAAATATACATATAAAACTAAAGATCGAGTAACACGAACCCCACTAAAACCGGGGTGAACTCATGTGTTCCGGAAGGGTAAGCAGTGCCTGCTCCACCAGTGTCAAACGTCGTGTTAATCTAGTTACAAACACAGTAAAAAGTCGTGAATGAGGAAAGGACCGGGAATATCTGTATAATGAAACATGATATGACCACCAATGTAAGATTCATCTCGTTGTTTGTTGTGACATAAGTCACCCTCACAATCTCATTTAGATATACAATAATCCAAACAATTATACTCACTTCTATGGCTTCAGATGATTGACATTTCTTTAGTGTTTCATTATAGCACAAATCCACATTTTTATAATAAAAGTATTTGTTCTTCAGAGTACTGACTGGACACTTCACTCTTTCTTTCCTTGATATTTCAAAATTATCAAAAAGATTTGTAAATCTGCAAATAACACTGGCTGTACCATCAGTAAAAACCACTAATAAGTCATCATTCCAAAATATTAAATCTTGTGCTTTAGTAAGATTAACTCCATTGTGTGAACAGAAAATAGGTACATCTTCATATGCATTCAAGGGAGAATTTGTGAGATTGTCATTGCAAGCTTTGCCAAGTCTTGAAATTGTATGATTTAAAACGAACAGAAAATATATATAACTTCCATTTCCAACAACATTTTTGAAATCCAGGTTGATTTGAGATGTTTCTTTATTTACTGTCAAATACTCCACGTTGTATTTTCCACTGTTTTTGAATATGTCAATGTTTTCCTTATAGTTTGATATTGCAAAACATTTCTCAGAGCTAGTAGGCCTTGCACAATCAGATGATGCTATTGTTAGTATGTGTTTAGATTCTATTGTAGTTGTTGTGTATCTTGCTTGTGGTTTTTTAATCTTAATATCATTTGTTTGATACATATCAACTATAGACAAGTTACTTCTATAACCAATGCATTCGGTTTCATCTCTTCCTTTATGATCACATGCTATCAATATTGTTTCTTTATTTTCTGTTTTATAACGAGTTAATAACCAGTTACTTCCTTTCGTGGGTTTCATATTCACCAGGCCCAAAGATGAATTTAATTGTATTAAGCTTTTCATTCCTCCAATATAAACATGATCGGTGATGACTGCTAAATTTATAAATTCCTCTGTATAATTTGAGTATATAATTTTACATTCATAACAATTTGACATATATATTACAAAAATGTTCAAAATTAAAAAGACTGCATTCATATTCATGGTTAATTGCATTTTTCTCTTTTAATTTTGATAATAATAGTGGATTATCATAATATTTCAATTTGCTTTTTCTTGATCGACACAAGAATCAGCATGTCTGTATCAATTGTTTTCCATTTTATCTTTATCAATACAGTTTATACACAAAGGTTTTTATTAAAATGTAGTTATTCGATGTCTGTATTATCCTTTACTTCATTTGCAGTACAAACAAAGAGGTAACTGTTGCTCCCTTTGTAGAAATATCTTTTCATTCGTCTCTTTCACTATTACTGTGATGAATTTAGTGTGAACATTGAACTCTCAAAAGTAAGGAAATTTTCTGTTTTCAACGGAATATGGCTGTAATAAAAAGAAGCAGTGATATATACTGATATATAGCGATAGGATGTGATTTCTTTCATTCTGTATTGGGCTTTTGTTGAAGACAATGAAATGATTGACGGTTTATTCAGGTCTTACTATGTGTTTGATAGCCAATATTTGACTTTTAGCTTTCGCTATCCACTGGAAATGACAGTGTACGTAAAATTCCACATTTAAAATCTTGGCTATTATGAAGCAAAAATAAATATAGATTGAGAACATAAAACTTTGGAAACTGCATACCCCTTTCTATTGGACAATATCCCCATTCAAAGCAGATGATGGCATCTGTATTATTAAAAAAACAATAGTTGTACACACACGTTTACATCACCAAGATAAGGTTACGACATGTGTCAGACATGAGGATAAGAGACTACTCTGTACAGATGGAAAAGTGGTAAGTGCATCGAATTAAAAATGACATATAACTGATATTATTAAACAATGTTCATATTTTTTATTTCTATTTCTTTAAAAATTATTCTTTGTTTTAGGCACTGGATGAATACATGCTTTAGTACATAATAAAATCCTTTGGCATATAGCCTCGTTTACGCTAAAAGTTGGAGTATGGTGGTTTGTTGTGTTATTAATAACTTTCAGGGAACAAATCCATCAATATCACTTATGACATATTTAAAACGTCATACCAATATAATAAACATGAAGTCCGATTGTGAATTCATTTATCTCATTCAATATATGTTGTGATATAATAGATACAATAGCATATATAATAAACGAAATATAATGCAGCCTCAATGATGGATTAAATATTTGAGTTGGTGCTTATGGATTAAAAAAAATGGTGTTGGGGTAAATAGACTCCATTTTATTAAATAATTTGGCTATCCAATCTTTTGATTATGAACATATCTGAGAAATTTTATCCTAAAAATAGTACGTGCTCACTAAATTAGATATCCACGTTTTAATGAACGAAAGGTTATCAGAATTGAATTCTCTTATCTTGAGAATATGTCGTTAAGAAGATGGCGCATTTGATAACGGGTTTTCACGGCTTAAATGCTATTCTAATATGACGTCTATAAAACGGCACACACGATAATACTCAACAACTCTATATTTAGCGCAAGTGCAGTACACAACAAATCTGGCTGTTCCATGTGACTCCCGCTATGAAATTACCGTGACGACCGAGTCCTTAAAACAATTCCCCCTCAGTTATAAATAAATATTCTGTAACTAAGTATTTTTTTATCATTTGTTTTGAAAATTTACATTTGGGGATCCCCAGTACGCACACATACATTCCATTGATATGTGTCGACCATGAATAACAAAATGCACTAACCTTGTTTTCCTACGTATACATTGATAACTAGACGGTGATGTAATTAAGTTACTGATATTTTCCAATTTGATGGCATTTTGAATTGTGCTACTCAAACAAGTAAAATGCTCACAAATCGTAAAATAAATCAGTAACCAGCTTGTGTCAATCAGCTTCCCTTGTAAACAACGTCACAGGATGACAATATACTACAAAAGTCAAAGTCGATAGATGGTTGTCTTAAGTATTTTCTCCGGAATTTATTTTTTGTCAACAATGCAAGCAATTTTTTTCATTGGCATTTATTTTTTTTATTTCATATCTAACATTAATTGTCGATTATTAACAACTGTTCAAGTGTTCGACATTATGTTTGATAACTCCGCTCCGCCATCTTGTTAGTGCTCGAAATGATGAACGAATGAACTCCAATTTTTTCGTAAATATTTTTACGCAGGAATTGTTCAATCGAATCTATGTTGGAAAATACACAATAAATATGTGTTTCATGTAAACATGCATATCTTTGTTTTAAAATATCTCGTTCAAGTACAAATAATTCGAAACCAATTCAAAATTTCCGAAGGAGGTAAATGGAACAGCCACCAAATGGCGTGTGCATACAGTTCACGAATGGTTAAAAATGACCGTATTTGTCCTATTAGAATCGAAATAATTCATGGCAGGCATAGAGTTGTGCAAATTTACACATGGGCTGGGCCTTTATATTCTTAGATTTTACCCCTCGCTTTAGCTCGGGGTAAAATTTTAATATAAAGGCCCAGCCCATGTGTAAATTTGCACAACTCTGTGCCTGCCATGAATTATTTCTTAATTGTTGGTAGGGTTTCGTTTCAGAACGTCAGCGCCGCGGACGTTTTCACACGCAATTTTGTAATGTGATGATACATGGGTGATTTTAGGCAAGAGCAAGATGTTTCCGTTCAAGATGTTCTAGTGGCCATCGAAAATGATGTAATGACAATACCATGTTAAACCCTAACATTGTTGATTGAAGCTAAAATGTTACCAGGATCAAAAGTGTCATTTTTACTAAAGGTAAACAAAAATGAAGGCGAACTCTTATGATAACTGGAAGTACGAGGGGGAATAAAGCCTAGTAATTACTTAATTCTCGATATCTTAGAATTTGCACGATCTATTTAGGATATTGATATCGGGTAATCTCAATTGCGAACACTAGCGGGAATCCTAACTATATTACTAGGGAAGGCCTTCCGTAGTAACAAACTGGTTAAGATTACAGATATTAGTGATGATGGTTGAATGACTTCTCATCAATGCAAAAGTAACCAGACTGCCAATGATTCTGATTTTGAGAGACGGATTAACAGTCATTTGTAAATGAAAGATCTGACGAAACCCAACTACAGGTCACATGCAAGTGACATACTTAGTAATCATAACGTCAGAACTTGAAAATTTAGAGGACATTTGTTGCTATATTCTGTTTTTTCTTTCCTTCTTTGGAAAGAACATTTATTTCCTTGCTCTCATCCTCAGTTATGCATTCAAGCATGACATATAACAGGCCGGTTGAATGCGTCAGCAGATGCCCCTGTCAGGGTCTCTTGCTTCAGTGAACAAAAACTAAAAAAAAACTGCACCAATCTGCACTCGAAGCGATTTTGCTATGACGGGAACGTTCATATGTAAACTATTTGCCACCAACATAAATCACAAACTGGAGTCTTATGTGTCCGCAGTCCCAAAATTTATAGCTAAAGCGGTGGATGTTAATTCCTAGAATAAACAGTCTGGCATTTTGTTAACTATTTCTAGACTTGGTTCTACAGAAGATCACAACAGAAGAGCAAAACAATATTTGCTATAGATCTTCTCCTCCAGCAAATCTGCATTTCTGTTAACGATGGCCTTAAAAAGAGAATATTTCCCCAGGAATCTGGCAATTACATATATAGGTCAAAAAGACTTCTATATAGAATATCTACAACGCGAAGTGATTAACCTTGCATTCTTGGTGTAATGAACAACAAATTGCAAATAGTGTTCAACAGACAGCAGATTTGTCATCTTTCACATTAATATAAACATATTTTTAGACAAACTAAGATGCTTTCTAGCTGAAATATGGGATTAGTTTTGAATGCTTTTAAAATATCATCTTTTCAACCAGTCGACACTATTATTTGGGATTAAATTTTGAATGAATGATCTAATGAAAATAATTTATCTCGGCATTCGTTTAAATTGTTAGGCCATTGTGCTGTCTGTCCTTCAATTTACGGCTCTGATCAACCCTTACTTATCTTTAAACTTTTATTTCTATAAACAATATATCAAGTTATAGTCCACGTCCCACCTTCCCTTATATCTGGTTTCGTCACATGTCAATATTAGCAGGGAACAATATGAAGCTATTGGCAACATTGTATAGCCATATTGCCTGCAAAGGTACTTTTAGTTCCTGTTGGTGTAAGTTCACGATCTTAAGGATAGCACCCTATACATGTATTTGTAAATCTGTAAATTTCTCTTTACAAATATGACGTGTGCCTTATGTAATATTAGCTGTTCATTCTCTCCCTTTTCAAAAACCATATGCAATTTCCTGAGAACCATATCAACCCAAGATACGTTTGAGATGGTTCATATTTCACATACACCTGTGCAGTGGAGAGTATCAAGACACATCTTGTCAATATATGAACCTTCACATGGTTTAGAAAATGCAAATGAAAATGCAGAAGATAATTGGTTTTTTTTTTTTATAAAATACCAAGTAATTCATATCTTATTGCTTCTACCTATTAAGATTACAAATTTTACAAGGCTTTTGTTCTAATCAGAGTACAAATCAAATCGTATTTATATTACTTGTTAAAATGTACCTTAGATATAAAGAAAAGTTGGAGAGAATATTCAGGCCTTACTGCAGCAAAGTTCAAATTTAATTTTTGGCTCAATACCCGTTGGTGCTTACGTATGTACTGCTAGAATGAAACCTAGTAATATTCAATAGTCACACAACAATTTTTAACATAGGAAGTCGAAAACTTAAAATAAAACGTGGATTTAATAATAATTCAATGTACAAAATAAAATAACAGACAACATGACAAGCAATAGCCTACAAAACACTACACAGAACACTAAAGATTAGACGAACTCTACTAAAACTGGAGGTGAACTCATGTACATTGGAAAAGTAAGTAGTTTCTGTTCCATTATTGACACCCGTCATGTTACTGAACGATCGCTAAGTTGAAGTCATTACTTGGAAAGTTGCTTGATTGACTTCATAGACTTGATAGACCATCACAGAATATCTGTGTCATAAATGACGACGGGTGTGTTCCGTTTGTTGTAATCACAATACGATCATCTCCTCATTCATGACTTATTGCGGGGGTTGTAACAAGCTTGTAACTGCTAACCTTTCCAGAGCACATGAGTTCAACCCCGATTGTTAGTGGGCTTCGCATTGCTCGATCTTTAGTTTTCTGTGTTTTGTTTTGTAGATCATTGTTTGTCCTTTTGTCCTTTTTCTCTTTCCATTGTATTGTATGTCCTTCTTCGAGTTATGGATTTTGATTATCGCGTTTGGTATCATAAACTTTTCTAACTGATAAGTGACACGAACACCATCTGATATGGAAATCGTGTTGGATAAATATATCATGAAATACATACAAAACAAATGATCAATAAATACATTTCATGATTGATGTATTCTGATTAGAAACATAATATAAGGGGTACATACATAAATACATATATTACATCCAGATATAGTTTCACTATGAATCTGTCAATACAAAGGTATGCCTAACACCCTGATGTTTACATAGAAATAAATAGGGGATATATACGCCTATAATTACAATATTTTAGCGGCTACAAAAAAAAAAAAAAAATAATTCATGCAAAGACATAAAATGATATACGTATACATTTTGTTTTGTGTATTATAGATATTTGACATGTAACCCTAAATAGCAGTTATTGTACACCATATTTTTAATATAGAGCATACAAATGTAGTAAACAACAGAAATAATATTATTCAACAAATATTTAATTTCTAATTTCTTTACTGTTATACTTACAACTTTTTTTCAGGAAGTCGAAAAACTAATTTTTCAATAAACATTAGGTCACACATAATAATTTATATAGTATAAATCCACAACAATTATATTTATAATCTCTTTACTTTTATGCTTACAACCTCTGTTCATGATATTGTAATTATTATACACAGTGTTAAATAAGGAAGTAGAAGATACAGTAATTGTATCTATAGATATAATATTATACATTTAACATTTGATAACTACCTGTTATTGTCCTATAACAATATCAATTCAATACGACAGAGGTAAATTGTTGTTGTGTTTAACAATTAATAATGCATGTATAAGATACAGTACTATTGAACCAAAAGAAGCCCATTATATCCAATACGGGTAATTTGTTTCAATAGTAATGTATCTAACTTGTACAATAACATTGTTGTTGAAAAAACAAATGGTATGACATTTAATCCAATTACAACTTTAAAATTGATTTATTGATTTATATATCACCAATCAAGTGTGCATTAAAAAAATGTCAGGTATTAAAGGTAATCAACTATATACCTTGTGCACTAGTAAACCCCGATATCTTTTTTGTTGATTGATATAGTAAAATATAAAATAGTAATTTATAAGAATAATGTTATTATTATCTTAAGTGAAAAACAAATCAATTTAATAAATTAAGCTTAAAACATAGATAGTGTTATCGTCAATCGAGTGCGACTATATAAAAATCGTTCGACCGTTCAAGGTAAAAAAATAACAGGTAACTGTTGTACACATGTAATTGGATGGACACGATGATGACTGACACATAGTTGATGGAAAGACTGGTCATTTCAGAAAGGTATGTAATATGTATACACACATATTTTTGTAGGAATTAATACATCGATACACAAACACATTTTGCACAATAACATTGTATCAAATCCGACGCAAAATTATCACATTTTAAGCTAAACAAAGCACACATTGAACTTGCGGAAATGATATATATGAACGAAATAAATTGATAAAGCATCTCGTCTCTTTTTTTCCATTTTTCAAAATTATTTAACACTTTGGCTTAATATACAACTGAAAGTACATTTCTATATTTTTGTTCACATCACTATCTACAGCGATGGATCTTTAGCAGATGAAATTTGATGAACATTTTATAAAAGAACGAACTGGACATCTAGAGAAAATGCATCAAACATGGATTACGCTTTTTTCTTCTTCTGTCATTTGAATTGGTGAATTGTAAACACATATCGAGAATCTACATACGAGTGTATGTTTTTTTTGCTGACGATTCAAGTTGCGGGAAATTGTAATTGTTTTGTTTGAGAGCGAGTTAATTTTCCCATTTATTCTGACTAGGTTAAGAATATTAACTTTGTCACAAAAATAGATCAAATTAAAGTAAAACTCTCTTGTTAGTACAGCAGCCTGTATCATCGGCCCCTATTAGCGGCATGTATCATCAACCTTCATTAGCAGCTTGTATCATCGGCCCCTATTAGCGGCCTGTATCATCGGCCCCTATTAGCGGCCGGTATCATCGACCTCCATTAGCGGCCTGTAACTTATATTAGAGGCCGCATTTACAATAACTTTGCTGGGGGTATTATTGTACAAGTAGATAAAGATAGATTAACTACTGATGTTTTCTTTTTCTTTTAGATAACATTCCTCAGATATAGGACAATAATCATAGATGTCTAGCATGTACATTACCCGACAGACCAAATCATTATGTCGTTTTGGCATAACTACATGTATTAGTAAACGATTGAAATTATGGTGCAAAGATAAACTAGTATATGGAATAAAAACACCATAGGGATAAGAGTAAACAATGTACAGATAGTGTACCGGTCGCTTTCATAGACAAGTGATATCCACTTACAAACATCCCACGGTACTACTGTTGAGTATATACTCAATTCCGTCCCTCAGCCGATTCCAAATTAATGTGATATAATGTGATCTTTAACACCATAAAAAGAAGGGTTTTCTTAATCATTCACTGAATTGATCAGATATATGCTGTCAGCTTTATTGGTTGAGGAAACCATATATTCATTTTGATATATAATGACGATGGATGATAAAAGTTTAACAATCGTGTCTTTTCCAGAACGTGTACACCATATAACGGAATGACATATGTACTGGTCATGAAAAATTATTTAAAAAGGAGGCGAATCGGAGAGAATTTCCGGAATTTCAACTCCTATTAAATATGCTTAATCAGTCAACCGATTTCACCGTTATTCCCTGGATGTTTACTTTTCGTACCTAAAATTCAAATAATCATTCATTATCACAAAAGTCATAATGATACGAGATTGAAAGATGTCTGTTCTGATTCCAGAAGTTGACATTTACACAGTATCTCTATGAGATATTGTAAATTTTGCTATAAATCAGACGAGAGATACAACCCTCGTAAATGGTGTGTCACGTGAAAATGGAGCTTGTTAACCCTATATAAAGGTATCTACAGATGTGGCGGTAGAATGGGTCGACGCTTTGTAGTTGGGTCAAAATGTCTAGCTACTTTACTTTTGTGCATACAGCTTATGTGCATGCTATTGAAATTGTGGTACAGTGTAGAATCAGGAAGTCGGACAACACATTGATCAATGTACATTAGTGCACACATAATAATAAATATAATATAAATCCACAACAATTAAATGTCTAATTTATTTACGTTAATACTGACAAGGTTTGTTTCATGTTATTGATCTGCACGGTTAAATCAGGAAGTCGAAGGTACAGTGATTGGATATATAGTCTCCTGCTTATACATTTATGCTTGCATATATAAACAAACATCTAAGCAGGTAACTTGTAGTCATCCCGTCGAGGGAAGAACACATATTTTAAAGCTACAGATATAATTCTAACACTGTTTGGTTTAATTGTCAGACGTATATATATATATATATATATCAACAGTACATACATACTTATTATACTTGTTATTGTACCATAACAAAATCATTTCAATTCCATTGATTTGAATTTGTATGTTGCGTTTAACAATTTATAATACATGTAGATAAGTGACAAGTCAGATTAAGTTTTTATGTTTTTGAATAATGTTCCTCAAATAATCACAGTAATCATATGTGATTCTCCTGGACATCACCTGATAATACAAATCATTCTGAATGTTGGGATGACTACAAGTATTATTTGGAATTTTACTTATTTGTACTATTCAAATAATAATTCAGCAATTCAAAAATCCCCATGACACACATGTATGAGAATAAAATAGATTCGTTCTTATTCACGAAGTTCACATTTGTAGAGATTCATTATAATATATTGTAGAATTTACAACAAATCAGACAGGATTCGATCATACATCTAAAAAGGATGGTGGGGGTCATTCATATCTAAAGGTATATATACAGCCATCCGCTGGAATAAGTATACGTTTTCAAGTTATAGTTCACGCCCTACCTTCCCTTAATTCCGGTTTCTTCACATGTCAATGTTAACAGGGAAAATATGAAGCTATTGGCAACATTGTATAGCCATATCGCCTGAACAGTTCCTGTTGGTGTAAGATCCCTGGTGAAATTTCACTGTATATTGCCGTTTGGGACATTGCTTTTCACCATATGTAGAGTTGCAACGCCATCATGTCGACGTCTCAGTTAGGAACCCAACTATATGAAAGGAGAAGAAGCCCCCTTTCCATACCTCAAGTTATGTTTTACCTTTGAAGCTTAATGAAGTTTGATATTTAAAAATAAAATGATCACCTGTGTATTTTGTATATATTTACCTCTGAATTGTTTACATAGTGAGTAGGGTGTTGGATTTCATAAATAAAAAAAAATAAAAAAAGATACATGGTATACATAAGACTGAATAAATTTTATCATGCATTAAATATTTTTGCGGGAGACCTCCTAGTTGTTTAAAAGTAATATGTCATGAAAAATTTAATGCTAAGGTTCAAGCACTGCTAAAAAGAACACAATAAAGACCGATATTTATACTGACTACAACACAATTGTAGAGTTCACGATCTTATGGATAGCACCTTATACATGTATTTGTAAATCTGTTATACTTCTCTTTACAAATATGACATGTGCCTTATGTAATATTAAAGGACAAATGACATGATTTTTTATTTTTCACAACACTTTGTGAAATACTTCCAAAATGATGTAAAAATAATTACTTTTTCACTTTCATGTGATTAACGATACGTACAAAGGGATAAACACCCCTTTTATCGCCCTTTTTGCTGACCTAGAAATTATGCATATTTTGAGTGCGATAACGAGGCTGAACCACTCGTGACGTCACATGCGCCAGTCATCTATTTCTAAATCAGCCGATTGATATCGATACGAAATTTGCATTACACAGCCGTGAATAGCAAACCAAAACAAACATCCACGTGGGTGAAATAGCTAGAAGTTCCAAATGGTATCCTGTGCAGCGTTTGGATGCAACAACAGAGGAACCAAAGGCAATGGACTGAGTTTTTTCTCGTTCCCGAAGGACGGCCAGCTGAGAAAAGCCTGGATCCATTACTGTGGACGATGGAATTTAGATCCAACATCAGGTCCCAGATTGTGCTCCACCCACTTCACCCGTGACTGCTTTTAAATGGATCCTTTGAGAATGATAGAACTTGGTGTTGATGGAACCTTCAAGCGACGACTGAAGCCAGATGCAGCCCCAAATGTACCCCTAGCATCACCTGCCCCGGAGACAAAAAATGGCGAAACTCCAGTTGTTCAACACCTACACATTCGCAGGGGAGCACTACAGAAGCGTCAAAAGGTCGAGGTATGTGATTTTTAACATTGCACATGGGCAAAGGCTAGTCGAGAATATCGATAATAATTAATGATATTAGAGTGTAAGTCGTGGTTTAGAAGTACATGTAGGTCATCATGCTCCCCCCTTTTTCCCAGTTTACCACGAACAGACGATCACGGGGCGTATACATCAAGTTTTGCATGTTGTAATCTCGTTTAAATTTCATGCATAGTATACAAGTGTTATAATTTCTTTCCAGTTTCATAAATTACTAGTATATACGTTCTCCACACACGTACAAATGTACGTACGGTCCAGATTCTAACCTTTACCAAATGTAAGCAAATAGCAATACTATTTTTAACTCAGATTTGACAACTGAAAATACACCACTGTATGTTACAGTGCAAATATAAAAAAAAACATTCATATAAACATGATGAAGAGGAAAAATGAACAAGCAAACTTGAAGAAAAAAATACAAATGTGAAATTGTTTACCAAACAAAAAAGTGCAATGTATACTGATGTAACCTTTTGAACATGTAGCTTATAATATTGTTTATTCATAAGAAAAAGTGTTTGCATCCAAAAAGTAAAATGTGGTGTTTTTATTTTGTAACAAATCAAATGTAAATATTTGTATATTTTTTTTCAAACTGATTTGATTTTTGCAGGTTAGGAATAGCTGCACTTCATTACAACGAGAACTGCAACAGAGATCAAGCAACAACTAAAGATGGACAGCAATGCTTCAACACCTGCTACCCAAAGAAGGGAACACACGCTATTGCAAAACCTAGGACACCACCACCATCGTTTGGTTAGTATTGTCAAACATCAGTAGCTTGAGAACCACTCATTTCTCAATCCACTTTTTCAATCCTGCATATTCTTTTATTAGTAACTAAACAATATGCATTTCTTGAAAACAATTGTGCAGTCTCTGTGATGTTTTACTGTACATGTATACTTCACACTGTAATGTAAAAGTCATACCTTTTGACAAGTTTAATTTTGTCAAACTTCCAGTTTCACCAAGATGAAGAACAGCAATAAATATAAAAACGTTGTTCTTTTGCACTGATTTTCTTTTTTCTCGCATGCATTATACCCTATCCATCCTGTTTTCAGTTAAAATTTGCTAAAGCAGCTTAACGGTTTATTTGATGTGTTGCGTCAATGAGCTATATATTTATACTGATAATTTTTAATGCTTTTAACTAAAGATTAATACCGGTAATTCAAGGAAATATAGTCATATAGGTACACAGTGTTGAGAAACAAATTAAAAATATCAACTCTACTAATATAAAGTTGCAATTGTGATACATGTATATGCCATTTACCAGATTTTATAACTTTCTTTTTTATTGTAGAGTATGCGGCCCTGATCAAGCGGGCAGTAGTGGAAAGAAGACGATGATGTAAAAGTGCTCAACACTACCAATCCACCGTCTCTGACATCATTCACTATATTGAGAAAGCAGACCTCATTCAGAGACATCGATCAAGATTTAGCAGACAATGAAAAGACTGTGTGAACATTAAAATTTAATTCTTTATGTAAATTGTATATAATAATCTGCAGTGTATATAATTCACAGTTCATAAAAATAGTACATATTTCAAACAAATGTTACTCAAACAGTAGCGTATTTAAACCCACAATATTCTTCTGATGGAAAAGTCTCTCTTATTTTCTGAACAACACAAGTTGGTAAACATTTTCCTGTTATGACGTCCAAGTCTGTGCCAAATCCACTGTACGAAGCGTCTGTAAGCCATAAATCTGTATTGTCTGAAATAAAAATACCAACTTTTAGATTCAGTTTCACTTATTATAACAGTTTATAAAACGATTAATTAGAATATTTTACAGAGTATGATTCTAAACATTTTATATCTTCCTATATTCACAATTATTTGTATATTAAAAATATAATTGTTAATTTGTCCTGTAAATAATTCTTCTGTATATCCAATAATAATTTATATAAAAACAAATTTATGAGTTTACATGACAAAGTCTTGTGTTGTAAGTTCTGTATGTTAATAAATATAATTTGTATAAAGATACAAATTATTCATTATTAATATACCTGTTTATAGTTATGCACATTTTACTGAAAAATGCACATACTGAATAAAATGTTGAAATATGATTACATACTCATTTATTGGCTCGCTGTCGTCAAAGGGACCAACATTTTCCAAGAACTCGTACATGCTGACGTGAAGAACATGTCGGTTAAGGCAGTTGGAAATAAAAATGTCACTGTCTGTAATACACTGCATGTCCTCTGATAGCATCCGGGAGTGAACTGCGGGCACTTCAACACAACAAATACATTCTTCTGGTGTTGTCATTGAGGAGCAATTGCCACATTCACACCTAAAAAATAAGATACATTACTTACATATAAAGCAAGCATAACATGAAAAAATATACACATGGGGTATATCTATAAAGTAAATACATATGGATATAAAGTAGACTGATGGGACTGACAGAGTGGTTCCAGAAACAGATGGTGTAAAGCTTATGAAGGGTTTTACTATACAGTTGGGAAGAAAAGGAACAGATATGGAGCAAATGTCAATGAGAGAACATCCCATCTCCGAATTGACTGGCTGATCAAAAATAGACATATAGATGGCCACACCATCTTCAACAAGCGGGACACCCCACAAAATACAGCAAGCCCTAAATGACCCCCAACAAAAACCAAAGTGGATCAGTGGCCAAAATACTAGAACAATTTTTCAAATATGATTGAAAACTGCCTCTAATCTAGAATGGAATTGAGAAGTAATTGATTCTTGTTGTCTCAAATACATTTAAGTCAACATTTCAGGTAACTCAAAAAAGTTTTCTGGATCTTCAATAGTAATTACTATGCAAATTTACCCTTGATGAATACAATTACTGGCTGTGTACCCTATCCCGCCAGGTACCCATGCAAGATGTTTCTGTCAACTTGAAAGTGTCAGTTAAAACATTGCATTGTTTGAAATCAACAGGGAGCCACTTTACCAGAACTTTCTTTAAAATTTCTGAAAACTTTTTGTAGAAATGTACGTAACATGCATAAATACAATGGTTAGTGTTGAGATTGGGTACTCGGCCAGTAGACCTGACAACTCGAAAGAAATGTACCAACTTGCAGACTTGTTCAAGAGATGCATAATATCAGTAATTGTATAAGCAAATATATAAAGTTGTGGGTTTTCTGGAACAGAGGTCAATGCTTGAGCTGTTGTGGATTGTAGATTATTTGTTTGCTGCTTCATTTGAGTGAAAATAATGTTAAAATTACTCAATTTTCTCTTTACCTGGGGGTACTCTTTACATGGCAAGACTCACACTATCAGTATCAATATGGCTGTAGCACTAACAAAAGTCAGATGGGCTTAAAAGTCTTTCGTTTTTAATCTCTTCTATTCGAAATGTGTCAGGGTTCATTTTATACATGTGCGAAGGAGAATCCTCAAAAAGGGGGACATATGAGGCACTACGACAGTCGTCTTTATTCGTTAAAACTTTCGTAAATTGGGGGGGGGGTTAAGATATCATCGTCAGTACAATCTGTTGACTTATGTTATTTCAGTTTTTCGTTCAATCGTGTTTTTTTTTTAATATTGTTAACAAATAAACAAAACCTCACCAGTTGGTGTTGACTAGTCTGTCCTGAGCTTGGGAACTTTCGTCGATATCGGAGTCTTCTGATGTTGAATGTTCTCTTTCCTGTTGACTTTCATCATTACATAATGGCTCGAACTGATACGACTGGATGTCTAAATCACCAACATGATCGGAGATATTGCTGTCATCACTGTCCATGATATTTTTCGGCTGTTTACTGTCTCACTTCGATCGCTCAACTGATCGTTTATCATGGAAGCCATCCTTTGGCGCATGTGACGTCAGGTAATTACGTGACCACTTAGCTCATTAAAATGTATAGGTCAGAGATCGGGTCGATTTCAAAAGGTAATAATCAATAAAATGGGCGTCCTAGGGGATTATTTTCAATTAAGACAATGTTTATAGTTTATTTAATGACCAAATCAAACAAAATTGAGAAATTTATTTTTTGTGTCATTTGTCCTTTAACTGTTCTTTTTCCTCCTTTTCAAAGACCATATGCAATTTCCTTAACAGTCGGAGAGCAGACTCGATAATGGCGTCGTTTCAATTAATTTGTCACGTACATTTTTTACCGGAATCGGACACGTTTTAGAATACATCGACCAAGTGTTGAAAATTCACTCGTTTTAATCGTTGGGAGCGTCAAATATAACCGAAGAAGCGAGAAAAACATAGAAAATTGTTTCTTTCATATAAATTTGAGGCCCCGTGCTTGAACTTCTTGTAACAAAGGAGTAATGCAGAAATTAAAACGACACGGAAATGGCGGAAGTTGTTTAAAGAAACACGAAAAATTAAAAATTAAAATATTTGCCGAAAGGGTGATGGAAAATCATATATATAGTTCCATAGATTTCTATATTAGTATTTCAAAGAAACATTTTCTGTAATTAAACGTACAATAGAACTTTTTTCTGTCAGATGGATCGTGTCACATTTTGGTTGGATTCAAGGGAGGTAACTAGAATCATCACATACTCCGTAATTTTTAACATTCTATTTATAGAACGAGTGTAGGTAAATGCGTTTTCTCAATAAAATAAATATTATTTTGTATTAAAAATGTTGAAATTAGTCAGAATAATTGTTTATTATATCTACAGCTATTAAATTGATCAAATATAATTTAACAGATGAGTCAAAATTTGAGATTTTATGGAACCATAACAGTATTAAGTAAGGAGCAATTATATTACTGTAAAAGTAATCCTGGTAAGCTGACTTTTCGGTCGAAATACATGTAAAGTTGTTCCATGAAGGTATAACAAAACAAGAATCAACTGTAATGGTCTACTAAATTTATCGAATGAACTTGAGAAAAAAAACCAGTCATATTTTCATATGCAATGGTAAATCTTGGAATATTAAAAATTACTTTCAACTGTTTTTTAACATATAAGGCTATTCAAACACGTCCACCAGTTTTATTGGTGGCTTCACCATACAAATCATGTATAGCACCCCCTAGCAACCCACCACGAGCATGTTGATGTCAATGTACTTGATACAAGTGATACTTTTTTCAATGTAAATGACCTTATAAAAGACAAATGAAAGAAAATGATGATAATGAAAAAAATATAAAATTTTATCACATGCATAGTACCGGTACATCCTCATAATGACTCTTGAGCAGAACTCGTGTTATATTTTATAGATGTTTCTTTATAAAACGGGGCGAGGGGTGTAATGTTTTTAACCTTTTTTTTTAAACAAAAGCAGATCATACTGTACTAAGATCCATTATTTGATAACTTTTTACAAAATAAAATTCACAAAAACTTCAACTAAATTTTTTTATTAAAAATAATAAAACATGTGAATAATAGGAGAACACCGGATGGGGCTCTAATTTAAAATTCTAACTGAATATGCTGATGCCATTACCATAGAAAATTTGCATACACAAAGGTATCAGAACTTAAAATTAACTTTATTCTTTCTAGAAGATCCTTTCCCTTAAATTAAATGGTCTTTCTTTGACTGTATATACTTTTGTCACAAAAGCAACATTCTAGTTGGGGTTTGAAATTTCTATATTTCTTGTAGTGATCAATAGAGGAAAAAATTATTATATGTACATGCTTCGTTGTTATTCTGATCTAGCTAAATCTGAAAGCATGACTGGAATAAGTCAATATTAACTGATGTCGAATGGTCACCATTTTTTTCACACATGTTCACGTGTTGCAAAAAGCATACAAGTTTTTTACTACAGTCATTATTTTCTGCATTAGCCGCAGTATGGAGTGTAAATTCGCATGGGTCAAATGACACATTACCATAGCTGTCAAAGTTTGCTGTTGTTAAATTTAAATCATTTGTTTCAAATGCACAGCTTGTATCTATGGCTGAATCATATTTTCTTTTGCTTGATGTTGCTTCTGTATCGTGGGACATTTCGAGTGATTTTCTAAATCAAGCCTCACACATTCTACAAATACAGTCATGATCTTTGAATGCATATGCATTTTTGACAAAAGTATAAAACAGTGGTTGATTTCGCCCCTGTGAGAGGTGCCAGTAGTGCTTAGTCACATCTTCTCGTTTACAGTGTATGCAAGGGCTTGGTGGACTGGCTTCATGCACCCTGCAGGTCTTTCAACAATTTTCAAATGTACCAGTACTTCACTATTTACAGGCAGTACTTTTTCTTAAAGATTGAACATTTTTCATGAATATCTTATAGAGTATGTGGCCAAAAGTATTGCCACATGTAAAAAAATCCCTATATAATCAACCAAAACCATATTTTTTCAAAATATTATTGTGAAGTCATTTCTGGATAGATTTTAACAAATTTTACACCAAAACATTCAGAATTGTCTATATTTTGACTGTTTATTTGCTTATTATGTTTATATGAGTGGTTTTTATTTGTACATAATTTAAATATAACAAATAAAAATTGACTTTGATTCTCCTATATATTTCAACTAAAAATAAATCCTAAAAATTAACAATCCTGGTTAAATTATCTACAAATAAAAACCACTCAGTCATATAAACAAATGAGCAAATAAACATGCTGTACAACATTCTTTGAAATTAGAAGGTACCAATTACCATTTTAAGTGGGTACCTGGTACTATCCCTGACTAAAACTAAAAGGCCTGCACCCGTTGACAGATTGACTTTGGTGGCATATTTCAGAAAAGGGGGGTGCATACAACCAAGTTCGGGTTGTAGTTGTGAATCCACGAGATTGACAGAATGGGATAAATGCATCGAATTTCTAGACAATTGCACTGTACATCAAAACAGTGTGTTTTACCTCACATGCCTACCGTTATTCCATTGTTTACATGTGTAAATATTGATTGCACGAGCAAAATGGGAGGAGCAAATTTTTCAACCTTGATTCTGTTTGGGTGACGTTGGAATATTGATTATTTTTCTTAAACTGTTACGAGTGATGTAAATTCCCTTTTACCCGATGAAGTGTAGATATTATTCTGTCCAAGGAACCAGTTTTTTTATTTTTCCCTCCACGGGAACTTTATTCTGTCAGATGCAAAAAGTGTAAACATACGCGACAAAAAAAAATTACGATTTTCCGAGGTAAAGAAAAAAACCGTTATTTTTACATTCATCGCAGACCGATTTTATACCAGACTGAAAATCATGACCATTATTAAACATAAATGTGATTTTTAATCATATTTCAATCATTTTCATTGGTTTAATAGAACAAAAACGTAGTTTTCCAAGTACGTATAATTGTTTGGGTTTGTGAAGCGCCATCTAGCGGAAAATATTTACGATTATCTCCCTTGGATTTTTAAATATTCCACGGACCGGAAAATTAGAATTTTTGCGAGTCTGCTGTTCAACTGTTAAGTAATATTACATGTATGTTCCGTTTGTTGTAATCACAATACGATCATCTCCTCATTCATGACTTATTGCGGGGGTTGCAGCAAGCTTGTATCTGCTAACCTTTCCAGAACACCTGAGTTCAACCCCGATTGTTAGTGGGCTTCGCATTGCTCGATCTTTAGTTTTCTGTGTTATGTTTTATAGATCTTTGTTTGTCCTTTTGTCCTTTTTCGCTTTCCATTGTATTGTATGTCCTTCGTCGAGTTATGGATTTTGATAACCCCGTTTGGTATCATAAACATTTCTAACTTATAAGCTACACGAACACCATCTGATATGGAAATCGTGTTGGATAAATATATCATGAAATACATACAAAACAAATTATCAATAAATACATTTCATGATTGATGTATTCCAATTAGAAATATAATATAAAGGATATATACATAAATATATTTTCACTATGAATCTGTCAATAAAAAAAGTATGCCTAACACCATGATGTTTACATAGAAATAAATAGGGGATATATAAGCTTATAATTACAACATTTTAGCGGCTACTAAAAAAAGAAGAAAAAAATGCAAGCGAATAAATGATATAAGGTATACATTTTGGTTTGTGTATTATAAATATTTAACATGTAACGATAAATAGCAGTTATTGTACACCACATTTTTTATATAGAGCATACATATGTAGTAAACAACAGAAATAATACTATTCGACAAATATTTAATTTCTAATTTCTTTACTGTTATACTTACAACTTCTTTTTTCAGGAAGTCGAAAAACTATTTTTTCAATAAACATTAGGTCACACATAATAATATATATAGTATAAATCCACAACAATTATATTTATAATCTCTTTACTTTTATGCTTACAACCTCTGTTCATGATATTGTAATTATTATACACAGTGTTAAATAAGGAAGTAGAAGATACAGTAATTGTATCTATAGATATAATATTATACATTTAACATTTGATAACTACCTGTTATTGTCCTATAACAATATCAATTCAATACGACAGAGGTAAATTGTTGTTGTGTTTAACAATTAATAATGCATGTATAAGATACAGTACTATTGAACCAAAAGAAGCCCATTATATCCAATACGGGTAATGTATGTTGTTTCAATAGTAATGTATCTAACTTGTACAATAAGATTTTTGTTGAAAAAACAAATGGTATGACATTTAATCCAATTACAGCTTTAAAATTGATTTATTGATTTATATATCAACAATCAAGTGTGCATTAAAAAAATGTCAGGTATTAAAGGTAATCAAATATATACCCTTTGCACCAATAAACCCCGATATCTTTTTTGTTTATTGATATAGTAAAATATAAAATAGTAATTTATAAGAATAATGTTATTATTATCTTAAGTGAAAAACAAATCAATTTAATAAATTAAGCTTAAAACATAGATAGTGTTATCGTCAATCGAGTGCGACTATATAAAAATCGTTCGACCGTTCAAGGTAAAAAAAATAACAGGTAACTGTTGTACACATGTAATTGGATGGACACGATGATGACTGACACATAGTTGATGGAAAGACTGGTCATTTCAGAAAGGTATGTAATATGTATACACACATATTTTTGTAGGAATTAATACATCGATACACAAACACATTTTGCACAATAACATTGTATCAAATCCGACGCAAAATTATCACATTTTAAGCTAAACAAAGCACACATTGAACTTGCGGAAATGATATATATGAACGAAATAAATTGATAAAGCATCTCGTCTCTTTTTTTTCCTTTTTCAAAATTATTTAAAACTTTGGCTTAATATACAACTGAAAGTACATTTCTATATTTTTGTTCAGATCACTATCTACAGCGATGGATCTTTAGCAGATGAAATTTGATGAACATTTTATAAAAGAACGAACTGGACATCTAGAGAAAATGCATCAAACATGGATTACGCTTTTTTCTTCTTCTGTCATTTGAATTGGTCAATTATAAACACATATCGAGAATCTACACACGAGTGTATGTTTTTTTGCTGACGATTCAAGTTCCGGGAAATTGTAATTGCTTTGTTTAAGAGCGAGTTAATTTTCCCATGTATTCTGACTAGGTTAAAAATATTAACCTTGTCACAAAAATAGATCAAATTAAAGTAAAACTCTCTTGTTAGTACAGCAGCTTGTATCATCGACCCCTATTAGTGGCCTGTATCATCGGCCCCTATTAGCGGCCTGTATCATCGGCCTCCATTAGTGGTCTGTAACTTATATTAGAGGCCGCATTTACAATAACTTTGCTGGGGGTATTATTGTACAAGTAGATAAAGATAGATTAACTACTGATGTTTTCTTTTTCTTTTAGATAATATTCCTCAGATATAGGACAATAATCATAGATATCTATCATGGACATCACCCGACAGACCAAATCATTATGTCGTTTTGGTATAGCTACATGTATTAGTAAAAGATTGAAATTATGGTGCAAACATAAACTAGTATATGGAATAAATACACCATAGGGATAAGCGTAAACAATGTACAGATAGTGTACCGGCCGCTCTCATAGACAAGTGATATCAACTTACAAACATCCCAATTTTCCCACGGTACTACTGTTGAGTATATACTCAATTCCGTCTCTCAGCTGATTCCAAATTAATGTGATATAATGTGATCTCTAACAACATAAAAAGTAGGGTTTTCTTAATCATTCACTGAATTGACCAGATATATCGTGGCTGTCAGTTTTATTGGTTGAGGAAACCAGATCTTCATTTTGATATATAATGACGATGGATAATACAATTTTAACAATCTTGTCTTTTCCAGAACGTGTACACAATATAACGGAATGGCCTATGTGCTGGTCATGAAAGATTATTTAAAAAGGAGGCGAATCGGAGAGAATTTCCGGAATTTCAACTCCTATTAAATATGTTTAATCAGTCAACCGATTTCACCGTTATTACCTGGATGTTTACTTTTCGTACCCAACATTTAAATAATGATTCATTATCACAAAAGTCATAATGATACGAGATTGAAAAATGTCTGTTCTGATTGCAGAAGTTGACATTTACACAGAATCTCTATGAGATATTGGAAAATTTTCTATACATCAGACGAGAGACACAATTTTCTTAAGTCGTGTGTCACGTGAAGGTGAATCTTGTAAATCCTTTATAACGGTATCAACAGACGTGGCGGTAGAATGGGTCGACTTTTTGCAGTTGGGTCGAAATGTCTAGCTACTTTACTTTTGTACACAGTGTTGAATCAGGAAGTCGGAGAACATAATAATACATATAATATAAATCCACAACAATTAAATTTCTATTTATTTACGTTAATACTGACAAGGTTTGTTTCATGTTATTGATATGCACGGTTAAATCAGGAAGTCGAAGGTACAGTCATTGGATATATAGTCTCCTGCTTATACATTTATGTTTGTATATATAAACAAACATCTAAACAGGTGACTTGTAGTCATCCCGTCGAGGGAAGAACACAAATTTGACAGCTCTAAAATCGAATTCTAACACTGTTTGGTTTAATTTTCAGACGTATATACATCCTGGACATCACCTGATAATACAAATCATTCTGAATGTTGGGATGACTACAAGTATTATTTGGAATTTTACTTTCCGTAGTCATAGTACTATTCAAATAATAAATCAGCAATTCATAAATCCCCATGACACACATGTATGAGAATAAAATAGATTCGTTCTTATTCCAGAAGTTCACATTTGTAGAGATGCACTATAATATATTGTAGAATTTACAACAAATCAGACAGGATTCGATCATTCATCTAAAAAGGGTGGTGGGGGTCATTCATATCTAAAGGTATATATACAGCCATCCGCTAGAATAGGTATACTTTTTCAAGTTATAGTTCACGTCCCACCTTCCCTTAATTCCAGTTTCTTCACATATCAATGTTAACAGGGAAAAAAATATGAAACTATTGGCAACATTGTATAGCCATGTCACTTGCAAAGGTACACTTAGTTCCTGTTGGTGTAAGGTCCCTGATGACATTTCACTGTATATTGCCGTTTGGGACATTGCTTTTCACCATATGTAGTGTTGCAACGCCAACGTGTTCACATTTGTAGAGATTCACTATAATTTATTGTAGAATTTACAACAAATCAGACAGGATTCAATCATACATCTAAAAAGGGTGGTGGGAGTCATTCATTTTTGGACTTATACCTCGAATTTGACGACAATGGTCAAATCAGTACTAAAATTTATGATAAACGGGACGACTTCAATTTTAAGATCATAAATTTTCCAAATATGTGCAGCAATATACCAGCTTCTCCTGCATATGGTGTTTACATCTCGCAGTTGATTCGCTATGCAAGGGCCAGTAGCAATTATTCTGATTTCCTGAAACGGCATCTTCATCTGAGAAACAGGATATTGGACCAGGGCTATAGAAAGATTCGCCTTATTCGATCTCTTAAAAAGTTTATATTCCGATACCAAGATCTTGTCGAAATATATTCCGTCTCTGCAGAAAAGATTATAAGCGATGGATTTTCATATAGTGAAAAATGTATAAAGATAAGGTTTCAACAAAAATGTCAAAAATATTGTTTTTATCAATGTGTGACGTAAAAGTGTTTTTGACATTTGGCGCTGATTTGACAACTGTTTTACCTGTTTTGTTCAAGTATTGTTGTAAATACTGTTACAGTGACAGCCGGAAACTTTGAGTCGTAATGAAAGGTGGAGGTTTGGCGCTTTAAAATCTGATTCAACCCACCATTTCTTTAGAAATGCCTGTACCAAGTCAGAGTCATTGCGGTGTTCACGGTTTTCCGGTTGTTGACTGATTTTGTCTGTTTATATATTCACGAGTTTTGACTTTCCCTTTGTTAGATTGTTCGGAGTTCGGTAATTGTGCTATTACCCTTATCTAAAGGTATATGTACAGCCATCCGCTGGAATAGGTATACCTTTTCAAGTTATAGTTCACGCCCTACCTTCATTTAATTCGGTTTCTTCACATGTCAATGTTAACAGGAAAAATATGAAGCTATTGGCAACATTGTATAGCCATATCGCCAGCACAGTTCCTGTTGGTGTAAGGTCCCTGGTGAAATTTCACTGTATATTGCCGTTTGGGACATTGTTTTTCACTATATGTAGAGTTGCAACGCCATCGTGTCGACGTCTCAGTTAGGAACCCAACTATATGAAAGGAGAAGAAGCCCCCTTTCCATACCTCAAGCTATGTTTTACCTTTGAAGCTTAATGAAGCTTGACATTCAAAAAAAAATATCACCTGTGTATTTTGTATATATTTACCTTTGAATTGTTTACATAGTGAGTAGGGTGTTGGATTTCATAAATAACCAAATAAAAAAAAGATACAAGTTATACATAAGACTGAATACATTTGATCATATATTAAATATCTTTGCGGGAGACTTCCTAGTTGCTTAAAAGTAATATGTCATGAACAATTTAATGTTAAGGTTCAAGCACTGCTAAAAGGAACACAATAAAGACCGATATTAATACTGACTACGACAAAACTGTAGAGGTCACGATCTTAAGGATAGCACCCTATACATGTATTTGTAAATCTGTAATACTTCTCTTTACAAATATGACGTGTGTCTTATGTAATATTAACTGTTCTTTTCCCTCCTTTTCAAAGACCATATGCAATTTCCTTAGATGCGTGACAACCCAAAATGAGTTTGAGATAGTTCATATTTCACGTACACCTGTGCATTGGACAGTATCAAGAAACATCTAGTTAATACATGAACTTTCACATGGTTTAGAAAATGTAAATGAAAATGCACAAATAAAGTTTTTTTGTTTTTTTATAAAATACCTTGTAATTTATATCTTATTGCTTCTACCCATTAAAATTAAAAATTGTCCAAGGTTTTTGTTCTAGTCAGAACACAGGGCTTACTGCATCAAAGTTCAAATATATTTTTTGGCTCAATACCCGTTGGTGCTTACGTATGCACTGCTAAAATGAAACCTAGTAATATTCAATAGTCACACAACAACTTTGACATAGAAAGTCGACCACTTAAAATAAAAAGTGGATTTAATAATAATTAAATGTGCAAAATAAAATAACAGACAAAATGACAAGCAATAGCCTACAAAACATTACACAGAACACTAAAGATTAGAAGAACCCTACTAAAACCGGAGGTGAACTCATGTACATTGGAAAAGTAAGTAGTTGCAGTTCCATTATTGACACCCGTCATGATACTGAACGATGGTTAAGTTGAAGTCATCACTTGGAAAGCTGCTTTATTGACTCCATGACCTGGTAAACCATTACGGAATATCTGTGTCATAAATGACGACGGGTATGTTCCCTTTGTTGTAATCACAATACGATCATCTCCTCATTCGTGACTTATTGCGGGGTTTTTAACAAGCTTGTCACTGCTAACCGTTCCAGAACACCTGAGTTCAACCCCGATTGTTAGTGGGGTTCGCATTGCTCGATCTTTAGTTTTCTGTGTTGTGTTTTATAGATCATTGTTTCTCCTTTTGTCCTTTTTCGTTTGGCCATTGCATTGTATGTCCTTCTTCGAGTTATGGATTTATATTACTCCGCTTGGTATCATAAACTTTTCTAACTGATAAGTGACACGAACACCATCTGATATGGAAATCGCGTTGGATAAATATATCATGAAATACATACAAAACAAATGATAAATACGTACATTTCATGCTTGATGTATTCAGATTAGAAACATAATATAAGGGGTACATACATAAATACATAATACACCCATAAATATTTTCACTATGAATCCGTCAATAAAAAAAGTATGCTTAACACTCCGATGTTTACAAAGAAATAAAAAGGGGATATATAATTTTATATTTACCATATTTTAACGGCTACGGTTGAATCAGGAAGTCGAAGAATTAATTTTTCAATACACATCAGGTCACACATAATAATATATAAAGCATAAATCCACAAACATTATATTCCTAATTTCTTTTATAATTACAACTTCTGGTCATGCTATTGACATTGCCATACACAATGTCAAACCAGGAAGTAAAAAGATGAGGTAATTTGATATATAAAAATAATATAAATATTTAACATTGCATAATACCTGTTATTGTCTCATAACACAGTCTATTCAATTCCACAAGGGTAACTTGTTTGTTGTGCTTAAGAATTAATCATGCATGTAGATAAAGATAGATTAACTATTGATGATTTTATTTCTTTTAAATAATGCGCCTCAGATGTAGGACACTAAAATAATAATTGTTTGATTAGAATAACGAAAGGTGCTAATTTAATTTGGAAGTTTGCAGACCAGAAAGTGAACGTATTTGGCCCTGCTCATAATGGAACAATCGCATTTTAAAGGATATGTTGACAAAGTTTTATGAAATACGGAGGGAATAAGTCTATTAAAGAGAACAGCCTGCGGCCGTGGGTTTAAATCCCTGAAGACAATAGACACTCGACGGTCACCCGAAAAATTCCATTGTACTCCGGAGAACCCGTCACCATCTCCTACACGCACTATTGAGTTCATTGATTTTTACCTGAAAAATATTTTACCTGTAAAAATTGCTTGAACTGGGATATTTTTCATTATTTTTATTTTTTCACTAAATATATAGCACTTCTGTCTTTAATAGTCGAAAAATCAAGCCTTCATATATCATATAATATGAAGAATATATCATTGTCGTTTTGTTCGATTCTGTATGACATTTTTAATTTATATACATGTAAGAAGCGGAACGAAAAATGAGTTTTGAGATTGTGCAACTTCCTCATTAAAAAAGCTCTTAAAATTAGTACATTTTTAAATTATAGAACCTCACAGATCAATTGGAGGATTTATTGCTTTTTGGGGGAGGGGTAGATTATGACATTGAGCACTGTCATTTGCTTTAGCTATTTGCTACCAAACCTTCAACTTAACATTGGTAAAAAATACTTAAAAACTGCAAAAGGTATTGATGAATCATTGATACTTGCAATTGTTTTACGTAACTGTTCTACTAAGCCAAGTTATATCTTTCAACTCGTGAACTAAAAGTTTGGAAATATATATTTAACCTATTCCACTTCGAAATGCTTATCCAAAACAGGAATCCGAAGTTTCGACCTTTGTGTTTGTTTGTTTTGACTTTTCATGAATACGAGGCCCATTTTGTGTTTGGTTTTCGGTTGGATTATAAACTGTCCCTGTTTGTCTTTTTGTTGTTTTGTGTCAAGTTGTTTTGTGTATTATTTAAGTGTTATAATCAATACAAGTTAAATAATTCGTCTGACCCCAGATAGTTTCAACAGTTACAACTGTTCTTAAACCTTAATGAATTGGCAGACATATGCTACAAATATTTTCGGCATTGGCTTTAACGTGACATTTATTCGATTTTTACATTTTTTTCTTTGTCTATTATACTTAATATGATTATACTTCAACCCGTGTCGTCATCCGAGTCATCATCACAAAATTCAATGATAATGGGTTCTATGACACTTCTATCTATACAGTTTTCTTTGCAGTATTCTTTTTCAATTTTGACCACATGTTCTTCTGCTTTTGTTCACACATCTTTTGTGATTTTTCCGAAAGCGGCGTATCTGAGTTCTTTAGCATCTTTTAATCGGAAGGTGGTATTGTTTTTAGCCACGAAACCTTTGACTTGCGCTCATATTAATTCTATCGGGTTAAATTCACAGTGTCGAAAGGGGGTTCTTAATACTTCATGTCCGTGTAAATTAGCAATTTTATCTGTTTTATAAACTATTGGGGTCTTTTTTTGTTTTATTTTTTCAAATAATACTTTTTTGGTGTCAGTAGCAGAAAACGGAATGTTGTGTTGTGCAAGATAGTTTTGGAGAACAGCTTTTTTCTGACTAAAATTTGGGCACACCGTATCTTCTGTTTTAACATTGTGATACCTTGCATTATCTAACACAACCAAGCAAGGATTTTTCAGAGCAAGCATCAATTGATTTTTAAACCATTCAAGAAAGACAACACTACTCATCTCCTGGTGATAGTCACCATCCTTTGATTTGGCCAGAAACACTAAATCGCAGCCGTCAATCAAACCCTCATTTCGCGTACCTGCATACAAAACAATCAAACGTTTGCCTTTACCCGAGGATATTTTTGGGGCATCTGACCCATCATTCGGAAGCCACATATAATCTGTGCAGTGATTTTGGTTAACCCATGTTTCATCCATGTACACGATATCATACCCTGCTTCCCTAAAAGATTTGATCTTTCTCAGATAATTACACCTATCATTGATAATAGACACTTGATCATACAGAATTCTTCGATTATCACCTATTTTTTGCATAAGTACATCCAAGATCGATGAGAGTTACAGTAAGCTTAGACTTTGATATTTTAATAGAATCTTTTATTTCCTTATGTACTATTGAGACGGTCGGAGCAATTTTCCGTGAATATAAACCGTGGATTGTTCTTTTAATAACACAATGATCAAAGTCGTCCAAACTTTTAGCTCTTTCCATGGGTCTATTTAACTTACAAGGCCTCTTACCATTCATAATACGGTGCACTGAAGTGTAAGACACACCCAAAGCTTTAGATGTCTTTTGATATACCCTATCAAATGAGACAATTGGCTTCTTCGTTGCCTTTCCTTACTAAAAAGGGCAAACAACTTTTTTACAAACTGTTGGCATTCCGGAGACAAGTCAGACTTTTTACCCATTATACAAAAAATGCAAAATATAGCAATAATTTATGAGAGAAATGCTTGTCAGGTTCGTCTAAAGTACACGTGGCTGAGAGAAAGATTTTACAGGTAAGATACCTGACGTACGAATAGCTCTTATATAAAGTACATGTACTCCCACCCGAAAAATGACAACAAAATAGGACCAAAATACAAAATTTCATCCGAGTGCAGCCTCAGCCAAAACAATAAGAAGCATTACTGTAACATTTTTAATTAGCACTCCTATTTCTAAATAAAACTCTCGTTTATTTTGCTTTTTAAAAATCTATAGTTTAAAAGATATTTGGATTTTTCATTATTCTAATAAAAAAATTATTACTTTAATCATAGGTGTCTATCTTGGACATCACCCGGTAGACCAAATCATTACATCGCATTGGTATAGCTACATGTATTAATAAAGGGACAGTCGTGGTCTGATCGCATGCTAGTTGGATTTCGAACTAAATGTACTGTCTATCTGCCTATCACCACTAACTTTGTGAGCCCGAATTCCCTTCATACTCAATATAACATTATGTGATTAAGTTTTTGTCATTGGATTTCGGGGGTCGGTAGTTCTCTCCACCAATAAAACCGACTGCCATGATATAGCTGAAATATTGTTGAAAGTGGCGTTAAAGCCCATAACACTAAAACCCTAACCAAGACCGGCCTTAGGAGGTGCGGGGTCCAATGCTGTTCTCGATAACACATGCAGAGCGTTGTTTTGTGCACGTGAACAGCCGAGAGTAGATATCCTCAGCGTGTGACCCTTTAGACACGAGGACCAAATAGGAGCAATTGGTACACTTGGATTAAGGCTTGTCCGGCTCCTAACCACTGTATTAATATTTTTATGGTTCAAAATAATATAGTATATTGAAGATATCGCTTCAGGAATAGGCGTAAACTGGGTCGACGAGATAAACACCAACCTACTTATATCAAGAAGTAGGTGCCCCTGAGATAACACAGATGACAAAACCTCCTCTATGTAAATATAATAGAGTGAATGGCGAGCCCGACCCCCATCTGGCATGTGATCATTTTTAAATACTATTTCTTATGTTAGTTAGAGAGAAAAGGGTTCAAATTGATACAATGAACCAATAATGTACCGGCCGCTCTGGAAGACAAGAGAGTCACTTACAAGCATCCCAATTTTCCCATGGTACCGCTGATATGTATTTACTTAATTCCGTCGCTCATCCGATTCCGAATGAATGTGATATAATATGATCTTTAATATCACAAAAATAATGTCTTTCTGAATCATTCATGATAAAGCAAAAATCATTTCCTATTGTTCATTTTGGTATAGGATGACGATGGATATCAAACTTTTAGCAAGCCAGCCTTTTCCAGAAAGTTTACAAAAGATGACGGAATGACGTATATCATGGAAAAAATATTTAAAAAGGAGGAGAATCGGAGAAAATTCCGGAATTTCAACTCTTTTTAAATATGCTTAAGCACTCTATCGATTTCACCGTTATTACCTGGATGTTTAACTTTTCGTACCTAAAATTCAAATAATGATTCATGATCACAAAAGTTATAATGATACGAGACTAAGAAAATCTCTGTTCTTATTCCAGAAGTTAACATTTACACAGATTCTCTATGAGATATTGAAAATGTCCTATAGGCCAGACGAGATACTCTCGTAAGTATGAAGTCACGGAAGATGAAGGTTGTTTTTCCCATGTAAAGGTATCTGCAGCCGTGGCGATATAATGGGTCGACTTTTTCAGTTTCCAAATATATATCGTCGTGTCAAAATTTCTAATTGTTTTACCCTCATTCTTACAACAAACTTTTAAATTGCAATGCACAGCGTCAAATCAGGAAGTCGAAGAACTAATTGTACACACATAATAACATAAATTCACAAACAAATGTATATTTCTATTTTTCTTTACGCTTATGCTTCTTTTCAGTGTCAAATCAGGAAGTCAAAGGTACAGTAATTGCATATATAGATATAATATATACATATATTCAACAGTGCATACATACTTATTTTACTTGTTATTGTACCATAGCAAAATCATTTAAATTCCATAGATTTGAATTGTGTGTTGCGTTTAATAATTAATAATACATGTAGATAAGTGATAAGTCAGATTATTTTTTTTTCTTTAAATAATGTTCTTCAGATAATCATATTAATCATAGGTTTATAACGTGGACATCACCCGATTGTACAAATCATTATGGATGTTGGGATGACTATAGTAGTATTCAAATAATAATCCACGATTATAGAAAAAACAAAAAGACATCTTATTAAATATGTTTAATCAGTCAACCGATTTAATCGTTATTATCTGGATTTTTACTTTTTGTACCTACAATTCAAATAATGATTCATTATCATCAAAAGTCATAATGATAGAGACTAAAAGTAATGTTCTTATTCCAGAAGTTCACATGTCTAAAAAGGGGGATCATTCCTATATAAAGGTATACACAGACGTCCCGATGGTGTGGATATACCTTTTCAGCTTTCAAATAATGACTAGCTTGTAAATTTTCCTCTTCATTATATGAATGGGGTTGTTTTACAAATTCAACTAACACCACAATGTCCAATTTTACCATGCATACACCCTGATGTGTCTTAAGTGCATAGTAAATGGCAAATCAATATACTTATGTCAGATATTAGTGCGGTTAGGGTTAGGGTTAGGATTATGGTGCTTAAAGGAAAACGCCATGGTCTTAACAAGTTAGCGTGAAAATTTAAATGACAGTAAATAAAAGACATTTGTGTTAATGAACGCTAAAAATAGTATACCGTAAGGTAGAATTTGGTCATTGAAGTTGCATGTAGCACCAAATAATGGGGATCGCCATTTTTCGTAACTCTTCAATGTGAGGAGACAAAAGGCCTAATCCATTCTCGGATTATACCTGCAATCAAAGCTCTTCCGAAAGAGTCGTGACGTCATGCAATCGGTATCGTATATTATAGCAGCATTGCTCAGTTGCAATTGTATCATTAAAGATTATGTAAATCGTAAAATAACGTCGTTTATTTATCTTTTGATATTTACAAAATCACTATGACTTCATATCAAGCATGTTATTGCACTAACGAAAAGGGAAAGTGTGGGAAGATTTTTTTTTCTAAATACCAATCAGGACTATTCTAGTTAACACATCGACCAGTGACCACGAAAAACACGGCATTGGCGACAAACAAGAATAAAGCATATGTACGCATAAAACGAGCTAAAAGTGACAGTTAGCTTTACTACGGCTAATCATGTAAAACATGGAATTCTACGTAGATACCCCCCCCCCCCCTTTTCACCCCCAATACAAATAAACGCATTTGTTTTATGCAAATGTAACATGGGATGAGGATATTAAGAAAAAAATTAGGAAGATATACAAATTGTTAACATTGTATTGCAGATGATCTGATATTAAAACATAGCCAAAAGGGCTCGATGTTGGGAAGAGTCAAACTTTATTTATTTATTCAACTAACATGATCTGTCTCCGTGTCGTTACATGAAGAGGTGTCATGGCCGCTTAAACGACGACGGGAAATTCAAATATTCATATTTCTAATTGGGTATATTAATGTTAATAAAGGTGTTTTTTATTTAATAATTAGTTATTTACGAATAAAAAGTTACAATACATTGAATTATAACAATTGTTCAACTGACTGGAGTTTTCCTTTAAAGCCACTTTCAACAATATTTCAGTTACATCGTGGAGGTCAGTTTTGTAGGTGGAGGAACCCTGAGAACCCGGAAAAAAACACAAACCGGTTGCAAGTCACTGAACACTTTATCACATAATCTTGCATCGAGTGAACATCGCCCGAGTGGGATTAGAACTCACAACGTTAGAATATTATATTAGCTGTTACTGGTAATTAGTGTTTATCATATGTTAGAGATTGTACTCTTCATCCTATTAGAAAAGCATAAAGAACACTGCAAACTTAGATAATATATTCTTATTTAAGTGGCTTTTAAGTAACACATTTTTTTCTATATATGGTTAATGAATTACTAACGTAGCTTAATAAGGAATGCAACATGCTGTCGAATATCTCAAATACAGAAAATACCATGTGTACAACGTTGTAGACATATGTTTCATCTATGTTTTTATATTTATGTATTTATAATATTTAATTTACTAGTGCTGTCGTAGTATCCTTGCTTGCAAAGTTATGCAATGTAATATTTATATGCACACTGCATAAGATATCAAAGGGGTAATAAATTATAGATTCTGATATGACGTCCTTCAAACGCTTTGAGTCCAGACCCATGGTAAAAATAATATTTATCTATGACCGATTACGTCATAGATAGACGTGGTCTGTGCTTGTAAAGCGGATTTTCTCACTCCCTTGTAAAAGATGTACAATGATAAGTATGCAATACACAAAATAAATAAACATTCGTGTATTGGAAATCGGCTCAGGCGATATAGAAAACAGACAGGTATTATAAACCCGTATCCCTTGCAAAGATCCAGAATAACATATAGTATTCTTGCATATCCCTGGGTCTAAAAACCGCACAAATTAGAATTCCGCGAAATGTTGTTCATGACTTTCGTATATAAACAACATGACGTCATATGAAGACTTCCAATTTAGACCGTAAAGATCCTGACGTTTGTTGGCTTCGTGTACGCCTCCTTGTCAAAGTGGAATTTGCAGTATATTCCCTTTCTTTTGAATTGATGTTCATGAATGACAACATTTAGTAATCTCAAAACATATTTACCATCGGCATTGAAGCACATTTTCGGTTGTCATTTCAAACATCTTTGGAAAAAAACGGAATATTATTGTAACATTTCAGTCCGGTCAATTAACGGAACAACCAAAAACACTGGATGACCTAGGCCGTTTCGATTTAAAAATGTTCCGTAATTGTCCTATTACAATCGAAATAATTATCGGTAGCCATATATTTATATTGCTTTTACCACGGGTTGTCACTTTATGCCTTCATTTTACCCCTCGCTACCGCTCGTGGTAAAATATTCCGCATACAGTGCCAACCCGTGGTAAAAACAATATAAATATATGGCTACCGTTAATTATTTCTTAAATATCCCGTTGGAATGGAACATAATGCTAAATATTGATATCATTTTCTCAAGTTGAATAATTTAATGGTGCTGGTGATATTTAGGCACTCTTTATTGATAAACCAAAAACAGTATTTTATGTTATGCTATAGTACATTTCATGCATCACTCGGTCTTTCTCAAGACAAGCTTGAAGATCCCCAAGGAGTATTCATTAGGACAGACAATGCAATGACAATTAAACCATTGTCATAAGTAGTGTTGAAAGTGTTTTTGGTAGGATGTTATGTACAGATGTGATACTTTTGCTTAGTGTTATCCCTGTGCTTTACCATTTGCAAACTCGAGATTAGGGAAGTTTAGCAATTCCTCGCAATTTGGGGTATCTTTAATATGAAATTGTGCGATATAGACTTTAGTTGCCATTTGTATGCATTGTCCACCAATTGTTGTATCGTCTTACAATTTAAACATTATTTCACTTTAATTTTCTCTCATCTGTTGATTTCCAACGTCTTGATGTTTTACTTGCGAATCTGTTGAATAACCAAGCTGTCAAAAATGATAGGTTATGATGTCATTTTGTGTTTTTTTGTTTTTTTGTTCATTTTATTAATTAAAACTTGGAATGTTGGTGTTCCGATAGTAAGGAAGTAATTGAATTACAGTGATATAATTTATGATGGTTTTCGGAAATAATTCCACGGACTTTTCTGGTACAAAAAGTAAAAACAAAGGTTCCCATGGTGTTTAATTCAATTTCACATATCTCTTGTGGGGCCTTCTTTCCGGTCGCTACTTCTTAAAACTACAACTCTGTTTTTAACTCCTCTAATCAAATAACCTGATGTATTGTGCTTCCTGTTAACAAAGATCGTTTGCATTATTGCAAAGCAAATATTCGTTCGCTAAACCTAAAACTATTTTGCTCTCCTGTTTATGCTTTTATATTATTTGACTTTCCAATCTTTCGATAAAGAGCGTACTCGAAAAAGATTATTCCAGAAACGGGTCGTACGCACTACATTCGAAATCTACTTTTATAACTAAACTCACTTAATAATATTTTCACATAAACAAAGGTGACTAAGGCAACAGACAAAAATATGTGTAGTCACTTGTGACAAAGACATTATATAATGGCTAATTAATTATAATAAGTCAAGATGGATACCTTAAAACTTCTAAAGTGATGAATTCAACTTCTGCATCAGGAAATTCTGGTTCAATACCTTCCTTGTTAGCAAACGGTCTCTATCAAGGAAATCCTGATAGAAAACAATGACATTCATATACATCACATTTTTTTATAAAGATGTAGTACATATTAAAAGATAAAAAGTTGGATAGACCATTAATTACATCTTGGTTTTATGGCACTGTAAAATTGTCCCCGATTATTGTTCATTTGGAATATATGTGTAGATTGTTCATTAGAATCTACAAGTGTACATTGCTTACCATTAACTATAATAAGAAACTTAAATGGAATATTATTAAATTACTAAGTCCTTTTTATGACAAAATGGTGACATTTAAAGCTTCACCTGTCAGAACGCCTTACTGCTACACACCGTACATACTGTCATCATGATGGTGAATTTGAACCAGTATCAAAATATAAAATATATATTGACCAATTAGTGATAATTTCTGCCATGTTTGGCTACTGTATTTAATTTGTAAGCTAAAAAGTATATGGCAACAATAACAGACATGCTACCAAGCTATGGCAATAGCTCAACCAAACCTTCCATGTATGTATTCAACTGTTACATTACAATACTATTCAACAAATTTTGGATTTAATTTGATTAATACTCAAGTGTTAGTACCTATATACCGATTCCTGTCCGTTGTGTGCACTATATGAAAAGTGCACAAAGGAGTCAATACTTTGTTTTTAAATTGTTATATATTTAAAAGTAAAAGAAGAACATGTTAGCATCAATAATGCCATACATTACCCCTTATTTAGTGAGGTTCTTGTTGCTTTATCTTTTGTTTTCTGTGTAATCTGGTTTTTTTTGCACAATCGCTTGCATTTTGTCCTATTTCATTTCTTCATAATATTGTATAAAACATAATTCGAATTACGGCTTCTTATTACTCTTGTTTTCTCCAAAAAAAATATTTCTCATCAAGTGTATTCATCTATATCAATGACAAAAACTAATATATGTTTTTATTTTATAATTTATTTGTAGCAAAATAAAACTGGAAGAACTTGGACGTGCTTAAGTAGCATAGTCCATAACAAAATGCTATGATCGAAACATCAATGGTGGCAATGATGAGAATATCTGGAAAAACAAACATGAAAATATAAAAATGACTTGGTTAATATAAAATATTCAGCAACGTTGAAGACCATAAATGATTATATTAGAGATTGTCTGATAGACAAGACAGAAAAATAAAACATCCTACCACAAAACGGGTTAATATTTTTTGTCGATTTTCTAATGCAAACTATGGAGCGACCTTTCACTATTAGAGGAAGGAGGGGTTAACTAGAAAAGGCGATAGCCTTCTTCAAATATTATCAAAAAATATTTTGGGTCAGCATCCCCCCTCCCACCCCCAAAGGTTAAATGATCGTTCCCCTATGCTATTTATATAATCATACGGATAAACTATTGCATTGTTCCTGTGTTCAAGTATCTACATTTGACTAGATTCCAGTAAATTATGAATTGATCTACACATGAATAAAACAAAATGCAACCAGATTAGTTATATATGAATCTGCATTTATTAAATGAATTTAATCAAAGGCAGTCAAACATGTATTAAGAATCACTTCTATTACAAAACCTGTGTGACCATGACTTATTTTTCCTTTTATAGTACAATGTATATGTTATATTACTGAACCAGCATACAGCAAATGTCTCTCTTATGTGCGTATGTGTCCATAATTTATTAAACATTTTGCTGTGCATATATTACTGAACTTGTATTAAGTTATCACCTATGCTTTTTTCCATTAAGTTCAATATTGACGTTCAAAATATGAATTTCCAAAACAACAACGAAAGAATTCAATATGGTAAGATGTTTCCATATCAGCATTATGTATAAACTATAATTCGATAATAAACTTATTGAAAAAAAAGAGAAGAAGAAATAGAAAAAAGCATCAGATAATAAACAAAATGTTTAGAAAATATCACAAATAAAGGTATTATTACCAAAAAAAAAACATGAATACAAATATGGACGAACAATACTATGGCAACAGGAAATAAATATACAAAACATGTATGTATGTGTTTGTACAAATGTATCTATATTTATGAAAGCACATGAAAAAAATCCACATTTTTGTACTTCGTTAACATTATATTATGGTAGAAAATTTGTACAATGAACTGAAAACATGAACATATTAGGTTTATACAGATCTATGTATCTTTTCAACAATATTATTGTATGTATATAGAACTGTGTATAGGTAGAAAAAAAACTACATACCTGTTGCGTGTGTGTGTGTGTGTATGTGTGTGTGTTCTTGTTTGATTGATAATATCATATCCTCAATCACGTTTTATGACATTTTCAGCAATTTTCACATCCGAGAAAAATAATGAAAGATCAAAAAAGGAAAGAGAACAGGTTAAAATTTGTGCTTATGGAAAACCCTGTCTATAAACATCTTTAATACCCTGTCTACAAAAATCGTTGATACATTGATTGCGAAATATTACGAGATTTTCTCCAATAAAAACATTGAGATCCTGTTTACTAAATACTTTGAGACAGTATCCATAATACACTTTCTTAAGCGATGTCCTAGGAATGTATCTTATTAAAACAATAAAGGGGAACGGGTTTCATTTTAACTCCACTGTAAAGAAGAACATATTGATGAAAGAGCACTGTTGTTGTATCTTTGTTTGATTTACAATAAAGAATATAAGTACAACCCATATATTCACTATAATAATCCATCTCCACCTAAAAGTTTCTGAATAGTCCCACGTCAACGACTGTCACCTTTGCCTACAATTGATTGATATCAGAAGAAATATCTGTCACGGCTAATCCACAGATAATCCATGAGATAAGCCACATTCTATCATTATTTACAAACATCATTGGCAGACGACAAAGTAGTAAAATGACATAAAAATGTAGTCCCGCGGTTAAGGGGAGGAGTTTAGTTAGCGACGTGTGGCAATGGCTCTAACTGAGTGTATTGATATGGACCCAGCTATGTTCTATGTGCCGGAGAGTGCATACTAATTAGAAATATTATGAAAGAATCAGCATATTGATAGTATATCAGTTTGTATATTTGATATAGTAATAATGTACATTTATTTAGCAGAAATATAGAATTGAGGAAGATAACAAAATATATTTAGCAACAACAAATGTGTGAGTTGTCATACATGTAAACGAAAACAATGTGTTTTTTTAATGTTAAAAAATACAATGGATTTCTTTTATTGGCACAATAATAATTGGTTAAATAGAAGAGATAGCAAATACAATGTTAGTTTCGTTTAAATAGATGACAAAATATTAGTTAACACATGATCATTGTTTTTGCTAAAAAAAAATATGTGAACACAAGGTACCTTCTTATTGTAACAAATACCTGTTTAATAAGAAAGTTTTCTAATATGTGTTATATATAAAGGGAAGTGTAATTCCTCGTTTAGTATATTTAATAAAAAAAAATGGGTACCTCCTTGTTGAAGCAAAAGTATTTTCAATGAGATAAACGGGTACCTCGTTCAGGTAGCAAAGATATATATAATAACACTAAGAGTACATGTGCTTAGTAGTAAGAATGTGTGTGTACAGAGAATGGTACCTTGTCATTGTTACAAAAGAGCAAAACACATTATATACATGTAACTGTACAAAAGTAAATAATTAGATGTTAATACTACTTACAGTTGAACACCCTTAACTAGAAATCACATAATTATGTTTAGACAACTCAAGGTAAACATTTTGTTCGTTGTTAGTGAATCTTTGTAAAATATATCCTGGTAATCTAAATACTCAGATAAAAAACAAACAAAACAAACAAAACAGAAAATAAACAAATGAATTGTGTACAAAATACATCCCCTCATTTTTAACAGTCGTCTCCAATTTTGATTGAATATATTGCTAAGAACTACAATAATGCTGTATGACCTTGATAAATTCAAGGCCATGTTCTCAGAATAATGCTGTTTGTTGGATGCATCTTTCATTCCTTCATCTCTTAAAGATTATTTAGCAAGTAACATAATAATAAAAATAATATTTCCTGGTTCCTAATTTAAGGGAGAGGGCATTTATCGACATTTAATGCATTATTTATTTAATACGAACGTAACATTGAAAAAGGCCCAAATATTGAGTATGAATTGTTCCCATGGTTTCGAATTCATAATAACTGTGATTTGTTCTATTCTTGTATTCTCCAATAAAAGTATAAATGCATTTAATCGTTAAATATGAAAACAAAATGAATATCAAGTTTTAATCAACAAAAAAAACACCAAAAAAAATCAATAATGGAATGACTATTTATATCCGAAAGAGTTATATCACAATATGCAAAATTTGACAAAGACTTAATTTTGAATATTATAACTATCTACAAATATAATTTATTGTAAGAAAGAAAACAAAAAGGTTTGTTAAAGGTTAAATTCCAGAAACTTCAACCTTGAAAATACAATATGCATCATATAAATGACAAAATGAATCAAATTTGAAAAATTTATGAAATACTGTTTAAACCCTGTAAAAATGTATAAACTACTTTTTCCAATACAAAATGTACATGTACGTTTCTCATTTTCAAGCAGCTGATCTATATGATATTCACTTTTATAGAAGTTATGATTCTCATTTTTTTGCACCATGAGTCTATAAGGTTAACTTTTAAGATTCCATCAAGTCAACAACTTCTTCTAATTTATTACCAAATTCCAAGTTTTTCGTTTCATCTTTGTCTGCAAAATCCTCAATAATCTGAAAAATATCCATTATTTTAGAATTAATTTGACCTTTCACTAATTATGTTAGTCATAAATCTCATATTTTATTTTTTTAAGCTTAATTAAAAGTATAAGGTGAATCTGTGACAAAGATGCGAATTACTAGAAAATAATCGTATTGTTAATGAACATTAGAGACTACCCAACATTACACTTAGATACACATTAATGTAATGGAATAACATTTTTATTGCTGTTCTGCATTTGACAGTCACAGTAGGGTCTACAACAATGAACAAAACTCACAGCATAACAGGGGCGGATCCAGGATTTGTGGTTAGGGGGCGTGAGTATGTAAGGGGTCTGGGGACCGCTTAAGGTCCCCAGCTGGTCCAGGGTAGAACCCTGGTAGGGGGCCAGGGGGCAAAGCCCCCTGAAGCTCTGGGGATTTTAGGAATTACAGACATTTATTTGAACGACAATTTTGAACCAACCACACCATTTTAATCAGACCAAAAAAACTTGATTTTGAGTCTTAATTTTGTCGGATAATTGTTAACAGTATATTTTTGTCAGATTATAAGAACCTAAAGTAAAACTTTTTTTGAACAACCGTGATGTGAATTGTTCAACTCATGACTGATCGATCACGATATTTTAACCCTTCAAAGAACTATTGGTTTAGTTTTAACGCATTCCTCATTTCACTAATTGGTCTGTACTTTCGGTGCTTGTCCTTTCGGGTGGTTCTAGTTAATACTGCCCGTCCGGATGGAGCTTTTCTTTTCGTCGTTTGATTCATTCATTGAAAACATATGATTCGACCGTTCTTGTTTATAGACAAACAAAAGCGGAAATTGTCGGCGAATCCATATATGAATCAACGAACACACCCAACGTGTATTTACAATGTGTAGGAATATTTTACTACATGTCACGAGTTAACCATTCATGAAAAAGTTGTTTGTTGAACTGCTTAATTAAGGTTGTATAACATATGCTTTGCGAATTTTAGGGGGGTGCACGCCCCGCACGCCCCCTCTAAATCCGCCCCTGCATAAGATGAGTGTGAAACGGCCCCTATCCCGCAACTGAGCGGTACAGTTTACTTCTGTAGATAATAAGGGTAATAACAAAATTACCGAACTCCGAGCAATCTTACAAAGGGAAAGTCAAAACTCATAATTATATAAACAGACAAAATCAGTCAACAACCGGAAAACTGTAAAAACCGTAATGACCCTGATTTGGTACAGGCATTTCTAAAGAAATGGTGGGTTGAATCAGATTTTAAAGCGCCAAACGCTACATCTGAGTATCTCATTTTGATGTCACCTCTGGTATATAATTCAATGTACTAGGTGTGGGATTCTCAACCAAGAAAACCCCAAAACACTGGTGAAGCAATCGTACAAATACGATCATCACATGACGAGCTTACAAATAGAGTTAGAAATAAACAACCACATGACTCCCATCAGGTAAACAGTAAAACAACTAGACAGTTTAATATAGTTTGAAGTGAACTAATTGTACTCAGGGCTCAAGACTACGAGCCTCAATGCGACGTCAATAGCCTACATGGTCATTTGGACAAGATGAGTCACAAAGTAAGGTTATTTATATCTCAATTATTTGTCATTGGAACAAACATATAAAATGCATAGCAACATATGGTGTCAACGAATACAAAATATATCTACCTCTTCCTTGTATTTGGAAATAAAACTGAATAACTGGTGTAAAGTGGCTTGTCTGTTGAACCTCATCTCCTTTGTCTGTTCCTGTAAATAAACAAATATATTTATAACTAAGTTTTCCGTTTTCAATAAATAAAATGCTTAAATTCCAAGTATTGGGTAACATTTTTACATTTGGGAATGATATTTTCATCCAACTAGCGACTGATAGATAGGTAGATAGACAGATACCATCATGTTTGACGTTTCTATTCCCATTACATGATTAAATAGGGAATACAGATACTGTGCTTCTAACTGTCATTTATTTACTATATTATTTGTGGACATGACAAACGTTGATGAAAGATAATATAATAATCTAATTGACAGACACAAATTTGGTCTGGTGTAGCTTTACATGGTGATGCCCGGGTTATTCGATACAAAATTATCTCAGAGAGCAAACATTCCTGGTTACCTTTTCTCGATATTTGCTTGAACGTTATTCTGACATTAAACCATACAGAACTACAGAAGAAATCACAGAAAGCCTTCATTTAAGTATATTGGTATATTCAACAAAAAATACCCATTGTATGATATAAAAATAATTGTAATTCATAGAAAAAAATAATTGTAATTCCTAGAAAGCAATTAACGATCTTCTACTTACAGTAGACATGTCATCCATGGCTTTCCAAAATTCTTGGTCACTGACCATTTCTACTTTCAAAAAGAAAGAGTTTACACGCTTTCTGTACTCTGCAACATCTTTGTAAAATAATAGCTTTTGTGTCGATGATTCCTGTGTGAAAGCAAAAAAGAAAATAATACAAATTAACCATTGGTTGGAAAAGATTTAAGTATATATTAATAAGTCTCGTCAGTCAGTTTAAAATAATATATTGATTTGTATGTTTTGTTTGTCTATTTATGACATTTCATTGCTAAACATAGTCTTGTGCTTAACTATTGGTCTTCTATTTGTTTCCGAAACTATGAAAATTATGTACACCGCAACTACAAATACATAGTAGTATTCGTAGTTAAAATAACATTCGTTTAAAATTAACGTAACATTTACTGTTTTTCTGTACACGAACATGATGTTAACTTGATGTATACATGTATATTATTTTACCGGGATGGGGGCATCAATGCTGCGGGTATTATGGTACTTCAGCGGTGTTCACATCTACTTATATAAGCAGTACCTAGCTCAGAGTGTGATAAAGTACGTGGTGGGGTGTACTCGATACAAATTTATGCAAAACGGTTTGTCAAGGATTCCCAGTATGTACTCTGATTTCATATAATGATAAAACCAACGAGCATGATATAGCTAAAAAGTTGCTGAAAGTGGCATTAATAGAAACATAGATATTTAATATAGTGAGCACCACGCGTTCCTTCAGTGGAATGCACCCGTAGAATAAAATATGGTGTCAGTTGTATAGAATATGGTGTGTAGTCATTGATATGAACAATTTGAAACTGCAGAGCAATAACATTTAAAGAAATTCATGCATAATTAGATACATGAAAAAGCTATATTAATTCAACAACACAAATTGTCTCCCTTTACTCCTTAGTTGCTTTACCTTGCTGACATTTTGTGTTCCTAGAGTGAAACTGTCAATGAAAACTTGTCTTAAAATATCCATGCACGGTTCTACATGACTAGGTACATCTACATCAAATACAATCCGTGGCTTTGAAATCAATGAAGCCCAAACTCTTGTGCCATAGCTAAAATTATAAAAAGAAATTTTCATAACTAATTTCCAAAGATGTGCTAAATTAATTTTATCAATGAATACTATGGTGGTCCAAGTCTATATTCCACCATCATTATACATACAGACTAGAATCATATCAAATGAAGAAGGTGTACCGTCTACTTATCTCTGCCATATTTTCTTGGGGTCATAGAAATCCTGTGGGGTTTGTGTGGTCCTTAAATTTATATCTACCTAAGGAATCAATGCTTATAATTAATACCTTTATTAATTCAATTCCTATCCATATTTCTATAAAACTTGGTTACTTTAGTCATTTTGACAATATTCTAAAAACGATACACGCAGCAATTTTGAGACTGCATTTTTATGTACCATGCAATAACATGAAAACTTGAAAATGGACAACAAAAATAACCCTCTTCCGCTTTTCTGACATTATGAACATCAATAATTGATTGCCTTACCATTCACTTTTCCAGGCTTGAAGTACATCATTATCAGCTCCCATGTCTTTACCCTGTTTATCTAACATACACAGAAAATATCTAACAGGAACCGGTAAAGCCAAGGCATCCATCATTCCTTCAAAGGCAGCATCAATATAGTCTCTCAAAATTAGCTGTAGAAAAAATAACCGATAAAACTGTGCTAAGTTTATTACGATACACAGTGTATAACAATAAAGGTATCATACAGGTGTAATAGATATACATTTCCTAACATAATGTCAATATTATCAAAACTAAGATTTATCTCTCTCATGCATAGATAACAGAGGATTTTTAGCTATCCTGTTTGGGTGTTCGTATTCCCAACCACTTTTAAATTAGTTGACATTCCAATTGTTTGCATTTGAGCCCACTTGATGTAGGTTGTGTCAGAAAAACACTGCAAGCACTGCATTAAATATCTTTATTTGTATTCCACTTTTTTCTCTCTTTAAATGGAAATATATATTACCTTCTAATTCCAGTGAAAAAGAAATATTCCCTCCTTCCTCGCATATTATAGCTGGGAAAATTACTATGAAACAAACAGGTAAGATATATCTTCAAGCAACCAGAAAAAAGTAAGAGTCTAAAACACAGAACATTATAGTTGTAGTGTAAATTATCTACCTTTGTATGAAAGAGTCTGTTGAGAAACAATTCACCAATTTCATGTTCTTTATTGGACTTTTCTTCATCTGTTAAATTTGACTGTAATTAAATTCAAATCACATTAAACTATTATTTAGATTTCCTTATGTATACAGTCATAAATCATTTTTCATAAACAGTCAAACGTCATTAGTAAAAAGTCAAAATTATTTTGTACGCACAGTCAAACATCATTTAGTATAAACAGTCAAACTTTATGTGATAAAACATTAGAACAAAATGTAAATAGAAAGTATGAACTTACAAGATGCCATCTGTGCATGTCTTGTTCCTCTGGTATCTGTAGTTTAATATGGTCTGGATTGAGGAGAAGGGCATTCTGCATATTCTGGTTTTCTAAAACAAAAATATACAATGTAAAAATATATTAAAAAAAGAACCAACAATCAACAATTGCATTCGATTTCTCTTTTTAAAATTATATAATGTTAGATTTTACATTTAAAAATAATAATTATACACGATATATATATTTCATATACCAAACTAGAAAACTTATTTAACAAATAGTTATAATTATTTCATACAAATCAAGCCCTACACACATCGCGCATTTAAAGAGTAACTGATAGAGTTAGTGTACATATCTGATCTGCGTTAGATGTAAGCAGATACTGCGTAAATATATTTAGATTACATGCCCATATAGCTCTACTACTGAAATCATTCAACTTTTTTATAGAATATTATTGAACTATTGCCTATCGTATATGCTTTATCCTAGTACTTAACTATCCATGTTTATGCTTTCATTCATGTTTGTAATAGTACGAGGTTTGTTTGAGTGGAAGCAATTATGTGTACAACCATTGGAGATCCAATCATCAAGAAGGGAAAGTATGGGATCCAAAAAACACCGAAACATTTGTGCACATGTCCCCATCCAGGACCTAGCTATATTTTCAATATCCTGTATGTAGTGTATTATATGTTCAATGAGTTGAAGTGAGTCATTATTGTTCCCTTTGTTGATATTGGTGTCATTGTTGACCGTTACTGTTAAAAACATTGATGCTAACGATCATGGCAGATATAGCCATCTTATACTCAGGAAACATGTATAAATGAGCGACCTGTGCTTTTATTGATGTGCTTTATCTCATGCATATTTAGCATTAGATGTCTTATCACTATTCTGGAGACATTGTTCCTCTTGACTAACTGGAAACCCAACAAAAAATGCATTTGCTTTGCCTAAATAGGAATGTTTTGCATCGTCTAACTCGTTAATTTAGTTTCACATATATTGTCTTGCATTATTTAAACTGTGGTCGACCAGTAAACGATGCATTACTACTGAAACAAAAGAACCGGCCCTTATTGGAGATTTCTTTTTCCGCATGAGTACGAATGCAGAAAATGAACACGCCATATCCAATTCTGGCAACCTCTTTTGTTTCAATAATAATGTATCTAACTTTACAATAATGATATGTTATAAATTATAACAGTTTTGCTTGTGGACGAGTTTACCTATTTCCCTATTACAACATTGATCAAATTATTAAGCTCGTTGATAAAACGAACTGCAAAAACATTGGCTCCTAATAGCGGCCTGTAACTGATATTAGAGGCCACATTCACAATATCATTGCTGGGTGTATCATTGTACAAAAAAAATGGAGAAATATTGATATTGAATATGCATGAAATAATCATGAATTGACCAATATTAGTAATACAAAAAGAGTGAAGATTAAGCAATCAACTTCGTACCAGTGGGTTTCTAATATTAGCATGGCGCAACATATTACAACAGGTTAGACCTATAATTATGACAATTATGAAATTTGTGTATTCTGCTAAAAGGACAAGTGATTTGATGATAAACATGTTAATACAAATATCTCATGAAATAGTAAAGATGTTAATTCTGAATCATATTTTTACCAAGCCATTGATTTAAACATATTTTATTGATGAATAAATAAGGGTAATAACAAAATTACCGAACTGCGAACAATCTTACAAAGGGAAAGTCAAAACTCATAAGTATATAAACATTCTCTATCCAGAGTTTTCGTTCCTATCTCTGTCAACGCCCATCTTACAAGATTCTTGTAAAAGTTAGAAACGGTAAAGATAATGTACTTAAAATTGTTTTAATTATTGTAAATATCAATAAAGATGAAAGTAAATCACTCATTTCAAATCAATTCTCTCTTACAAATGATTTCCCCCTCCACTTCTTGGAGAACTATTTTGTGGAGGTAAAAATTAAAAAGTTAAAAACGATCACAAATCATTTTTAAGAGAAAATTGATTTGAAATGAGTGATTTATTTTCATCTTTATTGAAATTTACAATAATTAAAACAATTTCAGTACACGTTTTTTTACTGTTTCTAACTTTTACAAGAATCTTGTAAAATGGGCGTTGACAGATAGAGTGGCAGGAACGACAACTCTGGATAGAGAATGGTATATAAAGAGAAAAAATCCGCCAACAACCGGAAAACTGTAAAAACCGTAATGACCCTGACTTGGTACAGGCATTTCTAAAGAAATGGTGGGTTGAATCAGATTTTAAAGCGCCAAACCTCCTGCTTTCATTACGGCTCAAAGGTTCCGGCTGTCACTATAACAGTATTTATAACAATACTGGAACAAAATAGGTAAAATAGTTGTCAAAGCAGTACCAAACCCAGTGAAGCAAATGTCAAAAACAATATTACGTCACACATTGATAACAAATATTTTTGACATTTTTGTTAACTCTTTATCTTTATACATTTTCACTATATGAAAATGCATCGTTTATCATCGTATCTGCAGAGACGGAATATATTTCGACAAGATCTTGGTATCGGAATATAAACTTTTTAAGAGATCGAATAAGGCGAATCTTTTTATAGCCCTGGTCCAGTAGCCTGTTTCTCAGATAAAGATTACGTTTCAGGAAGTCAGAATAATTGTTACTGGCCCTTGCATAACGAATCAATTGCGAGATGTAAACACCATATGCAGGAGAAGCTGGTATATTGCTGCACATATTTTGAAAATTTATGATTTTAAAATTGAAGTCCCGTTTGTCATAAATTTTAGTACTGAGTTGACCACTGAGTTGAGGCATAGGTCCAAAAATGATGCGAACGAAGCTGTATCTGTGGTCTCTTTAACTTTCATTGATTAGATAAAACGTCATCAATATACCTGTATGTGAAATTAAAGGCTCTAGCCTCATGAATCTTCTTATCTTTTACAAGCTTTTGAAGAAACTCCGACTCATATGAGAATAAAAATAAATCGGCTAGAAGAGTGGCATAATTCGTACCCATTGGTATGCCGACGACCTGCTGAAACAGTGTCCCTCCAAAGGAGACAAATATGTTATCGATGAGGAACTCCAGAATACTGATCACTTGTTCCTCGGAGTAGCATGTTTTACCTTTTGGAATTTTGTTTGAAAAATATGTGGAATTGTAGCCTAACACAACACATTTTGAGCCATGGTTTCTATGACTGAAAGCCTTGTGAATTGTTTCTTTTAAGTGGGTTTTTAATTTGTCATGCAGTAGGGTGGTATATAGAGTTGAAAAATCAAAAGTTTTGATGGAGGATACCTGAGAGAAAGATCTTGATTTAAGGTTATCCAAAAGATCTTTAGAGTTTTTCAAAATCCACATGTGATTTATGCCACTACGCAAGTAAACAGTTTCTCAATATTTCTGTTGTCCCTCTTTTACTGCAGACATAATCTTTGTCAGATGAATAGACAATTCTTTCGTCGAACAAGTTGATGATCCCGCTATGCACCTTTCTTTGTATGGTGTCTTATGGAGTTTAGGTATCCAATATAAATAGGGTAAATCCTCAGACTCTTTACCAGAGGGAATGTTTAAAGAGGTCATGAATGATCTGTGGTTTGCTAGGATTTCATCTTTGTCGAACGAAGTTGGTTTGTATGTGGTATTACTAGAGGTGTTGCTATTTATGCCTACTTCCTTGATTAGGTATTCGAAGTAATATGAGTTACATACAAACACGATATTGTTGGAAGCCTTGTCCGCAGGAACGATAACATATTTGTCATGAAGAGAGGAAAGACACTTAACAGCTTCTTGGTCTTTAAATACAGACTTAGGTCAACCATTAACACATTTTTTTAGTTTGTGAATCCGACCTTGTACTAGAGACCTAATTGTTCTAACCCAGTTTGACAAGGACTCTAGCTAAGGATCTTGGTCTTCTTCTCTCTTTATCCACCTTCTGGCATAATTTTCAACAGCATCCATAATTATCTTGAAATTATGTTTCCAATCGATGTGTTGAGGTTCTCTGAATTTAGGACCATGAGAAATCACCTTTCGGAGACTTTCATGTTGAATGATATTCAGATCACCAGTGATTACATGTTCAGATGGGTTGTATTGAAAAGGAGAGTCACAAGTCAGAGGGTTCTTAAGGTACTCTCCTATGTTAATATCTTGCAATGCTTCTTTGTAGTTGAAAATTGTACGGCCAATGCTGTTAGTGTAGCTATAGGAGACAATGGGAACAGATTGATTTTTGAAATATGGTGAAATTTCTTTTGCGACCTCTTTTCTATTAAGAATGTTGCTGATGTTAATAGCATCGATTCCTTTGTTAGCAAACGGAATATGAAGGAATTATCTGTTGCTATCATGAAGAGGTTCAGATCGAACTGGTTTGAAAAGACAAAAAGACGCCACGTCACATATAATACTAGACAATCTGTACTTAGGAGAAAAAGGATATACCCCTCCTTTGTCAAGTACAACATCCCTAAGATCATTGAGGTAGTTTACAGGTAGTGAAAATAAGATTGTACGAATGTGATGAATTCCAAGAGATTTCTGTATATTAGAAAGTAAATCATTAAAATTATCTTGTAACGTTCTTGGTTTAGAGGACTTTTTAACATATAGACTTTCTTTTAATAAGACAACAACACATAGGATTCAGAAATAAGCTGAACGCTGATATTAAACCATTTCCTAAGACATTGGCTCCTGTATACGACGTCCTTTACTAAAATCAATACAATATACCTTGTCTTTTATCTAGTTTGTGTGATACATTGTATAAAAAAAACAAGTCTAAATATAATATTGTACGATTGACTTTCAACCAATGCCCCACATGGCTTAGCCTGCATCGATCACTTGAAAAAAAGTTTCCTTTTGATCACTAGTTGGATGAAGTAACACTAAATAATAAGCTTTAATCAGGTGTCTGATGGAGAAATATATTTCAATGGCTATTTTGTCATTTAATTCAACATAAATTGGAATGTAAGGAACTGTTTCATGGAAATATAAAACAAACAGAACAACTGCATAAAGATTCAGCGAACAAGAACTTTAGATTTGGATTAAATTGTAAATGGCAGAAATCTTGATTTTCAAAATGAAAGCTAAGATATATAAGCTGAACTAATATACATGCTGCTGTTGATTTTAAATAACAGTTTAACAGTGAAATCAAAGAAAAAAGGAGACATTTTATATTAATGAAATTGGGTAAAGATAACGATGCATTCTCCATAGAAGCGTACATGTTTTACCAATTGGCTTATCTATCATGCATCATTTCTTACCCTTCTCATCATCACACTCCTCCTCACATAGAATATGTTCATTTTCCACTGTGTTAGCTAGAACATCAATTGCACTTTGAATGAAACTAATATATACATGCATCACAACCTTATAATTTTAAGCTTTGCAACATATATTCATATTGCAAATCGCATGTATTAAGCATCACAAAATAAATCATCTATATCTCAATCAATTTTTCTTCAAAACTGAGATTGGAGAGGACACTATATTTTCCTTGCTCACAAAATTATGTATTTGAATCCATAATCAATGTGCTATGTGAGGTTCCGGCCCTGGTTTAATAACACACATTTGATTTCGGTTGATAAAAACCATTGTATCATGTCATAATGCATACGTATTTACACCAACAATACCCTGGAACTCATATATTAAGACTGCATAGCTTCTGTTATTTTGAAAATATATGTATAATGTTGGTATGGTGAAAAAATATATCAACAATATATCATGCAAGATGCCTTGATACAATATGAAAAATTATTGCCATTATTTAAGCATGCATCATTATTGTATACATTCAACACACAGATGAACACATGGACTCCTTACCATATATTTCATCCGGTTCATCGTCATTTTCCCTGTACATCAGAGCCATGTCATTACCATCTTTCACCATGTAATGCTTTAAGATATTCAGGCGTATCATTCCGTTACTACGGTCACTGATGTTATCAATATCATGTAATGTTAGTCTTCCACTCTTCCCCTGATGCCATTCTACAAATATACAGTTTTTAATTAACAATTATGTTATTCAGAAAAAAGCAATACAAATGAAATACAAATATCAAAGACAAATGTTTGTCAAACAATGGACTTTCAATGCCAAACGACAATTCAGAGTAATTCATATGGAAAATTGAGGCATTGAACAGAAATACAGCTTTTGAAAACAGTTCCAAGTGTGAAGGAATGGTGACAAAATAGGACATGCTATAAAAACAAGCTCTAGCTTATGTACTAGTTCACTACTTCAGAGGATCATTTTTGGTTTGTGATGTTTATAGCTGTAATAAATTCATATAATATAATTCCCTGTAATACTAACCAAGCTCTAGTTCATGCAATGAAGATATTTCAGAAGCTGGTTTATTTTTATCAGCTGTAATACATTCCTATATGAACCATGTGTAATACTAGCCAAGCTCTAATTCATGTACTGTAGGTATTTCAGAATCTGGTTTGTTTTTGATGATATCAATAATAATTCCAATATGACACATATGTAATACTAACCGAGCTCTAGTTCATGTGGTGTAGGTATTTCAGAAGCCGGTTTGTTTTTGTATATTGCTGTAATACATTTTTGTTTGACTTGTGTAATGGTATCACAGTCTAACACTGAGACAGGAATCTTCACGTCACTGTTTCCATTTAGATCTATGTTCAATGTCTGAAAATGAAAGTACATATTATTTTAAACATTCACTAACACCTATTGCATGATCAGTCCATCATATTGTTTCCCCAACAACATGTACAGCATACTGCTCGCTTCCAGTTTTGCAATTGCTGAACATAAAATGCAGTAATGTAACCTCTATGATTGGCTATGCAATAGTTGAAATATCAACACACAGGTTCTACATACTATTAAGTAAATATTTTCCCATAGATCTTATTTAACATAACAATATAATTGTTTTTCCTTTTAAAGAATTTCTTATATAAGAAAAATTCCAATACTATATTTAAAAAATTGAAGAAATTATTAAAAAAAAAAGAAATTATCAATACAAAGAGTTTATATCCCTTAATCAATTTGATAAAATAAAGTGTATTTATTGTATTAAACTGACATTTGAATTCCTCATATGATTTACAAATTGTAAGATTGGATGAGCAATGCTCAATCGGTTGGTCTAAGAGAATTGTATGAATATGTTCCTCCTAAGTCTCCAGTTTGGTTAGGCAATATGGATTGGTATATGTGTAATCGGGTATCATATACACAATAAATTCTTTAATTTATTTATGCAATATGGTGAAAATCATTAAAAAGATACAACTTAGAAGTGTAATTTATCTATAGTGTTTCTTAAAAAATATACACTTATTTTCAGGTTTTGATACAATATATTATACCATGGTTTCATATTCCACTCTATTCTTTAACAGTCTCTCCTCAGCCAATGTATTCCTTGAGTTTCCAGTGACGGCATCAATAGGGGCTTTCTCTATCACTGTCTGTGTAGCCTTGTATAGCATAAATAATTGCATTCCACTTCCACTCTGAAGAAAATAGAAAACATATGGGATGATGATTGTCATTATTATTTTTGTATCGAATCTTAAATCAGGCAGATGTAACCAATCCTTACTATCTTGAACTCCGTTAAGTCGTTTCTTTTGATAACTTAAAGTAAATGTTTGTTTCATTCATAGACGTGTTCAGACTAATTTATCAAATATAACTCGATTTCCAGTATATTACAAATAATAATTGGTCCCGTTGACGTGATACAGCTCTACAATATAGGTGATCAATCAATAATATACAAAAAATGTATTCTGTTAATGGTCAACTGAAATTGTATATCACAAATACAATGTACATCTGCACATACCTTAGACATCATTGGACATTCTAGGTTTATTCCACCACAAACAATGTACATTTTATAGAAACATTGACCTTGTCATGTGTACATACTTTGGAATTCCAACCTTTAAACAAGAACTGCGTGCATCACAAAATACGTCCGTCTATATAAATTATCAAACGGCTTAATGGTAATGACCCCACAATAAATAGGGTTCTTCCCCTTCCACAGGGGAATCATGTGGCCAAGTTTGGTAAAGATCCAACATACAGAACAAAAGTTATCGTGCGGAAACGATCCTGTTGTCAAAAAATCTATGTATAGTAACGGTGAACTTGACCGTTGACCTAATGACCCCAAAATAAATATGGTTCTTCCCCTTCCACAGGGGAATCATGTGGTCATGCTTGGTAAAGATCTAATATACAGAACTAAAGTTATGGTGCGGAAACGACCCTGTTGTCAAAAATTATATTTATAGTAACGGTGACCTTGACATTTGACCTAATGATCCCAAAATAAATATGGTTCTTCCCCTTCCACAGGGTATCACATGGCCAAGTTTGGTAAAGTTCAGATATACAGAACTAAAGTTATTGTGCGGAAACCTGTGTGTGTGGACGCCCGCCCGCCCGACCGCCCGCCCGACCCCCCGCCATACCCAATCACATAATACGGACCGTCACGAGACGGGCATATAAAAATTATAAGTTACTACATTTGAATTGTCTAAATACAAACATTAATACTTTAAGCTAAAACACACCTTAAGGTGATCATACAGGGACATTTCCAACCAGTTCACCATCAGTCTCTGTGTGATAGAATCAAATCTGAAACAAGTAAAGCTCGAATAAGACAAACATATGCTGACATATGATACGTCTCTTTCTAAGAACATAGTAACTATAGATTATATAATCCTTGTACAATTTATATATGCTCAAATCCATGTGATAAATGAAGGGAATGGAATTGTTATGACAGTATTGAAAGAAAGTATTATACATTAAGTAATTTGTAATTATCATTTGTCTTTAGTTATGGGAGAAAAATGCATTTAAAAAACATAATTATATGATCAACTTTTAGATTTTGGTTATCCTGTTTAGGCTCTTTGATTTACTTGCTCTCAAAAAGTTTCATATTATTTGACCTTATAACCTGGTCGTGTACACTAAATTGGACATCTAGGTTTTTTCAGAACAATTCAGCATCTTCTACAGAGGTAAGTTTAAAGCACACGATCTTCTATTTTTCCTTTCTCCATTTTCTTTTATTTTCAATGATAGGATGTTCATGTCTAATTGATTGATTTATTTATTTCTGAAATAATAGTTTGCTAGATTAATGACAATGTGCATTGTTACTTTGGTAAGATTTAGCCTTTCTATGACATTGAATGTTGACTGATGACACTTACCTTCTAAACAGAACTTTGTATTGTTTCTTAGGAGCTGATTCTATCATGTCACTAAACAAGCAACTGACTAGTCTGGAATAATAACATGCATACATTTTACAAATAATATCTTAATTACTGGTATCAATGAAACAATAAAGAAAACATTGTGGTCCTCTGTAATGTGTAGGTATTCATAGATAGTAAATAATAACCACATTTGACATGCAACCCAAAATATAAATTAAATAACAGTTTAGTAGTAGTAAAACATAGACCATCAAGTATTAATTTCTACCACAATCAGTAAACTGCTAGGTACATCTTGTAATTTAACACCTTTTTTCAGACAAGAATATCTTTTCCTTGGAATTCTGAATAAAATTGTACTTTTATATAAAGCAATATCTATGTGTAACTTACTCGTAGAAAAGTCTCATGTTCCCTAGGACTGCTACAGACAGGATAGATGCAAAGTTTGCTCTGAAAATGCAAAATGTGATATTATACTTTACTCTGAAAATACAAAATGTGATACGATACTATATTCGTTCATATGAAGTAGCAAAACTTTTATCAATAGTTTTCATAGACAATCAATGACAATAACAAAGTTCGATGAACATAGGATGTAAGAAAGTTATTGTTCGGTATCTAGTTGATGATACTGTGTTGCTGACACCTTGACCTTCTAAAATCAATTTGGCTCATCACAAAAAAATAGAATATCACATGACCAATGGTGGTGAACACAAGGTGTATGGAACTCCAGTTATTGTTCAGAAACCATGGCACCCCGGGCCATTGTGACCTTGACCTTTGGCTAAAAAGCAATAATGATCTTCCACTCCAATATGGGTAATCATAGGATGAGGGATAATATTCGGAAACCATTTCTGACACTATTTTATGATGACCCTGACCTTTAACAAATGGCAGTAAAGATTTAACGGAATTTAAGTACAGTTTTACATTATGAAAAGGAAATTGAATTATTCGATCTTGACTTGTCTTACTTGTCCTTCATTGTAAGTCTGTTTTGGTGTTCTAATGTCTGCACCAATGACTTAAGGAACAACTTGTTGGTCATCAATTTATCAAACATCACCATGGCTTTCTGTACTCTACTTCTTTTGTCATCTGTTATCTGTAAAAAGAAAAAGGGATGCTGTCAGATCATAGACATCCTATGAAGGTTATTTCAGAAACGAGTCGTGCACACTAAATTTGATATCTACGTTTTTATAGCTGAACAATATTCATATAGCTGACAAAAAATGTTCACTTTGTGTTAAACAACAATATCTCACTCATTCATTCCTTCAATAATAATTAAAAGCTCAAAATAGAATATTACTAAATGAATGTGTTCCTAGAATATGTATTTCTAAACATCTGCAATGGGAAGAAATTTCAAATTATAGCATTATACACATTTGTAACTTTTCTTTCTCAAAATAATTGTCTAAGCTATTGTATATTATGTCTTCATGGAAAGAGAACGTTTTTGGTTGTAGTCTTGTGAACCATACTTACTTATTTGGTTAAAAATCATTTGGTATATATTCTAACATATTTCGTAAAGTTTCACGAAAAAGGAGGTAAATATATGCCAAAATCACTTATTTTAAGTGATGTTATACTATTAATGACTTTTTGTCTCGTCTATTGGATTATGTCATCAATTCTGCATTACTGTCTTACTTAATTATTTTCACATCTTTTCTTATTTAACATTTTTTATTTTTCGGGGACCTACCATAGGTTCATGTAGAAGTGAATGTGTTTCCATCTCTTGGTTTGGAAACAACTGATGAAAGGCATACGACTGGTAATCAAAGTAGGGAACACTGGACGTCACTAAGTCTGTTTTAATGTCACGAATAGTCATCTGGGCATCTGCAAACTCTGAAAATCCAAAAAAATGTGGAACTTCATATTTCTATTTATGGTTTTGCATAATTATGTGATGATACACTTGTTTTTATCTAAAATATTAATAAATAAATACAAGAATTGTGTTACATAAGATGTCTGGTTTCAACATGTCTATAAAGTTATATTTCTGGTGAGTAATTTCATAATAAGTAATGATACAACATGTATGAAAAACTTTAACAGACTTTCTACATGCACCTTCAGTTTATCACCATTGTTTGAACGTTACAACATTATGTGATAAAGTTTGTCAGTGACTTGTGAAAGGTGAGTTGCTTTGAATGTCAGGAATGTCACGGGTCGTGTATTTGTGTGTTATGGGTATCAATTTGACTCTTTCTACGATTTTGGAATGATTCCAACAGTGGTAATTTGTGTTTCTTTTAAAATATTTGTTTAATGCGAAAGTAATTTTATCACAGCAATCTGAATACTATATATGCTAACTATAAATGGTTATTGGTTGTTAACCCATCTATCGCCGACTTATGTATGTATTATATATATATATAGTTAATAATGGTAATATTTATTTAAATTTGTCAGCTTAAATAATCGCTTTGCTCTCATATAAATAATCTTTCCGATACCTTCTCTACTGGCGTCTCTGATTTTTTCTTCACGACTTATCAGTTCCATTTCGAAGTTTTTCTCTGCCTTAATCTTCTTCTGCCTTATAATAAGCACTGCAGATACACCAATTACAACAGCAGCAACGACAGCAATAGACAGGACAACTATCAGAATGGTCGTAATAGGGATCTCTGTTACGTACTTTAAATTGCCAATGTTTTCACGAATAAAACCAACTTGTATCTAAAATATTCAACAACTAATAATAAATATCCTGAAAGAAGTATGTACTCCCTACAACAGCAAACATTCAATGCTGCTGTCAGGACCTCCAAGAGAAATGTTGCAAGGCGGAACAAGATTGCTTTAGGCCCCGGGGACATAACTAACTCTCTAAATAAACTAAAAATTGTTGAAAATATCCCCAAAAAATGGAAAAAAATCTATATAAAAATATTTGGCTAAGGCTATGCGGCCCTTCAGAGATTCACATTCCCCTTCTTGGGTCACCGGACCCATGTACCAGCTGAACCCCCCTCTCATAGGCTCCGGTTGCTTTCTCCTCTGACAAATACAGATTCATAAAACCTGTAAATAGTTTTAATTGTTTTCAGTGTAATGTGCATACATAACGGTAATGGTATGTAATTGGTAGAAGAAAATTAAAAATTAATGAGCCCTTACATACATGCTTGATTTGCAATTATTGCAGTAGAAATGGACCTTACACATCATGTGTCCTGTTGTCTTTTCTGGTATATAGCATTTAGGTAAGAGTTCTCAACTTCTATGCAAAGATCATCCAATCAAACACTGTATCTTGTATATACAGTGTTTGATTGGATGAATTTGGAATGTGACTGGACTTTGCTTTATGACATAACTTCAAATTTTCGTTTGCGAGGAATTCATGTAGTGGTGCTCATTATTAAGTTGTTATCTTCAAACATTTCTTAGTTAAACATTGTGTTGTTCATTAGATTTTATTAGTGTGCTGTTTTTGCCTTTAACTGATAAATCAATGAGCCAAATAAACAAAATATTTACTCTGCTACTAGCTTAATATCCCTACTTCCGGTAGCCCTGTTACACTTTGGTAAACTAGTTTGCACTAACTGTAAATCATTTCACGTCCTTGTGACAGAATACATCAAAACGGGCAAACAATATTAATGCAGTTCGCACTAAATTTGATATCTACGTTTCTATTAAAATGTAAAGTTTATGTGTATCCAGCGAAAAACTAGGGTAGGGCTCGGTAATTTTCTTCCATAGATATGTTTCTAAGCTTACTAATAATACACAATATTGTAAGACACTGGACAAATATTGCAAATATATTTTGTAAAAATATTGATGTTGATTTGGTCATTTCACCATTTGTTTTACCGACTTTGTGTAAGTTTAAGCTTTATCCGCTTACTTCAATTATTTGTTGTCTACAATTTATGTATGTAATTCTATGCTAAGTCATGATAGCACAGTAGATATCATCTATATGGAGCAGGACAAGTTATCCCTTCCAAAGCACACCATTTCAACAAGCAGGTGGTGAATTTCATTTGCAGGAATTTTTGTTTGTTTTTATTTAGGTTTTGTAGCATAATTGCTTTATTTCGTAACATGCCTGACTTTGGTATTATATTACTTTCGACTACGAGTCATGGATTACCAAAAGTATTATCAAGAAAACACATATTAGTCTTGTATGAACTGATTAATAATTCTATTGGAACAATAATTCATCTAAATTTATAAATAAGCCACCATCTTCAATGTTCTGTCGAGTGGAAACCATACCTTTAGTGAGTGAGTGGGTGATTGTTGTTTAACACCAACTCAGCAATTTTTCATCTACATCATGGCGAGAACGAGTTAATGTTCAATGAGATAATGATGAGGTCCGCTTTGTTCTAAACCAACACGCTGAGTTGGATTTTTATAGTGCTAATTCACTGAACAACAGTCCGCGGGTAGACATGTCGCTCCACTCGGATTCATTATTCTGATTCCGGGCCAACGAGTCTTTGCTCTTTCTCCTTAATGGTGCGTGCTTATCGGAGAAGCAATAAATACTAATTGTATAGTCTTTGGTTTGACCCGACGAGCACGCTACCCATTACGCCACCTTTAGGAAATTAAGAATTATCTGACTGTAAGATACAGCAAGCTAAATTCATTTGTGTAATTTGGGCGTAATAGTAATTAATTTCTTTACTATATTATAATTCTAGGTCGTTCAAAAATAAACTTTTGCTTCTGGAACTTTATACTGACATTTGTTTGACACTGTGGAGGTGAGTTTATTAGATTAAAATTCATTCGCTGTTCTACACGACATTTTAAATCATTAAACTTAACAAAAACAATTTAATTGTGGATATCAGTTTCGATACTAATGATAGATATTAAGATTTGACACTTTGCTGGTGTCTAGGGGTTTCATTGTAGAAATATATATAAGAATAACATTAATCTTGCAGTTTTGAAAGTGGCATGAATGCGTCACAATGAAAACTAGCATCCCAAAATAAAATCCCAATTTACAATTAAATATAATACATACCACGATGAAGACCATATTTTCATTGCTATTGTTTGTTCGAGGTACTTCTTTGGGTGGTAAACATGTTATATTTTCATTGGTCATTTTTTCCACAATGCATTTCCCATCCAGACCTATTTGTACAAAATACTCTTCCGTTTTTGCTCCATCTAGTAAGTTGCTCCCCTAAAAATGTACATAGATAAGGATTTGACAACAAATTATGGTTGGTCTCTTTCTTATAATATTAACATGGACATTTTATGTAGATGTTTTATAAATCCGGATACTTAGGATTATGGTTCTAGTGTTGTAGCAATTTATGAATATTGTGGGTACTTTGCAATTGCTTAGTATCACTTTGCACTCTTGTCTGTCATCCTTAACGTTTCCATATAATAATAGAATAAACTTTTGAGGGCAAACTTTTCCAGTTCGTCTGTTGAGAAGAGTTGTCATGTCTATTCAAATATATTTCGAAAGTATGTGTATGAACAATATACACGTGGCTATTTACATTGCTTTCTTTTTACAATAGCAAATTCCGAAAACAGTAGCAAGATGTCCAAATTATGTCAATGTGCTTACTACAATAAAATATTAACAAGAAAAGAATATTGCTCCATCCAAACAATAATTTAAGATGCTAAACCCGTAATGCTCTAAAACACAACTAACCTGTCCACTTGACCAAGATGCAATCTAAAGAACAAAGTCTTGATTATGATGACATGAAGTTTGCAGGAAATTTACACCAACTTTTATAATGTCATGAATTTTCCAGGATAAAATGTACCCTTTATTATGATTTTTTTCAGACAAGATTTATTCTTCTCTACAAATTTCTTGCTGGAATTCATTTTTTGTTAGTTTTGAAAATATAGAAAAAAATTCAATATGTTACCTTGATCAGAATGGTTGATTCCTTGTCATACTCAATCAGTGGCAGTTTTTCAAATATTGGATTGTCGATGTAATAAATAGTAGTCATGGTTTGATAATCGTCGTAATTTATGTAGATATTTTGTCCTGTTGATCGCTTACGTCTTGCCAAATCAGACGATACATATGGTGGTGTTTCACACACAACAATGGTATCTGACGAAATGGTGCATAGATTCTCCTGTAATAGAAAACATTATGTATATATGATGGGAAAAAAACAATAAACCCAACATTTAGCACGAATGGTACCACTAGTGGAGCAGGAACTGCTTACCCTTACATAACATCTGAGTTCACCCCAGATTTTTAATGGGATTCGTGTTACTCGATTTTTAGTTTAATGTGTATGTTTTGTAGATAGCTTTTTGTCCTTTTTCGTTTGGCCATTGTATTGTCTGTCCATCTTCGAATTAGGGATTCTGATTACCCCTTGGTATCTTCAAAATCTCCTTACATAATTATCTTCCATTAATTAAAGTTAGTATTTGCTATATTATTGAAAACATATATTATGTACTCCATCATGAAACGTTAAAATATATCTCCACGGTGATGAATAACTTACCACATTACTGACACGAATTTCTCCAACATCCAGAAAACCTTTTCCTTTTATTCTAATCTTTGAACCTCCACTAAAATATAGAGTAAGTGTATTATTATATTATATTCTAGTCTATATAAACAGCATTTAGTTGTTGCAATATAGCCTTTATGTTTTAGTCTTCATCAGTTTTATATTTCTATTCTTTGAAATAAAATGTTCATAGGGTGTGGTAGTTTATTGTTTTTCATCTTATTCAGTACATTACAGTGTCCTTAAAAACTGCACACCGCCATGATATAACTGAAATATTGTTGAAAGTGGCGTTAAACACCATAACCTTAACCCCCTTAAAAACTGCACACATTTTTCATATGAGAAACAAAGCTTTGCATACACTCTTTGGAATCAATCATTCTACTATTTTGATATTTTATTTTGGAATTGTTCAGACAGTGTGGTATTTTCATTTTATCATTAAGTCTATGAGGAAAGAATATTACTGTTCTGTAGTAGTATCAATTATTGAATATGATAGACAGACCACAATTCATAAACAACCAACAAATCACCAATCATGGTTAGTTCTTCTTTAATATGGAATACGACACCTCCTAAATTAGCATATTATAATGCAGCAGTCACAACAGGTACAAATCACCTGAAGTACACTTGTTTTAAGGAAATAAATAATTAAAAAAACAATTCATTTCAATATGTGTACGATAATATCACTGAATTGCTTGCAGCAATTCATCACTTAAAGCTACCATGTCTAATGATTAATATATTAGTAATTAGTGTACCAGAACTCACTTAGCAGGTCAGATGCACCACAACACATTTAGGATGTGTACCAGAACCCACTTAGTAGGTAAGATGTACCACAACACATTTAGGATGCGTACCAGAACTCAGTTAGTAGATTAGATGCGCCACAACACATTTAGGATGTTCACCGGAACTCACTTAGTAGGTCAGGTGCACCACAACACATTTAGGACGTGTACCAGAACTCACCTAGTAGGTAAGATGTATCACAACACATTTAGGATGTGTTCCAGAACTCATTTAGTAGGTCAGGTGCACCACAACACATTTAGGATGTGTACCAGAACCCACTTAGTTGGTCAGATGCACCACAACACATTTAGGATGTGCACCAGACCTCACTTAGTAGGTCAGGTGCACATCAACACATTTAGGACGTGTACCAGAACTCACTTAGTAGGTAAGATGTACCACAGCACATTTAGGATGCGTACCAGAACTCAGTTAGTAGATTAGATGCACCACAACACATTTAGGATGTGTACCAGAACTCACTTAGTAGGTCAGGTGTACCAAAACACATTTAAGATGTGTACCAGAACTCACTTAGTAGGTTAGGTGCACAACAACACATTTAGGATGTGTACCAGAACTCACTTAGTAGATCAGGTGCACCACAACACATTTAGGATGTGTACAAGAACTCACTTAGTAGGTCAGGTGCACAACAATACATTTAGGACGTGTACCAGAACTCATTTAGTAAGTGGTGCACAACAACACATTTAGGACGTCTACCAGAACTCACTTAGTAGGTAAGGTGCACAACAACACATTCAGGACGTGTACCAGAACTCCCTAAGTAGGTCAGGTGCACCACAACACATTTAGGATGTGTACCAGAACTCACTTAGTAGGTCATGTGTACCAAAACACATTTAAGATGTGTACCAGAACTCACTAAGTAGGTCCGGTGCACAACAATACATTTAGGACGTGTACAAGAACTCACATAGTAGGTCAGCTGCACAACAACACATTTAGGACGTGTACCAGAACTCACTCAGTAGGTCAGGTCAGGTGCACCACAACATATTTAGGATGTGTACCAGAACTCACTTAGTAGGTAAGATGTACCACAACACATTTAGGATGTGTACCAGAACCCACTTAGTTGTTCAGGTGCACCACAACACATTTAGGATGTGTACCAGAACCCACTTAGTTGGTCAGGTGCACCACAAAACATTTAGAATGTGTACCAGAACTCACTTAGTAGGTCAGGTGCACTACAACACATTTAGGATGTGTACCAGAACCCACTTAGTTGGTCAGGTGCACCACAACACATTTAGGATGGGTACCAGAACTCACTTAGTAGGTAAGATGTACCACAACACATTTAGGATGTGTACCAGAACCCACTTAGTTGGTCAGGTGCACCACAACACATTTAGGATGGGTACCAGAACTCACTTAGTAGATTAGATGCGCCACAAGTCAAAAATGTCAAGAAATTTTTTGTCAATGTGTGACGTAAAAATATTTTTGACATTTACGTCACGGAAAATGGTACTGCTTTGACAACTATTTTACCTATTTTGTTCCTGTATTTAAATACTGTTACAGTGACAGCCGGAACCTTTGAACTGTAATGAGAGCGGGAGGCTTGGCGCCTTAAAATCTGATTCAACCCACCATTTCTTTAGAAATGCCTGTACCAAGTCAGGGTCATTACGGTTTTCACAGTTTTCCGGTTGTTGACTGATTTTGTCTGTTTATATAATTATGAGTTTTGACTTTCCCTTTGTAAGATTGTTCGGAGTTCGGTAATTTTGTTATTACCTTTATTAATTAGTAGGTCAAGTGTACCACAACACATTTAGAATGTGTACCAGAACTCATATAGTAGGTCAGGTACACCATAACACATTTAGGACGTGTCCCAGAACTCACTTAGTAGGTCAGGTGTACCACAACACATTTAGGGGTGTATCAAAACTCATTTAAGAAGTGTACTAAATGGTTTAAGATGTGTACCAGAACATACGTAGTAGGTCAGATGTATCATAACTCAGTTAAGAGGTGTCCAACAACACATTAAGGGGCGTATCAAAACTCATTTAAGGGTGTACCAATAATCCTTTAAGGGTGTACCAAAACTGATATAGGATGTGAACAACAACTAATATAATATGAGCATCACAAATTATTGAGGAATATTGCAAATCATTTAGGAGATGCACAACTCAATTTGGATGTTTACCATATGGTATTTAGTAGGTGTACTACGATTCATTTAGTATGTACACTACAGTTCATGGTGTATCACAACCCATTTAGTATGTGTATCACAACTCACCTAGGAGATGCCCCAGAATGCATCGACACACCTTAATACGGAATAAGTATGACAAGATACATACATTATAATATATTTACCTTCTAAATACTGTGGCATTTTTTGGAGACAGTTGATTTATAGTTGGATTGTTAACAAAATTAAACATTCCAGAAAATAACATTGCTGTATTATTATCAACAGTCACTATCAGTTTAGTCAGTGTAAGAATTCCACTAGATTTGCCCATTCCACACATAATGGTCTTCCTTGCTGCAGGCTTAACATTTCTACAAAATAAAATTCAACATTTTAATACAATATATGCTGTTGCAATAGGTAAACATTAGTGACTTGATCTTCTTTAAAAAGATATTTTAATATTTAGAAATTAAACTTTACTGAGATAGACCACAACTAAATTCTGTGCCAATACGGTTAGGATGGGTATACATTCTAATATAATGTACCGTAAACAGCTGAATGAATAACAAGATATGACAGTAACAGGATGCCTATACCGAAAGTCTTCCAAACGTCGCCGTTATTTTTCCGTGTTTGGCGGCCATTTTGAAAATGGCCACAATTTTGACAATTTTGAAGAGGCATACTTGCTCCTCTAATGGTGACCTATCACTATGTCAAATGGTATGTCTCTATCATTATCCATTTAGAAGTTATCAACATTAATGTACGAAATTTCAACTTTCCCATAGGATTCTATAGTAAACCGCACCCCTTTTGAACCCCTCAAAATATGACTTTGATCCCCTTTACCACAAAGCTGAAAACTTTAGGACCGACTAGAAACATATATCTATCACTCCACCAAGTTTCATGAAATTCTGTCCAGTGGTTCCTGAGATCTGTCGTGGACAAGTTCATGTCGCAAAGAAAGAAAGGAGAACAATAAGAAGAAGAAGAAGAAGAAAAAGAAACGGAGCAATAAGTCTCCAAACAACTTTTGGGAGACTTAACTAGACAGAACAATAACGTCAATGCACAATGCATAAATGAATGGATGGACAGATAGCCAGACCGGTACAGAGTACTGTAATGTACAACAGATAGATGAGTGAATTAAGATTTTTTAATTATTGGTTTCCAATCTTTTGACTTTGACTGCACCTGATGAAGATTATTTTAGAAACTGCGAATTAAATTAGATAGCTGCGTTTTCATAATGGACAGACAGATTACTGTCCATAAAGGAATAGTCAAACACATTAGACTAATATGGTCCTACATCTTCACCTGAGTTCATCCCCGGTTTTTAGTGGGGTTCGTGTTACTCGATCTTTAGTTTTATGTGTATGTTTTGTAGATCATTGTTTGGCCATTTGCACCTTTTTCTTTTGGCCATTGTTTTGTCTGTTCTTTTTCGATATACGGATTCTTATTACCCCTTTGGTATCTTCAAACTCTTCTTGATCAAAAGCAATAAATGAACACTAATAGACATGATATGAAGAAAGGTCATGTTGCTTTTATTATGATTAAAAATACTGGAAAGTAAACATTTTCAGACAAAAGCAATTTGTCCTTTTTCATTTGGCCATTGTGCTGTTTGTCCTTCTTTTGTATCTTCAAATTTTTCTTAAAGACACATGTTTATTCATAACAAGATACATGAAGCGAATGATACAATATAATACAATACCTGCATTGAAAACAGATGTCATTACTGTCGGTACAGAACTTAATGTCATACGTGTGACCACTTGAACCAAAAAACATATTCTGTCCAGTTATACGGATCTTTCTTCCTCCAGCAATTATGCTTCTGTTTGGTGTGAAATTCAATATTGCCATTGGTGTCTATTAAATAGAATTATATATTGCATTGTAGATCCTAGTAAAACATATTTCCATGCTAAGCATAAATGAAATGTTCCTAGATTCTTGTCTACTTTTATTGAAGATACAACATTAAAGACACACTACTGATTAGACTGGCAGGCAAATTGATGGGATGACATATTCGGTTGTATACACATACTTCTGTGGCAAGGCACTATAGGACCCGGGTGGCTCAATGAGTTAAGTAGTTGGATTACCTAACAACTCATACAAGCCTATAACCAATATGACGTGGGTTCGCGTCTGGCTTTGTAATTTACAAAAAAGGGTGCACTCAACTCGCAGTCGCAAGTGATAAAGTTTACCAGTTGCTTGTCCATGGTCGGTGGTTCTCTCGGGGTACTCCGGCTTCTTCCACCACTAAAACTGGTCGCCATGATATAGCTGAAATATTGCTGAAAGTGGCGTTAAACACCAAAATTCAAATTCAAATTCATGGCACTATCAAAATCAGATATATATAGGCATGCTTGATTAGGCCTAGTAGATATTACATATGCAGTCCTCCATCCATGTTTTCTTCATGATATAGCTAAATCATTGAATATCAAACCCATATTAAATAACTTTATAAATATTTTTTGTATTATATTCTTAGGAATTATTCTCAAAATAGTTTCAAGGAACTAAATTCTAAAGGGGAAGATCCTGCATATTTGATAAATGTACCTACCTCAGCAATATAATAGTCGGTCGCTGGAAATGTAGTATTATGTTCATTTATTGTTATCGTCAGATGATCATCTGGATTTGGATTTTGGTTGAAATTTCCACTTATACATGAGATGCTGCAAACATTCAAATCATATATTACAAATTTATATAATCAAGTCAAACGACGGAAATAGTGTTCGCCGTAGATCTATATACGAAGAGGTGATGGTTGGGATCCAATTAACCAGTTTCAACTCCATTTCATGTTTGGGTCTTAAGGCTGGACCTACATTTCCATCGGTTTCTGTTTTGTCATTATTGTGGTTAGAAGAATTGATGTTTGTTGTGTTTGGTTTGATTATATTGAGAAGTATTTAAATGTTACCAGCAAAGAGACATTAAAAGGGAGATTTCCATAACAGTGTTCACCAGCGAATATTATAAGACTACAGTATCAAGAAGGCCTTATTCTATTTCGACTATTCCAAAAACAACTAACTTTGAAATCTATGGAATGAATCATATACATTGATAGTCTTATGATATAAACTTACACAGAAGAAGGTATTACGACTTCTACATTAGTACACTCTACACCATAAATCTTTACTGTAATACTGTCCTTTGGATTTCCTATATTTTTTCCTGAAATTGTTATTTTGGTACCACCCATTTTTGGTCCAGATGAGGGAAAGACCTGTGAAACAATCAAAACTGTAATAAAAGTATGTTTGAATTGATGCAAGTCGAGTAGTTTATATCAATGAAATGAATTTGTCATTGACAAATCACAACTACTAATTTTTAAACAGCGCCGACGCTGTGTTGGTAATTTCACAGACGTACAAATGGAAAGACAATGGATATTAATAATAGGAAAACATCAAGTGACAATTACCAAGAGAGCATTAAGTTTACCTTTGAAACTGCAACATTACAGCGTTGACTAATACAACTACCAGACACTGTACAATCATTGTTACACCAATCACAGTCATAACCTTGACCTTTCCAGTATTTACAGTATCCACAGTTTCCACCAACATTATTTAGATTCTGACATTTGTATACTGTTAAAATAAAAAACAAGGCGTAATGGATCTTGAGGTATGTCTAATCTGCGTAAAAAGGTTACATAACAACATACAAAACATGTACAGCATTAATACATTGACAGAACAAACCTTTATTAATGGTGCAATTTAGTCATATCAGCAACTATGCAAATATAAATGCGTCATCTTCGTCATTTTCTAACTACACGAGGTTTTTTTTATGTTAAAGGAAGTGGTAAAACAGAGCTGGTTTGTATATTCATAATGTCATGTCAATGCATCATTCCTGACAAATTTGATTTAATGTCCTAATCGTATAGCATTCATTGCCACGGTAGGTATATTGGATTTTCCTCGAATATTTGGCACCTTTTGTGTACTAACCAGTGAACAAAATCTGCCTTTGAAATGACCAAGTATTTTTAAAGAAGTTTGTGCCTCATATTATTTTTACATTTTCATACAAAATTTCCATTGGTGCCCATATTCCATGGTAGATTGGAACAAAACACAATATTATCCATTCTATAGATCATTCATAAAACGTTAGAGTTTAATTGGCACTGTTATTTCTGCGAAGACTAAAATATGAAAATGTCATAAGCGATAAGTGGTGAAAATACCTCATCCCAAAATGATCATTTTGTCCAGATGAACTAACAATAAAGACCATATTATGATATACTGATCCTGAAATTTGGTTGATATTGGTACTTTGTTCTACTTATAACAAATATCGCTATCCTTAGCTTAAAAACTAGAAATGACAATCTTTAAATAGTCTTTATTTCAACAAACAAACAAAAAAGAGAGAACAAAATAAAATAGGTAAACCACCCGAAGGACGTCCTCCGAAACGGTTTAGCAATAGATTAAAAGTGGGAATTGCATGGGCATGTTACATGTTTAACATCAATAATAACCCATTGCTTGACCCAGATCAGATTAGACATTCTCAGAAATATATCACATCAAAGTATAAGTTTTTTTCACTGTGCAAACCAGGTTAATTCTAAGTAAAACGTCAGCTTCAAGTCCTAATTCTGAGGTGATATTTTCTCTAGCAATTGAGGTAATGTACCACTTACACAAGCCTCAATAACTACTTATTCATCAAATGTTGGAATATAGTTTTCTTAGGTATGAAAAGGTAACAATTATCATACCGTTAAGATTAGCGTTGCCATCTAGTCTTGTGTCTTTGTATAACAGGTGAACATCATAGTTTTTATTCATAGGATTTGGAGCCTTAAAATAAAAAAAATATTAATCTGATGATAAATTATTTATTTTGTAGAGTACAAATCTGCTGGAGTAATAAACAGCAATCAATGAATCAATAAATTAATCAATCAAAGCTAAATTAATTGTATATTGTACTTAAACGTGTAATAAGAAAAGATTGTAAATAGCATTTAGATATACATGTAGTTATTTCAAACGAAAATATTGGTACTATCATTTTAAAATAGATCACAACAACAACACATTTGAAACATGTTCAAATGTAAATAATCCCTTCGTCCATCATTACTAGTAACCTGGTATTTAAGTTTGACGCCAATCGGTTATGGAAAACTTGAATAAGCATTCAACACCTCTAGAACAAACTTTTATTTCATTTGAGAAAGTCCCATAATCCTGTACTTCCAAAAGTTAAAACCCATGTTCTTCTCTGGTTAGAGTGGTGTAGGTGATCAAGTGGCTGTCACTGAATTACGACCTCAAGATTAACCCCTGACATGGGTTCAAGTTACCAATTTCCACCTCAAATGCAAAGGTGTCCGGACAACTATAATGCCAAGGTTCACTGATCAGCTCTATACTAACTGTCTTAGTTTTCCCCCGAATAAGCTGAAAAATTGCTGAATAGGACGAACAAGATATATTACTTCGTCAGTTAGAGAATATTGGTATTATGTAATCAGCACAAAGCCTTGGACAACGCCTTCGATTAATGACCCAGAACGATAATGATATCTACATGTATATATATATATATCCTTTTTTAGTATTAATAATAACTTACTTTGACATTCTGACATACAACTGTATTACTGGAAACTGTGGCATCATATATTACACTGTTAATGGCACATGCCATATTTTCAGCATCGTTCTGAAAAAAAAATATCTGATTTACTTAACACACAATAACGATATTGAATAGGCAAAGAGAAAAGTTATTTATGGATAAAACAATACAAGAACGACATTAAAACATGAATATTGTGTCATTGAACACGTATTGTCATAACCTGTACATGTGAAGATCATTAAAACCAGAGGCCCAAAGTCGCAACAAATTAACAAATAGTTATGTTTCTTGAGAGGTGACTCATATAGTACTAATACAAGAAGGTAAGACTTACTTTTTTAATTATTCTTGTACAGTACATCATTTTCATTTTGTTTCCTGTTAGTTTATAATTTCATGACTATCATCTTTACGTGTTTTCATTTCAAATTCAGCATGATGACTTTGCCGTATAAATGTTTATATAGAAAAGCAATGTGCACATAATTGACATATATGCATCTTAAGCTTGCCAAAAGATGCAAAATTATCCCAAAAAAGTATATGTCCATTGCCGTTTTTGTTGTTATTTTAGTAAAAGAAAACAGACCTATTACATAAATCCTTATCCAATACTCAGATTTACAAATGAAAGAAAAACTGTCGTTTTACCCAGTAAAATAACAACGTTTATTTCCATGCCTGATGTCACAATACTAACGTCTTACCCATTGCCAATATCATTTCATCTATGTCACACCATATATACCGGCTTCCATTCACCTAAACAAGGGAACACTCCTCAACAAAATAGCCAATGAGAAGCACAATTCTTGAACCGTAGCCTTTTGTACACCTGTATAACTAACACAAATATTTGACTGTGTCGATGCCGGACAAAGCCGGAAAAAGGCTTGGAGTGGTACACAAATTGGCGATGGTTCTAGTTTGCAGTGCTAGCTGCTTTCGGCGACCAAATGTTAAGCATTAGTTTTGTCTACTGAATATTTTGGTTAGCAATTCTAAGGAATTGTGCCTATAATGTTTGACTACCTATCCATAAAAGCTTGGCTATGTATATTTTCCTGGCTTGTTTATAATTTGTGCTGGACGGACAACTAAAGTTGCAAGTACCAGAATAAGAAGGAGTGTTTATATTATCATGACAATATTACCTTTGAGCAGTTTCTAAATAAAAAAATAAACTGAGGTTGAAAAATCTTTTACTTACATAAATGTCAAAATTTGTAACTTCCATTGACAAGTTTTGTGTAGTTCCATGAGTAATTAGTAGATCTTTAGAATTGTTAATCTTCGGACACCTAGATTCATCCTGTTAATATATAAACAGTTTCAGCATGATTAATAGTGAGTACCAGTCTGTAAATAAATTATATCCATTAATCATGTCTCGTTCTATGAAAATAAAATGACACAAATACCATGGAAATAGAATGTTGATTCTGACCTCATAATGTAGTGTTACGTTTGTCACGGTCAAGGTTATTTGGTACTGAAAAATCCTTGATAAACCTAATATTGCTGTTCTCTTTGTACATCTCGTACAAAATAAATTTGATACCCTAAATCCACTGTACACATATCATATTGCAGTTCGCAAATATTTGTAACATACACAAACAAAAAAAATCTGATATTGATGATATTCTGCTCTCATGAAAGAAAATTTAATGATTAATAGTAATGATATATAAATACGAGGAAAACCGCTAATAACCATTGGCTGTATGCATATCCTCTTTAAATTTATGATATATAAATAAGTTCGAATATTCTAGATTTACATCTAGCTATAAAATTGCAGCACTAGAAATGTGATTGTATTCCCACTCGTGTTGAGTTGTACTAGACAAATCATAAAAGAAATGTTAGTGACTTGAAAAAACTCATTTAAAACTAGATGTGTCGGAACGACACGAATGTCCCCGCCGTGAATATTAAGGAGGTTCGCAACTATTACACCCTTTTTCAATTCTCTCAGTAATAAGCAAATGTTTCACCTTTTCTTAATTCCCTGAGTAATAGGCCACGAATAGCAAACTAGTGAAGTAAAGTGGTGACAACTAAATATTTAGTCACATTTCAAAGCCTAACGGTTGTAAGTTGGCCAAAAATAATTCAACCTAAACGAATTTCAGTTGATCTGTAGCTTATGATTATACACTATCATACCTAAAATCAAGTCAATATCTCAAATCATAGTAAAATAAAGTGGTGACAACTAAATATTTGACCAAATTTCAAAGTCCAAGGGCCAAAACTCGGCCAAAAATCATTGAACCGTAACGAAATGTAAACTTGATCTGCAACTCATCATTTTACACTCATATACCAAAAATCAAGTCAATATCTCCAAGCACAGCGAAAACAAGTGGTGACAACTAAATATTTGACCAAATTTCAAAGCTCAAGGGCTATAACTCGGCCAAAATCATTGGACCAGAACGAAGCGTAAACTTGATCTGTAACTTATCATTATACACCCACATACCAAATATCAGTCAATATCTCAAAGCATAGCGAAAAAAAGTTTTGACAACTGTTTTATTTTGGAATTACGACATGGGTAACACTATATGTCCCGGCCACTTAGTGGCGGGGACATAAAAAACAATTTAAGAAATGAGATATTAAGTATATTAAATGTGTTTTTACCTTTGGTGTGATCTGGCCATGACAGCTGTCACCATTTAAGTAACATTCTACTTTCAAAGGACACCAGTGACATTCTCTGTTTTGAACACAAGAAGTGCAACTGAAAGTAAACAAAGTACACATTACTACTAGCTCATAAATAATCATGCATGATAAAAGTCCTTATAATGACGCATTCAAAATCAAGATTAAGAAAATCATATCTCTAATCGAAGGTGGATGTCATCGTGAATTTCAAATCAAGGTTAATAACAATAACAACAATCCAAAGATCATTGCTTAATGTAGAGTTTGGATTTCATGTCATAAGTTTCATGGTTTCGCAGTAAAGTCCTATGTTAATCTATGACCACGAATGTAATCATATTTAACTTCAAATCAGCATAAAAGACAACATAATTGAGAACCACCAACTCATCAGTCTGGTATTAGTTATATTGATGCTGCAGATTGTGATGGCATACCCTCTAAGTTGAAACTTGATAATGTTGGCGGTCATATTTATTTGATTTGAAAGATTAAAAGAGATAACAAATTGAACTTAAAATCAATACATAATACAAAACAATATATTTACTATTTTGCTTGTTTCAACACATTAAGGAATTATGTACCACATTTCACACAGAATGCCAAGAGCGAGAAAAACAAATGGATTAAATTAACAACGAAGGCAAACACTATCACCAACGAAAGGCGGAAAGATTTAATAGAATAATATTTTTTCATAGACAGTAATTTATATTTGCATGCATAAATTGTAGTGGTTATATATTGCATGAAGCAGATGGTCATTGTATACATACAAAGTCTTCATCATCACTCTCTTTTGCTTTATAATTGAAGAATTACAATAAGGAATTACCACCTACAAATACATTTTGTCTTAAATGTACATACTTTGTTGCTGTTGTACATTTATATAACAAAATTTGTGTTGAAGCAATCTCGGTTCCATTTGCGTCAGTTACCTTTAACCGAACTTTATCTGAAAAAATGCAATCGATTGTAACAATAAACAGTAATGGCTAACAATATAACTAACCACAACAAGGAGAACCACCTTAACCCTTAAGCATCAATGGTCAACAATAAAATCACCAACAACAACACGAACTACTCCCTAGGCAAACCTTAAACAATAATGACCAACACACATCAAAGATTTGGTATTTTTCTTATTATAATACACATACGGTTTAAATATAATCTCATTTGACAGAAGTATGTTGTTATATTGGCTAATATTTATATGAAGTATTGAGAGCCTTTCCCTTTCATTTTCCTCCATTACCAACATAACTATTACCGGACTTGACTATCAGTCTTATGATAAACAGGAACTGCTAACCCTTTGCGAGCAGCATGGTTCATCCGCAGTTTTTCATGGGGTCTGTGTTGCCAGTTTCTTGGCATAGTTTCTATGTTCAGCTATTATTTTGTTTTTCTTCTTTCTGTATAATATGCACAACGGCATTGCCTGTGTTCATGGATTGTCCAATCTGGATTGCCCCTTCGATTCTCTTTAACGTTTATTTAATGTAGATACTTCTGAACATGTATGTGTCAAATTTGGAACGGTCACCAATGATATTGGGTGTGCATCGGATTTATCTGATATCAAATTAAACTACAGATTGCAGCTATAACCGAATCTAACAGCTACTTAAAGATATCCAATAAAGGCACTTATCATAGTTCAGCATAGCAAAGTTTGATTGTATAATAAATATATTTACCGCCAAATGATACATTCACATTGTCAGTTTTATAATAGAAATATTTACCGTCATATGACACATTCACATTGTCAGTTTTATAATAGAAATATTTACCGTCATATGACACATTCACATTGTCAGTTTTATAATAGAAATATTTACCGTCATATGACACATTCTCATTGTCAGTTTTATAATAGAAATATTTACCGTCATATGACACATTCACATTGTCAGTTTTATAATAGAAATATTTACCGTCATATGACACATTCACATGTCAGTTTTATAATAGAAATATTTACCGTCATATGACACATTCACATTGTCAGTTTTATAATAGGAATATTTACCGCCAAATGATACATTCACATTGTCAGTTTTATAATAGAAATATTTACCGCCAAATGACACATTCACATTGTCAGTTTTATAATAGAAATATTTACCGCCAAATGATACATTCACATTGTCAGTTTTATGAATGCTGTTCTCTTTCTGTAGATATTTTGGCCTTGCTTCATTTGATGAATTTATTCTTATTACATATTTCAGTTGAGAAAGATAAATTGCAGGAGTCAACTGAAATGTAATTGCAGCTTGACGACTCTGAAAAATAAAACAAGTATAGTGGTAAGCAGATATTTACAAAGGATGTCTTCCATGATCTAAATTACATTTTAATTTGTTTATACACATGATCATCTTGTCGGCTTCAATCTGAAAATGTTTTCTCCGTCTAGATTTTCATCGACTACAACATTGTGAGATTGGGGCTGTCCGGATAATCATAGGTGCATTTCGGCCTCATGTGACCATTTTTGTAAAAAATAAGACAGGAGTCAAAAGTGCAAAAAGAGTGACCTCCTACCATCTCTGAAACACCAACTTCAACCTTAAATATCCCCTCATGCTATAATGCTTTTATATACTTCAAAAGTGTTGTGATATTCATCTGTCATAAAAAAAAAAGTGCATACATGTATAAGCTTTTAAATGTACATGCAAAATCACAGCCACTTCCCTCACTATTTAGAAATTAAGAAAGTAGTTTAGGTGAAAAGATAACATAAAATACTACGGTATATTATGCCAAATTAACTTATCTCTCTTGACATGGTCCGAATTTAAGTAATTCCTAATCTAATATAAAGGGCTAAATAAGAGACAAGACGTGGAATAGACCTCTTTGCCTGCAGTAACTTCCTCATATTTGCATTGTGCAACAACCTTGATTAACTTAATACAAACAAAACCATCAACATACATGCCATACAATTGTACATACAAAATATATACTGTAATATAATAAGCAGAACGTACTAATCACTTGGAGTTACTGAGAACATCTCAATAATAGGTAAACGTGTATCGGTTATCTATAGCTCAGTGACAACCCGCCAGTATTACCCTCATAGACTTTCCCGTGCATTATTAATTTCCAAATCCAACAGACCTAAAGACTTCTTAACAAACTATTTTTATATAGAACATTGAAACTAAAAAGGAAAATACCATATAACCGAAATAGAAATATATGTATTCTTTTGTATCATGAGGTATGCTTACTTGAACATTGATTTTTTATATACATTTTGTTAACTTCTCATTGGCTTAAATTAAATCACATGACCTGAAACAATTTTAATGTTTTGTGAAAATTAACCCAAACGGGAAACAACTAGGTGTTTACCGGGTAACAACCCTATTGTTCCCCGGTAAACAACCCATTGCATGCTTCAAAAGGGAAACAACTCTTTCCGGAAGTGACATTGTCGGTGTTGAAAATATTACTGATGGCCGGTTTGTGCCCTACATCACTGGTTGTGTTGGGAACTTTAATATAAACATGAAATAAGTTAACATTTGTTAAAAATTTGTCAAAAGTTATTAAACACACATTTTAAATCTGTTGAAAATATTACTGATGGCCGGTTTGTGCCCTATATCACTGGTTGTAAGCGCACATTTTGCTTAAATACATGTATTTATTTAAATGCCCAATCCTTGGTCTGTTGTTCAGTATAATAAAATAATTATTGCCTTCAATGGATTTTAAACATCAGAATTGTTAACCCTCAAGGGGTTGTTTCCCTCGGGTTAAAGCCTCGAGAAAACAACCCCCTTCAGGTTAACAATTCTGGATGTCTACATCCATTGAAGGCAATAATTGTTTATTGCTCAAAATAAGTATTGTGTATTAATTTTTTTTATATTATGATGATGTTTTTTTATATCAAAACTCAACTTCAAGTAGGGCCCTAAGTGATCCTGATCGCATGGTAGTTGTATTTACAACTACTTTTGCAATAAGTACCTATCACCACTGAAGTTGTGAGTTCGAACCCCGTTCAGGCGAGGTGGACTCGAAAAAACATTATGTGATCAAGTTTGTCAGTGAATTTTGAATAATCAGTGGTTATCTCCGCGTACTCCAGTTTCCTCCACTAATAAAACTGACCGCCACGATATAACTGAAATATTGTTGAAAGTGGCATTATGTACCATAACCCTAACCCCTCAACTTCACGTAAACATACCTTATTGATGTCAAATCAAATAAAAATAGTTTTCAATACTTTGCACAAACAACTGTTATTGTTCTTCAAGAGTTAACTCTCGATTTATATGTAAATCTGATATGTACCTGTAAGTAAAATCCACACTTAGTGTCTCATTTTAAATGAAAATCTGATATTTATTGAACTCACCATATCATCATTATCATGTAGAACAATGCCACTTGATTTAATTGTAAGACATTTTTGTCCAGCAGACGGCACCCAAAAAGGTTGGTCAAAGTTCTTGTTACAACTGAAAAAAAAAGACATAGCTCAAAATCATAAGTGTACAAATTTAACAAGTAATCCAACATGACATAGATAAAAGTTATTCACATAAAATTAACATGTCATCCAACATAAAAGTTAACATGTCACCTCAACATGAAATAAAACAATTTATTCAACATATAAGTTAACATGTTTTCTGATTTCTCAATCTCAGTTCCAGAGATTTATGTTCAGCTTTCATCAATGTCTGATATGTTTGTGCATTTTGCTGATCTATGTTTTGGATTGTACATTGACAATGTTGTCATTAAGATCCATTTTACCTTCCTCAGACGGTTACATACATTTACCTTTGACTTATTATATCCCATCCACACATTGAGTTTTCAGACTTCATACAATCTTCACAAGTAGAAGATCTTCTACAATCTCCATTGTCAGCAACATTGGCAATCTAGAAAATAGAGAAAACAAACTATTGATAATCCAAACTAGATTTTATGCAATTGATAATTAACATATAGCGAAACTTATCGAAACAGCTACACATTCAGCTTTAGATTTATAAAGTATATTTGCAATTACATATATTGAAGTGTTGTCAAATAAACTATTGCTTTTAGAAAGAACAAAAAAAACGTACACCACTGTAAATTTGGTATGTTGTAAAGAATGAGATTATAATTGAGAATTTTGTCAATTGCGACATGTAAATCTACCACAACAGCAACTACTATGGATGTGTAATGAAATCGTTTTATAAAGTATTCACCATAATTATTTCTATATTCATTTCACCAACCTTGCTGAAGTAAAATTAGCTTTTTTGCTTGGGAGTTCGAATGCCATTGGCAAATTTATTCAATATACATGATCACTCTATGTTCTGCTTTTAATCAAGAGTTACCTTCCTTTTTTTCCATCTTGTACATAGTTTGCAACAATAAAAATATTCGATCACATTAGTACAAGAGATTCTGTATGTATGATATTGTTGGCAATTCAATATGAATTGGTTTTGCAGAAACAATAAAAACAAAATGAATAATGCTTATTCTGATAATAACCACGGCTTAAAATATTGTTTGGTTTATAAACACTTGCACCAACTGATGACCAACCGAAATATTCCTTGCTCTGGCAAACAACCAATGAGGCATTGTTGAACAAGATAAATAAATCATTTGGTAGAATTGAACTTAGATGTTAACAGACGGACAGAGAGTGATATCAAATGGTTGGACAACAACACTAAGACTGTCAGAGTCATTGTGAGTTATCTTAGATAAGAGTTACAGCTTAATAATTTACCACATTTTTGGTCAGAACATAAACATTTTCACCATCTCTCTTAATATCAATCACGGGAGACAACCGCTGAACTCTTTTAAAATCTCCAAGTGAAAAGGCATCAGTGTCATTAATAAAGATCTATAAATAGAAACAAAAGCATATGTATTGACTTGAAATGGCAGTATAGATCATGCATTTTACTTCTTGCCTGTTAAGGTGTAGATTTTCCACAAAATTTGTATTTTCCCTCAGTCTACCTGTTCTTTTGTCTGAAGTTTAACCTTTCCAACACTATATATTTACTGAAACGTACATTATTCCAAAATGTTCTGAAACGATTATTATATATTAACCTTCAATAATTAATTTCATTTATGACATTCCATCAATTGTTTATTTCTGAAAAATACCACAAAATGAAAGGAACTATCTTATTAAAAATTACAATTTTTACAAATGTTCCCAGCTGTGATTGGTTGCACTAATGCTTCGATACCTGCCAAAGCATAACAAATCAGTCACTAAGAGAAAGCTTATTGTTTATAAAATGGGAAGCTGAATATTCATGGGCACGCATTCTTTGTTTTCTTAGATAAATTTATATGTATTATCCTCTCTGATGGATAAAATATTTTAGCTAATTTGTCCTTTGTGGATAATCTTTAAATGAATAACAATGATTATATCCTAGGATATAAGATTAATGAAAGATTATCATATGGAACATTATATCATTTATATTATATCCTTAATATTCTATGTTACTAAAACGTTTTATTCAATGTCTTATGATAATTAAAGAAATCTTAAAATTTCAATTAAATTAATTGAATTTCTTTTGTAAAAATGTTAATGTTATAAATATATATTATACTTTATGCAAATTTCTTTGGTAAATGTAGATGTGGTATTTTTCTCTTACTTTTCTTAACCCCGCCCACCAAAGCAGAGGGTGGTATTGCAAGGATATACAACATCCCGCAATACCACCCTCCACAATACCACCCTCCGCATTACCACCCTCCGAAGGGCATTCAGTATAATATAAAATATACTACCTTTGGTTGAGGGTGTTACAGTAGATTACCACACTCAGAAAAAATATTTTTACTTCTTGTGGTAATCTACCGTAACACACTCAACTAAAGGTAGTATGCTTATAATATGGATCTCTTAGACTTTTATTTTATCCCAGAAGGATAAAAATTGTACAAAAATTTTATCCCCCGGATATTATCATAGGTAGGATATAATAACTTGCTACACAAGAACTGATGATTGTACACCACACTGCAAGATTAAAAGATCGTGGGTCAATTTAAGGGCCAAAACATTATACTGGTTGAGATAATTTTCAGAGTACGGAGTAACATGGCTATCTGCAGACTTTCGTTTTATCATCTAACACTATACAAATCAACTAAGAATTCACCATGGAGGTGATCCCCCATATTGATTGCTAATTAATTGATACGTGTAAAATTACTTATGTCTAATTAATTAAAAGTTGTGTAGTTGCTCCTGACGTTAAATTAATATTTGTTCGATTATTCATGGCTAATCCAATATTTGTGCATATAATCATGGCTATTTAATTAATATTTTAATCATTACTCAGTACTAACTAATTTATGTACTGAGAACACATTGCATGTTACAATTATTGTGATTGGACACCGCGCAATGAACATATCACATCATAGATGCTACTTCTGATGCCGTTGGATAACGCACATCATCGATACTTCTTGTCATCAAAAAATTCAAAAAATACCTTAGACATGTTCATGATAACATATATAACGAGAGGGCTCGTCATATTAAAATGAATCTGTGATTTCATGACAATAGCAATAACTGTACTGGCTTTCTTGAGAGGTTGACCGTGAATTCCACTATGACATCAAATCAACGATTGCTATCAGATCATACCAAAAACATAAAACAGCAACTAAACATTGCTTAACAATGTACACACGGTAATGGGTGAAACTAATGCAAGTAACCAGTGTAATTTAACTCTTTGATCTTTTATATCTTTTGTAACTACAGTTGTTACTTGCCTAGCGAATCTGTAGCTATACACTCCATCAGAGATTTCATTCAAATTTTACAATATACATACAAGTATAATGTAAGGCTGTCAATTTAACCTAGACAATACAAAGATTCCATAATTGAATTGCGATATTCCAGAACTTGTTGTTCCTATTAGGATTTCCTTGATAGAGGGTTGCTGCTAACAAGTAAGCTACTAATCCAAGGGTTCCATTTGGTTATGTTGAAGTCATTACTTCGAAAGCTTTACGGTCGCCACCATGACTTTGTTAACCGTTACAGAACATCTGTGTCACAAATGACCACGTATATGTAAAAAAAATTCGGTCCTTTTTCCATTCATGACTTATCACCAGATTTGTAACTAAAGTAACACGACGAGTGCCACTGGTGGAGCAGGAACTGTTTACCCTTCAGGAACACATGAGTTCACCTCCGTTTTTACTTGTCTTAGTTGGGTTCGTGTTGTTCAATGTTGTCAAATTACATGTCTTCGCGTTTTTAGTTCAGTGTTGTGATGTCCGTGTACGATTTCCGCGTAAAAACGATGTTCGGTTCGTCTTTACTCCCATTTGTGAGGTAAAGGGTTCATGTGCTATTTTTGTTTTTGTTTTTACTTTTTATTTATTTACGTATATTGGTGTCCAACACGATTTCCATATCAGATGATGTTATTGTCGTCTAACAGTAACAGGACGTGTGTTACTAATGGTGCAGGAACTGCTGATCCTTCTGGAACACCTGGATTCACCCCCAGTTTTCAGCATAGTTCCTGTTAATCGATCTTTAGCTTGATGTGTTATGTTTTGTATATCGTTGCTTTTCCTTTTGTTCTTTTTCTTTTGAACTTTGTGTTCTTTTTTCTTCGATTTATGGATTCTGATTACCCCTCTGGTATCTTCAAGCTCGTCTCTCAGCTTAATGACAATTACTAAATAAAACACAGTTATATAACCATAAAATCATTATTGTAGCAAAAACATATTTTATTAACTAACATTACTTACTTTTCCTATGTGTCCTTTACTAGTACCAACGTATAGTATAACAAACTGGTCAACTATTATAGCATCTGTCATCTTTACTATAGAACCTACAGCTAAATTCTGACTATAATATATAACATCACCCTTCATTGGTACATCTCCTTCTATTGATGAAAAGAAACGTGGGCTACAGAACCCATTTGTCATTTCTGGACAAGCACTCTGAATCTGCCATTAAAAGATAATAAATAATTTATATTGCACATGCTTGATTTTGATTGACAATATATTTATTACAATTGGTGGACGCGTTTCCCAATAGGTACCAATTGTGCTCCCCTTCTCGTCTACTTGTTCCTTTGTGCACGATGCAGATTTCATGCAGGGTTTTCTCAGGGAAAACGAAAAGAAGCTCGCTCGATCCTTAAATCTTACATTCCGTTATACAGCTGTCCTTTTACTAAATAAATCTCTAGTTTTTGTGATTTTGTTGATCGTATCTATCCCATTGAGCTTGAAATTAAGGATACCACAGATACAGCTAGGTCTCGTAAACGATCGTAACCTAAGCTGCCATCACCCAAATTGCAACAAAAAAACTGTCTTGACAATAGCGAACCTTCTTATATCAACTAAACACGATATGCCTCGTCATTAACGAGAAACCAATTATATAATATGACTAAGATGATCGTCGTTTCTGAATGTGTGATCGTAACTTTGGAATCAATTGTTTTAAGACGATCATTAGACCAGGGGCAGAAAACAAAAAATAACATGTAATGAACCCATGGGCTACACATCTATAGCATATGTCATTGGAAAGAGGAATGACGGGACTCTCAGAATAATGATGCCGTAAAAGTCGGAAGTGGTCACGTTTTTGCATAATTAAGGTCAAAGGTCAAGAAATTTTTTTTTCGCTTTCGACTTTCGTTCGAAAAGTGCATTTTCCTTAAAAATGAAATTCAATTCGACAAGTTTGATGGTTTGTATTTGATGGACCACATATTAAATTAGATTATTGAACCAAAATTCAGAAATGAATGACGTCAATTGACGTCGAAATGACTGTTTTTGGATGGGAATGTGATTTTTCAATGTAAGTGACTCGCATTTACTTCCATAAAACAATTACGTTGACCCAAGGTCATCCCTATTGACGTAATAATGACGTTTATTTATGTTTCATTATATTTTGTATATATACTGTTCGATACAAGGAAGTAAATCAAAACATACCCAATTCGCCCAACACAGGTATTTTTTTGTAAGTCTGTATTTTGTCAGTCCCTAAATAGCTATGAGCATTGTACATCTCATGTGAACCCTTGTAGTTTTTTTTATTAAAGTGATTCATAAATAAAAACACCCTTTTAGACATTTTGAACGTTTAAAACGTAAATATACATGTTTCATTCACCATCGTAATCCGAAACCCAATTATTATCAGAAAAATTGGGTGTTTGGATAATGCATTTGATCTGGTCAATCGCATATGGAGATATTCAAGGAATCAAATAAATACAGTTGTTTTTATGATTTGTTTAAAAAAAAGAACTCTTGCGTGCTTACGCTATCGTCATCTTCGATATCTGTCCTGTGTGTAATCACATTGAGACAGAGGTCTAATGCTTGGCAAGGACAAAGTTTTGTGCAAGACAAATTCTGTTCAAAACAAACACAACCTTTACTACAAACGGATCTTCCGTTGCATACGAGGTCCTGCAAAAAGTCAGATGACATTTGACCTTCAAACAATATTGGTTCAAGACCAAACTTTCCATCTTTGCAACCATGTTCAAGAGGTGATCTAACTGCTGGCTTTGGAATATGTGCAATTAACCATATCTTTGCTTGGTACGAATATCTAAGAACATGCTGTTTAAATGTGTTTTCACTCGGAGGAAGTCTCACCAAAGTAGAATCTTTGACAGTTTCCAATTTTACCCGCAATTTGCTCAGATCGATATGGCATCGTTTCAACTTTCCCTTCGGATCATACAGCCTTGATATTAGTTTTCGGCTTAGATCGACTGAATCATTCTATTCGTGACAAATCACTAAACTGATTGGGTGGCTCTTTCAGAGCTTTGAACAAAGAGTTCTTCCCGATACCAAAGAACGAAGAAGTGGTATCACACCCAGTTAGAGCATGATCAGCTGGCAAGATCTCACACACAACGGAGCTCAATGACTTGCATAAGTCGTGTACAGGGATATAACGTCTACAATCCTTAGTGCTCGTAATAAGTCCTGTTTGAAACCAAAGCTCACTTGTGTTTTTCATATTTTGAAAATAATGTACTAAAAGGACAAGAACGTCCGTATCTGGGGATTTCACAACGATGCGACCTTGAACGTTATTCTCTTGATACAGTTTGTCAGAATACAGTGCATGCACAATGATGCGGGTATCCGCCTCTTCTTGTGTGCTTGCCAAACAACTGCAATCTAACATACCATTCTGATTCAACATTTTAACTGTTTCAGGATTAGAAAATAAACCGGCCAGGTAAAGTGATTGCCCTTCTTGGAGAGAACTGTTCTGACGAATATGTTTGGCAATGTAATCGCCGAGAAATCTAATAATATTTTCACCAGAACTAATAAACTTTTTCCAGTCAGGAATAACCCTACCTTCAATCAAATGCAGTGAAAACAGACTTGGATCGACGGTCCCGTTCTGCGTTTTTGATAGAGTTTTGAATGTCATATCTATCAAAGATATCGACGACAACGGATGTAAACTGAAAACAAGAGATCTGATTTTTTACAAAATCAAGTGCCATCTCACCAAAGGTTCTAAACCTTTTTGCATTTATTGACTGCAACAAAGGCATGTCATCTCTGATCAGAGTTGTTCTGGAAATATCAAAAAATGGGCAGTGTTTGTATTATAGAAACGTTCTGTTCCAGTTGATGCACAAGATCTGCCTTACTGGTTTTGCGTTTTGTGCCATGGTCGTGAAACAATTATGTTGGAATCGGACCAATTGGAAAAGACAAAACCTTTTCAACAGTAACGTCCTCTCGACAATTTGCAAGAACCAGTTCCCGACGAAAAACTAGCTCAGGATTCACTGTGTCCCCAGAACGACACTTCAGCTTAGTTTTGTGAGACATATCTTCGAATGACTTCAACTTGAACCGTGTACTAGGATTGTAGAAACTACGAGACTGGACCTCAGACAAGGAACCATCAACAAGTGATGTGACCATTTTTGTACCTTCTTCAACACAATTCAATAATGATTTTTGAACTTCCCTAGATGGCAGAAGCTTAAGTTGGCTACTAAGCTGTGCCATTTTCCGGAAAACACTCACAACAGTTCCGACAAATGATTTTCTAACAACTTGTAAACATTAATTAAATTCTCTACAAACAATATTTCAAACCATCTTTTGTAACTAAAACGTTACAATTAAAAACAGAAAATGTTAACAATGAAGGGTGACAACAATTAAATACAGGTAACACAAGAATATAAGTAATTATTAAGAAAATATGCTTTGGTCGCGATGCAATAAGATTTAATCGGACTGAAGATTATAATTTTAAAAAGTCACGGGTAAAATATCCGGAATCATTTTCTACTTTCGATATGTTGATGTGCATTTAAAAACGGTCCAAACCCCTTAAACTAGTAGAAATTGGCGCTATAATGATAATGTTTTATGTAAACTATGTTTACACTTTTGTTTTTAAAAAAGTTTGAGATCAATTTAATGAAAGCATTTCTTCTGACATAATCTTAAAAGTGACCGTTAAAATATTTAACACATCTGCTGGTTTCAAAGAAGCCAAACTGATGAAATAAAAGTTATTTTAATAAGATATTTTGAATTATTTTATTTATTTAAGTTAGATTTAAAAACTACAAGCGCAACAAATTGCCGAAGATGCATAAATCATGTATAATATTGATTTTACTGAGTATGATCGGACTTTCTCCAAAAACGCAGTAATCCTAGAAAAATGTAGTTTTCGTGATAACGTGACCATACGATTGTATTACGGCATGTTGAATTTATTAGCTAAAAGCATAATCTAGCGTTTGAAAGTATATTTAGGTGTGTAGTCGATGGGTTGATTTAACTCTTTAAATAAGCGATTTTTTAGATTTCGCCGCTGGCCTACATGACCTACGATTTTCCAAGAGGTGATCGCGACTGTTTTTCAATTTTTATTTTCAGTTGCATTATATGAAAATATAATACGTACATCATTATAAGAGAGAATGCTTGGTGAACAGACGATCCAGACAATGCATATGACAACAACAGCATAAACACAAATATTGAAGAAATATATTTAAAAAATAATTAAAAAAATAGCATGGACAACAAGCAAATCGGCTGAGCTCAATCTCTTCGAATAGCTAACCTCATTAAATCCGATAAATGGCACACCTCGTGTCAGAATTTTCAAGAAGAATAAACAGACTGGCAATATTAAATATAAAATATTGAGCGCATAGGTTGCGACACCGAAAATTCATACTGGCACACAAGTACATGATAGTTCTTATTGAGTGGCCGTTTTTGTTAAAACATGAATGGATGTTTTTCCATCGCGATATCTTTCATTATTATCAGGAATCTTTCATAAATACAGGGATATTTCAATAATAATAGTGATATTTCCTATGATTATATGAAAACATCAAATAAACATCGGGATGATAAACTTACAACTAGTATCAGAATACTTTAGATGACACCGTGATGTTACTAAGAATACATTTTACCCAAATTTATCTGGCACTGTATATTGAGCTGTATAGATTTTGTCATTTCACTGAATAATTCAATGATTGGTGGCTATGCTGATCGCGTCTATCTCACTTAACTTGAAATAGAACAGCTTCTAAAGATACAACCTGATCTACTTCATGTCTAAGAAGCTTGATCTACTTCATGCCTGAGACATTAAGACATGACGGGTAACACTGCTGGCAGTTACGGAGTATCCGAGCTCAATGTCGCATTTTAAGCTCCTGATTCGTGCTGCCATTCTTTGGTCATTGTATTATTTATTCTTGATTTATGGCATCTGGTTACCGCTTTAGTATCTTCAAACCCTTTTAAGGTATCCCGATTCAAATGTTGAATATCCGTATGCTTATTGAAATTCTCCAGATGTTTATAAGAAGTGCCCCGATACTTATTGAAAGCATCGGGATACTATTTACGAGCATTTTAATATCATCAATAAGTATGTTGGCTTTCAATAGGCATTGGGATACTTTCAACAAGTATCAATTCCTGTTAATTACCGATAAATTCCCGATAAGATGGATGTGCTCTAAAATTGCATATCACATATAACACATGAAATAAAATTCCAAGCTTTAGTTGATATCTTTAAATATTTGTATTCGGAAAGGAGCCATAGAAAACAATTGGCAGCATTGTCAGTCAAGCAAGATTAAGGCAGTTTCACTATTGGGAATATCATCAGTAGCATCAAAGAATTATAGGTCTCTTGTAGCATGAAAAGGTGAGGTGTGCCGATACAGAGAAGTCTGCTGTCTAATAATATATATGGGACATAAATCATCAGGTAGTTCTGCACCAAGAACTATCATCATGTTTAGGCCGTTCACGACAAATTAAAGCTATATATTTACATCTTGTCGATTTTTGCATTGTAATCCTTCTCATTTTATTCCCCAGTTGACACTACTTTGTTCCCATCTACCTTATCAATTGTGGAGCGCTACGTTATAATATTTGTATATCAAATTCTTGAATATAACAAAATCAACTAACTAACCAAGCATGAACAAACATGAGAATTAATTGTAGCTGTAAAAAACGAAACAGGAAGAAACTAATAGAAACAAATCAAATAGAAACGAAAAAAAAATCAAAATGAATCCTATAATACACACATGTTTCCAATAGTTATCAACATTGAAACACGGTGATTTGTATATCGATTGTCAAAGTCGGTGTTTAAAAGTTGAATCTATGTCAAAAGGCAAAGTCAGATTAAATATTCATTTGCAAATAAGGTATTTTCTGTTTCATTCTCCAGTAGGTGGTGGTATAGTGGTTAACATATACAACACATATTACGCTATGTATGCTTTATACCTTGATTTACACCTCATTGACAGTGAGGGCTAGTTAAAAACGAAACTTTACGACATACGGAGTATATATTTCTCAGTTGATCCCATATTCCAGAGCTTGTGGTTACTATCAGGATTTCCTTGATAGTGGGTTGTTGCATACAAGGACGCTGCTGAACCAAGGGCTTCAAGTGGTTAAGCTGAAGTGATCACTTCTAAAGTCTTACGATCGCCACCACGACCTGGTTAACCGTTGCAGAATATCCCTGTCACAAATGACAACGTATATGTTCCGCATGTCGTAAGCAATACCCGCCTACACGGTTCTTTCCACACTCATGAGTTTTCACTGGGTACCACTAGTGGAACAGGAACTACATACCCTTCCGGACCACATGAGCTCACTCCTATTTTTAGTGGGGTTCTTTTTGTTCGATCTTATTTTTTTTTGTGTAGTGTATTGTAGATCGTTGTTTGTCCTTTTGTCCTTTTTCATCTAGGCCATTGTGTTGTCTGTGCTTCTTCGGATTTAGAGATTCTGATTTCCCGTTTGGTATCTTCAAACTCTTCATGCACATTAACACGAAATGATTTACATTCCCTTGTATTACTGTTTTGTCCAGTAAAGTTTCTGTATAGTCCAAAATGTAGACAAGTAATTCAGCAAACAAAAATATATACGGAGGTAATAAAAGTAAGCGTATAATAATGTAATGCACTGAATGATATTTTTGTGGATATATCAATTATTCTTAACTAGAGCGAATAAATAATTTTACCTTATATATATATCAAATGGCTACAGATCTAACAGATATATTAAACATCACGGTAAAGCAAGTTGATAGCTAACCTCACACACAATGAGCTTCAAATGCAGTATTTTCCTTAATGATTCCAATATGTGAATTTGCACTATTACATATTGTATCAATTAAATGTTAGAACGGCTTAGACACAGACCAGATTCACCTTAATGTGCCTGTTTGATTCGCAAGAAAAATATGCAAAGTCTAGTTCAAAAACTTACGACCATCTCCCCAAATTGAACCTTTAAGTAATTTGTAATTAAGTAATCTTTGTCATTTTTTCGATAGCTATTTTCTCGATAATGGTGAAGCATATACTATTAAGTTGATAAGTGTAAGTTCGCAATTGCAAATATTGTTTCTTCGCAGTTGTTTTTGTGCTAAATAGAATTTTCTGTAAAACAAGAAAAATGGAGAAAAAAACGATTTCAGGTCTGATCTAAAATAGCTAAAATTGATCATGTGCATTGTAAATTTCTTCCCACAAGTTATTGTATGATAGAACAAAATCATTGTTATACAGAGTAGATATCTACCATAAGATCCAGCAACAGAGTAATAAAGTTTAGACAGAAATTGTGACATACATTCAAATAAGAGCCTGTAGCATTAATCTTGTTAATAGCTGTTTTTGATATAAGCCCTTCCCCTTCCAGCGTAACATAAATTTACATTCCAACAATAATTCTAAAACTATACTCACATTCTTGGCTGATGAACGACATTTCTTTACTGTTTTATCATAGCACACATCAGTATTTGGTTTATGAAAGTATGTGTTCTGTCGTGGTTGGTATGGACACTTCAATCTTTCTATCCTTGAAATTTCAAAATTCTCCAAAACTTTTGTAAACCTGCAAATAACACTTGCTGTACCATCAGTAAAAACCACTAATAAGGCATCATTCCAAAATATTAAATCTTGTGCTGTAGTAAAATTAACTCCATTGTGTGAACAGAAAATTGGTACATCTTCATATGCATTCAATTTCGGTACTGCAATACTATCAGTGCAGATCTTCCCAAGTTTTGAAATAGTATGATTAAAATCAAAGAGAAAATATGTAAACGTTCCATTTCCTACAACAGTTCTGAAATCAAAACTTAAGCTATAATCTTTTTTTGCATTCAAGTACTTGATCGTGTATTTTCCGTTCTCGTTGAAAGGTTGAAGTGCATCCTGATAGTTTGATATTGCATTACAATCATTAGAGGATTCAGTAGAAGCCTTTATGCACTCAGATGATGCTATTGTTAGTATGTTCTTAGTTCCAATAGTTGTTGTCGTATATCTTGCTTGTGGATTCTTAATATTTATATCCTTTGTTGTATACCCATTAACGCTAGACAAGCTACTTCTATAACCTGTGCATGTTGATTGGTACTCTCCTTTAAAATCACATGATATCAATATGCTTCCTTTATTCCCCGTTTTATAAGGAATCAACAGCCAGTTACGTCCCTCAATTGGTTTGATATTCACAACTTTCAAAGATGAGTTTAATTGTATTAAGCTATTTTTGCCACCAATATAAACATAATCTGGGTTTACTGCCAAGTTTATAAACTCCTCTGTAAAATTGCTGTGTATCGTCTTGCATTCATAAAGACTTGACATACTTAGTAACAAAATGCTTAGATTTAGCAACATTGTATTCAAAATAATCATGGTCAATCTTTTCTTTATTAACTTTGATAATAGTGAAATTTCAAAGTATTTTATTTAATTTGGTTTTGATCGATACAGGTAATACAAAGATGTATGTGTCCCCTCTTATTCCAGATCTTGAAAGTTGATAGTTGAACGATCTTTGTTTCAGCTTTTATTTCGTTCGATTGTGAAAGCAGTTATTTTCAAATAAGTCTCTAAAACTCTTATTCCAGTTGATCTTGAATGTTGCTAGTTGAACTATCTTTGCTTAGAAACTATTATTCCATTTGATTGCGATCGATATAGGATCCACAAAGATCTCTGTGTCCGTTTTTATTTCTTTAAATCTTGATCTATACGGATACTACAAAGATGTCATTTGATCTTGAACTATCGTCCAAATGTGTAATGCATTACGAACGGACATTTGAATATAAAATGTCAATAGCAATGTCAAGCAGATTAATTGTCTTTGCGTTTCTTCAATTCGTGTCTCTGTAGAAATAAAATAGAATCCGTTAGTGTTTTGCAAAACATTTACAAAGCAATCTGTTTGTAGTAAGAATAAAACAGTGATGCAATTTGGTGGAAAGCAACTGGAATGAACATAGATGCATACTGATGGGTAGTAACTGGAATAAAACAGTAAAGTACACTGGAAGATAGCAGTTATGAGTAATGATTGTCTGATTGGTCCTTCAGTAGACCAGAACTTTAAAGCATGGTTATGTTTATCTGATAGCCATCATACGGAAACATTATGCCATTATCTGATGTAGTTTTGTCTATATCTACAAAGGAATAATCCACTGTGCATTTTAATCGTAACTTTCCTGAGTGGAAATCAAGAAAATCTATGGAAACTGTTTACTCCTTTCTATTGGATAATGCAGTTGAAGACACACTCTTTTCGCATATTTCATATTATTATTTGATATAATAACTTAAGCAAAACTGTAACTTGTGTCTTCAATATAAAAATATTAAACTATAGCATAAATGAATATTGTAATAGCAATAATAAGCAAGGAAGAACATTGTGTATAAATTTCTAATGGTCTGATTTTTCTGAAGATACTTGTAATTGAAGATTGTATACGAGAAAGCATAAATTTCAATAATCGGGCTATTTAATCATAGCATATTGACATATTTTGTCATTTTAAAATTTTTAAATACAATTGTTGGTTCAATTCTTATATCAGGGAAAAATCAGTAACATTATATATTTTACAGAAAAATAACATCTCGTGTGACTACAGTTAACGTTTTAGCTCTTTTTAATGGTAAATGTGGAAATTTCGGTCATGTTCAGGAATTTCTTTAATACCAATATTGGTCCTCATGGATTACGTACAGAGCCATCAGATACATATATCAATGGCAGACCACCCACCTAATGACAATCCAAACCAACGTTGCTGCAGGGGAGATTTCATGTAATTTTTTTCCAAATAGATAAAATTTGCATAATCGGAAAAAATAAGCAAAGTTACAAATTCCAGAGAGAAAATAACGAAATATATATTATTTACGCAGATACAGTTCATATCTCGACTCATTACACAATGAAAGGTAGACGATGTAACCAATGTTGTAGGGTATATTCTTGAAAGGTGACCTCCAAAACACCATTCAAATGGACTCTAGTATTGTGAGAAGAATATTACAATGTGAAATGCTAATAATGCTGGACGACGGACAAAGACGAACAACATCTGATGTCAATATTTCATTTGTGAGCATGCGCAGGTTGTGATAGTTCATGTTTTCACAAGAGCAGAAAATGTGAAAATTTGACATTTTACAAACTCCAGATTTGAGTTTTTTTCGGATATGGTTTATTCATTCTTGATCAAGTGTTAAAATATGTTATTCGATTTTGGAGAATCAACGGGATAATGAAAAAACCTGCATTTTATTAGTTTGTCTAATTCTATCTATAGTGAGTACTTTTCATACTATTCTTTACTATGTACACCGTGGTAGTCAGTGACCCGTACATTATTTATAAACACTAGCAGCCATATTAAAATAATGTCAACATACTAAATCAACAGAATGGCAGTTTTGAAATATGTCAAGAATTGATGCAAATATAACAAAGCAAACGCGTAGAAGACATTCTTCAGAACCTTCACCTAATAGTATACTTACACCAGATCATAAACCACTAAGGAAAAAATTTAATTTCGATTCTGACTTACACATCGACTTATTAGAAATGCAAGGAGACAACTCAGTTCTATCACCTCACGTCTCCGTGTCCTCTGAAAACTCTGCCAAGGCACCAACAGAAAAACATTCATTTGATGGAAAAAAATCTTTGTTCACCGACGATGATGTACAGCGACTTGCAATGGCCGTTAAAAATCTCATGCTTGATGACCTGCGTAAGGAACTCAGACAAGATATGCATTTGTGTATCAATAACGCCACATCACCGTTATACGCTGAAATTCAACAACTAAAACAAGAAAATTTCAACCTAAAAAAATCAATCGGTGAAATTCCAAAAATTAACTCCAAACTTGACGACCTTGAACAACATAGTAGGAAAAGTTGTGTAAGAATTAGTGGTGTCCCAGAATCAGTTGGCGAGAATACTGCAGACATAGTATGTGATATCGCCAAAAAACTTAACGTCAATCTAGTCAGCAATGATATTAGTGTTTCTCATCGCTTACCAAGTGCAAAAGGTCATAAACAAATAATTGCCCGGTTCACACATGCACAAAAACGCTCAGAACTCTTGAAGGCTACACAAAATATACCAAAAATCCCAGATTTGAAAGGAATCGGAATAAGTCAAGACCTTACCAAAAATAGGAGCAAAATAGCTTATCTTGCCAGACAGGCCGTAAAGCAGAAACAAATCAAATCAACCTCGGTACGGGATGGAAAAATCTTCATAACTGACAAAGCTGACAACAGGAAAATTATAACATGTGAAGACGAACTTAATGCTATTCTGAATACTGGTTGCGTCAATCAGGATGGAACTTTTAACATTAACTTGAGTCTTCCTCCACCCCAATCACATGGTATGTTTGTAGTGCGGCCTCCCTCTCCAGCTCTTCTCTCTCAGCAATGAATTCCATTAGGATTACCGCAGATACCTTGTCAACCGCATATGCTGAACCAATTTATGCCAAACATGTTTGGTTCACAGTTAATGTAAACTAACTCTCTTAATTACTTGAACTTGCCAATTAGTTACTTCCCTTTGTGCCTTCATATAAACATGTACTAATGTAATAACAAACTATATGCTAAAAGTTAAATTACCATATTTAGATAATGCTACCATAACAAATCAACCCTGAATGTTGAAAAAAGTGTCAAATGTCAAATTCAAGCTGGAAACTCAATATGTCTATCTTGTATTATGTACCTCATTCCTGTGACAATACTGCATATACTACATATGTGATTATCCAAATTTATTACTGACTAGTTTTCCGCGCAATGATCTTATCAATTTGTTGTGGCTGACTAGAGTGTTCAACTTATACGTCCCTATTTGGGGGTCATCTTTATATACTTTAATCAAATTAGTTCGTATCGAATTTGCATAGCAAAATACGGAATCTCGGTGGGAACTGTTAATTGTTTATTAATTACTGATAATAACCATCAATTAAATGGTAATGAAGGGGTGATTTAAGTAAAAATATGAATATGGAAAGTTTTTATAATTTACCTATAATGAAATACCTTTTCTGGAATATTCAACCCAGTCTAGATTAAATCAGCTTGTAAATATGTTATTTCAATGTTTTGTGTTTGTGTATATTATGTATTTATTCACATTATGTCTGTCTGTAAAACCAAACATTAATTTGTATATTGGTGTACTGCGTGAAAATATGCGTCAAATTAAACATAGGCCAGTCATGTCACCGTTTCTTTTTCACTAGGTAAATCCCCCCCCCCCCCCCCCCCCCCAAATATATATATAAAAAAAAATACAATAATATATATATAATAAAATAAATAATTTTTCAGATGTACGTGAGTTTGATTTGTGTATACCGTTGCCGTCAATTTGTTGACATAAATTGCAGGTTTCAATTATATAAACTCGAAGCAAAATAAAAAGAAAACAAAATCCCATCCTTATCAAACAAAGCTCATTTCTGGAGTAATACTCGGTACTCCACATATTCCGAGAAGTTGATTGTAAATATGATTTTGATTTGTTCTTATGTATTTGTGTATATTTTTCTTAGTTTTTCCTTCTGTCAATCAAAGGGTCACCTTTTTTTTCAATGTTGTATGTATGTCTTTATATTTAAATTGAGCATTCCTGTTTCGAGTTCTTTCCACTATGCATGGGATACTAAAGTCTTGTAATGGGTATTTCAAATTCAGAACATATAACTCGAATAGGTCTGTTCAATAGTAGAGCAACAAAAGTAAAAGCTAAAATGTTATTAAATATTGAACATGTTATATTTATTAATTTGTATGTATCTATCAAGTCAAAATCTATTCCTTTGATGGTATTGTTCAACTTTCTGAAATTTTATCATGACAAAGTATATATACATTTAGATGGATCGAATAATACAAAACATATTGTTAATTATACACCCCTTTACGAGAGGGACTCATACACACATGTATCTAATCTTACTAGTAATCAATTTTATTTCGCTTGTATGATATATTTTGACTTTATATGTACTTTCATCTTGTTAATGTTGTCTGGCGATATCGAATCAAATCCTGGACCATCGTCTCAGTCCACTTCAATATCATCAGCCTCGTCAATATCAGATCCACTCTTAGACGAATTTGATGAATGTATTACCCAGTTTACCTCATTCATGCATCTTAATGTCCAAAGCCTTGTCCCTAAAATTGATTTATTAAATGTAGAACTTCAAAAATTTGTTTTACAGAAACTTGGTTAAATACTAATGTTGCGAATCAAGATATTTCTCTCGATAATTTTCAACCACCGTTTAGAAAAGATCGTGTGGATAGGCTAGGGGGAGGTGTAGCAATTTATGTGAAAAACGATTATCATGTGGTCCATCGAAATGACTTAGAGGTCCTTGGAGTAGAATGTGTCTGGGTTGAAATCAAGATCAGCAAGAATCACCCTGTTCTGATAGGGACCTTTTATAGGCCACCTGATTCTTTAAATTATACTTTCGATTTAATCGAACATTCGATAGATTTAGCTGTGGACACAGGTATAAATACAATTGTAGTGTTAGGTGACTTTAATGAAGATCAATTAAAGCCCCAGAACAATAAAATGACCAATATATTTGTAAAATACAATATGATTCAATTTATTAAAGAACCGACTCATGTTACGGAGAACTCTAGTTCATGTATTGATTTAATCTCGTCTACCGATCCGAATGTCATTGATCTTATCCATGTTGGCCAACCATTCCTTAACGTAAATGTCCGATATCACTGTCCTATATATGGTATATTTAAAGTCCCTAAAACATTGCATACATGTTTTAAGAGACGAATATGGTTATATGATCGTGGAAACTATAATCAATATCGTGAAAAATTGCAGCGTGTCGACTGGGATGAACTTATTAATTCTGGAAATAGCTTAGATGATTTATGCGAGTCATTCTCAAATGTAATATTACAAGCAGCAGGTGAATCAATTCCTAACAAAATAATAGCAGTGCGAAAGACCGACCATCCATGGATGAATGGTGCTATCCGTAGAGCCATTAGGAAACGGAACCGGCTTCAAAGACAAGCGAAAAAATCAAATCTTCCAGTTCATTGGGCAAACTTCAGAAAATCCCGGAACAAAACTATTAACATAATTCGAAGACAAAAAGAACTTTATTTTGATAACTTAATAGCCAAATTGAAATCGCGTCAAACCAGTGCAAGAGACTGGTGGAAATCCGCGTCACAACTTGTTGGGCGAAACTCAAACAATTCTGTCATCCCCCCTCTAAATTGTTCTAATAATATTGTTTACGATGATGCAGAAAAGGCCGAAGCTTTTAATACCTTTTTTTCGTCTCAATCAAATATTGATGATACTGACAAATCAGTACCAGCTGACGATACACCGCCGCCGAGATGTCTGGATCGTATTGTCCTTCGGCAACATGAAGTTCAAGATGTACTGAGTCTTCTAAATACTACCAAGGCATCGGGCCCAGATGCTATTCATGCCAAACTGCTAAAAGTGGCTTACGATATTATTTCTAAACCATTGTGTGCTATTTTTAACATTAGTCTGATAACTAAACATTTTCCAAATAAATGGAAACTGGCAAACGTCACCCCTGTCCACAAAAAAGAGGATAAAAACATAATTGGAAATTATCGACTTATTTCTTTGCTCCCTATTTCTAGTAAAGTTTTCGAAAAATGTATTTACAAACATATTTTTAATTTTATCAGGGACTTAAATCACCGAACATCAGTCTGGTTTTACAATAAATGACTCGACTAGGAATCAACTTCTGTATATTGCGAATATGTTTAGCAAAGCTCTGGATGAGGGAAAGGAAATAAGAGTAATTTTTTTTTATAATAGCAAAGCCTTTGATAGAGTATGGCATAGGGGTCTTCTTTTTAAATTAAAAAAAAATGGGAATTGTTGGGAATTTGCTTTTATGGTTTAAAGACTATTTAACCAATAGGAAACAAAGAATCGCTATAAATGGGAAAGAATCGTCTTGGAAAACTGTCAATGCAGGTGTTCCACAAGGGTCCATCTTAGGCCCCTTATTATTTCCTATATTTATCAATGATATCGTTGATGAAGTAAATTGCCCTATCAAACTTTTCGCAGATGACACCAGTATTTATGCAATCGTCGATAACCCATTAATTACTTCTCTTTCTTTAAATTCAGACTTGCAAAAGGTTCAAAACTGGTCAAACAAATGGTTGGTTAATTTCAATCCCAAGAAAACCGAATCGATGATTATTTCACGAAAGGTCGAGCCTCAATTCCATCCTCCACTTTGTTTTAATAATGTTCCCATTAAAAATGTAACTACACATAAACATCTTGGTCTCACTTTTTCTAATGATGGATCTTGGACCACACATATTAACGAAATTATAACAAAGGCGTCTTCTAGATTAAATATTATTCGTAAGTTGAAATTTAAAGTAGACCGTAAATCGCTTGAGCATATGTACTTCAGTTATGTCCGCCCTATTCTAGAATATGCGGATGTAGTCTGGGATAACTGTCCAAATTATATAAAGGAAAAACTAGAACACATTAACTATGAAGCCGCACGTATAATAACTGGTGCTACAAAATTGACAAGCATACGTATACTTTTACAAGAATGTGGATGGGAAACCTTAGAGGAACGAAGAAACAAACATAAGATTTTATTATTTCACAAAATGGTTAACAAAACAGTTCCCGAATATTTATCCAATTTAGTTCCATCCTCCTTCGGACAAACTCATCAATATAGCACCCGGAACCATTCTAATCTAGTTCATGTACATTCTCGTACAGCGTATTATAATAATAGCTTTTTACCTTCAACCGTTCGACTCTGGAACGAACTTCCAGCGAATATCAAAAGTAATGTTTCTGTCAATTCCATGAAAATATTTTTGAACAACACAATAAATCCTGTCCCATCTTACTTCTATACAGGTTCTAGAATTGGTCAAATGCTACATACTAGAATTCGAACTGAGAGTAGTGCGCTCAAGGATCATCTTTATAAGAAAAATATCGAAGCTAATCCCTACTGTAGTTGTAAACTGGTAGAAACGTCCGAGCATTTTTTACTAAAATGTTCTCTGTATGAAAGGTTAAGAAATGATTTATTTGTAAACCTGTCTTCTCATTTGAATATCAATAATCTACTTTTTGGTGATTCTAACCTCCCAGATTGTGAAAATGAAAGTAATTTCCTTGTAATTCAAGATTTTATAATAAAATCTAAACGTTTTACACCTAGAATATAAATGTACCATGCTTTTACTTGTTGCAAAATATTAGATCTGTCATTTTATTGTTCATTGTAAAAATTGTCACCCTTTCACTTCATATGCTTATTTAAACAAATGTGTGTATTATTAATGTGCATGTCCTAACCATCTTACATGTATTTTCTTTTCTTTTCTTTTTTTGGTATCTGGGAGAAGAATTTATATAAGTGCTGCGTCACTTGTTTTCTGATCCCTATGTATGTACTATTGTTATAACTCATGCAATTTATTCAATAAATATTGTTTACACTAATATTTCATATGACCTATGGCCAAATGAACTGAAAAACAGCAAAATATTTAAAAAAATGTTTGACAATAGTTAACCAACTATCATATCTTATGAATATGAAAGAGAAGTTGCTTTTCAACTATTTATACATACTTTTTACAGAAATTATTTCACACATAAATAACACTTTTCCAGAAAAATCCAATATTCCTCTCTGTTATACTTATTTATTTCGTATCATTGAAAGTGTCATATACAGGGTCAAACAAGGAAGTCGATGGTGGATGAACTGAATCCATAAATAGACATTCAAAAATACATATATACATATAAAATGTACATGTGTTGAAGTGTTCCTTTCAAAATTATCAGTAAACATTGAAATCAGTAGAGGGCTTTAATAAAAGAATAGATAAAATAGACGAATATCATCGCCGTGTTTTAGACAGTAATAATACATTTTATTCTTTTACTCCACCAATAAAACTGACCGCCACGAAATAACTGAAATATTGTTGAAAGTGGCGTTAAACACCATAACTCTAACCACAACCCTTTGTACAAACCACTATGACGATTATGCAATAATTATATTTTTGACATTTTAATGTTCCGTACCTACAGCAAAATTCAAAAAGTAAATAATCAACATTCTAAAAAATCATAATAATTTGTACTGAATATTATATGATTTAATACCAGAAGTTCATATTTATAATACCAGAAGTTCAAATTTGTTGACATTCAAAAAAATAAACTGCTGATAAATAAATAAAAAAATCGAAATTTTTAAACGAGACATCTCAAGGTTGACTTTTTATCATGTGAATCATAGATAGACATAGGCTACTATCTTACTGGTATTATCTGACCCCTCTCCGCGTCCCCTGAATCAACACTATTTATGTGTTACCAGGAATCAATTTAAACCATACCTCTTCCAAGATTTAATGATTCTCGGAATTATATAGAAAGCCTTAATATATCGTCGTAATATACATAATAACATTTAACATACTTATAGGACAGCGTACCGGATATATACAATTATTTTATTTACATCAAAAACCTGTTCTATTGTTGGTAGTGATAAGCATGTTATTTGGGAGTTTAATATAGACACAGAAAGATAGTATCTATTTTATTCTGAAAGGTGAAATTCGTACAAGACATAGATTTATAGAGTATACTTTACAATTGTCGTTTAGTACACCAGGATGTCGTTATGACACATTATCTGTAAATATTAAACAATTGACAACACCTAAAATAACAAAAGTTATTAGTTATTATACACTTTAATAAGTAGGGAATTCGTCATTTATCATCATCACGCTATTGCTTCATGTTAGTTTTCTCTGAGATCTTACATAAATCAATGCTAGAGAAAACCGAAGGGGCAATCGAAAATGAACAATCCAGAGAAACTTGCAGCATTGGGTACACAAGACACAAGAGGCAGACAAGCAAAACAAAAAACACAGCGCATTATGTGTTTTTCTCCACTAACACAAATAATTTAAATAAGACATGAGACCTCATACAAACAACTGGAGGTAAAGACGAACCGAACATCGTTTTTATGCGGAAATGTGGTTTTCTTTTCAATAACCTACCATTTTTATTCAAATTTGGCAGTGAGTGATTGTTGTTTCACCTCAAATGAGCAATTTTTCTGCTATGCCATGACGAGAGGACGTTTCATTTCAATGAGATGATGATGAAGTTCGCTTCACAAGTACTAGACTAACACGCTTAGTCGGATTTTAAAAAACAACAGCCCACAAAGACATGTCGCTCCAATCAGACACATTATTCTGATTCCGAGCCAACAAGTTTTTGCACTTGCCCCTAAATACTGCGTGCTTAGCGGAGAAGCAGCAAGCGCCAGTTTTATAGTCTTTGGTTTGCCTGACCGGTCGAGTCTGAAACCCATGATTCAGCGTACTCGATACGAGTATGCTAACTATTTCACCACAGATGCGGTTATAGTGAACTTTGGTAAAGTGTACTCAAACTCGAGGTTCATATGAACCTGTATCGCTCATCTGTGTATAAATTATATATCAATCAATTATCATATATTAGTATACCGTGCTGTATAATCAGAATGCGGGTCACTGAAAAGATTACTACATGTATTTCTGATCAACTCAACAAAAATATAAACTTTGCAGAGGACCATCTTAGAATTCTGATTGACAAAAGTATTAGTACATCTTCAAGAAAATCATTCAAGGAACATGTAAGATTAAATTTACTTTAAAACGGATTAGAAGTTTCAGTGAAATAGATTTTCAAAACATTTCCCTTTTGGGATCTTGTTAACCTTTGTCCTATGATGGCGACCAACCTTGTATTAATTATGGAATTATGAGCTTTTTATAGGAACATAATATATTGATCATTCGTAGTAATTTGGATTCAATCAAACTTGTTATTTCTGAGAGAAACACAAACGTCCATTCAATTTACAATATGGTATCATATGATAAGGTTAGTCTTTTGATATTCCGGAGCTTGTGGTTCCTCTCATGAGTTCATTGATAGGGAAGTGCTACTACCACGGAAGCTACGTACAGAACGAATGGTTCCTAGTGGCTAAGTTTAAGTCGTCACTCAAACGTTTTATGGTCGACACCATGACTCGATTAACCGTTACGGAATATCTGTTTCACAAATAAACAAGTATATGGTCCATTTGTCGCATTTGCCATAAGAACTATACGGTCATTTCCTCATTCGTGACTTATCATCGGATTTGTAACATGAATAGAACGACGGCTGCCACTAGTGAAGCAGGAACAGCTTACCACTCGGGAGCACATCAGTTAATCCATAGTTTTTAGTGGGTTTCTTGTTACTCCATCTTTTATTTTATGTGTAGTGTTTTTTCAGATTAGTGTTTGTCCTCTTTCCCTTTTTTCTTTGGCCATGGTATTGTCTGTCCTTCCTTTGGCCATGGTATTGTCTGTCCTTCCTTTGGCCATGGTATTGTCTGTCCTTCCTTTGGCCATGGTATTGTCTGTCCTTCCTTTGGCCATGGTATTGTCTGTCCTTCCTTTGGCCATGGTATTGTCTGTCCTTCCTTTGGCCATTGCATTGTCCGTTCATCTTCGATTTACTGTTTCTGATTTCTTTGGTATCTTCAAATGTTTATTTGTCATCTAGGGTTTTCCGACCAGTACAAAATCATATAATTTGAGGAGAAACACACCACTCAAATGTCATTATAAATAGTTCAGAGATTTCATAGAAATAGATCTTAAAGCATTTTCTTATGTCATGTGGTGCCAGCCAGTTCAAATTTCTGATGCATATAAAAATGTCCAATCGTCAATGAGCATCCAAATGCGAGTAATGTGATATGTAGTTTGTGCGAAAAGACTTTCATGCATTTATCTATAATTTTATGTTATACAAAGCAGTGGTCATCGTGGATTCCCAATCGGCAAGGAAATAATGCACATTATTTTGAATTTGAGACAGCTCGGTATGTTTTAACGGTAGTGCTGTGAGGTCCAGACAATCAAATTGCATTTTAGATTCTTTAGGATAAGTTGAATATTGCATCGATACCAAATCACATTCTAATGATATCTTCTATGAAAAGAGCATTCATGCTCAACTTGTATCCATTTGGTCCTATGCAACCAGGGAACAGGATGTTAATTACGTGGGCTAATATAATAATATTCTCACTGCAAATTAAAGTTTATGTCGTCTTCCAACTACAAAGTCTCCCAAACAAACTCAGTTAGTGATAACCCACTGCCCAATGTTTTGAAATTCATAATTCAATAAACACTTTTTGGACAACCATATAAAAAGAATCTTCATAGACTCCCCCTTCTAGTTTGACCTTGCTTGTTTGGGATTGACTGATTTAATGGAATTTTAATGCCGCTTTCAGCTATGGTCGCCATTTTGAAATTTGTTATTCCTGAATGAACTTCTACACATCCCCAGGATCATTCATGAGAAGTTTCATTACAATCAGCTAAAATACTATATTTTATGGCAATGATGAAAATTGCACATCTGCACATCCCAATGATCATTCCTGTAAAATTCCATTACTATCGGATCTTTAAAAAAATCTTTAACTTTCATGATTATCATAACAACGGCGACCATTTTGAAAAAATCAGACCGTAAATGCACAAATACACACACCAAGGATCATTCTTGTGACGTTTTATAACAAATATTTGTAAAGTTTCATGGTTACCATGGCAACGGCGGCCAGTTTGAAACTTTCATACCCTAAATGCACATCTACACATACCAAAGATCATGCCTGTGACGTTTTATTACAATCGGACACAAAACAATTCCTGAAGAAAATAAATTTCCCCATATATGATTCTACAGTAAACCTTTAACTATTCAGATCCCTCAAAATATACCCAGATGAGCTCCAGTGCAAAATAAGAAACAGAATAAATACAAAGAAATATAACTTTGCTTGGTAGACTTAATAATGGAGGAAAAGGGAAGTCTATATTATAATTCCCGCAAAATTTGGAAGAGCTATCGAAGTACACAGAAATAACATTTGCCAATTGTGTTACTATAACTATCACGAATTACTGTTAATAATAGACAATGATAATATAAAAAAAATATAAAATAATAAAAAAAAACATGAATGAAGATAACTCTTATCGCCTTTATAACAATATAAAGTTATCATAAAACACTTGGTGACAAATCTTATGTTATAAATAACGTTTTCTTTAACAACCTATATAGATAGTCATTTTACTTAATCAATTCAAAGACAGTTTCAAATTCAGTATTTTGGTCAAGTAATTTTATTTGAATTATTTCTGTTGTCCGAATTTGATATCCTCAATGAATACTATCCCTAAAATCTGCTGTCATGTTGTAATATTAATACTGACATCGGATAATTACAGATTAATACATGGGCATTTCCATATTGGCATGGCTATCATCCCGAGACTCCCATATTGGCCCGAGACGCATTAAACTATTTATTACATAAAACATCTAGAAAAGAGACACCCATATTAGCCTGAGACGAAGTCGAGGCCCATATTGGCCCGACCCAATATGGGCCTCGATATGGAAATGATCTTGTAGTAATCCAATAACCGGTTATTTTCCCGGGGTGTGAAAATATAAAACAGTTTACTTCCGGTCATATTGGTCATACAAAAATGCCTTTATTTGAGCTAAGTATGTAATAATCTTCCGTAAATATACATGACATATAAATATGCATTACTACTATTTATATTGAACATTGTGAAGGTTACTCCAGACATACGCCCAGTTTGGATATCCACGTTTTCATTACATCGAATACTTCCGGATATAGTATTAAAACAGTTTTGTTTATGAATGTAATAAAACAAAAAATTAGAAATTACATAACACTTTGAAAAAACCTTTACAAAATTTAAAAAAAAATCCATAAAAATATGTTATTTTTGGTCAAAAAGAAAGATATGTACCATGTTGAGAGGATTCTAAACTTTGTTTATAGATTATTAATACAATCAAACCTGTATTAAGGTCACCTTTGGGACTAAGAAAAAGTGGACTTTTAAGACAGGTGGCTTCTTAAAAGAGGTTCAATTCATATGAAATGTTATATGACGGGACAAGAAAATGTGACCATTTAATACAGATGACTGCTTAATAGAGATGACTGCATATGCAGGTTTCTCTGTACTTAATTGTATCTTTACAAATGTGCATCAAGGCAAAGCTTCAGGTTAATTGTATTTCTATTGCTAGTTCTTAAGAAAATTAATTCTTTTAAATTTCTCCAATCAATTATCTTCTGTTAAATTTCGAATCCTCAGTCCCAGATCATATAGACATGGGAACCTGAATTTTCACAAAATCGAATATACATATCAAAATGCTGCTTTATGACCAAATAGAATTGCATTGGTCGAAGATAGTCAAGGATATATACTTTAATATCATTAAATTGAAGAAAAAATATGATACAACTCATAAATGCAGAATGGTGGAAATATCTTCAAATACATTATGAGCATATTCCAATCTGATTAAAATCCCAAAGCTTTCTACTTTTTGCTTCTGCATCTCCCTAAAGCCTAGTTTCTGTTGCAGTATTTATATGATCTCCTTGGTGAAAACTTTAGCAGATTTGGGGGGCCGCTTTGGTCGTGATCCTATCGTAGTTTACAACTACATTATCAATGGTGCCTATCACCACCAAAGTTGTGAGTTCGAACCCCGTTCATGGCTAGATGTAGTCAATGCGACATTATGTAATAACGTTTGTCAGTGACTTGCGACAGGTCGGTGATCTTCCCCCCGAGAACTCCGTTTCCTCCACCAATAAAACTGATCGCCACCATAAAATTGAAATATTGTTGAAAGTGGCGTTAAACACCATAAACCTAAACCATCAACATAATTTGTTCCGGGTTGTTTGGTACACGAGTGATATGGGATTTATACGTTAGTTCAATGAACGACAATTCACACTAGATTTTTTTTTTATGTATGTGGGTTTTAGCTGAATCTCTAATGTATTTTCGTAAGTTTTTGATATATTTTATTGATACATGGATCATTTAAATTGATTTTAAAGTGCTTAGCAATTAAAAATTACAATTACATGCATGAAATGGAAAACATTTAACATGTCTGCTTTCAGATCAGAATGAGATCTCAAGATCGATCTTGTACACTTAAACATGATTATCCTCCGTCACAAATAGTCTACAAATGCCTGAAATGGCGTCAGCAGTTGACGAAGACACCGTATAAGGGTCGAATAACATTTTCAGATATTTAAAAAATACTTTGACGTGAACATGAGAGAATGACTTCCCCAAACGGTATCAACAAAAATCAGGTCCCTCTATCACTCTAACACTTTTCCTTTCATAGCATGGGGATATGTTTTAGATTGATAAAGCAAGTTTTTGAAGAAACAAAATATTGGACCCAAATGACTCACCTTGACATAAATTCAAAATATAATGCTATCAATCCAGTAAGATTTTGTACTCCAAACTAGATATATATAGACCATTATAATACACTTTTAGTAATTACATTTTATGATTTCAGAAATTCAAATGATTTTAAATTATGTCTGTTTGTTTGAATAACAATTTGATTGTTAGAAAATTTAGTTAATAGCTAACCAGATGATTTCCCCAGCACCAAAACAACATTTTCCAGAGACGGATTTAGAGGGGGCGTGTGGGACCCCCTAAAATTCGCAAAGCATATGCTATACAACGTTAATTAAGCAGTTCAACAAACAACTTTTTCATGAATGGCTGACTCGTGACCTGTAGTAAAATATTCCTACACATTGTAAATACACGTTGGGTATGTTTGCTGATTCATATATGGATTGCTGTCAGTAGTTCAAAGATTATTCCATTCTGATTGGTTCCGACGTACCAGACATCAACTATTTTCTCATGCTAATTAAACATTATTTCTTCAGTCAATTTTACAACTATAGGAAAAACAAATATTTACAGATCAAAGCATTTAGTAAACTTAAATCCTAATACTGATGTTCTTTCAACATCAGTATCATTCATAAGGGACGGACCATTTAACTTTTTCTAAAAAAATATTCTGATTCCCAATTTTGCTGAAAAAATATTCTGATTTTGGTGGAGGAATAAAAAAAAATCTGATTCAGAGTTTTTGTCATATAACCTAATGTTAATTTCTGAGAAAAAAAAATGCGCTTTGTGCGACAAAAAAAATAAATATTCTAACTCTCGTGTTGTCCGAAAAAATAAATTTGAATGAAAAAAAAAATTATAGTCCCCCACCCTGCAAGTTAAATGGTCGGTCCCTAACCAGATACAAATTGATGAATTACACGCAGAAGACATCTTCATGATCATATTACTGTCCGCTCGGATGAAACTTTTCGTTTCGCCGTTGGTTCATTCACTGAAAACGTATGATTCGTTCTTGTTTATAGACAAACAAAGGCGAATATGCTAACATTAATGCTGCATGAAACGATTCTGATCATCTAATTTAGACTCAAAGTCAACTTTGTTTGGTCTGATAAAAATGGTGTGGTTGGTTCAAAATTGTCGTTCAAATAAATGTCTGTAATTCCTCAAACCCCCAGAGCTGCCGGTGGGCTTGGCCCCCTGGGCTCTGCCCTGGACCCCTCACTTACTCACGACCCCTAACCACAAATCCTGGATCCGCCCCTGTTGTCCCCTTGCTATTGAAAGCTAAGGACCAATCAATTCCTTATCTCTTGTTCGGACAGATATTTTGCTCATCTTTGAGTCACCACGTATTTGATTCAAAATTAACAAAGACAGGCACGACAGGTTACAAATTTAGTTTTCAAAAACATTCTATTCACCGCCTCCCACCTCCTCCGCCCTCCGTCTTTGCCAGATTACAAAAATGGCCGGGGTCGTAGTAAAACAGGTGACAAAGAACGTAGAATGCTTATAACATCACAAAACATCAGTATTTGAAAAGGATCAAGTTTCTATTATTTAGTGACAAGGTTTGGATCAATACGAAGAGCGAGTATAGGCTCAACACATCAATAGCAATATTTGTTTAAATAGTTTATAAAACTTCTTATACAATACAATATACCATCAAAGAAGAAATTCTATAATATGCGATGTCATTTCACCTACGTTATCAGCTGTTTCTTGGTTACCGCCATATTATTCCTTGTTTGTGTATTAAAAAATTGATTATTTTGTCAAACCAAGTTGTCAAATCGGTTTGACACGATTATATGGTCATTCTAACTATCATTATGTAAACATGTCCAGGAGGAAGTACATAGACTTTTAAATACTACGGTCGATTTGGGTCATTACAGATATACAGGGAAGACATTAATTACCACTTTATATAATGGTCAAATTAATTTAATTTTGTTTTCGACATAAACTTTAGTCGGAATAATTAACAATTCTTTTTTAAGTTTTTTTCCATCAAAAAAATAATTGTCGTGATGGAATGCAAAAATAACTGAGACTACGAATGAAATGGAAGAGATCGTTTGATAAATGAATGAATGTTCCTGGACAAAAAATAACAAGGACGTGAAAGCACGGCAGGAGAATAAGACCAGGTACTCCATATCCTATCCCTTTAATGACACCCGTCTTGTGAGTGCGTTAGCAATTTTGTCGGCTATACCATGGCGAGAACAAGTTATTTTTCAATGGGATGATGATGATGTCCGCTTTGCACTAGACCAACACGATTCGTTGGATTTGTATAGTGCTAGCTCACTCAAACAACAGTCCGCGAATAGACATGTCGCCCCACTCGGACACGTTGTCCTGATCCCGTGCCAACCAGTCTTTGATCTTTCTCCTTGGTGATGCGTGCTTAGCGGAGAAGCAACAAATCTGTGGTTTGACCCGATCTGGGCTCGAAACCACGATCTACCGCACTCGAGGCGGGCACGCTAACCATTATGATAAGCGGGACGACTTCAATTTTAAAATCATAAATTTTCCAAACATGTGCAGCAATATACCAGCTTCTCCTGCATATGGTGTTTACATCTCGCAATTGATTCGCTATGCAAGGGCCAGTAGCAATTATTCTGATTTCCTGAAACGTCATCTTCATCTGAGAAACAGGCTACTGGACCAGGGCTATAAAAAGATTCGCCTTATTCGATCTCTTAAAAAGTTTATATTCCGATACCAATATCTTGTCGAAATATATTCCGTCTCTGCAGAAAAAATTATAAGCGATGCATTTTCATATAGTGAAAATGTATAAAGATAAAGAAGTCAAAAGTGTCAAGGATAATTTTTTTTGTCAATGTGTGACGTAAAAATATTTTTGACATTTACGTCACCGAATATGGTACTGCTTTGACAACTATTTTACCTATTTTGTTCCTGTATTTAAATACTGTTACAGTGACAGCCGGAACTTTTGACCCGTAATGAGAGCGGGAGGTTTGGCGCCTTAAAATCTGATTCAACCCACCATTTCTTTAGAAATGCCTGTACCAAGTCAGGGTCATTACGGTTTTCACAGTTTTCCGGTTGTTGACTGATTTTGTCTGTTTATATAATTATGAGTTTTTACTTTCTCTTTGTATGATTGTTCGGAGTTCGGTAATTTTGTTATTACCCTTATTTACACCACAGATGCTGTTTCACCTGTCTTGTATGTAAGGAGGACAACTTGTTATTCTACTTGCAATGCTCTATTACATTGACATTATTATTATTATTGTTATCCATTAAATTCTCATTTCAGATAACTGTAATTTCTATTTGGGTATGATGAATAAACCATGTTTTTTTTTAATTTGAAGAACATTCATTAACTCATCTGTATTGTTGTAACTGTTTACAGTTACATAAATGACGACCACGGAGTACTAAAACTAGGAGATGCTTGCTGTAAGGTGATAACAGAGAATCTAAAAATAACGACGAAACAACATATAGGTTAAAAAAAGGATTGAAAAAACACGAGAACTCCGTCAACGGTTGCAGTGAAGTTTATAGATTCAAATGACTAGACCTATCCATTAACACAATATTTATTACTATTTTCGGTACAGCGTATAGATTGCGAACATAGAGTATCAAAGCTAGGTGTTTGGTGTAAGGTGATAACATAGAATTAGAAAATTACAACACTGTGGGATGATAATCAGGGAACGAACAAACACATGATGACGAAACAATATACGTTTAAAAGGAAACAAAAACGAACACGAGACCACAGAGACAAAAACGAGATAAAGACCAGTAGTTCTGTCTTATTTATAACAGTAATGCTTATGAAAAGAAAATTTAAACAGTAATAACCACAGACTCACAAAATTACAACACTGCAATATGATAATCCGAAGACACAAAATAACGAGGAATGAATATATACGTTAAACAGGAAATAAAATCAAACACGAGAATACAGATAAAAAAAGAGATAAAGTAGTTCTGTTTTATTTTTAACAAAAGTGCTTATGAAAAGAGAGTCTAAAAACAGTGATGACCACATAATCTCAAAATTACAACACTGTAAGATGATAATAAGGACACACGATGCAACATTATTTATTTACCTGATTTTAAATAACTATTTCATTTTTAATATGCTGATTATGTAACCATGAGACTTTGGTCAAAAATACAAAACGATATGAATAGAAATTGATAATTTACCCGTCTGGACATAAAAATTACGTCACATATATACGTCAGAACTGCGATAAATAAGGATATAAAGACCAGTAGTACTGTATTATTAATAACACAAGTGCTGGTTTGTTTTACTTTCCTGTATATTGCTAAGGTAGCTCTAAACAATTTTAGATACTACTTGGAATATCTCCCCTCAAAGTAACTATGGACACCACTAAAGTTGCGAGTTCGAACCCCGCTAAGGCGAGATGTACTCGATACAACATTTTGTGATAAGGTTTGTCAGTGACTTGCGACAGGTCGGTGGTTTTCTCCTGGTACTCCGGTTTTCTCCACCAGTAAAACTGACCGCCACGATACAGGGGCGGATCCAGGATTTGAAGCTAGAGGGGACGCACTTAAAAAAATTGCGCCGAGCGGAGGGAGGCGCGAACAATTTTTGGGTATTGCGTGTGAAAAATCACGATTTTACGCAAAAAAATCAGATTTTTTTCCAAATGCAGAGGGAAGCGCGAAAATTGTTGGGATATTTCGTGTGAAAAATCACGATTTTACTCCAAAAAATCTTATTTTTTCCAATTTTAGGGGGGCGCGCACCGGGTGCCCCCCCCCCCTCCCCCCCCCCCCCCCTAGATCCGTCCCTGCGATATAACTGAAATATCGTTGAAAGCGGCGCTAAACACCATAAACCAAACCAAGCCTTTGTGAAATGATACGGTCTTTGCAGGTGGTTTCAATATGCTAGCACAATGTCAACCATCACATATAAAAGGGTGATCGGCGTTTATCAACAGATAAAACACACTTGTTAGTCATATACATTTAAATGAAATCTTTAGTAACATTTGACAGACGATTGCATACCAACACAATCAGGAAGACGATCTACTTCATTGTTCTTTGTGTATTTCCTGAGAAACTCTTGTACAACGGAAATAGTATAAATATCTCGAGAAACACTTTTATTGTGACAAAATATTACAAAATATGGGTGTCACATTTTGAAAAGATGAAGTTAGTACATACAATTTTAAACAGGGAAACTTTTACTAATATTTACAGGAAGTACCATAGATGTAAATAATAAAGATTTACAGGAAGTACCATAGATGTAAATAATAAAGAAGACGAAGAAGAAAAACAACCAATTTACACTTGGACAACACCTTGAAGTAAATGAACATTACTTTTTATATTGCTCTTCTTCATCTCGGTCACAGAAGTGGTTTGGTTTCAATGAAATTTTAATATTATTCACATTTCGATGTTGAAATATTGACATTTTTATACTTTTATGATAATTACACATTTTCAAGTTGCAATCTTGACATTTATATATTTTATATTGAAATTATGATATTTGTATATTTTCATATTGCAATCCTGACATTCAAATGTTTTTTTTTTATATTTAAAAGCACGTACAAAGCTACAAGAAAAGTCATGCTAATACATGGTTGAAAATAATGGAAATTTAAGAAGAGTTTGAAGATGCCAAACGGCAATCAGAATTCGTAAATCGAAAAAGGACAGACAACACAATGGCCACAATTGTCGTACCATGTACATTAAATGTTGCATTGTATGATAATGCACATGGAATGTTTATCATCACGAATTTGTATGACAACGAGTAGTTCACACTTATCACTCACAATAAGTTACTTAGAAGTGTAGAGAGTTACTGATATTAATACATTGCATAATTATGACGCTATAAAATTATTAAAATTTAAAACCTTGTAGTAACCTCATTACCCAATACACCACACAACAGTGACATGACCCTGCATATTATGCAATAGTGATAAGTTCAAATGAAAGTTCATGTAGATATTTCGTCACCATGTTTTAAAATATTACCTCTAGAACTAAAAATTACATAAATAGTAATTAACTTTCACGTCGCATTGCATGCAAGGTAGATATGTCACGTATCAGGCATCCAATTGCACCTTCCTATCGCCACTAACTGCGTTATTATACCAGGAAGTCATTTATCCGTTCTTGAATTGAACAACAATATAGCAATTGGGGGAGGGGGGTTACATTATTTATCTTCATGAAAATGCTTAGTGTCTACCATAACATAATTATGCTGCAAAGATATTGTGCATTTCATTTATTTTTTCTGTATGTATGCGACAATTGGCCACAATATGTGGATATACCCAATGCTACCGGTACACTTAAATGTGTGTGAAAACAAATATTTCTGACTATGCATCACCCATGATTGCATAAATCTAAGAAGTTAAATATGATGGTCATGAACCTGTTTAATTAGAACTATGATGCGAATATTTCAATAGATTTACATCAATCGAATTAAAACTAATCTATATCTTTGTTGTGTTTGTTTTCTTTATCCCTTTTCTTTTCTTTTCTTTTCTTTTCTTTTTCGTTTTTTGTTTGTTTGTTTTGGCGATCTATTAATTGTAACTAGTGCATCGGCAGATACAAAATAAGATTAAACAAACCTCTAATCTTAATAAGATTGCGTTAATATGTATATATATTTTTTAATTTACAATTTAATTAAACACTTACCAAGAGATGACGAATCAGTTGCAACTAATTATGTTTACGATTTATCACTTAACTGGTTTAAACTTCCTTTTTCTGCACATGTTATTACAACTTCGTGTAGTTGAGGATTATTAAAGAATAAAGGGCGTTTCTTATATCCGTATCCCTTTTCTTCGAATTATCGTGATTTGGTTTTCTTCAATAAGACATTTTGAGGGGAAATGTTTTGTGATTTTATTATTCTAAGTCACGACAAAAATTTATATGACCGATTTTATCTCAATCTATTGTTAACCTTAGTGTAGTATGTACCATTATTTGGTAAAGGTAAAATTGAGGTTACAAATATCAGATTAACAACATGTATATACAGTGTGCTCCACGAATACATAGGCATTCATCGAATGCATCTTTACTATAAACACTATATATTAGTATGAAGAGAAAAAAATATGTTGATCGTCTAATAAAGCATAACATTATGATATTAACTTTTAGAAGAAATTCTAATACTACTATGTTGGTAGATATTTTATGCACTGGAGTGGGTTGTTATTTAGTATATAATAAAATGGTAATAAAAACGTAGAGATCAAATTTACTGCGCACGACGCGTTTAACAAAATATTAGCAGTTTATATGATACTGCTTCTTTCGAGTCATAAATGGTACATGTACATTTCAAGAGAGAGCCCGGGTGGCTGAAGGGGAAAGGACATTGACTTCTGACCACCATTCTGAGACCAAAGCCTTAAACGGATTCAGAGAGGATTTTTCTGCAAATATTCTTCCCATTTTTAGGGTCCAAGCTATATCTGAGTCCACCTTTTTGAAAAGTATGGACTTGCTCTGCTGGAGCACGTCTTATCACCCAAAGTCTTCAGGTTTCCAGACCTATACCTAAAGCCAATGATTTCATTTATAAATTCATTATTTCTGTTTTGGCTTTCCTCTCCAGCTAAATCTAGTAGTCACAATATAGCTGAGAGTGACGAGAAACACCGATAAAACGAGCCCTATATCCAGTGACATTTCACTCCTTTTTTAAATGTGTGGAGCTCGACCGTGATTCATAGAGGCAAATTCCCGTTGTTTATTTTTTGGTGTCACATAATTAAATCGGATTCATCTTGTATTGGGCCTATGTATCTTAAGATGTTCGTTCGTTGACTTTGACAAAACTGTATTGAAATAGATAAATACCTTTAATATGTATTTGTTTAACTCTGTTAAAAAAAATCATTGGCCTAACAATAAATAATTCCTTTTGTTGAATACTATTTCTTGTTTACATTGTTATTTTGTATAGGATTGTCGTTACCCAGAATTTGATACTCTATGTTCGTCTAGTAAATTATAGGTTCATCATTAAACAATATTATTAAGAATTAACAGGTAGAACGTGGGTCACGGGTCACTGTGAGGTCCTGAAGGATTATTCTAAACTGTGACACGTGGACGACCTGTGGACTCCTGTTAGGCAACTGTGAACGGGGTTGCAATGACAAAAAATCTTTCAAATTTAATTGAAAGAGGCCTGTGTTTATGTTTCACTAATGACTTCTATCATGCTGTTTAAAGACAAGAATTTACCCTTTGGGGCACCTCAAACGCTGGAATTTCGGAATTTCCCATATGTGTTTCAGTGGGGTGAAACAGGATGTTATAAGTTGCTGAAATCCGTCGATTAATGTAAAATACACACTTTTTTCACTTCTTGCATATATTTTTCACATGTTTTGTTATAACTTATGCATGGTTTAATCCTAATAAGCTATACCGAATATAGAACACTATTTTTATTTAAGGGCTTAGACCCTACTTCAAATAGACTAATCCATATTTCGCGGGAAAACTGATGGAGATTGATGAATGTTTATTTGTGTACACAGTAGATAATCAAGATTTTCAAGGTATTTTGAAAGTATACTATGTAGGCTTAGATGCTTGCAATAGGAATTAAAGTAGGAATTACTACTGGTTAAATTTCAAATGCACAAGTTAAAGGGGCGATATTGAAAAAATTGAAGAAGAAGAAGAAGACGAGGGAGAAAATAAGCTCCGCCTCTCCGAAATTATGTAAACATTTATCACGTGACCATGTTTACTTGAAATCAAGGTCGAGTTGTTCAGATAGAACACATAGAACGCTGTGTTATATATACCTGCCTATGCACATACAATACCTTTCAAGTAAAATAAGATCTATGCAAATATTCATAATTTCACCTCTTAAAACTACTTTCATGACTTAAATTCAATTTTTATGTTACATACAATTAGTTCTACCTGCTCTTTTACTTTTACCACTCTAATTTAAAGGGGACGAAACTCACAAGGCCAAACTGACTTCTAAATTCAAAACTTTTATTCTTTTAGATATTTTTTCATGTTATATCGCATAAAAAACAATGTCTTATTTTCCAACAATAATTTCTATTTAAATAGTCTTATCAAATTTTTCCTTTAAATATTTACAATTTTTTTTATTTTGTCAAAAATGGGAGTCTAGGCTTATAAATATGTTAAATCTGTGATTATATTCCAAAGTAGGTATTTATGGTTGTTATTTTTTAATATTAACTCCTGCACATTCCACTTGCATTGCCTACTGATGAGTCCCAAATGCAAATGGAAGTGTTGCAGATTCAAATACATATAATATCGCACGCTAAAATAAAAATGCTTTATATGTACAATGTCAAAGGAGTGCAAACTTTCCAATGGTGCCTATTCACAAACAGTATTTCAACTGTCGGCTACATGTATTTGAACAAAAATATTTAATTTAAAGAATATTTTATTCAATAAATGAATTGCATTGGATAGCAGGACATGCCTATATATATCCTCTCCAAAAAATATCAAACAAAATGATCTATAACGCGTGACCTTTGCAAAAAACACTGAAATATTGATATCCACACTTGCCTTTTGGACAGCACATTTCTGTGTCCACATTTGCCCTCAGGCAACACTTGTTTATATACAAAAAAATGTACCTAGCTGAAAACGGTAAATAACACATTGCCCTCATTATGTTAATATACATACCCATTATGTAGTATAAATATTTTTCGTGTCTTTTATTTCATCGTATCCTATCATTGATTTTTGTAAATAGAGTAAAATGTTGGAAAGTAGAAGTTAAAAACGATGTATGAATATGTATTTAGAATTTAGAGAGTATTATCTAAACTCAATGAAAAAATGGTAAAAAAAGAAATCTTTAGCTTTCGTTGTAGTATGTTGTTGACCATTGTTTATCTATTTGTTCTCTTTTTTCTTTTTCTTTTTTTTTTCATTGTAGTGTTTGTCCTTGTCGAATTACGGTATTGGATTATTCCTTTGGTATACTTAAACTTTTCTTTGGGGATGCACCAAGAGCTTCGTCGATTGGTTCCGAAACTCTGGGTACATGCCTATACCATCCGTCTAGAATAAGTGGAAATAGTGATAGAAACCACGATACGTAAATAAAGAGTTTGACATCTAGACTCCCTATTTAAGTATTTGAAATAAAATACAACAAAACAAATAAACAACAATTTTATGCGGAGATAGTAAGTCGTACTTTCAGACATTGTTATGTAACTATAGATAATTGTCTCTTTGATTGAATTGATTGCAGGATTTCTCCGTAAATGTTGATATTGTTCTGTAGTAAAAACGTATATATATAATTTAGTGCTCACAACGCATTCCTGGAACCTTCATCAGGTGGCACTGAAAACATTGGAAAACCAAATAATTCCAAAATTTATTGGAGAAAGAAACCAAAAGATCTAAGCAGTCTAATTTAACTAATTAAATAAGGGTTGTGCTTTTTGCTTTTTTCTTCATTTCATTAACGCATTGCCTCTTTGACCTTATTTATACTGTATTTTCATTTTGTCAATCTGAATGTTGTGCAGACATTTACATGTACAATTTCGAAATATTGCACCCACGGTTAGCTGTGAGCGCTCGTCTTTCAAGATCTTGGAGAGCTACATATTCATTGATATGTATACGGGATATATCGTGCCTATCTTAAATTGTGTTTTGCTTTCTATGATTATTTTAGAATTGTCTCTAGATTACAAGTACACACAATAGCAATGTCATACTCCACACTTTGTGTCAGATTGCTGTTTTTTTTTCTTCTTAGGTTCTTGGGTTTCTCCAACTGAAATTTTATTAAAGATGGCGTCGAGCACCCACATCCTATTCCTGTTGATAAAGTTAAAAACTAATAAAGCGAACCATTATCTGTAATAACAATCTGCTGTCTATTCTTACGGAAGATATTATCTTAAAAGATAATATTTTACCAGGAAGATAACCTCCCTTGTTTTCCGTCCATTATTTTATCCATGATGAAAACGCCTGATAGAAATAATAACAAGAAATATATATATATATTGTGATGAAATATATTTTTAAGTGTATGTGGATGTTAGGGTGTAAGTTTTTTTTAATGTACTAAGATTAATGCAATGTACCAATGGTTGGATAGAACAAAGGTCAAATAGTTAGATATTGATGAACGACAATCTCACAATGAACAAAAACACAAACCACTTGCTCAAGTGTCTTACCCTAACTATCACAACATAAAAGTGAAGACAATGACAAAAATCAATGGAAAACGTGGTCCTTACTAGGGACAGACACACACATGAGGAGGTGTTAAATCGCGGTGCATTAATTCTCGAGCTTACATACAACAGGTGCACAATTTTTGTTTTCAATGTTGCTTATTTCAATGTTTGGACGCCAAATATTCAAAATAAACATCACGATTTTTAATAAAGACGAACAATATACCTGCAGCGATTCTACTGTTTATTACCACAAATACATCAACGAATACACGTAGTACACAAATTTCGCTTTGCCTGAATTACCTTGCTGCCATCTAGATATTTATACATTTCCAAAATGAAATAAAAAAAAATGACAATTATAATAAAGTTGAAAGTTACTACTTGTGTGAGAATAACGTAGTTATAAATTTATTAAATGATAGGAAATTATCGAAATCTTAATAAAAGTTTGAAGATACCAAAGAGATATTCAGAAACCGTAAATCGAAGAAGGAGAGATAACACCATGAATGGTCAAAGGGACAAACAATAATGTACAAAAACTGCACAGAAAACTAAATATCGAGCAACACGAATCCCACTTAAAACCGATGGTGAACTAAGATGTTCCGGAATGGTCAGCACTATGCATCTACATTTCATGTTAAATGTCTGGTAGAAAGAGGAGGTAGAAAGCCAGTCAAATATAAACGTAGATACCTAATTTAGTGCGCGACCGAGGCGTTTCTGGAATAACCTTCATCGGGTACGTTCATGGACAGGTGACTTTAAACTTCCATGTCTTAATTCCCATATTCTAACTCCAACCACCCACGTTTGCCGCCGTTTCATATTTTGGCACTTTCTCTTCACAAATTGTTCCTGAATCTAATAGTACGGTGAGTGTAAAAGTACGCTGCTTAATTATATTTATATAATTTCAAAGCGTTAACCCGTCTGTCTAAGAAAGTACATATCCCCAAGGGCTATGTGATAATCATATTGGTATTTTGCATGAACAATACCAGAGTGATCAAAAAAAAAATTAACAGAGACAATAAATCATTGAAGTGTATTATCCCATACCAGGAAAGTGAGCGGTCATGTAATATATGTGTGTTAGGAGTATCAATTTTAACTCTGTTTATACGATAAAACTATTTTTTCTGTTCCAACGGAAAAGAAGCCGTCGTTGTCGTGATCGTATGATAAATTGGATTTTGTGCAATCAGTTTCTATCACTACTATAGTTGCGAGTTCGAATCCCGCTTATGGCAAGGTGTGCTCTATACAACATTGTGTGATTAAGTTTGTCGATGCCTTGGTGTTAAACACCATGACCCCTTACCCTCGACGGTGTGGTATGTTTTATTTTTCATTTTATTCGGAAGGAAATAAAGAGATGATTAACCCTGGATCTATTTCCTTCCTAGAGTTAACATATTATGTTAGACATGAAACTAAATTGAAAACAAAACAAGTTGTTATAGCTTAATGGTTATGTCACAACTTTACTCTATTCTTTCAAAAATAATAACAAAGCGAGTCCATGCAGCAGGTCACACCAATTTACCATTTCAGTATATTTCTAAGTCTGTATCATCATGTTACTTTTTAGTTGATTTTTCAATACTGTTATGAGTTCCTGTCATTTTATTTCTTTCTTAATTTTTCAAAATATTAACACTACATATACACTGTCCTATATTTTTTAGTTGTCATGGTTTCTCCGATTTCGACTTGTGTGAACATAGCACTCCTGACAAGTGAAGGTGTACCTAATCCAGTAAACAATTGCTCTATGTAAATAAAGTGATAAGAAAATTGTATCATGACATTTAACCTGATTAAATCACTAGTTTATAGTTCTTTGTAAAAAGGCAATTACCAGACAATTGAAATAACGCAACTGACCATCAACTAGAGCTCTTTATAATAACACTGCTTTTCGGTTATATGTGAGGATTGGCATGTACTCACACGTGGAGAGCACTTGCATGACCACATCTGTTCAATAAAAGGGGAGGTTTGAATCCATATAATTAGTTTAACCCCGCCACTTTTTATTAAAGTGCCTGTACCAAGCCAGGAACATGAGCAGTCATGTATTTAGGGGTTATCGATTTTTGCCTCTTTCTACGACTTTGATAAATGATTTTGGAATTGAGGGATATTTTTTAATTTTCCATTTTATCAAATAAATCATTGAAATGTTAAACCCATGGTGATCATTGAATGGTCTTAGCCATTGTTTATAGTGTTCATTAGTCAAATGGTTTGTCTATCCATACGTCGAGTGTTAAGCTTCCGGTTGTAATTTGAAAACATATACATAGACATGTACATACATATCTATATTGAATACAATATGATTATTACATGTGATTATGAAAGAGGGAAGGATGCACATTCTTAGTGTGAATCACTTGCTTCCGTGCTTCTCAGTAAAACTGTGTGCCCTTCCCTTTTAAATTAACATAGAATGATACATTAAATTCTTTTTTGTACTATTTATTGTATTATGAAATATATTTACAGTTTTACTTTGTTTCAAACCAAAATTGTGTATCTAATTTTAAATAGTATTGTTTAATAACATTTGTGATGCATGCATATTGTGATGTATGTATAATGTAATGTACAAATTTTGTGAAGAGGACCCTCGTAAGTTGATATCACTTGTTGAGAGTACGTTTAATATATGTTGAAGGTGATAAAGATGACATAATGGCAGATTTACTTGGTTAGGAAGATAGTAATATATTATCGCTTCGTCTTCTAGAAAAATAAGACGTAAAGTAGTAATTGTCGACAATTATAACCAACTACAATACGAATCACGCCTCTGGCAATCCTTAAACTTCTACATATAAGAAGGAAAAGACATCAACTTATTAGTCGAAAGAAATCGTTGTCTTTTTAACTGGGATCTGAAAATAAACGTGGCGGGGTTAAACCAGTTAATAGAATAACAACACATTCTTCTTGATGTCAAGATTTTTTTCAGAAAAATGGAATTCACAAAAATTACTATGGCAAATTTTTACGATGAAATTGGGATGTGCACCTTTTTTCTTGAAATGTAGCTTTTATGGAGACGTATATAATCTATCAGACAATCAGGACTAATACAATACAAGTTTTATCAGAATTTTTTTTAAAAGACCCCTTTTCCTCATGTTCATAATAAAACGATTATATGATGTAATAGACCATTTGCCAGTTTCCGATTTGATTTTAAAATTATTCGCTTTTTTCATCTTTTTGTAGCAGTTGTTTCCTTTTAAGCCAGCAAAATGTGTCCATTCCATGCAATGTTCAGCGAAAATAACATACATTTTTATCATAGAAAAATGTAGTTATTTGAATAATGATAAAATCTTAACATTTCTGGAATTAGGAATTGCTCTTTATTGAGATATAAAAAACAACTTTTTATGCAACTACTTTATAGCTGCTGGTCGTATCATCATCGTTGTCTCCTTCAGTACATACATTTCCCAGTTTTTGAAGCTTCCCCAAACAATTCCTTGTACGCCGGGAACACCCCATTTTCCATTAATATTTGACTTGAAACAATTGCTATACCAATATCCGCCATGATGTTTCTGTGCACAGTTTACATCTTTAGAACCATCTTGATCATGATCGGCCGTGGAGAAAGCATGTCCATTATGATCGAACCCAAGAGAATCTCCTACAAATACCAATTGAAAATAATTCTTAAAAATCAAATCAAATCAAATCAAATCAAATCATTTATTGGATAAAGCATAGTTAAGTACATGTACATATTAATCACAATGTTGCGTAATCCAATACATTCGCAAGCATATATAAATATAGCTGCGGAACCGTAGCCCTTTATGGTCCTTTTTTTTCTTTTTTTTTTGACGGACCATAGGGCTACGGATTTCATCCTATCAAAAATTTGCGGAACTGCGACCAAGAATTCGTCGCACCTTTCAACAGTAATTTTCACAACAAAACGCTTTGTGGGAGCGGAGTCATGTGGATAACTCGTTTCGTTACATATTTCTCTATCGCTTTTCATATTTACTTACTTATTATTATTCATTTCTAGCTCATTATAATAAAATATGTTTCGATATTAACTGATTTCACCTACTGAGTCCCGCCATCTTATCTTTGTGGTATTCTCGCTTTGAGATCACATGACTTTTGAGAGATGACTCTAACAGCAAAACACGTGTTCGGTTTGTTTACATGAAAAACTTGAAAATGTTGAATGAGAGTGCACCTCAGTTGGAATAATCATAGAAGAAAATAACATTTCTGGTTAAAATATGTAAAATATTTCTCTCTAGGTTGAACAAATATTTTATTTCAGATAAAAAATCGCCGTGCAAAAACTCCGGTAAAACGTAAGCAAACCGAACACGTGTTTTGCTGTTAGAGTCATCTCTCAAAGCGAGAATACCACAAAAGGTGCGACGAATTCCTGGTCGCAGTTCCGCAAATTTTTGATAGGGTGAAATCCGTAGCCCTATGGTCCGCCAAGAAAAAAAAAGGACCATAAAGGGCTACGGTTCCGCAGCTAATATAAATATAGAGATAAAGGTAATAACAAAATACCGAACTCCGAACAATCTTACAAAGGGAAAGTCAAAACTCATAATTATATAAACAGACAAAATCAGTCAACAACCGGAAAACTGTGAAAACCGTAATGACCCTGACTTGGTACAGGCATTTCTAAAGAAATGGTGGGTTGAATCAGATTTTAAGGCGCCAAACCTAACACATAATAACAAAATATTAAGTATTCAGATAAGACTATAATCTTTAGGGATGACCACATCAGTTAGATAATAATATCATAATTTTTATTATCATTTTGGAAGCATAATAATTAGATAAGATTAAAATTATTATAATCATTTAGAAGTTTTTGTCAGTTACTTGAGGAAAGTTAAACATTTTTAAAGATTGAATCTCTGAGTGAGTAAGATTCTTTTAAATATAAGCAAATGTTATTTAAATCTTGGGATGAACTAGGATTGAGGAGACGGTTGATTGTCACCTCTGTAGTTTCATTAAATTTCATATTAAACAGTGTAAAGAATTTATCTCTCACTGAGATATATATGGGACACTCTATTAAAAAATGAAGTTCATCTTCAACTTTATCTTTATATGCTTTACAGAATCTCTCATTAGCTGTTATTGTGGGTTTGCAATACCTGCCAGTTTCAATAGCAAGGCTATGTGCGCTTAATCTAGGTTTTGTTAAAAGAGAGGCACATATTTATTAATATTAAATGTTAAATACTTTTGTATTTCAAAAGTTGTGAGGATTTTACTGAAAAATCTCAGTTTTTCTGTTTCGTTATTTTTTATATGTATTAACTGGTTCATACGTTTACCAGAATAATAGGTACTCATTTCCTTACTAAATTAAATAATGAAATGCAGCAATATTCTATCATTGTATTGGATGCGTCTAATTTTCAGCGATTGTGCATAATTTAGCATTTGTTGCTGGCACAACAATTGATTATATACTCCTATATAGGAAACGATTTGACTTCCATCATATATATAGGCACAGTTTGTCACTAGCGGGGAAGAAACTGCTTACCCATGAGGAAAAACTTGGTTCACCGCCATATTTTTTGTTGGATTCATGTTGCCCAATCGTTTTTATTTTTAGCTTTCTGTGTAGTTTTTTGTGGATCATTGTTATTCCTCTTGTCCTTTTTCTTTGGCCCGTTGCACTGTCTTTACTTCTTTTTGGTATACGTCTTCTGGTCCCTTTGGTATCTCCAAGCAAACTCTTCTTGTCATATTTGTATTATTCTATAGCCTTTTATTTTTGTTGTTGTCCTATTATGTGTCTTTACGTTCTGGATTCCGCACTGTCATGTCCGTTACGATTTCCGCATAAAAACAACGACGTTCTGTTCGTCTTTACCTCCAGTTGTCTGTAGTAGTGCTCATGTCTTATTTACGTTATTTGTGTTTGTTTGCGAATAGTGATATCCAACACATATTATGTTGTGTTTTTCTTCGTCTTCTGTACCATATGTTGCCAGTGTCTCTGGGTTGTCCATTTTGTATTGCCCTTTCGGTATTCTCTAGCGTTTATTTAAGACAATATCAATTACCAACCTGCATCGCCAGAATATCCAGATACGTCTAACTGGTAATTTGTACTAGCATCTTTTACACTGAACGAGTCGTATCTAGCTTTCTTTGTATTACTCTGAAAGTCAGTGAGAACAACCAACAGCTCATATTCCCCATTACTGGTAATAGCGTGTATATTCTTATTTCCTGCAAAATAAATATAAACATATATTATTATTGTGTGTTATTTCTATGCATGTGACGAAGTGTTTTCTCTCACTTAACAACCACATCGGTGATGTAATGGTTAGTGTGTTCCCTTCGAGTGCATTCTGATATTTGTTATTTGCCCGCCAAGCGCAAATCATAAAATAAGAGCAAAAATTGGCCGACTCGATGTCATTATGAAAAGGTATATCCAGGAAGCGACATGTCTACATAAGGGTTGTCGTTTCGGTGAGCTTGCGAGTAGTTCTATCAAAGAAATGACATGATATATTTGAAACATTCCAAATTTCACGTTTCAAAACAATAACGTATTCTAAAAGATGGTAAAAAATGGGTTTTTTTTGTTTTTGTTTTTTTTTTACTATGGATAAAAACTTATAACCTATTAGTTTTACCGATATCTGTTTTCAATCTTGCTCAAACATTTATACAATATATGCATACGTATATAACACTACCAATCGAAACTAAAAACAATTAGCACACAATAATAGATACCAATCCAATGTTCCCCAGTGATGTTGCCGAACCCTACTTCATAATTCTTCCATCCGGTGTAGAAATCTTGTTTCCCACTATTTCTCTTCTGGATAACCTATAACGAAAGAGACGAAGAAATATATAATATCTGCGTGATAAGCTGAAATAAGAAGAAAAAACGAATTAGAACACAAAATTCCAGCATGTTTCCGACTGACCTAAACTTTTAACAACTACAGCCCAAGAGGTTGGAATTGCTTTCCTATATACTGCCATTTCAGAAAAAAAATACTAGCCATATCTATGCATGGACCTCTAGTATTGCTGAAGATGGTAGCAAAACCGGAAGCACATTAACAACAGAGAAAAGATGCTTAAAGGACATACGTATGTCTTAAGATTGAAATGGTTTTGTTTATGGTGTCTAACGCCACTTTCAACAATATTTAAGTTATATCGTGACGGTCAGTTTTATTTGTGGAGAAAACCAGAGTACCCGGAGAAAACCACCTGTCGTAAGTCACTGACAAACTTTATCACATAATGTTGTATCCAGTACACCTCACCATGAACGGGGTTCACACTCACTTTAGTGGTCATAGGCACTGGTTACACAGTTAGTTGTAAATCCAACTACCATACGATCACGACGGCCCCCGCTGTGGTTGAGGAGACGTCATATCTTTCTAGATTTGTTATTACTTCAAATAGAAATGATGTATTGTATCGATTTAAATCTTTTCATTTCAGGTGTATTTCTTTCCAGAAACATTACAGGTTTTTATTGATTTTTTTTTTTGTAATTTTTAGATACCTTTAAAAATTGGTGAGAATAAATTTAACTTTCCTATCCGCTACGCTCAAAGTGCATTATATTAATCTGAACTCCGCTACTTAGAGGCCACTACTGGCCATGGATATGTATGCTTACCGTCCAACCTCCTCCATCAGCCTCCATGTCACAATAAACTTTTATCTTATCTCCTCCCTTCGAGTCTGGTAGGTAAATGTTGTATTCACCGGATGTATTCTTTCCTAGCAGCTGATAGTCCTTGCAATCTTTTGGTTTCACTGATCATACAAATATATAGATATACATGTATACAGAAGTAAATATGTCTGCAAGCATTCTGTGAGAGGAAATTTCTTTATCGATTCTTGGTCGATTTGGGATATCCTCATTATGCCCTGTGGTTTACTCGCTCACAAAGACTTTTAAACTATTTGGCTTTTAAATATTTTGGAGTGAGTGAGTGAGTGAGTGCGTGCGTGCGTTCGTGCGTGCGTGCGTGCGTGCGTTCGTGCGTGCGTGCGTGCGTGCGAGCGAGCGAGCGAGTGTTTAAGGTTAACTCAGCAATTTTATTGTTATATCATGACGAGAACAAGTTAATTTTAATGACATGATGATGAGGTCCGCTTTGTACTAGACCAGTCCGCGGATAGTCATGTCGCCCCACTCGTACACATTATCCTGATTCCGAGCCAACCAGTCTTTGTTCTTTCTCCTTAATGCTACGTGCTTAGCGGAGAAGCAACAGATATTAATTTTATAGTCTTTGGTCATTAGGTACGCTCACCTATTTTAGTTTTGAGTGTACCTAATGACGGTTATTCCAGAAACACGTCGTACGTACTAAATTTGATATCTACGTTTTTTTTTATTTCCCCTAATTTTTCCATGGCTATCACTATTTTTAGGATCATTAATATATGTATTCCTTAAATGAAACTATAGCTAAGTACATGTACATGTAAATTAAATATTAATAATAAATTATATTAACAATGTCCGTATTTCTTTTACTTCTAATTATCTGTCCTCAAGTGTATACAGTTCAAATTAAAAAAAATCACGTCCGAGTAGTACAACACACTGAATTAGAAAGATTAAAAAAGAGGGAAAATACATACACAATCGCTCATTTCCTTGCTAGATATAATGGCATGTTAAATAGTTGTACGAGTGTAAAAATACATGACACCCCTCCTCCATCTTTAACTTCAAAATCCCCCGGAGCCCTCTTTTCTAGCATCTAAAAGTTGTATGAAATGACAGCCCTATTATTAAGATTAATACTTCCATCATTCCAATATTAATTCGGCTAATTCTATCAGCTTGGGAGAAGAATTATGCACAAACAAAGGTGGACACTTATCATCATTAGGAATGACTTTTTAACCTTGTACGATTTTGGTATAGATCAAAATATTACCGATTTAAAACTTTTAAATAAAAGTAAATATTTAATAAGTGGAAATATAATCTCTAAATAATTATCACGGATTTGTTGAATTAACAAAGTACTCTACATGCTTTTAACTTTTTTCCTGTGGCTATTTCTAATGGGTTTTTTGAATTAGTACAAGGAAAGTTGGCGTAAAAATGACTATAAAAATAATCCTAAGCAACAATATTTTTTTTTATTGTTTTCAGATAATGAAAAAAGAAACTTAAATACCACAGGACAAAAGTTTCAATGTTATTTAAGAAAAAAAAGATTTAAAGAGCACATGAATCTTATGCGCAACATTGAACTGGACAATGTTGCGCATAAGATCCACGTGTTCTTTCCTAAAATTTGTGCTATAAGAGAATGGAAACGAAATAGATACAGACAAGTTTGAAGATGCCAAAAGGGTCCATCGGAAGCCGTAAATCGAAGGACAGATAATGCAAAGGCCAAAAGAAAAAAAGACAAAAAGACGACCAATAAACCAAAGAAACATTAGACACAAAACTACAGACTGAGCAACACAGACTTAACTAAAACCAAGAGGGAACTCGTATGCTTCGAAAGAGTAAGCAGTTCCTGCTCCACTAGTGACGTCTGTCTTGTTACTGTTAAACGACATTAACATTGTATGATAAGAAAATTGAGCTAGACACCAGTATAAGTAAATAATTATAAATAACACTTTACTACAAAACAAATTAAAGGAAAGACAAAAAACGCGAACATCTTTTTAACGCAGACATCGTAGTGGACATCACAGCACAGAACTGAAAACGTAAAGACATATAATTGAAGACAAAGCACAAAATAAACCCCACTAACAACTGTGGTGAACTCGTGTGCTCTGGAAGGGTAAGCTATTCCTGTTTCATTTGTAGCACCCGTCGTGTCACTTCTGTCTTAAAAGGAATATGTGCAGTGACAATACATGTAATACCATTTAAGTTTAATATGGAATAAACAGTCCAGTTCAGATTACCTTTGTAAAACATTCTGTCTTGAGATTTAGAAGTCTTTTATTATAAATAGGCCCAAAAGCAAAGATGATTGCATACTGTTTACACTATATATAGTTGATGCAATCAATTCACATTTGGATTCTACGTAACAGACAGAACCAAGCTTGCATATGACAGATTCAAAATATTTCTACCTGATTCCGTCTGTGGATGAACACCAAGGACGGATAATATGCTATAATTGTCTATTATTTGTGTGTATTTATTGAAATCGTAGAAAGTTGCTTAATTGAATACTTACTATGTGATGTAACGAGAGGACAGACGGTGCTTAATCCAGAAACCATAGCAGCTTTCAATGCAGTGATTTCTTGTTTCATTTCCTGAACTGTTGCTGTAAGGGCTGTCATGTCATTACTTTGTCCCTGGCAGAATCCAAGCACCAAAGTCCAGCAAATAACATGTTTTACGTCCATTTCTGTCCCGACCATAACAGTTTCGATTCTTGAAAGCCTTGATATTCAAACTACGTATTTTAAAGTATTTACAAAGTGTCTGTGTCTTTGATGTGGTTGTAGAAAGCTGGATTATTACGTTGTTATCTTCATAAGACGATCGTAAAGACTCATTTCAACATTAATAGAATAGACCAAAAACTGGAACAAAATTGTTTCTTATATAGTCAGAATAATTTGGATGTGAGGATGACCAGATGACCAGAGTATTATAATATTTGTCATTACAAACAAAACAAATATAGGTTATTATTCGGACACTAACTGCTTATTTGTTCAAGATAAAATATGAAATCATTGGGTTCTAAGAAGCAGTTGACTTAAGTCACCAGCTACAAGTTTTATTTATGGGTATTCCTTGTTTATTTATCTGTTGTTTTTTTTGTGTTTTGTTTTTTCCCTGTTTTAGCATATTGCAGCACTTAGGGATCGTCGCAAAATGTGAGTTTTTTTCAAGCGAAGTTAGTTTCATTTGGTAGGTGGGTGGTTTTCAGCTGTCACGTTTGGAGAAAAACCAAAATCGCACATTGAGATTTGTCAATAAATCTTTAAAAATGCACTTAAAAAACGGCATAAAATTGAATAGAACATCGTTTTAATTTCTTTCGAGTCTGTATATTGTACTGTTTCTTTAGTACTGAATAAGTAATGGATGTATATGTACACAGCTCTGGTTTCCTGTTTGCGGTACAACTAAATGTCTTACTCAACGAAAAGCAACGGTCTTCTTTTGCAAATTAAACAAATAATGTTTTCTATTCTTGGAACGTTTACTGTTGTCAAATTTAAAATAATACTATAATGTATTAAACAAGTTTTGACCAAAGAGAGTAAACAACAGATACCACGATGCTTATGGCGGGTTTTTGTTCTTGTGTACCTTGCAGAAATAGGCTTTCGGTAGTTTGTGATTGTATTGATTAAGTATTAAACATGGCAGTGCCCAATCTCTACCCAGCGTTGTCGGTCATACACTCTCTCCAATCTCTGTCAACGCCTAAAAAGTAGTCTACCTTTGTATTAAACTGGTTTCCTTTTAATAAAATATTACCAGTGTAATGTTCAGCAACTATGGAAGCTATTACAACAAGGAACCAGAACAGCGCTGTATGACTGATCACCGTATAAAATATAATCCCTTATCTTCGTTTGAAAATAAACAAAGAATCTTCTCAAATATTAGTTATATGGTATTCTTTACATATTTTACAATATATGGGGTCATTATAACCGGTTTATATCAAGTTACCCTTTAATAAACGGATTTTGACAAGATTCTTGGTTTTTAGACGTTGACCTGTCTGATGTACCCCAAGGAACCTTCTTGGAAGCATTACTGTTTCTGACCTACATCAATGACATGCCAGAAATGGCTAAATCATCAGAAACAAAGCTATTTGCTGATGACAGCCTACTCTTCCATACCATCAACAACCAAGTTGACAGCGTATTATTACAGAATGACTTAACATCGTTACAAGATTGGGAAGACAAATGGCAAATGAGTTTCAACGCCAAGAAATGCCAAGTCATTCGAATAACACCTAAGAACAGACCACCACTGTCAACAACTTACAAACTACATGGACACACATTAGATACAGTAGGTGTCACCATCTCTAACAACCTCACCTGGGACAGGCACATAGACAACACAATTGGCAAAGGCAACAAAACATTGGGATTTATTCGACGCAACCTAAAAGAATGCACCAAACCAGTGAAATTAGCAGCATATACATCCATGGTGAGACCAACAATGGAATATGCAAGCTCAGTATGGGACCCGACAAACCGGAAAAAGATTGACAACCTTGAAAAGTACAAAAAAGAGCACCAAGATTCGTTTTCAACAATTACACAGACCGAACACCTGGCTGTGTTACTAAAATGGTAAAATCCTTGAAGTGGGAAAAATTAGAATAAAGCAGAAAGACTAATAGACTATGCATGCTGTATAAAATCAAAAATGGATTAATTGATATAGACAGCGACCAATATATCCAATCCAACGACAACAGGACTAGAGGCAAAGATCGCCTTTATCAAGAAAGAACGAGCAGTGAGGCCTTCGGTAATTCGTTCTTCCACAAGACCATCAGGGACTGGAACCAACTGCCAGCGAATTCACCTCCGGCCAACACAGTAGAGGGATTCAGGAGCGTCCTCAAGGCGCGTCCTGACAGCAACTAGACCAGCGCCCACCTGTATATAGTTTTACCTGTAAATAGTCGGAAGAAGGCTGCTGTGTTGCCCAACACTGCACATGTGAATCCGGTTCCTAAATTGGAAGAAGAAGAAGAAGAAGAAGAAGACAGAGATTGGATAGAGTGTAAGGACAGACAATTCTGGGTATAGATTGGGCAGACAACACTATTTGGTAGCAGGACACACGAAAAGAAGAAGATGTCCTCAAAAATACACATTCATTATGGTTCACATGTATAGAAAGGGCTATAAATGGATTTCTTGATATACTTCACAAATAATAAATAAGTGGTCCAGATCTTTGCATTTACTATAAGAATGCACATTACAGAGATGTCCATATTAATCTATAAATATCATTTTATTGGTACAGTATGCTTGTTGAATTATATGTACACTTAGATGAAATCAAGTGTCTGTGATTTTGAAAGGATAAAGATTCATAGAAAGACCCTTTATCATGACATGCATATGGAGAATACATGGTTCTAAACCCTAAAATTTTAGGTGGAGTTTGGTTTATAATACATCGGTATTCTGTTTTTCACACTTTCATTTGGAGGGGGTGGGTGGGTGGTCTGAGCCAAATGAAACTAACTTCATTTGAAAAAAACTGTCACATTTTGAGACTATCCCTTATTCTCATAATAAGCTAACTGAATGCAGTTACTAATAAGGAGATATTCCCTCGACATTGTCTTTACTTAGAGATGTAGGAATTTGTCATTATTTAAACATTGATATAAAATTATTTGTTTACCAATGTACAATTGTGTTTTGGTGACTTTAATTCAGTTAAAATTGTGTTTTTAAACTTGTGCATTCTAAAAAGTGTTCAATTTTTAAAATTGTATTGAAATTATGAGTAATGAAATGAAAAAAAAAAAATATCACGCTGTCGGAACAATTCCAATATCAAAATTGTAGAAACGGAGACAAAATCAATACCCCTAACACACAAATTCTATATACATTATTACATACTCTTGCACTCACTATCCTGGCTTGGTACCTACAAAAATTATGAGTAAAAGTTAAACTACATTCAATTCTGCTTTTCTTGATATAAAATAACCAAAATCGGACATGAATTGACGCCAGGGTAATCTTTTGCAAAATCATAGTTTTACACGAAATATATAGGGAAAATTGGAAGTTTCCGAATACTTTTGACAGCTGACTGATAAAATTTAAAATCCCCTTTTTTATTGTTGATTGTGTCCCTTTCATGGTTTGCCCGCCAGACGGCGTATATGGTTGCTACATGTAAACAATATGGACGTGAGGGGCACCGGACTGGAAAACAAATATTTTTATTTAAGATTTCTGAAAAAAGCAATATTTGTTTAGCCGTATTTGATGAAATGCAATATATTACATATTGTAATTAAGCTTCATAAACGGAATTGACAAATGGTACAATTGTAATAATAGTTTTAAAAGATCATTCATTTTGTTTATCTTACTCAGTAAAGTTAGTTAATGTAATCTTGAAAGTCACTACCACTTTGACATTGTCAATACTACTTAATGACCGTGTCAGTACAAAATATATCAGTTGGTTTCTGTTAATTGGTAAATCTAAATACAAAGGGTTTGTTAAGTTCTATTGTCTTATCAATTGCCCAGTTTGTTATTAAGAACAGGTACGACCTGAGAAGACTTGTTTATACCAAATACAATGTAAATATTTTTGTTGCCAACATTTCTCATATTCGTTGAAGAAGAAAAAACCAGCAACAAAAATGCATAGCCATTTATGATAAAGCTTTTCTTAATATTGCAAGAATTATATTTTCATTTAATTTTGAGGCAAAATCTGAAGGGTTAGGATTATGGTGTTTAACACCACTTTCAACAATATTTCAGTATCGTGGTGGACAGTTATTGGTGGGGTGACCGCAGAAAACCACTGACTTGTCGCAAGTCTGACAATCTTTTTCACATAATGTTGTATTAATTTGAGTCCACCTCGCTATGAGCAGGATTCAAACTCACAACTTTAGTGGTGATAGTCACTGGTTGCACAGGTAATTGTTAATGCAACTAGCATATGATCATTACTATGACGGCTCTGCCAAATCTGAATAAAGCACTTGATTGCTCTTGAACAAGCATGCACTTAAATCTGAAATGTATACCGCTTAAGCGAGAATAGTAAAGTCATATTTTTGACTCCAGAGTACATTTCCGATATAAATATAGAATCGATTTGTCAAGATATGTTTGAAGATACCAAAGGGGTAATCAGAAGCCCTATATCGAAGAAGGACATACAACTTTTATGGCCAAAAGAAAAAGGACAAACAACGATCTACAAAACATTACACAGAAAACTAAAGATCAAGCAACACGAACCCCACTAAAAACAGGGATGAACTCAGGTGCACCGGAAGGGTAAACAGTTCCTGGTCCACATGTTGCACCTGTCATGTTACTTTTGTTCCAAACCTGGTGATAAGTCATGAATGAGGAAAGGCCCAGATTGTGATTACAACAAACAGAACATATTTGTGGTCATTTGTGACACATATTCTTTGAAACGTTTAATCAAGTCATGGTGGCGACCATAAAACTTTCGAAGTGTTTACTTCAACTTGGCCACTAGTAACCCTTGGTTCAGTAGTTTCCTTGCTAGCAGCAACCCTTTATCACATTGAAGATTTCACACTTTCATTCTCAAAATTAACATATTGGTATTATCCAGAAGACATATAGTGACTCACAATGTTGATCGGGATAAATAGTAAAATAAAAAGTCATTATCTAACATTAAGTATGTATTCTATAGAAATACATCTATTTTGCTAATAGATACAACCTATGTGATACAAAGCGTTATGTACTTTAGTCAGAACTACTTTCGTGACATCATAGGTTAGGAATGTGGGAAAACCCCAGTGACGTCTTTGTAAACATTGCGGAATCTCCGTCGGGAAAATCTCAACTTACTCGTATTTTGCTATTGTTTGAATGACGTGAAGTAAACTATAGTCCCTCTGTTTACTTTTCTTAAAATAATAAATTCAATGAAACTTACATGATTTTTTATGTTTTATCATAAAAATGTTAGATAAACGTATTATATACACAAAATGTATGTACAACTGTTTGTATCATGTCTCGTCAGTTGGAAAAGCATTCACGTCTCGTAGTGATACAGCTTTTCCAACTGACTCGACATGATACAAACTGTTGTACATACACAATGTGTATTTATTTACAATAAACAGATTTCAAGATCAAATGTTAAGTAATATTTGTGATAATATTGTCACTGTTTTTATTTATGTTTGTATTTAAATTCCTAAATAATACACTTTTAAGACTAGTCCTATGGCTATGTATGACATATATTTATGGCAAGGGTCATCATGGTCGTGATTGTATGGTAGTTGGATTTACAACTACATGTGCAATCAGTACCAATCATCACTAACGTGAGTTCGAAAGCGGATCATGGCGAGGCGTAGTCGATGCAACATTATGTGCTAAAGATTGTCAGTGACTTGCAGTAGGTTGGTGGGTTTTTTCCGGGTACTCCAGTTTCCTCCACCAATGAAACTGACCACCATGATATAACTGAAATATTGTTGAAAGTGGACATTAAACACCATAGCCATAACCATATAATTTTGATGTTGTAGATATAAAATATGGTGCACAAGATCATCAAAGAGGAACAGGAGGTAAAGTCTTATGTCTACCTGACTGAAATTGAAGATGATGATGTAGATATTGGTGAAGATTTTGGTGTAGACCCCACACAGAGATTTGCACTTGATGAAGATGAAGATTTAGCTTTGGCAGATGATCCACAACTTAACAGAATTAAAGTTAAAATATCAAAAGGTTTGGAAAAGGCTGAATCTGTGTCATCCATTGTTTCAGAGGAAAGTGAGGGGGAATCCAATCCAGTGTTGTCTGAAAATTTTACAACGATAGCATATGGTCTTCAACCTAGATCAACTTACGAACATGGGAAGAAAAATACAGATATTATGGGATGTAAGTCTTACTAATTCTGGATCAGATTTTGTTAATATTGAACAGAAAAAAAATGAATTCAAGTTCAGTCTCTGCTCCGTTATGTTATATGGGCATTTTATCAGTAATTTGGAGGAGGGGGGGTTATGGTGTTAAATGCCACTTTCAACAATATTTTAATTATATCGTAGTAATTTCGACATTTTACCTCATCGATTGATCTCACCGAGAGATATTGTCAATATCAAAGAACTCTTGATACTGAAAATTATCTGTCAGTATGATGTCAAATACACTATGACCTTACCAATAAAAACAATGACGTCAGTTTTGAATGTCTACGTACATAATCGGTCACAGGTCGGCCTATTGGACTAGCTGCCATACTGCCGATAATTTCTATCTTGACTTTCAAAACTGCTGTTAATCTATATGTAGTGAGTATTTGACTGATAAGTGAATTTCCATTGATTGACAGTAATATGCTTTGTAGAGTATAGGCATAGTAATTGTTTTCTAATATATTATATATTATTTTTCAGTGGTATACAACAATAGAATGAGACAATTTGTTATCTTGGACACCAAAGGAATAACAACATGGAAACGTGATATGGTGGATGTTAGAAGTAAGCTAGATTTGTACACATGATATAGCTTTGTACATGTATGGCTATATATAAGATTTCTGCCAAATATGAAGTCTTGATCAAGTGAAATTTAGGGAACCAATAACCAAGCTTCATATTTCAAAGAGAGACTGATTTTTGACAAGATTGGGTTCCAAAATCACCTAAATAATATTTTTACCTGATGAAGGTTATTCCAGAAACGTGTCGTGCGCAATAAATTTGATATCCGTCCGTATAGATAAAAGTATGAATTTCTCATGACAAGAAAGCAAAAGTAAGTGATATAAAAAGAATTGTCATTGATTTTCTCTGGGTACTTCGTTTTCCTCCACCAATAAAACTAACCGCCACAATATAGCTGAAATATTGTTGAAAGTGGCGGTTAATATCATAACCCTAATCCTTAATGATAACCATGCAATGCTTTAGGGTATGAAACACTGTTATTTTTGCTGTTTTTAATTTTCAGTACAGAGAGGATTGTTATACCCTAAGTATGAATATAAACTGATTACTTACCTGATCTACGCAAAGAAGTACAACTGTTATTTTGCTCTCGGTAAAGATTTCTCACTGAGGGTATGTAGGAAAAAAATATTATGATTTTTTTTTAGTGTTATGTTGTTCATGAAAACTGTACTTGAAACTTTAAACACAAATCAAGGGAGATAAATAGTTTTCTGAGGTAAATTATAGACCAATGTTTTTTTTCTTATTCTATTTCGTTAGCTCTCTATTATCAATTGCTTTAAATAAAACAAAATAACATTTAAAAATCACCATAGTTCCATATAATATTTATTTTTCTTTCTTAAATTCATTCCAGCACATTTTCCATTGCTGCATTCTGACTAAAGAAAATGTTGATCAGCATTTTGTTTAATTTTAAATTGGTGATCTTTTAGAAGACAAACTCAAATTATTTTTAGCGTAATAAGTTCACACATGATTGGCAAGATAATGATTCCAACATTAAAGAGATCTGCTTTGTATGTTGATTCAATTTAACTTTGAAAATATACTTGTAAATACATAGTTGATGAATTGTAATATCGGCAAGAATTTGCAGTGCTGGTGGAGAAAATAATTTGTAAATTTGTTTTTAATCAACAGGTATTAAACCAACACTTTGATGAGACTTGTAGTGTAAGTGGAGATTTGAGATCTGTCTTGTTTATGCTGTTTAATCCTGTAGAAGATGAACTTATTACCGGTGGAGTCGGTGGAACAAAGGTAAAAATATCAAAAAATGATCGAACACCACAAGGACGGATATATCAGTACAGTGAAACCTTTCTAAACAGGAATCCTGTGTAAACTTTGAGCATACCTGATGAAGATTATTCTTGAAACGTGTCATATCAATGTTTTTATTGATGTCATATTAATCAGAACATCTGATTTCATTGCATGCAAATTAAACCTACCTAATTCAAGCATCTGCCTTTTTTATTTTTTTTTGTCAAAGAAAGTTCCAAGGGTATATGGATTTAATGTTATTTTATTGTCTGTATGCAATGCCTCCTGTAGTAGAATATATCTACATTAATAAAGATTGGTCAAGAAATCAAACCGTGAATACTTTAAATGTCGAGAAATTGCCTAGTACTAAATACAACAGAATATTTTTTTTTAAATATTAGCAAAAGGCATTATCAGTATCAATTATGGCTTTTTGAGAATTTTGATAGGAAAAAAATCAATGTTAAAATGAAAATGCACACCATATAAAGAGGAAATTGTTTTGTTTGCTAGCAAGTGACAAATGACAGACAGCACAACATTTCTACATAATATTTACACACAAAACCTTGGAAATATATTTTGTTAATATCAAAAAACAATTATGATAATAGACCGCATTAGTGGTATAATGGTAAGCATCCTCACCTCGAGTACAGTAGATCATGGGTCAGGGGTTGGGTCAAACCAAAGACTATGAAATTGATATTTGCTGCTTCTCCTCTAAGCACGTGGCGTTAAGGAGTAAGAACAAAGACTGGTTGACTCAGAATCAAGATAATGTGTCTGAGTGGTGTGATAGATCTAACTGCGGACTGTTGTTTCAGTGAGCTATCATTATAAAGATCCAACTTAGCATGTTGGACAAAGCGGACATCACCATCAAAATGCAACTTGTTCTCGTCATGATATAGTTGGAAAATTGCTCACAAGTACTCACTCACTCACAATGATATTTCTGATTTACCCCTATATTTGTTTAGATTTAAACTTCCTACCCTATTTAAGTATTTTAAAGGAGTTAAAGTGAAATTTTACTGTAAATTTTATTTGCCATTTATTATCTTACATTTTAGGTTTGGAAGTTCGAAAAAGACAATTCTAGACAGTTGTTTCACCTGAAGGAATTGGCTAATTATACTCTTAGATTGAAGTAAGTAGTTTCTACACTTCCTGTTTGTATTGAAGTTTTCCTACAGATGTCTCATGTATATGTGACATGATATAAATAATGTTGTATGTATGTATGTTTTCTTGAAAGGTGTGTGTAAACAATGAGTTGACAATCATTTTCAAAAAAAATTCTATCTTGATTGACACAAATGGCTGACATTTTAAAACTAATTGTTTCCTATTTAAAAATCTCAAATAGCTGTGATTTATTTGTGAATTTGTATGAAGTAATGGTTTGAGTCTTGATTAAACATTTTTAAAGAATTTAATGAAAATCCATTTAATGTGGTACCATACACTTCAGGTAAAATTTGATTTGCTCATTTAATTTTCTTACTTTTTTGGCAGTGTGTTTGAATATATCCACTGTAATAAATATCAAAATTTTAACATTTTCCAACCAACAGACTCAGAGCTATAAATTAACTAGCCACAAAGCAGCTTTTCTCTCTCTGGTTTTGATCACCGAGATGCTTGAAATCTGCATACAAACATCATATGATCAAAATGTTCAACTGATTTTAAAGAGTTATCTCCCTGTAGTGTATGGTACCCCCTTAAGGAAATAGTATATAAAGATTTATTTGAACACATTGCAATGTATCCATTTTCATCACAGATATATTTTGGCATTTTTAGTTACCTGTGGCTGTGCTAGATTTCTCTATTTATTTCAATGGAAAGTATGATTACCTGTGGACTTCAATACAAAGGGAGATAACTCATGCTTATATTTTCCATGTTTTGGTGTGGTAGCTTAGCTGGGTAAGACATGTGAAGGAAGAAACACTCTATGTTGTAATGGAATATAACTCCTGTTTATTTTCAGGTGCGAGTGGGATAATGTTGGTGGCAGCTGGGTAAAGCGTGTTGACCTAGATCAGCATCTGAAACATCTGTACTGTTGTTCTGATACAGATTTGTATGTATACAAACTGACTGATGGAGAAAGCCTCTTCAAAATTGAAAGGTTTGTTTCATTTTATGATAGTGGGTAATAAAGAATTGTTTTCTTTTATTAGTCATTCTGTCAACAATATAAGCTCAAATACGGAAATTTCAACCATGGTTATTTCTTAGAAAATATTGTATGAATAATATATAAATGTGAATGTAGGAACTTTTAACCGTAGAATAAATACTAAAAGACTAAGTATGGCTAAGGGTCAAACTGGACAGCTGTTTATGAGTCTACTTAATCTTTAAGTATTAAAAGTACATGCTAAGAGCTGTTGTCAATATGTTTAACTGTCTTGCAAATGATTGGACATTAAAGATAAATGAAAGGTTACCTGACATGACCCCAAACAGGATATTTTTAGATGTATATCGCCATAGATTGTTTTTTTAAAAGGATACAACAAACATTTAATTTTTAATTAGATTGCAGACATTCATAATGTACAAATACAACATAATTTCAGGGCTCACAATCTGTCTATCACAGGATGTTGTTATTCACCATATTACAGAGCCTTGTTAACATGTTCTGTTGACACAACAAGTAAGTTATCTCCCTTGAAAGTTAATCAATTTTTAGTAGTGGGTTATTTGTTCTGTTATCTAATTTGTAAAGCTGACTACTGTGAGATTTAATGACTTGTGATTTTTATTTCAAACCCCCTTAATCCAGAAAGTTATTTCTAAAAGTCTGTTTCACTATATAATGTATAGCAGATCTGGCTGAGTGGTCTAGGGCTCTGGATATAATGCTTAAGCGACTGATGCTGCAGTGTATCAATGGTGTGAGTTGAAATCCCGTCGAGGCAGAACAAAACATTTGTCATCTCAAGCATCTAATTTTAAAACTGTTGGGTTAAATTTTTCTCCAAGTATAAAGAACAGTTGCTTTATTAAAGTCTTTAGAACTGGGGATATGGGACTCTTAGTTATTTGATTATATGATTCTAACATTTTAGAATTGTATGTTGTTATTGTTTTTTGTTTTCTTTTGCTTCATGCTCGTATTTGTTGTTGTCACAAACTTTAGTGAGTTTACATGACAATGAAGTTTATTATATGATTAAGCAATATTTTTTCACAATTTATCAATGTATGAAAAACTAAATGAAAGTAATGTTTGATCCTTATATATTTTATCTACCACAAAAAAGAAAATACTTTAAACCACTCCTTTAGAACCTATATGTTTGTAGCATGAAGGAAAATAGCATCCTATTTTGGGAAATTGACAACAGGTCAACATAATCCCTGAGGTTTTAAGAATGATATTTTGATAAAACAATAGTATAGGATTTTAAAGGGTGAAAAAATATATGAGAACTATTACTTTGAAATATATAATTGCTGTTAACATTGAAGCAAGACAGGCTTTACAAAGGTGGCCATATTGTTTATCATAGAAACGAAAGTATTTCTGATCAAGGAATTTATCACAAAAGAAAATTGATATTTGGAGCTTTATGTAGCCAATCACAGACTTCTATTGGGAGATATCCTGATAAGTTATGTTAAATTTCTAATATCAACTGAAGTTATTTTCATCCTTCTGAAACCATGTTTGATTTTGTAGTAAAAGCTTGGAGTTTGATAGATGATCCCAATGATACCAAAGCTGCCAGTGTCAAACGTAAGCTACATACATTTACTGGTCACTCTAGAGCAGTGACGGGAATCGTATTACATCCAGAGACGCAAACCATGTTTATAACCTCTTCATTGGACGGGACAGTCAGGTTTTGGTCATTAGATACACTGGAACAGATATATAGGTATGTACTACTTACATATACTGTTCACCTTTAATTGATGACTGACAGAGATCATGTTACTTACATTGTTATTGAGAGTTAGATTTGTGATGATGTTAAACGTATTAATTGGATCCCAACCCCTCTCTCTCTTGGACGTGTTGCTTACTGAAAGGCTTGTATAGGTCTATGACAAATTTATGATCACCAACATGATTAGATTGAACGTTTCAGAGTGTTTATATATATATATAGATTTAGATTTATGGTGTTTAATGCCACTTTCAACAATATATCAGTTATATCGTGGCTGTCAGTTTTATTGATGGAGGGAACTGGAGTACCTGGAGAAAACCACTGACATGTTGCAAGTCATTGATAAACTTTATTGCATAATGTTGTATCAGGATTCGAACTCACAACGTTAGTGGTGATAGGCACTGATTGCACAGGTACTGTTTATTTTTAGTATTACGATATCCACTGATGGTTTACTGTTTATTTTTAGCATTACAATATCCACTGATGGTTTACTGTTTATTTTTAGCGTTACGATATCCACTGATGGTTGACTGTTTATTTTTAGCATTACGATATCCACTGATGGCTTACTGTTCATTTTTAGCATTACGATATCCACTGATGGTTTACTGTTTATTTTTAGCATTACGATATCCACTGATGGTTTACTGTTCATTTTTAGCATGACCATATCCACTGATGGTTTACTGTTTATTTTTAGCATTACAATATCTACTGATGGTTTACTGTTCATTTTTAGCATTACGATATCCACTGATGGTTTACTGTTTATTTTTAGCATTACGATATCTACTGGTGGTTTACTGTTTATTAGCTCACCTGGCCATAGGCCATGTGAGCTTTTGTCATGGATAAGCGTCCGTCCGTTAGCTTTTCACATTTAAATCTTCTTCTCTGAAACCGCTGAACAGATTTCAACCAAACTTGCCAGAAATGTTCACTGGATGGTTCTCTACCAGATTTGTGTTTTTGGTGCTGATTTGAAATCCAACATGGCTGCCAGGGTCCATAATGTGTTCTCATTGGCTCAAATTTTAAAAATCTTCTTGTTAGAAACCACTAAGCCAATTGAATTGAGACTTTGCAGGAATGATCATTGGGTAGTTCTGTACTAAACTTGTGAATCGTTTGCCGATCGGAAATTCAAGATGGCCGCCATGACTCGACTTAGTTTAACATTGGACCCTATGGGAATTTCACATTTTCATCTTTTTTTCTGAAACCACATAACAGATTTGAATCAAACTTGGCAGAAATGTTCATTGTATGGTCATATACAAGATTTTTGTTTTTGGCGCTGATCGGAAATCCAACATGGCTGCCAGGGCCCATAATGTGTTCTGATTGGTCAAAATTTTTAAAATCTTCTTGTTAGAAACCACTAAGTCAATTGAATTGTGACTTTGCAGGAATGATCATTGGGTGGTCCTGTACTAAACTTGTGAATCGTTTGCCAATCGGAAATTCAAGATGGCCGCCATGACTCGACTTAGTTTAACATTGGACCCTATGGGAATTTCACATTTTCATCTTTTTTTCTGAAACCACAAAAAGATTTGAACCAAACTTGGCAGAAATGTTCATTGTATGGTCATATACAAGATTTGTGTTTTTGGTGCTGATCGGAAATCCAACATGGCTGCCAGGGCCCATAATGTGTTCTGAATGGTCGAAATTTTAAAAATCTTCTTGTTAGAAACCACTAAACCAATTGAATTGTGGCTTTGCAGGAATGATCATTGGGTGGTCCTGTACTAAATTTGTGAATCGTTTGCTGATCGGAAATTCAAGATGGCCACCATGACTCGACTTAATTTTAACATTGGACCCTATGGAAAAAATGTTTAAAAGTCTTCTCCTCTGAAACTAGTAAGTCAGTTTAAAGCAAACATGGCATGAATGGTCCTTAGGTGGTCAACTTTCAAAATTATGTCCTGTGACCCCGACCTCCATCCAAGATGGCCACCATCAGCAAACATATTTTTAACATAGGACCCTATGGGAAAAATGTTTAAAAAATTTTCCTCTGAAATCAGTAAGCCAATTTAAAGCAAACATGGCAAGAATGGTCCTTAAATGGTCAACTTTCAAAATTATATCCAGTGACCCAAAACTCCATCCAAGATGGCCACCATCAGTGGACATAGTTTTAACATAGAACCCTATGGGAAATATGTTTAAAAATCTTCTTCTCTGAAACCAGTAAGCCAATTTAAAGCAAACATGGCATGGATGGTCCTTAAGCGGTCAATTTTCAAAATTGTGTCCAGTGACCCTGACCTCCATCCAAGATGGCCACCTTCAGCGGACATACTGTAGTTTTAACATAGGACCCTATGGGAAAAAATGTTTTAAAATCTTCTCCTCTGAAACCAGTAAGCCAATATAGCAAACATGTCATCGATGGTCCTTAGGTGGTCAACTTCCAAAATTGTGTTCAGTGATCCCGATCTCGGTTCAAAATGGCCGCCGTCAGCAAACATAGTTTTAACATAGGACCCTATGGGAAAATTGTTTAAAAGTCTTCTCTTCTGAAACCAGTCAGCCAATTTAAAGCAAACATGGCATGGATGGTCCTTGGGTAGTATACTTTCAAAATTGTGTCTGGTGACCACGACCTCCATCCAAGATGGCTGCCATGAGCAGACATAGTTTTAACATAGAACCCTATGGCAGTATGGGATTTGAATAGTAACTTAGATGTATTCGGCATGCAGACATTCTTAAGAGGACTTATTTATGTCAGGTGAGCGATACAGGCTCACCTGAGCCTCTAGTTTTTAGCATTACGATATCCACTGATGGTTTACTGTTTATTTTTAGCATTACGATATCCACTGATGGTTTACTGTTTATTTTTAGCATGACAATATCTACTGATGGTTTACTGTTTATTTTTAGTATTACGATATCCACTGATGGTTTACTGTTCATTTTTAGCATTACGATATCCACTGATGGTTTACTGTTTATTTTTAGCATTACGATATCCACTGATGGTTTACTGTTCATTTTTAGCATTACGATATCCACTGATGGTTTACTGTTTATTTTTAGCATTACGATATCCACTGATGGTTTACTGTTCATTTTTAGCATTACGATATCCACTGATGGTTTACTGTTTATTTTTAGCATTACGATATCCACTGATGGCTTACTGTTTATTTTTAGCATTACAATATCTACTGATGGTTTACTGTTCATTTTTAGCATTACAATATCCACTGATGGTTTACTGTTTATATTTAGCATTGCGATATCCACTGATGGTTTACTGTTTATTTTTAGCATTACGATATCCACTGATGGTTTACTGTTTATTTTTAGTATTACAATATCTACTGATGGTTTACTGTTTATTTTTAGCATTACGATATCCACTGATGGTTTACTGTTTATTTTTAGCATTACGATATCCACTGATGGTTTACTGTTTATTTTTAGTATTACAATATCTACTGATGGTTTACTGTTTATTTTTAGTATTACAATATCTACTGATGGTTTACTGTTCATTTTTAGCATTACGATATCCACTGACGGCTTACTGTGGCTAGGATTAACTGATGACAACTTACTGTATATAAGTACATGTCGTAGCATTACATTATGGCATACAAATCAGTTCTTTAAATTCTGGGCCTTGGCAAGGAACATTGTCAACAAGATGTACCTAGCTGGCACTGAGGGTAAAACTACAAGGGTTGTTGCTGTTTGTGAGGATAGCAGGTAATCTATTTGGTGTTTAATTAACAAAATTACAAAACGTTTATTGTATTTTTTTTTTTTTTTGCCCTTGAGTGTATTAAGTAAAATAATATTCTTTTACTTACCAGATCAATAGAATAATAGTTTTGTTATTGTCTATGTGGGATTATTAGAGGTATGACAATAGATTAAAGGTTCTTGTGATAAAATCTCTTTTATTGACCTGCAACTTTTTATTGAGTTGCCTGTACTAAGTCAGACGAGGGAGCAGTAATGTATGTGTGTGTTAGGGGTAGCCATTTTGTCTCTACAATTTTCTGATTGGATTTTGGAATATTTTCAGACATTGTGGTATTTTTTGTTTTTCAATTTATTATTTAATATGTGTGTTGGTATATTTTAAATTAAATTGTTTTTAAGATAGAATGTATTATTAAGGTGTAGTTCCTTATTAACATTTATAATAGTTACTATAATATCACTGAAAATTGCTATCAATAGATTCAGGGAGGCATGCCTATGATAGTTGAGAAATAGGTACCTTTTAAATATTGGTTTGCTAAGGAAATAAGGCACATTATTGTAGGGTTTTACTGTTATTTGAGAAATTTCGTTATATATTACCTACTGTTGATCGATTTGATTTTGTCTCTGTTTTTCAGTGTAAAATTATTTTCTCGAGTGAACAGAAAGAATTTGACAACAGTTTTACCAGTGCCACCTCCTGATTTGTTACCCTTACATAAAGTACTGAGTGTGTGCTACAGTAGAGAATTCACAGCTATTTATATCCTGATCAATCCTACCAGGATTTGGGTTTATACTGCAAGGTAGGTTGATTAAGTCATTCTCATTTCTATAAAGAAAACAAACAACATTTAAGTTGGTGGTGGTTATGGTGTTTAATGCCATTTTCAACAATATTTCAGTTATATCGGGGCGGTCAGTTTTATTGATGGAGGAAACCGGAGTGCCAGGAGAAAACCACCGACCTGTCGCAAGTCACTAACAAACTCTATCACATAATGTTGTATTGAGTACATCTCGCATGAGTGGGATTAAAACTCACAACTTCAGTGGTGATAGGCACTGATTGCTTTGGTAGATATAAATCTAACTACCATACTACCATTATGGCCCGGATGCATTTGTAGACAGTTTTGTGCTGAGACTGCTGGATTCTAGAATTTACGTTCAAGTGCTTATTTTTATTCTAGTTGCCACGACTAATATTGAAGTATTCTAATTGCAATCTACATCTGACTGTTTGTTATCCAATGAAAGACGTTCTTCAACTATTACACTTACTTGCACATATATGTATGTTTCACCAAGCTAGTCCTAATCTAAGTCCTAAGAGTTGTGACCTATGACAAATAATTAGAATTCTCCAATAATGGAGGGAGAAAAGATCTTGTAAGCAGCAGATGAAATTTCCAGCCCTAAATCTCAACAATACAACATTATGTCATAAAGTTTGTTAATAACTTGTGACGGGTCGGTGGTTTTCTCCGGGTACTCTTGTTTCTTCCACCAATATAACTGACCGCCACGATATAACTGAAATATTGTTGAAAGTGGTGTTAAACACCATAACCCTAACCCTGAATTTCAGCTTCAAATAATTTTGTAATCCTTTACACGATTTTATACTGTCATAAAGTATTTGTTTTTAAAATGTTTTATCATACCGTAGAATTCAGATTTTCAAACAATGAGAACAAAAATTAAATCAAGGGATAATTTGACTCCTAATTGATAACAAACAAACTTGTATTAAGAGGTCACCTTTGGAACAAAGAAAAAGTGGCATTAGAAGACAGGTGACCTCTTAAAAGAGGTTCTATTCATAGGACATTATCTATGACAGAACAAGAAAATGTGACCTTTTAATACAGCTGACCGCATGGGCAGGTTTGACTGTAATTTATTTTTTGACCATTTGCTTATAGCAACTGTGAATTCAAGATAAATGACAGAACAATTTATATTTTCAGAACTGATCCATGTTGTAAGATCGGGGAGATCAATGTTCTGGAAATGCAGCACATATTTATGAAAGGAAATGGACAAGGAAGCAGGTCAGTTTCATAACCAAAAATATAAAAATTATCTTTTATTGTACATTTATACATTTATCATATGTATCTGTTAAATATCAGTACTGTTAGTTTTATGTTTGAAAAATAAGCAACACAATTTTTGGACATTGCTAGACACATTGAATATGAATATTAATTATTTTACATATTTTGTATTTTTTATGGACATACGGATGCAATTTCCATCCTTAAAGGTTGCAGAGTGTCAGTAAAATTGCTATGGATGAAAACAACTAATGATTAAATTTTAAAAAACATGATTAAAAAACATGATTTTATGCAAATTATACTTGTGTCGTAAAGTATTAGATATTTGAGGACATATGGCCATTTGTAATATAATAGTTATTAAAGTATTTTGTTTATTCAAAATTATTGGTGTGTATTGGCCATATGAATTGCACTGTCTATGATAGCTATTTAAAATAAGATCTTTAAATTCTCCCTTTTTTCTGGTATATTGGAAATAAAGTCCCATAAAAGGTCACCTTCAGATGACATTTACATGTTAAATCTATTCTAATTAGAAATAATGACCTGATTTGACTATTATCATTTATCATGATCTAATTGTTGGTATGGACTATTGTTCCGCTTTCATATGAAGTACCGTAAATTATGCAACATTACGGAAATATGTTCTGGTATTGAACTGGAAAAAATAGTGTGTTGAATCCTTCAAAGTTTCTTTGATTTAAACAATTAGTTCAGCAATTCTCAATGTGACAGAAAGCAATAGTTAATGGATAAGATATATACGCGATGTACACATGCTTTTCTAATAGGAAAAAAAATTGTTTTTAAATTGCAGTAACCAAGGATGCATATTCTGTCCTAAAGATGTGCATCATAGAATTGATCAGCTCTTAATTTTATTTAATATATCACCATAATGGTACTCCTCATAAGATTGCATCAGTTCTCTATCTCTGCATGCGAGAAAAATCCAATTTTAGTTAGACTAAAGTCTATGCCTCTGCTGTTTTGTACAGATTTTTATCTCTGGTTAATTCGCAGAATCAATTATTTTATGGAAATCTTTTAAATGGAAATTAAAAGGGGTTGATGAGACAATATTTGTACATCTTAACCCTGTTTGAGTAACAAAATATTCAACATTATAAAAATGTTTAGGACCCCAAAAGTCACAGCCATAGGGAAAGGACCTTCACACAGAGCTACAGAGAATGGTATAGGTACAGAGACAGCCTCAAACTGTTGTAGTCTTAGCAACCTGAACTCACCAGCTACAATGTGGACAGACGAGGGATTTTGTAGTCCTCTGCGTCATAACTACCTGCTGATGGGGTTAGAGGTACGTTTTAGTTTCATTACACTATTGTATGCAACAATCAAATTGACAGGCCCAAAGGCAAAGTTATAAACCCCCCCAAAATATGTATGATCTTATGGAAAGAAAAAGGAAGTAAAAAAATGTTTTTTATTTATTATACTAATATCTGCAAAACAGACATGTAAGAAAATTATCAAAACAGTTTTATTTGCTATAAGACTAACAAAAACTGGATATATGAACTGTGTTTTATGTATTATTTTCTGTAACGACAGTTGTGTAGCTGTGTGATACATCGCCAGTTAACTATGAGCATTCACTGACCAGCTATTGTACTGTCCATGCTCATGTTATCATTATAACTATGAGCATTCACTGACCAGCTATTGTACTGTCCATGCTCATGTTATCATTATAACTATGAGCATTCACTGACCAGCTATTGTACTGTCCATGCTCATGTTATCATTATAGCTATGAGCATTCACTGACCAGCTATTGTACTGTCCATGCTCATGTTATCATTATAACTATGAGCATTCACTGACCAGCTATTGTACTGTCCATGCTCATGTTATCATTAAAACTATGAGCATTCACTGACCAGCTATTGTACTGTCCATGCTCATGTTATCATTATAACTATGAGCATTCACTGACCAGCTATTGTACTGTCCATGCTCATGTTATCATTATAACTATGAGCATTCACTGACCAGCTATTGTACTGTCCATGCTCATGTTATCATTATAACTATGAGCATTCACTGACCAGCTATTGTACTGTCCATGCTCATGTTATCGTTAATATTTGTGATACTGTGTAGTCTTTTAGAGTGTCATTGAATCTGTGCAGGTTTTTATTGTTTATTTATACCTATTTTGCCATTGGAGATTATCAATAAGAGGAGGGTTGGGATCCCATTAACCAGATTAACCCTGCAACTCTTTTGTGCCATCCATAGGGTAGCCAGGACTTTAAAGTTGAGATGTAGTTGTTAGTCTCATTGATATTGATGGAATTGTTGACCATCACAATCACAGCTTTCTTTTCATAATTAATTGTAATTAAAAAATCATGTGCACCTCATAAAGGGGAAACAAATAGTGCATAATAACTTGAGATTTATATTTTTAACAGTTCCATGAGTATGGTATGTCTATAAGATATACTGATATCTTTCAGGATGGTAGGATATTGTTTACAGACCCTGTGATTATTGGACAGAAATACATGGAATTTAAAGCCTCTAAAGATGCTGTAAGTTTTATTTAATAAACGTAGAAAATAACAATAGTACACCAGATGCCCAATTCTGTATTTATCTTTATCAGTAATGTGGACATTTTTCAAAGATCTGACTCTGATACATTTTTGTACTGAAAATTATTAGTCACTATGACATCAAATACATTACAACATAATGTTACCCATAAAAACAATAAGGTCAGTTTTGAAGATCTTGACTTACATTATCACTAGTATCACAGCTCGTCCTGTCAGACTTGCTGCGATACTATAGAAAATTTCTGTCTCAAGAAGGGTTTGAAGATGCCAAATGGATACTCTGGTTTTCCTGCAAAGATATGATTTGATTCATAATGTAACTGAAATATTGTTGAGAGTGGCAGTAAACACCTATAATCCTAATCCCAATAATGTGGCATGTGATTTTAGACTGAGAAATAAATTACAGTACAAAGAACGCACTAAAAAGCAAGAAACGGACAGCTTTTTATAGAAACCCAATTTTACGTTGCTGATGATATCTGATGTAGTAGACCTATTAACTTTTGTTAGTGATTGTTATTTAATGCCAATTCAGCAATTTTTCAGCTATATCATGGCGAGAACAAGTTAATTTACAATGATATGATGACGTGGTCTGCTTTGTTCTAGACCAACACGCTGAGTTGGTTTTTTTTAGTGCTAGCTCACTGAAACAAGAGTCCACGGGTAGACATGTCACTCCATTCGGGCACATTATTCTGATTCTGAGCCAACCAGTCTTTGCTCTTACTCCTTAATGCCATGTGCTTAGCGGAGAAGCAACGAATACCAACACGAGACGAGCACGCTAACCATTACGCCACTGATGTGGTTGTTAACTTTTGTATTTATAATGATAAACACATACATATTTAATTTATTGTGCTCAGCACATTTCTGGAATAACCTTTGCCAGGTATGCTCAGTCAAAAGATTTTTAAAGCCAAATAATTTTAAAAAGTTTTTGCTGACAGCCAGAATTTTTTAATCATGTTAATCATAACCTTCCTATTTGTATAATTTCAGATATATGATATGAAACATGATGAAAACCACCATTCACTGATTACGTTATCCAGAACAAAGGAGCTGATGATGGTACAAATCTGGTTACTACCTCAGTTAGAATTACGTCATGAAATCTACTGTGATACTGATATCACTAGTTATGTTAGACTAGTAAGTACAACAACTCCATGTCCATCCCACCCACACACACACACCTTCATACTACCTCAGTTAGAATTACGTCATGAAATCTACTGTGATACTGATATCACTAGTTATGTTAGACTAGTAAGTACAACAACTCCATGTCCATCCCACCCACACACACACACACCTTCATACTATCTCAGTTAGAATTACGTCATGAAATCTACTGTGATACTGATATCACTAGCTATGTTAGACTAGTAAGTACAACAACTCCATTTTCCTCCCACCCACACACACACACACACCTTCATACTACCTCAGATAGAATTACGTCATGAAATCTACTGTGATACTGATATCACTAGTTATGTTAGACTAGTAAGTACAACAACTCCATGTCCATCCCACCCACACACACACACACCTTCATACTACCTCAGTTAGAATTACGTCATGAAATCTACTGTGATACTGATATCACTAGTTATGTTAGACTAGTGAGTACAACAACCCCATGTCCATCCCACCCACACACACACACCTTCATACTACCTCAGTTAGAATTACGTCATGAAATCTACTGTGATACTGATATCACTAGTTATGTTAGACTAGTAAGTACAACAACCCCATGTCCATCCCACCCACACACACACACCTTCATACTACCTCAGTTAGAATTACGTCATGAAATCTACTGTGATACTGATATCACTAGTTATGTTAGACTAGTAAGTACAACAACTCCATGTCCATCCCACCCACACACACACACACCTTCATACTACCTCAGTTAGAATTACGTCATGAAATCTACTGTGATACTGATATCACTAGCTATGTTAGACTAGTAAGTACAACAACCCCATGTCCATCCCACCCACACACACACACCTTCATACTATCTCAGTTAGAATTACGTCATGAAATCTACTGTGATACTGATATCACTAGTTATGTTAGACTAGTAAGTACAACAACCCCATGTCCATCCCACCCACACACACACACCTTCATACTACCTCAGTTAGAATTACGTCATGAAATCTACTGTGATACTGATATCACTAGTTATGTTAGAATAATAAGTACAACCGATGCCTCTCCTTTAAACACACACAAGAATTATAAATATTACCTCTAGGCAGTTAGAACAATGTTGTATGATACATATTTCATTAGTTAAGCTAGAATAATGCAGATCATGGTTGGTACAACTGTGTTGAACAGGACAAAAACCGCCAGGGCAATGTCAAGTCAGCTATGTAAACCATATCACTAGAACAAAAAAATACTTTTACTGGTTCTCAATACACTCTTTGCAAGGCTCTTGTTGACTTTAAAATACAATGTAGCATTTTCTTTCATATTTGAAAACATATCTGAACTGATAACGTTAACAAAAATACAGTTGACAGGGCCAAAGTTAGAGGTTTTATTGATCAGAAAAGAACAATGCCATTCCTTTTATTTTAGAACTTATCTTTTATGACTGGACATGAAAGTGGACATCTGAACCATTATATGTTAGAGCCAGCTGAAGATCCAGGACTGTGTAAAGCTAAGCGTAAATATATATTATTCTTTATCATGAACTTTAGGCCAAAGATCTAGATTTGTAATAAACTGTTTGTAAAATAATGTTTAAAAAAAATTGAGTAAACCTTTATTCAATGTATTGAATATCTTACAGCTCAAATTAAATTCTTTTGTATATATCTGAACTAAGGCTACACTACAAACCGCTGCCTGTATCATTATATCCTCCTGTTTCGAATGATTGTATATTTTTACTTAAAAACAAACTTAGAAATGTACACATTTATAATCAGATTAATATTGGAAGAGAAAATATCACTCAAAATTACATATTCATATTCAAAATGTTTTCATATATAATTTGCAGTAGAACCTAAGAGAGAAGATGTTCTTCCTAAAAAACAAGTAGAACACAGGAGTAAAATAGTATCAGTTGATGGGTCTATTTCTGTCAAAATATTCTGCTCTTGTAGGTAGGTATAATGTCTCTCATAATTCGTACAATGAAGTATCTAAGCTGAACTCTTTAGTTAACTAGAATCCTATATAAACCTAATTTTAAATAAAGTCCCAATGTAGAAATATTTGTTAATTTAACCTGTGTAAACTGAACACCTGTCTATTCCTAACAAAAAACAGTTAGTCTCTAGAAGGTTCAGTTTAGACAGGTTTCACTTTATTAAGGTTAGTTTGTTTATGGTGTTTAATGGCACTTTCAACAATATTTCAGTTATGACGTGGCGATCAGTTTTATTGGTGGAGGAAACTGGAGTACGCGGAGAAAACCAACGACCTGTCGCAAGTCACTGACAAACTTTGTCACATAATGTTATATCGAGTACACCTTGCCTGGGCAGGATTCGAACTCACAACTTTAGTGGTGATAGACACTGATTGCACAGGTAGTTATAAATCCAACTACCATACGATCACGATAACGGCTGTCCCTTTCACTGTATTAATCTTTTCCTCTGGTACCAATAAATCAATAATAAATAATGTTAGGTTACTTGGATAATCTATACCAAATTCATTGTGTTTCATACCAGTATGAAATTTGAACATGGTTGTTCCTTTTTGGATTAATAGATAAAATATCTAGTATCTATTATTGTTTTACAAATATATAATATTGGTGTTCCCAGTAGTTGATTTTCTGTTGCCATTTTTTATTAACTCTAGGCCAAAGCTTTTTACTTCAAAATTTCAGAAAATAAAGAGACAGATTTATATAAGAGTCTGCTTTTTTCAGAAAATGATTGTTGATAATTTTATTCATAATTGTTAGACACCTGTAGAATAATGTTTACACTAAGAAAATATGGTAACTGTTGCAGAAACTCTTGATAAAAGAAGATAAAATCTAGTTATTATTATGCTGTACCTTGTTCTTACAACTTTATTTTTAGTGACAATGGTATGATAAAAATCTGGGATGAATTTAAAGTGCTGCTTAGAGAGATATGTTTAGATGAAGAGGGAGCTACCTTATCTTCTGCTTGCTTCATTGACAACCAACCAAACTTACTGGTGGCATTCAAAAACCATCTTTATATTATAGATCACAATAAAGGTTGGTATAGAAAGCAAAATTACATGTCTTGTATCTTAATTAAAATATACCTGTGATATCATACAAGTCTTTTAGAGATTTTTTATAGGAATTGATATATAGAATAACAGCAGTTTTGAAGGCCGAGATGGAAATTATCACTAGTGATAAGAAGAGTTTGAAGATACCAAAGGGGTAATCAAAATCCGTAAATGGAAGAAGGACAAACAACACAATGGCCAAAAGAAAAAGGACAAAATATATGTCAAGACCATCAAAACTGACATTATTGTTTTTTATCGGTAACATCATATAATATGTTTGATGTCACGCTGAGCAATAATTTCCAATATCAGAGTAAGTTTGTTGATACTGCCAATATTTGACACTGTGAGATCAAAAGAATAATGTCCAAAGTTACAATAAATAAATATATTAATCAACAAGTCACACTTTCAGATACCATTGAAAAGTACATCATGATCATACTGTTGGCTCCAATCTGACAGGAGCGATCATGGTCATGATTGTAAGGTAGTTGGATTTATAACTACCTGTGCAATCAGTCCATATCACTACTAAATTTGTTCGAATCTCGTTCAGATGAGGTGTACTTGATACAACATTATGTGATAAAGTTTGTCAGTGACTTGCAGCAGGTCGGTGGTTTTCTCCGGGTACTCTGGTTTCCTCCATCAATAAAACTGACTGCCACGATATATCTGAAATATTGTTGAAAGTGGAGTTAAACACCATAAACCAAACTAATCTGACAATATTGTGGTCTTGTGGTCAATAATTATGTCTCCCCTTCGAACGAAGGGAGACATTGTTTTAGTCTGAATTTTTTTCTTCTGCTTCCACTTCTTCCACTTCCGCTTCTTGTGCTTATTCTCAGCGAAGCTTGTCCGGACCATAATTTGTTTTTCTTTCCAGATAGATCAATTATATTTGGTATGTGGGTGCATGACCATAAGGCGGTGTGTCCCATAGCATAATGACCTTCGTGAGACTTTGACCTCAAGGTCAAATAATTGTTTTTTAAATAGTATTTTCTTGTCCTGGCCATTAAGGGGAGACATAAGTTTTAGGTATCTAAAACAGTTCTTCCTAGTTATCTAATCTGTTCCACTGCATTAACTCCTTTTACATCACAACATAATTGATTTGCTCATTTGCAGTTTCAGTGATAGTTGTTCAATAATTTCACATGAAACTACAGGTGTTTGGGTAAGATTTTTAGCCTTGCAATGTCATGAAATGGTCACTCAAACAAACTGTGATTGTATTCATTTTATTTTTTCAGTTTACCCTCAAATAAAAGACATATCTGAAGAGGATACATGTGATAAAGGTAATACAGTAATAGGTTTATCCAGCTTTATTTATTGGCTGATAAAAGGTTTTGTATGATATTAAATGTTGATCTCCCTTAGGCATAGGCAACTCTAGTCACATTTGGCTATCCCTTTATGGCTTTTGGTTTCTTTCTCCCAAAGAGTTTTAAATTATTTGGATCAAATTATTTGGATCTCAATCTTTTGAATTTGAACTTATCTGATGAAGACTATTACAGAACGTGCCATGCACGCTCAATTAGATATACAGTTGTACTAGGCTTAAATCCAAATATGTTCAATTTAATTTAATTTTCAGAATCTCACATATCTGAAGAACAGTATGTTTTATATGAAGGCAGTATATTCCATCCAGAACCAGTTACAATGGAAAATTATCTTGTGAGTGCAAAGTTTAATTGATATTAAAATGTCTTTTATTATATTTTGTTTTAAATGGTAGTTCATATGTACTGTTATAGTGTTTTAGTTGAACAAAAGAGTTATGCCATTATTTATTAACTTGAGTAAATGTTATGCTGTTTAAGTAAAATTTATACCAGGGTGCTCCGAGTTAAATGGTTACACAATCGAACAATAAGCATGAGATTATTTAAACGTTTAACTCGGAAAACCGTGGTATAAATGATTTGTAACTTGAAGCCATGCAATTATCACATCTAGGTCGTTGATTATTGCACGGCTCTCCGAGAGTAATAAAATTACAGCCCTGATTTAAAGTGTGCTATATCTCGTATCTGCATGTATTATTTCATAGTTCTTAGCTGTTGCTTACATTCTGGTAAATAAACCATAAAAAGATCAAATGAAAAGAATGCATTCATGTTACAAGTGGTGTTATTGTATGTAGAATGTGGAAAAATTTTGAAAATGTAATTTACGAACTTAACAATATTTTCTTGAAAATTACAGATTTTTTTTGCATATAATATATAATATTTAAATTTTAACATTTTTGAGCAAATTTAAACAAAATAAGTTTTCATTTGTAACACACTAAAGTCAACCACTAACGCTGATGAGTGAATTGTTCGGTTACGAGTGATTTATTTTTGTCATTTGAATAGTAAGAGCAATTATACAAATCTTCATTTCTAGCACACTAATTTTTGTTATTTGAATAGCAAGAGTAATTATACTGTTTATTACATAGATATTTATGCTTTTAAGATCACCTTGCCAAAGGCAATGTGAGCTTTTGCCATCACTTGGCATCCGTCGTCCGTTAACTTTCACATTTTAATCTTCTCCTCTGAAACCCCTCAGCCAAATGAACTGAAACTTGGTATGAAGCTTCTATAGAAGGTCCTCTCTAAAGATTGCACATTTTGTCCCGATCCATTAACAAACCTGGCCGCCACAGGCAATTCTTGTTTCTGATTGGTCGATTTAAAAAAATCTTCTCCTCTGAAACCGCTTTGCCAAATGAACTGAAACTTGGTAAGAAGCATCTATGGGAGGTCCTCTATAAAGAATGCTCATTTTGTTCCGATCGGTTAACAAACATGGCCACCACAGGCAATTCTTGTTTCTGATTGGTTGATTTCTAAAAAATCTTCTCCTCTCCTCTTGCCTAAACTGTTAAAAGAAAGATAACTCTTGCCCTTAGAAATTAAATAATGCTGATATAGTGTAACATGTTTATTCTATACATTACAAGTAGGTATTCACATTTTAATATTCTTTTTAGCAAACCTTGCCAAAGGCAATATGAGCTTTTGCCATCATCACTTGGTGTCCGTCGTCTGTCATCCGTTTACTTTTCACATTTTAATCTTCTCCTCTGAAAATCCTCAGCCAATTGAACTGAAACTTGGTAGGAAGCATCTATGGAAGATCCTCTCTAAAGAGTGCACATTTTGTTATGATCCATTACCAAGCATGGCCACCACAGGCAATTCTTGTTTCTGATTGGCCGATTTAAAAAAATCTTCTGCTCTGAAACCGCTTGGCCAAATGAACCGAAACTTGGTGGGAAGCATCTATGGAATGTCCTCTATGAAGATTCCTCATTTCGTCCCGATCAGTTAACAAACATGGCTACTACCGAAACTTGGTAAGAATCATCTATGGAATGTCCTCTATGAAGATTGCTCATTTCGTCCCGATCGGTTAGCAAACATGGCTACCACCGAAACTTGGTAGGAAGCATCTATGGAATGTCCTCTATGAAGATTGCTCATTTTATCCCAATCGGTTAACAAACATGACCACCACATGCAATTCTTGTTTCTGATTGGTCGATTTCTAAAAAATCTTCTCCTTTGAAACTGCTTAACCATATGAACCGAAATTGGGTAGGAAGCATCTACATGTATGGAAGGTTCTGTATTAAGTTTCTTCAAAAGCAGAATGAAAGGTGAGTGACACTGGCTCAGCCCACTGAGCCTCTAGTTTATTAGACATTTCAAAAAGGAACTTGTTTTCCATTGTCTGATGCTCAGTAATATTTTCCATTGTTTTGATGTTTGTTTGTGTGACGTCACACTGAAATAAACGTTTATATTTCACTGAGTGAAATACCGTTTTTTATTTCACCTGGAATTGTCAGTATTTCATGGCTACAATATGTAATAAAACTTATTCTATCATCTTTCATTTTTTTATGATGTTTTTCAGGTTCCATTTCCTGACAAAAAGTTTACACAAGAATTCTTGGAGGGTAAGACAGGTAATTCTGACAGTGATGGAGACAGTGATAGTGTAAGTGTAACAGTTACATAGTAGTATCGTCAAATTGAATTTTGATGTTCAGCAATGGTAAAGACCCTGTCTATTTGTTTCTAGGCAAATAATCTCTGTTTGAAATTACATGTATTTAAAATTCATAAGATTATTTCAGAAAATTGTAGATAGGTGAAGGATACTTATCGTCAGTTACCCTAAATTCGTTAATACCGTAGATTCGTACAAATTTTCAACTGCGCCATATGTGCTACAAAAATGCATTTTTACGTCACTTTCGCCGTAATTCAAAGAGCCTTGAAATGAAAGAAAGTAACTGTATTTCAAAAGAAGAAAATGTGTATCAAGCATGTATTATGACTATATTTATCAAACATCTTAAAACCTACTGTTTTCTTTAACCCCAAATAAATAAATAGTTTATATCCATTGTTTTTCCATCAAACACATCACACTTCAAATATCACTCCTGATACACCATTTTTGTTGTCATTAGCATTTGAATCACATGTGCACTTACTGTATAAATAGGCCAAACAAATGATAAATTGCATTTAAAAATTGCTTGTTCCTTATACCGTACACGACAGATTTATGAAAATGGTGTCAAAATTGGGAAAAATCAGTAACTGATGTTATTGACAACAAGAAAAAAATCCTCTAAAGCACCATAAATTCAATGACTGTTATTAACAATAAATTAAAAATTTTAAACATAAAGACAGCAACTTACAAATACCAATAACACTTCTGAATCTGATTCTGAGGATGCAAATCAAATAAGAGATGATGAAAAGTGCTGTGTATGCAAACTATTCACCCCAAAAAGAAGTCAGAGAGAACCCATGTTTAATATTCACAAAATGGCTACAAATGCAAACACTGGATTCATTTGATCTACTCTACTGAAAAACGTGTGATCAGGAAAGGTGATGGATTTTTATGCCCCCACTGCAAGAGTTATTAGTACTGAAATCATGATATCTTTATTAATATTTAATAAAATGATTAACTTGTACTTCCAGTTTGTTTTAAAAAAACAATTTAAAAACAAGGAAAAAATTAAAACACTCAAACATAACAAAGTTTAAAAACAATGAAATCAAAATTAAATCAAACTGACACAAATTAATGACAAAAACAATTAAATTTGCAATATATCATGTCAATATTTGTACTGATATGAGATACATCTCCATGATGACAAAAAAAACAATCTGTAAAACAAATTAACATAAAGAAATATGTCTTAAATGATTTATTGGAAACAATCTCAACATATACATGCTCTAAAAACTATTATTTCAAAGCCTAATTTTTTAGGTGTGCAAAAATAGGGTATGACGTCATCTGTTCTAAAAATGGGATCACATGTAAACAAACTCTTACATAGATGTCAGAAGAAACATTAGAATCCCATATTATTTATGGATTAAAAGGCATATATTTGCTTAATAGAAAAGTTAATTTGGTTAGATAAAAATCAATTCTGAAATGATTTTTTACATGAATATTATTATGTGTACAAATAATAGGTATTCTAGGGTATATCAGTTTTAATTTAAATGTTGATCCAACTTAATTTTTAACTTCAATTTAAATATATATATATATGTATACTATAGGATATTTTGTTTTAGGTGGGGTTGAAGGGAATGGGAAGGGTTGTAATTTAAAAGAAAAACAGTTCTTTCAGTATAATTTTCTTGCAACTTGCATAATTTGCTGTATGACATTAATTGCTAAAGATATTCACAAAGGGTGTACATTTCACACATACATCGTATCTGTCAAAATGTGTAATATACATATCACTGTCACATAAAAATATCTACATGTACAATATCTTACATTTTCAAGTGTGAAAAGGGGTTTCTTAATCACATGGTCAAGTTTACCTGTACGTACGCACACAGCAAGATATATCCAACAAATCATGATTTGATTAAGTTTGTCAGTCACTTTGTGCAAGTTGGTGGTTTTTTGCAGATATTTTATGTCTTTTTCAACTAATAAAAACTGACAACCACAATGTAACTGAAATATTGTTGAAAGTGATGTGCAAAAATTAAGTTTTTTGAATTTCAGGATTCTGACACAGATTCTACCCTGTCTTTTGCTCCTTCTGATATTTATGATTCACCAATATTAACACCTGATAGTCTGTCTTTGTGGGACCTTACTATAGATTCAGAGGTCAGCAAGTTTGACCTTATAGAACACATGAAGAGGTCAATGATACATTTGAAACAGAAAGGTATGGATTATCTCTCTTATACTGTTAATTATATTTCTGTCATTTATTTTAATGACAGTGTTTCTAACAAACTTTGAACAATGACGCAAGGTTATAAAACAGTTAGAACTTTAATTTTTCTTTAATTATGAAGATGTATAATAGCATGAAATCTTATTAGGAAAAGTAGTGCATGTAGGCACAAAATTATTAGTTTTGTATTGTTTGCACCCTTTGTCTTCAAACTATTTTTTCGTATAAAATCTTTTGATGCATCTTAAAATTTTAATAGTTGCATATAAAAAATAGCTTTATACAAGAACTTGATCTGTCATTCATGAAATATATATCATATTTATATCATATATATTTATCTAATACTGTAATAGGCATGAAATTACGCCACGATATAGCTGAAATATTGCGAAAGTTGACGTTAAGCACTAACTAATCAATCAATCAATAGGCATGAAATTAACTTGCATGAATCAACTTGTGCTTTATCTAACAATGTAATTTTCAGCGGAGGATGAAAAAAATAATGAACTTACAGTTCAGGAACGTAATAAACGTAAGATGCGGTTACTGACAATGAGTAAAAAAGGTAAAATTTCACCATATAAACTTCACACTTATTTGCGTTACTGCATTTTATTTCACACTGCAGCATTCTTTCTTCACACAGCAATTTTCTTCACACTGTATCATTCAGTGTTATATTTTTCATCATTCCTATTTGACTTGTCTTCCTGCTCATGTACATATATATGGCAACAGGGCTAGGTAATATGATTTCTCAATTGATATAGATTACAACTAGGAAGAACTGTTTTAGATACCTAAAACTTATGTCTACCCTTAATGCGGCCATCTGTACAACAATAAGTTACACATTATGAGTTGAATGATATTATTTAAAAAACAATTATTAACCTTGAGGTCAAAGGTCAAGGTCCCATTAAGGTCATTACAGTACATGACACACCGCCTTATGGTCATGCACCCACATACCAAATATAATTGACCTATCTGGAAAGACAAAAAGGTTATGGTCTGAACAAGCTTCGCTGAGAAGAAGCAGAAGAAGCGGAAGCAGAAGAAAAAATCAGACTAAAACAATATGTCTCCCTTCGTTCGAAGGGGAGACATAATTATACACTATCTTATCTTTGTCAGCTTTCAGTCTTTGTATTTTGCTTACTCTTTGCACCTCCTAATTACATTTTGTTTGCAACATAAAATGGAATCTGTCAGTACTAGATAAGTATATTTTATTTGAATATTTGCTAACGTCAGAAAATGTTTTCACAATGGATAATTAAATTGGGCTAGCAACATGTTTTGAGATGTAGTAAAACAGAAAGTTGTTTCAGTAAAATTCTTGATAAAGTTCAATCAGAGGCTTTTATGGCCCCTGGCAGCCATGTTGGATGACCGATCGGAACAAAAAGTAGCAACACTTGATAAGGACCTTGCAAGGAACATTTCTGCAAAGTATGGTTCCAATCCATCCAGTGGTTCTTGAAAAGAAGTTTGTTTTACATATTTCCCATAGGGTCGCTATATTAAATTATGTCCCCCACTGGCAGCCATCTTGGATTTTCAATCGGTCCAAAAAGTAACAACACGTTAGCAGCTTGCAATGATCATTCATGACAATTTTCAATTCCATCCTCCATGTAGTATCGGAGAAGAAGATCATTAAAAATTTCAGCCAATCAGAAGCTTTTATGGCACCTGGCAGCCATGTCGGATAACCGATCATAACGAGAGTAACAACACTTGGTTAGACCATGCAAATGAACATTCCTGCCACGTTTGGTCCCATTTGCTTCAGTGGTTCTCTAGAAGAAGATTGAAATGTTTACGGACGGACGACGGGCGCCAAGTGATGGCAATAGCTCACATGACCTTTTCAGGTGAGCTAAAAAGGAAGAACATAGAGGATATACAGGGTGATGAGAACACTAAAAGAAGAAAAACAGAAGAGGAAAAAGAAGGAAATGAACAGACAACAGGAATAAGTCTGAAAATCCTAAGAATGCAGCGTTACCGTGCAAAACTGAAACCCAAGCGGGGAGATAGATATGATGAGCTGAAACAAAGAGATGCAGAAAGAAATAGGAAAAACAGACAGTTAGCTAGTCAGCAGAGAAAGGGTGATAAAAGAGCAACAGACAAACATAGGAAGAAAGAGTGTGAGCGATAGCGAAAACAAAGAGCTAAGAAAGCAGAAGAAAACAAAAGTAAACCTGTTACACCAAAAAGGAAAAACTCAAAGACCAATAAGAAACGTACCACAATAAATTTTATGTTACTTTGTTGAAATGCTGTGTTAAAGTTGCTTGTTTTTATGTGTTATCAAACAGAAGTCTAGCTTTTGATATATGAAAGATTGGTGCTTTGTTTGGAAATCTAGTCGGTTTAGACTCTATGCTTCTGTCCCATCCATATGCACATTATAGTTGACAGAAGCACATATAATTGCACTTATATATACACCTTTATTCATATAGGAATACAGAAATACTGAAAGATAGTTTTATTCAAGGAGAAATAACTTCATACTTCAACTACTTCAACAAAATTCAAGTCATCACTATAAATATATATCTTAATACTCTCTCTTATGCCTTTGTAGTGGTGTTAAAAGACACAAATTCGAGAACATTAACAATACTAAGGTTTGGAAGTGAGGCAGTTTTGTCTTTTACTTTATTTTTGTCACAAAAATAGGGTTTTCAATGATTGTTCAACTGCACCTCCAATCACATCTTTAAGGTAGTTGATTTTGTCCCATCCATAGACACTTTTGCCAAAAATTTAATTTGGTGTAAATAAAAAACCTATATGCAGCTGTTGTGAGTTTTTTTGTAAGTTACTCTTGGTCATGTCAGATCTACAAATTTAAGTTACTTTGGGTTTTGATAGGTCTGCTTTCAGTTTCTAAAGTTATTTGAAAGTATGTGAAAAAAAAATTTCAGTGTTTCTTTATAAATAGACTTAACTGAACAATTTCTTCTTCTATTTATGTCTTAATATGTCTACTATAGAATATTGATTAAAAAAGAGTAATCAACAAGTGTTATATTACCAAAAAAGAAGTTTTCCTAATAGAGGGTGATTTCTCAATTTTTCTGACTTTTTTATTTTCAAACCCATATATAAAAAAACTAAGCAAATAGTAAAGACTGAAATTGTTAGTTTCGTTTCACAAAATGTCTTTGCTATCAGAAAAAAAACAGGTAAAGAATATTTTGATACCATTCTTTTTTTACTAAATGTGAAACACAAAATGTCATTATACTGTGTCCAAGGCATATGTATGTAATGGGTATGTATTTTGATTCAATTAAAGAGATTTAAAATCTCGAATTTTATATCCAGTTATCCCTCTGGGCACAATAGGGTTTATGTTGGTGCATTATATTTTACTTCATTATGTGATCTGTCATTTCATGATTACAATCGTAGTCATGGAAATCATTCATTTAGCTGTTGTGTGGATACCTCTTATGGAACTGAAAATATGATAGGATACTCACGAGAAATTTAAAATATACCTTATATGAATCTTTACTTCTAATTTTACATACCAATCAGTTTAGAGAGAAACTAGATGCTCACCGTAGCCGTAACCTGGTCTTTCATACAATTATGTTCAGTCGAGTCTATATATAGAGAAAAAGTATGTTATTCATTTCACAAAAAATTATATGTTAATCTTTAACCCATTAAAATAAGACTTTTGGTCTTCTCATATCTTAAAAATGGTAATAGCTACAACAGATAAGTGTGGAACCTTCCAGAAAGGTATTTTTCAAAAGGATTCAATGAAAAAAACTGCACAAAAATCAGATTTAAAGTAAGAAAAGCTATCATTTTGAATGCATTTAGCCCTGTTTGACCCCTTTTATCTCGAAACCCATAATAGTAATGGCCTAATTTGTCTGAAGAAAACAGGCAGGAAATATCATAAGGACTCAATTGTAAGGGGTTCATCGTAAGGAAAAACCCCTATCAAAATCTGACTTGAAATAAAAATTCAAAATGATTTGCATTATTTACTCATATCTCAGAAACAGTAACAGGGGAGCTAAAACAAATCTGTTGTCACACTCCAGACGACAGTGACTGACACCTAGTAATGACAATAACTCACATGACCTTTTGGGTCAGGTGAGTTAAATATAAGGTACAAAAAGGTCAAATAGATTTAAAAAAACAACAACATAAGAAGTTCATTTACTATTTTAATTGTTTTATCCAGTTAAAGAATCTTGTCTTATTGTCAAAATTTGTATTTTTATGGAAAAGGAATTATGTGTTGAAATATTGTATTTAAACAAATCTTTTAATTTGTGCTCTCTTGGGGTTAAAATTACAGAGAGGAAAAAACGGAGAAAGCAAGTAATAGCTGCAAGGAATGGAGAAGTACCACACTTTACTGATAAAGAAGAAGAAGATGTCAAACTGAAATTTGAAATGCCAATGTTTGGGAAATCACCAGGGCCTACACCTGAATATACCCCTACAGTCAGCAGAGCAACAACTCCTGAAGAAACTCCAAGACAAGATGTAAGTAATTTATAGGTATAAATAAATCACCAGGTCCTACACCTGAATGTACCCCTACAGTCAACAGACCATCAACTCCTGAAGAAACTCCAAGACAAGATGTAAGTAATCTATAGGTATAAATAAATCACCAGGTCCTACACCTGAATGTACCCCTACAGTCAGCAGACCATCAACTCCTGAAGAAACTCCAAGACAAGATGTAAGTAATCTATAGGTATAAATAAATCACCAGGTCCTACACCTGAATGTACCCCTACAGTCAGCAGACCATCAACTCCTGAAGAAACTCCAAGACAAGATGTAAGTAATCTATAGGTATAAATAAATCACCAGGTCCTACACCTGAATGTACCCCTACAGTCAGCAGACCATCAACTCCTGAAGAAACTCCAAGACAAGATGTAAGTAATCTATAGGTATAAATAAATCACCAGGTCCTACATCTGAATGTACCCCTACAGTCAGCAGACCATCAAATCCTGAAGAAACTCCAAGACAAGATGTAAGTAATTTATAGGTATAAATAAATCACCAGGTCCTACACCTGAATGTACCCCTACAGTCAACAGACCATCAACTCCTGAAGAAACTCCAAGACAAGATGTAAGTAATCTATAGGTCTAAATAAATCACCAGGTCCTACACCTGAACATACTCCTACAGTCAGCAGACCATCAATCCCTGAAGAAACTCCAAGACAAGATGTAAGTAATCTATAGGTATAAATAAATCACCAGGTCCTACACCTGAATGTACCTCTACAGTCAGCAGACCATCAACCCCTGAAGAAACTCCAAGACAAGATGTAAGTAATCTATAGGTATAAATAAATCACCAGATCCTACACCTGAACGTACTCCTACAGTCAGCAGACCATCAATCCCTGAAGAAACTCCAAGACAAGATGTAAGTAATCTATAGGTATAAATAAATCACCAGATCCTACACCTGAATGTACCTCTACAGTCAGCAGACCATCAACCCCTGAAGAAACTCCAAGACAAGATGTAAGTAATCTATAGGTATAAATAAATCACCAGATCCTACACCTGAATGTACCTCTACAGTCAGCAGACCATCAACCCCTGAAGAAACTTCAAGACAAGATGTAAGTAATCTATAGGTATAAATAAATCACCAGGTCCTACACCTGAATGTACCTCTACAGTCAGCAGACCATCAACTCCTGAAGAAACTCCAAGACAAGATGTAAGTAATCTATAGGTATAAATAAATCACCAGATCCTACACCTGAATGTACCCCTACAGTCAGCAGACCATCAACTCCTGAAGAAACTCCAAGACAAGATGTAAGTAATCTATAGGTATAAATAAATCACCAGATCCTACACCTGAATGTACCCCTACAGTCAGCAGACCATCAACTCCTGAAGAAATTCCAAGACAAGATGTAAGTAATCTATAGGTATAAATAAATCACCAGATCCTACACCTGAATGTACCTCTACAGTCAGCAGACCATCAACCCCTGAAGAAACTCCAAGACAAGATGTAAGTAATCTATAGGTATAAATAAATCACCAGGTCCTACACCTGAATGTACCTCTACAGTCAGCAGACCATCAACTCCTGAAGAAACTCCAAGACAAGATGTAAATAATATATAGGTATAAATAAATCACCAGATCCTACACCTGAATGTACCTCTACAGTCAGCAGACCATCAACTCCTGAAGAAACTCCAAGACAAGATGTAAGTAATCTATAGGTATAAATAAATCACCAGATCCTACACCTGAATGTACCTCTACAGTCAGCAGACCATCAACTCCTGAAGAAACTCCAAGACAAGATGTAAGTAATCTATAGGTATAAATAAATCACCAGATCCTACACCTGAATGTACCTCTACAGTCAGCAGACCATCAACTCCTGAAGAAACTCCAAGACAAGATGTAAGTAATCTATAGGTATAAATAAATCACCAGATCCTACACCTGAATGTACCTCTACAGTCAGCAGACCATCAAATCCTGAAGAAATTCCAAGACAAGATGTAAGTAATCTATAGGTATAAATAAATCACCAGGTCCTACAACTGAATGTATCTCTACAGTCAGCAGACCATCAACCCCTGAAGAAACTTCAAGACAAGATGTAAGTAATCTATAGGTATAAATAAATCACCAGGTCCTACACCTGAATGTACCTCTACAGTCAGCAGACCATCAATCCCTGAAGAAACTCCAAGACAAGATGTAAGTAATCTATAGGTATAAATAAATCACCAGGTCCTACACCTGAATGTACCTCTACAGTCAGCAGACCATCAATCCCTGAAGAAACTCCCAAGACAAGATGTAAGTAATCTATAGGTATAAATAAATCACCAGATCCTACACCTGAATGTACCTCTACAGTCAGCAGACCATCAAATCCTGAAGAAATTCCAAGACAAGATGTAAGTAATCTATAGGTATAAATAAATCACCAGGTCCTACAACTGAATGTATCTCTACAGTCAGCAGACCATCAACCCCTGAAGAAACTTCAAGACAAGATGTAAGTAATCTATAGGTATAAATAAATCACCAGGTCCTACACCTGAATGTACCTCTACAGTCAGCAGACCATCAATCCCTGAAGAAACTCCCAAGACAAGATGTATGTAATTTATAGGCTTAAATAAATCACCAGGTCCTACACCTGAATGTACCTCTACAGTCAGCAGACCATCAACTCCTGAAGAAACTCCAAGACAAGATGTAAGTAATTTATAGGTATAAATAAATCACCAGGTCCTACACCTGAATGTACCTCTACAGTTAGCAGACCATCAATCCCTGAAGAAACTCCCAAGACAAGATGTATGTAATTTATAGGCATAAATAAATCACCAGGTCCTACACCTGAATGTACCTCTACAGTCAGCAGACCATCAACTCCTGAAGAAACTCCAAGACAAGATGTAAGTAATTTATAGGTATAAATAAATCACCAGGTCCTACACCTGAACATACTCCTACAGTCAGCAGACCATCAACCCCTGAAGAAACTCCAAGACAAGATGTAAGTAATTTATAGGTATAAATAAATCACCAGGTCCTACACCTGAATGTACCTCTACAGTCAGCAGACCATCAACTTCTGAAGAAACTCCAAGACAAGATGTAAGTAATTTATAGGTATAAATAAATCACCAGGTCCTACACCTGAACATACTCCTACAGTCAGCAGACCATCAACCCCTGAAGAAACTCCAAGACAAGATGTAAGTAATCTATAGGTATAAATAAATCACCAGATCCTACACCTGAATGTACCTCTACAGTCAGCAGACCATCAAACCCTGCATAAACTCCAAAACAAGATGTAAGTAATTTATAGGCATAAATAAATCACCATGTCCTACACCTGAATGTACCTCTACAGTCAGCAGACCATCAACCCCTGAAGAAACTCCAAGACAAGATGTAAGTAATCTATAGGTATAAATAAATCACCAGATCCTACACCTGAATGTACCTCTACAGTCAGCAGACCATCAACCCCTGAAGAATCTCCAAGACAACATGTAAGTAATCTATAGGTATAAATAAATCACCAGGTCCTACACCTGAATGTACCTCTAGAGTCAGCAGACCATCAACCCCTGAAGAAACTCCAAGACAAGATGTAAGTAATTTATAGGTATAAATAAATCACCAGGTCCTACACCTGAATGTACCCCTACAGTCAGCAGACCATCAACTCCTGAAGAAACTCCAAGACAAGATGTAAGTAATCTATAGATATAAATAAATCACCAGGTCCTACACCCTGAATGTACCTCTACAGTCAGCAGACCATCAACTCCTGAAGAAACTCCAAGACAAGATGTAAGTAATCTATAGGTATAAATAAATCGCCAGATCCTACACCTGAATGTACCCCTACAGTCGGCAGACCATCAACCCCTGAAGAAACTCCCAAGACAAGATGTAAGTAATCTATAGGTATAAATAAATCACAGGTCCTACACCTGAATGTACCCCTACAGTCAGCAGACCATCAACCCCTGAAGAAACTCCAAGACAAGATGTAAGTAATCTATAGGTATAAATAAATTAATTAACTGGGAATAATTCAGTAATTTTTTTTATATACGGTTTGGTGTTTAGATATATATTACAGTCAAACCTGCCTTAAAGGGCACCTCTATATAACAAATCACTGTCTATAAAGGGCAGTCTCATTTTTCCAATTAACGAATAGTGCATATAATTTTAAGCTGTATATAAAAGGGAACTGCTCATAAAGCCACATTTGCAGGTTCCCTTGAGAGCCCTTTATATACAGGTTTGACTGTATATCAGTAAATGATACATTCTTGTATACATGATATAGATTGACAATATAAGAAATTCAGCTTCTTAATAATTTCATATCACAAATTTAGTACAGTGAAACCTGTCTAAAGCAGAATTCTGTATATACCGAACTAATGTAGGGAATCTTTTTAGCTCACCTTGCCAAAGGCAATGTGAGCTTTTGTCATCACTTGGCGTCCGTCGTCCATCGTCCGTAGGACCCGGATGGCTCAATGAGTTAGGTAGTTGGATTACCTAACAACTCATACAAGCCTATCACCAATACGGCATGGGTTCGCACCCGACTTTGTAAATTACAAAAAAGGGTGCACTCGACTCGCAGCCGCAAGTGATAAAGTTTTCCAGTTACTTGCCCATGGTCGGTGGTTCTCTCTGGGTACTCCGGCTTCTTCCACCACTATAAGTGGTGCTAAACACCAAAAATCAAATCAAATCCATCATCTGTTGTCTGTCGTCCGTTAACTTTTCACATTTTAATCTTCTCCTCTGAAATCCCTCAGCCAAATGAACTAAGACTTGGTAGGAAGCATCTAAGGAAGGTTCTCTATAAAGATTGCTCATTTTGTCCCGATCCATTAACAAACATGGCCGCCACAGGCAATTCTTGTTTCTGATTGGCCGATTTAAAAAAATCTTCTCCTCTGAAACCGCTTAGCCAAATGAACTGTAACTTGGAAGGAAGCATCTATGGAAGGTCCTCTGTAAAGATTGCTCATTTCGTCCCGATCCGTGTATAAACATGGCCGCCACAGGCAATTCTTGTTTCTGATTGGTTGATTTCTAAAAAATCTTTTCCTCTGATACTGCATGTCCTAATGAACTGTAACTTGGTAGGAAGCATCTATGGAAGGTGCGCATTTAGTTATGATCCGTTATTAAATATGGCCACCACAGGCAATTCTTGTTTCTGATTGGTTGATTTCTAAAAAACCTTCTTCTCTGAAACTGCTAGGCCAAATGAATTGAAACTTGGTAGGAAGCATCTATGGAAGGTCCTCTATAAAGATTGATCATTTAATTCCAATCCGTTGACAAACATGACTGCCACAGGCAACTCTTGTTTCTGATTGGTTGATTTCTAAAAAATCTTCTCCTCTGCAACTGCTTTCCCAAATGATCTGAAATTTGGTAGGAAGCATCCTTGGAAGGTCCTCTATCAATATTGCTCATTTCGCGATTCGTTAAAAACATGGCCGTCACAGGCAATTCTTGTTTCTGATTGGTCAATTCCTAAAAGCTTCCTCTCTGAAACCACTTTGCAAAATGAACCGAAACTTGATAGGAAGTATCTATGGAATGGCCTCTATAAAGATTGCTCATTTTGCCCCGATCCATTCACAAACATGGCTGTCACAGGCAAATCTTGTTTCTGGTTGGTTGGTTTCTAAAAATCTTCTCTGAAACTGCTTAGCCAAATGAACCGAAACTTGGTGAGAAGCACCTATGGAAGGTTCTGTATTAAGTTTCCTCAAAGCAGAATGAAAGGTGAGTGACACAGACTCAGCCCACTGAGCCTCTAGTTTAATTTAACCTTGATATAAACCAAATACTTGTCTATTCTGAACACAAAAGTTGAGCCCAATGTAGTTCTGTTTAGACAGCTTTCACTGTATGTTGAACAAATTCTGTCATGCTTAACTAGAAACATCATTACAAAAATTTAACCATAATGCAGTTGGATATCTGATCTATTAAGAAAAATATTATTCTTAAAATAATCTTTGGACTTTAATTAATATTTTTATCAATTGTTTGATTTCAGGAAATAGAGCAGGCTGTAGACAAACCAAAAGAAGAACTGAGGACGTTAGAGGAAATAAAAGCAGCATCTCCAGGTAATTATATAACTAATCGGCATGATCGATTATCAATAACGTAATCACTAATCTCCATATAATGCATTAACTTGTTAATACAGAATTATATGGTAATCAGTGACTACTTTATTTATTGATATTCTATTACAATGTTTATTTATAATGTTTATTATATAGATTTATAACTGTCGAAACAATAAAATATTTAATGATAATGTATTTTTTTGTCGCAAAAGTGACATAAAATGGGATATTAGTAGTATTGTAAATTTTATTGCATTTTAGACCGCTAAGACATCCACAAATGTAGGAATACTCAAGCCCATGAAAATTGTGGAAATCGATGGTGATGAGTTATATTATAGTCATAATGAGAACATATGTAAATAAATTGTATTTTATTTTCTTATGTCCTACAGGAAGCTACTCCATGTTTGGCCACTTAGTTCCGAATCGTACCATAGAACTCAATTCTATTCCAAGAGCTAAATATGAAATTATTGTATTGCCCAAAACTGCATTACCTGTTTATGATAAGTCTATACCAACAAGTCCTAGTGATTTAACTTTGGATATTGCATTTGAGAAAGCCTTTGATGAAATAAGAGAAACTTTGGCACGGTCACCTAAGAAACCAAGAATTCCTGAAATTGTTTTAAATGTGCCAATTCAAGTCAAAGTAGATGAAGTTGTTGAGGAAATACATTGGGTGCATCAAAAATTGAAAGGTAATCGTGGCATTGGTTGGTTGGGGAAAAATATTTTACATTTGGGAATTGGTGTACACGGTACAACACAAATGCAATCTGTCTTCTTTTGTTCACATGGTCTATTTGATTGTGACCTGATATAAGTGCAAACTTTTGGTTTTGTTTAAGATGAAAGAATTATGTTTATGCTTTTTACATATAACATTGGTACAGGTGATAGGTGCACACTACAGCTTAAAAATGTTCATAGCTGTTCCTATTATAAATTCTTATGTTGTATTTCAGGAATTGACATTATTATCGAACAAAATAAACAAAAAGAAGCAGAGGTACTTGCTAAGCAATCCCTTAAGAATAAAAAAATATCCAAGCTTGGCAAGATGCAAGCACCTCAGCCAGGGTCTCACTCTGGTGGTCATTCTCATTCAACTGGACAATTCACAACATCTATGGATGTTCATCATAGTTTGTCTGGGTTTGATGATGAATTAACACATGGCAGCGGAAAGTTATTTGTCAAAACAAGACGTAAAACTGCAAAACAAATAGGTGATATTCCTGTTCACTAAACAATAATAAGTCCTGATGTTTGACTAATATTTGTCACCAGTGAGTTTATAATTGTCACTTTACCTTGTATGATTTTTTTCACATTCTACACATTTTTATCTCATCTGCGACGAATGTCAACGTTGAAGGAGAAACATAGGTATTACTTCTGACAGCAATTGCAACAATTTTATGTTTTTGTGATTAGAACTATTTCTCCATTACCATACAACTTAGGCTTCACAAATTGATCATGGTAGATACATATCAGCTAGGCATATGTCACCTGACCATTACCTCATTTTCATGATCAACTGACTTTGTTAAATTTACTTTAAATTTTTGTGATTAGGTCAGTTTCTCTATTGCCATGCAACCTATGGATGTTCACCATATTTGGTCAATGTATGGAGGGAGCGTACATGCTTGTATTATTTTACTAAAAATAAATCACTCTTATGATTTGCAGGAGTATTTGTGTCCCTATATTTTATCCCATTCCATTAATTTTAATTTCCATTTTCACTGAATTAAATGTGCCATATTGATTTGTTTCCAGTAAACGTGCCAAATATTTGAAAGATATCTCCGCTATCAAAATTATTTTTTATTATCTCATCTGCATAACATGATAAAGGGAGATAACTGCACAACAAGGTAATTAATGGTGTTTCACATTTTCTATTTACGTCATGTTTTACTTCCTGTTTTCACTTGTGTTAAATGTTGAAAGTGGCATTAAATACCATAACCCTGACACCTTGTGTTATATGTTTTGATATAATACTGCATATTTTATATCCAATGTTAATTGTTTTGTGCATACATAGTAATAAATACATTAAACAAGTCAAGATTTTGCATTGTTTATTAGTTTTTGTTATTTTAGATTTGATTTAAATATATTTCAGTCGTATTAAGTTCTTTGCTCTCAAATATTTTGAATGTTTTAGCTTTCCAATGTTATTTCATTATTGACAAAATAAATGTTATCATAACATGTACCTTATAAACATCAATATGTTTAGGTACATTATTTATATATTGTATACCCTCTTCCAATATATTGATCTTATTGATAAACTATTCCCTACATTTAAAGCTGAAGATGCAGATGTTGGTTCCGCACAACAACAGCAACAAGAAACAGTCCAGCCAGAAGAACAGGCAACCAGTACTACAGAGCAACCTGGTACTGAAGAAGCCAAGGCAAAAGAAAAAGAACCAGATAGAGCCAGTAAATATAACCTCCAAGGAGTTAATCTAAAGGAATTGACCAAGGGAGATAAGCCTGTTAGAAAGAAAAAACGTCCTGATTCAATGAAGTCTAAAGATGCAGATCATGATCACAAGAAAGGGGAACAGAGTGATGAGGAAGAGGAAGGATTAACAGTATGTTGTATTAGATATATAGAGGTTGCCAGGGATAGGGGGGTGGTGAGGAAGAAGAAGGAATAACAGTATGTTGTATTAGTTATATAGGGGGTGGGGATAGGGAGGTCGATGAGGAAGAGGAAGGAATAACAGTATGTTGTATTAGATATATAGGGGGTGGGGATAGGAAGGGTGGTGAGGAAGAGGAAGGAATAACAGTATGTTGTATTAGATATATAGGGGGTGGGGATAGGGAGGTCGATGAGGAAGAGGAAGGAATAACGGTATGTTGTATTAGATATATAGGGGGTGAGGATAGGGAGGGTGGTGAGGAAGAGGAAGGAATAACAGTATGTTGTATTAGATATATAGAGGGTGGGGATAGGGAGGGTGGTGAGGAAGAGGAAGGAATAACAGTATGTTGTATTAGTTATATAGGGGGTGGGGATAGGGAGGGTTGTGCGGAAGAGGAAAAAATAGCAGTATGTTGTATTAGATATATAGGGGGTAGGGATAGGGAGGGGGTGAGGAAGAGGAAGAAATAGCAGTATGTTGTATTAGATATATAGGGGGTGGGGATAGGGAGGTGGTGAGGAAGAGGAAAGAATAACAGTATGTTGTATTAAATATATAGGGGGTGGGGATATTGAGGGTGGTGAGGAAGAGGAAGGAATAACAGTATGTTGTATTAGATATATCGGGGGTGGTGATAGGGAGGACGATGAGGAATAGGAAGGATTAACAATATGTTGTATTAGATATATAGGGGGTGGGGATAGGGAGGGTGGTGAGGAAGAGGAAAAAATAGCAGTATGTTGTATTAGATATATAGGGGATAGGGAGGGGGTGAGGAAGAGGAAGGAGTAACAGTATGTTGTATTAGATATATAGGGGGTGGGGATAGGGAGGGTGGTGAGGAAGAGAAAGGAATAACAGTATGTTGTATTAGATATATAGGGGGTGGGGATAGGGAGGGCAATGAGGAAGAGGATGGAATAAAAGTATGTTTTGTTAGATATATAGGGGGTGGGGATAGGGAGGGTGATGAGGAAGAGGAAGGAATAACAGTATGTTGTAATAGATATATAGGGGGTGGGGATAGGGAGGTCAATGAGGAAGAGGATGGAATAGCAGTATGTTGTATTAGATATATAGGGGATGGTGATAGGGGGGTGGTGAGGAAGAGGAAGAATTAGCAGTATGTTATATTAGATATATAGGGGGTGGGGATAGGGAGGGTGGTGAGGAAGAGGAAGGAATAACAGTATGTTGTATTAAATATATAGAGGGTGGGGATAGGGAGTGTGGTGAGGAAGAGGAAGGAATAACAGTATGTTGTATTAGATATATAGGGGGTGGGGATATTGAGGGTGGTAAGGAAGAGGAAGGAATAACAGTATGTTGTATAAGATATATAGGGGGTGGGGATAGGGAGGGTGGTGAGGAAGAGAAAGGAATAACAGTATGTTGTATAAGATATATAGGGGGTTGGGATAGGGAGGACGATGAGGAAGAGGAAGTAATAACAGTATGTTGTATTAGATATATAGGGGGTGGTGAGGAAGAGGAAGGATTAACAGTATGTTGTAATAGATATGTTGGGGTGGTGATAGGGAGAGTGCTGAGGAAGAGGAAAAAATAGCAGTATGTTGTGTTAGATATATAGGGGATAGGGAGGGGGTGAGGAAGAGGAAGGAGTAACAGTATGTTGTATTAGATATATAGGGGGTGGGGATAGGGAGGGTGGTGAGGAAGAGAAAGGAATAACAGTATGTTGTATTATATATATAGGGGGTGAGGATAGGGAGGGCAATGAACAAGAGGAAGGAATAGCAGTATGTTGTATTAGATATATAGGGGGTGGGGATAGGGAGGGTGATGAGGAAGAGGAAGGATTAACAGTATGTTGTAATAGATATTTTGGGGTGGTGATAGGGAGGGTGGTGAGGAAGAGGATGGGATAACAGTATGTTGTATTAGATATATAGGGGGTGGGGATAGGGAGGTCAATGAGGAAGAGGATGTAATAACAATATGTTGTATTAGATATATAGGGGATGGGGATAAGGAGGGTGGTGAGGAAGAGGAAGAAATAGCAGTATGTTGTATTTGATATATAGGGGGTGGGGATAGGGAGGGTGGTGAGGAAGAGGAAGGAATAACAGTATGTTGTATTAGATATATAGGGGGTGGGGATAGGGAGGGTGGTGAGGAAGAGGAAGGAATAACAGTATGTTGTATTAGATATATAGGGGGTGGGGATAGGGAGGTGGTGAGGAAGAGGATGGAATAACATTATGTTGTATTAGATATATAGGGGGTGGGGATAGGAGGGTGGTGAGGAAGAGGAAGGAATAACAGTATGCTGTATTAGATATATAGGGGATGGGGATAGGAAGGGTGGTGAGGAAGAGGAAGGATTAACAGTATGTTGTATAAGATATATAGGGAGTGGGGATAGGAAGGTGGTGAGGAAGAGGATGGAATAACAATATGTTGTATTAGATATATAGGGGGTGGGGATATTAAGGGTGGTGAGGAAGAGGAAGGAATAACAGTATGTTGTAATAGATATATAGGGGGTGGGGATAGGGAGGGTGGTGAGGAAGAGAAAGGAATAACAGTATGTTGTATTATATATATAGGGGGTGAGGATAGGGAGGGCAATGAACAAGAGGAAGGAATAGCAGTATGTTGTATTAGATATATAGGGGGTGGGGATAGGGAGGGTGATGAGGAAGAGGAAGGATTAACAGTATGTTGTAATAGATATTTTGGGGTGGTGATAGGGAGGGTGGTGAGGAAGAGGATGGAATAACAGTATGTTGTATTAGATATATAGGGGGTGGGGATAAGGAGGTGGTGAGAAAGAGGATGGAATAACATTATGTTGTATTAGATATATAGGGGGTGGGGATAGGGAGGGTGGTGAGGAAGAGGAAGGAATAACACTATGTTGTATTAGATATATAGGGGGTGGGGATAGGGAGGGTGGTGAGGAAGAGGAAGAAATAGCAGTATGTTGTATTAGATATATAGGGGGTGGGGATAGGGAGGGTGGTGAGGAAGAGGAAGGAATAACACTATGTTGTATTAGATATATAGGGGGTGGGGATAGGGGGGTGGTGAGGAAGAGGAAGGAATAACAGTATGTTGTATTAGATATATAGGGGGTGGGGATAGGGAGGTGGTGAGAAAGAGGATGGAATAACATTATGTTGTATTAGATATATAGGGGGTGGGGATAGGGAGGGTGGTGAGGAAGAGGAAGGAATAACAGTATGTTGTATTAGATATATAGGGGGTTGGGATAGGAGGGTGGTGAGGAAGAGGAAGGAATAACAGTATGTTGTATTAGATATATTGGGGATGGGGATAGGAAGGGTGGTGAGGAAGAGGAAGGATTAACAGTATGTTGTATAAGATATATAGGGGGTTGGGATAGGGAGGGTGGTGATGAAGAGGAAGGAATAACAGTATGTTGTATTAGATATATAGGAGGTGGGGATAGGAAGGTGGTGAGGAAGAGGATGGAATAACAGTATGTTGTATTAGATATATAGGGGGTGGGGATAGGAAGGTGGTGAGGAAGAGGATGGAATAACAATATGTTGTATTAGATATATAGGGGGTGGGAATATTAAGGGTGGTGAGGAAGAGGAAGGAATAACAGTATGTTGTATTAGATATATAGGGGGTGGGGATATTGAGGGTGGTGAGGAAGAGGAAGGAATAAAAATATGTTATATAAGATATATAGGGGGTGGGGATAGGGAGGGTGGTGAGGAAGAGGAAGGAATAACAGTATGTTGTATTAGATATATAGGGGTTGGGATAGGGAGGACGATGAGGAAGAGGAAGGATTAACAGTATGTTGTATTAGATATATAGGGGTGGGGTTAGGGAGGACGATGAGGAAGAGGAAGGAATAACAGTATGTTATATAAGATATATAGGGGGTGGGGATAGGGAGGGTGGTGAGGAAGAGGAAGGAATAACAGTATGTTGTATTAGATATATAGGGGGTGGTGATAGGGAAGCCGATTAGGACGAGGAAGGATTAACAATATGTTGTATTAGATATATAGGGGGTGGGGATAGGGAGGGTGGTGAGGAAGAGGAAGGAATAACAGTATGTTGTATTAGATATATAGGGGGTGGGGATAGGAAGGTGGTGAGGAAGAGGATGGAATAACAGTATGTTGTATTAGATATATAGGGGGTGGGGATAGGAAGGTAGTGAGGAAGAGGATGGAATAACAATATGTTGTATTAGATATATAGGGGTGGGGATAGGGAGGACGATGAGGAAGAGGAAGGAATAACAGTATGTTGTAATAGATATATAGGGGGTGGGGATATTCAGGGTGGTGAGGAAGATGAAGGAATAACAGTATGTTGTATTAGATATATAGGGGTTGGGGATATTGAGGGTGGTTAGGAAGAGGAAGGAATAACAGTATGTTGTATTAGATATATAGGGGGTGGGGATAGGGAGGATGATGAGGAAGAGGAAGGAATAACAGTATGTTGTATTAGATATATAGGGGGTGGGGGTAGGGAGGGTGGTGAGGAACAGGAAGGAATAACAGTATGTTGTATTAGATATATAGGGGGTGGGGATAGGGAGGACGATGAGGAAGTGGAAGGAATAACAGTATGTTGTAATAGATATATAGGGGGTGGGGATAGGAAGGGTGGTGAGGAAGAGGAAGGATTAACAATATGTTGTATTAGATATATAGGGGGTGGGGATAGGGAGGATGATGAGGAAGAGGAAGGAATAACAGTATGTTGTATTAGATATATAGGGGGTGGGGGTAGGGAGGGTGGTGAGGAACAGGAAGGAATAACAGTATGTTGTATTAGATATATAGGGGGTGGGGATAGGGAGGACGATGAGGAAGTGGAAGGAATAACAGTATGTTGTAATAGATATATAGGGGGTGGGGATAGGAAGGGTGGTGAGGAAGAGGAAGGATTAACAATATGTTGTATTAGATATATAGGGGGTGGGGATAGGGAGGGCAATGAGGAAGAGGAAGGATTAACAATATGTTGTAATAGAGATATAGGGGTGGGGATAATGAGGGGGTGAGGAAGAGGAAGGAATAACAGTATGTTGTATTGAATATATAGGGGTGGGGATAGGGAGGGTGGTGAGGAAGAGGATGGAATACAAGTGTGTTGTATTAAATATATAGGGGTGGGGATAGGGAGGGTGGTGAGGAAGAGGAAGGAATAACAGTATGTTGTATAAGATATATAGGGGGTGGGGATAGGAGGGTGGTGAGGAAGTGGAAGGAATAACAGTATGTTGTATAAGATATATAGGGGGTGGTGAGGAAGAGGAAGGAATAACAGTATGTTGTATTAGATATATAGGAGATAGGGAGGGTGATGAGGAAGAGAAAGGAATAACAATATGTTTTATTATATATATAGGGGGTGGGGATAGGGAGAAGGTTTTGCTTCATCTTACACCTAGATCTACTTGCTTAATCTCTGTGACTCCTGTGTTAAGTGTTTTATCAAAGCAAAAAGATTCTATGCTCTGTGTCTCCCAGCTTCAAGTCAATTGAAACATTCAAAAATGAAAACTACTCTTTTTGAATATTTATGTATATTCGTGTCTCATAGAAGATTTAACATGGACCTTTTGGTCATTGTTTATACCGGAAGTATAACCTCAGTGCATTTAGTCGGATGTACACCCGAACAAATTGGCAAGACAACATTGTCATATTTAACTTCCAAACAAACTTAAGATATACGTAAACATAAACAGAAAGTTGTGATTGAAAATGTAGAGGCAAGATTAACAAAGTGAGGTAAACAACTCAAGAGTCCAATTAGAAACAATGTAGAGGCAAGATTAACAAAGTGAGGTAAACAACTCAAGAGTCCAATTAGAAACAATGTAGAGGCAAGATTAACAAAGTGAGGTAAACAACTCAAGAGTCCAATTAGAAACAATGTAGAGGCAAGATTAACAAAGTGAGGTAAACAACTCAAGAGTCCAATTAGAAACAATGTAGAGGGAAGATTAACAAAGTGAGGTAAACAAATCAAGAGTCCAATTAGAAACAATGTAGAGGGAAGATTAACAAAGTGAGGTAAACAACTCAAGAGTCCAATTAGAAACAATGTAGAGGCAAGATTAACAAAGTGAGGTAAACAACTCAAGAGTCCAATTAGAAACAATATAGAGGGAAGATTAACAAAGTGAGGTAAACAACTCAAGAGTCCAATTAGAAACAATGTAGAGGCAAGATTAACAAAGTGAGGTAAACAACTCAAGAGTCCAATTAGAAACAATGTAGAGGGAAGATTAACAAAGTGAGGTAAACAATTCAAGAGTCCAATTAGAAACAATGTAGAGGGAAGATTAACAAAGTGAGGTAAACAACTCAAGAGTCCAATTAGAAACAATGTAGAGGCAAGATTAACAAAGTGAGGTAAACAACTCAAGAGTCCAATTAGAAACAATGTAGAGGCAAGATTAACAAAGTGAGGTAAACAACTCAAGAGTCCAATTAGAAACAATGTAGAGGCAAGATTAACAAAGTGAGGTAAACAACTCAAGAGTCCAATTAGAAACAATGTAGAGGCAAGATTAACAAAGTGAGGTAAACAACTCAAGAGTCCAATTAGAAACAATGTAGAGGCAAGATTAACAAAGTGAGGTAAACAACTCAAGAGTCCAATTAGAAACAATGTAGAGGCAAGATTAACAAAGTGAGGTAAACAACTCAAGAGTCCAATTAGAAACAATGTAGAGGCAAGATTAACAAAGTGAGGTAAACAACTCAAGAGTCCAATTAGAAACAATGTAGAGGCAAGATTAACAAAGTGAGGTAAACAACTCAAGAGTCCAATTAGAAACAATGTAGAGGCAAGATTAACAAAGTGAGGTAAACAACTCAAGAGTCCAATTAGAAACAATGTAGAGGCAAGATTAACAAAGTGAGGTAAACAACTCAAGAGTCCAATTAGAAACAATGTAGAGGCAAGATTAACAAAGTGAGGTAAACAACTCAAGAGTCCAATTAGAAACAATGTAGAGGCAAGATTAACAAAGTGAGGTAAACAACTCAAGAGTCCAATTAGAAACAATGTAGAGGCAAGATTAACAAAGTGAGGTAAACAACTCAAGAGTCCAATTAGAAACAATGTAGAGGCAAGATTAACAAAGTGAGGTAAACAACTCAAGAGTCCAATTAGAAACAATGTAGAGGCAAGATTAACAAAGTGAGGTAAACAACTCAAGAGTCCAATTAGAAACAATGTAGAGGCAAGATTAACAAAGTGAGGTAAACAACTCAAGAGTCCAATTAGAAACAATGTAGAGGGAAGATTAACAAAGTGAGGTAAACAACTCAAGAGTCCAATTAGAAACAATGTAGAGGCAAGATTAACAAAGTGAGGTAAACAACTCAAGAGTCCAATTAGAAACAATGTAGAGGCAAGATTAACAAAGTGAGGTAAACAACTCAAGAGTCCAATTAGAAACAATGTAGAGGCAAGATTAACAAAGTGAGGTAAACAACTCAAGAGTCCAATTAGAAACAATGTAGAGGCAAGATTAACAAAGTGAGGTAAACAACTCAAGAGTCCAATTAGAAACAATGTAGAGGCAAGATTAACAAAGTGAGGTAAACAACTCAAGAGTCCAATTAGAAACAATGTAGAGGCAAGATTAACAAAGTGAGGTAAACAACTCAAGAGTCCAATTAGAAACAATGTAGAGGCAAGATTAACAAAGTGAGGTAAACAACTCAAGAGTCCAATTAGAAACAATGTAGAGGCAAGATTAACAAAGTGAGGTAAACAACTCAAGAGTCCAATTAGAAACAATGTAGAGGCAAGATTAACAAAGTGAGGTAAACAACTCAAGAGTCCAATTAGAAACAATGTAGAGGGCAAGATTAACAAAGTGAGGTAAACAACTCAAGAGTCCAATTAGAAACAATGTAGAGGCAAGATTAACAAAGTGAGGTAAACAACTCAAGAGTCCAATTAGAAACAATGTAGAGGGAAGATTAACAAAGTGAGGTAAACAACTCAAGAGTCCAATTAGAAACAATGTAGAGGCAAGATTAACAAAGTGAGGTAAACAACTCAAGAGTCCAATTAGAAACAATGTAGAGGCAAGATTAACAAAGTGAGGTAAACAACTCAAGAGTCCAATTAGAAACAATGTAGAGGCAAGATTAACAAAGTGAGGTAAACAACTCAAGAGTCCAATTAGAAACAATGTAGAGGCAAGATTAACAAAGTGAGGTAAACAACTCAAGAGTCCAATTAGAAACAATGTAGAGGCAAGATTAACAAAGTGAGGTAAACAACTCAAGAGTCCAATTAGAAACAATGTAGAGGCAAGATTAACAAAGTGAGGTAAACAACTCAAGAGTCCAATTAGAAACAATGTAGAGGCAAGATTAACAAAGTGAGGTAAACAACTCAAGAGTCCAATTAGAAACAATGTAGAGGCAAGATTAACAAAGTGAGGTAAACAACTCAAGAGTCCAATTAGAAACAATGTAGAGGCAAGATTAACAAAGTGAGGTAAACAACTCAAGAGTCCAATTAGAAACAATGTAGAGGCAAGATTAACAAAGTGAGGTAAACAACTCAAGAGTCCAATTAGAAACAATGTAGAGGCAAGATTAACAAAGTGAGGTAAACAACTCAAGAGTCCAATTAGAAACAATGTAGAGGCAAGATTAACAAAGTGAGGTAAACAACTCAAGAGTCCAATTAGAAACAATGTAGAGGCAAGATTAACAAAGTGAGGTAAACAACTCAAGAGTCCAATTAGAAACAATGTAGAGGCAAGATTAACAAAGTGAGGTAAACAACTCAAGAGTCCAATTAGAAACAATGTAGAGGCAAGATTAACAAAGTGAGGTAAACAACTCAAGAGTCCAATTAGAAACAATGTAGAGGCAAGATTAACAAAGTGAGGTAAACAACTCAAGAGTCCAATTAGAAACAATAT